>CAKAOJ020000195.1:0-1200000 GCA_916701645.2 Sebastolobus alascanus
TATTTCGAAAATTTTTACAAAAAAAAGTCTTGGTATAGCATGTCTAAATTTTATGAAAAAAAAGTTAGAGTATAGTATGTCGAAAATTTTTACAAACAAAAGTCATAGTATAGCATGTTGAAAATTTTATGAAAAAAAAGTCATAGTATTGTATGTCGAAAATTTTATGAAAAAAGTCATAGTATTGTATGTCGAAAATTTTTACAAAAAAAAGTCATTGTATAGTATGTCGTAAATTTTCACGAAAAAAAAGTCATAGTATAGTATGTCGAAAATTTCATGAAAAAAAGTCATAGTATTGTATGTCGAAATTTTTTTTTAAAAAAAAAGTCATAGTATAGTATATCGTAAATTTTCACGAATAGAAAGTCATAGTATAGTGTGTCGAAAATTTTATGAAAAAAAGTCATAGTACTGTATGTCGGAAATTTTATGAAAAAAAAGTCATAGTATTGTATGTCGAAAATTTTATGAAAAAAGTCATAGTATTGTATGTCGAAAAGTTTTAGTCATAGTATAGTATGTCGAAAATTTTTACAAAAAAAAGTCATAGTATAGTATGTTGTAAATTTTCACGAAAAAAAAGTCATAGTATAGTATGTCGGAAATTTCATGAAAAAAAAGTCATAGTATTGTATGTCGAACATTTTTACAAAAAAGTCATAGTATAGTATGTCAAAAATGTTTACAAAAAAAAGTCATAGTATTGTATGTCCAAAATTTCACGAAAAAAAAGTCATAGTATAGTATATCGAAAAATTTCATGAAAAAAGTCATAGTATTGTATGTCGAAATTTTTTTTTTTTTTTAAAGTCATAGCATAGTATGTCGAAAATTTTATGAAAAAAAGTCATAGTATAGCATGTCGAAATTTTATGAAAAATAAGTCATAGTATTGTATATGGTAAATTTTCATGAAAAAAAGACATACTAGTGCATGTCGAAAATTTTTACAAAAAAGTCATATTATAGATTGTCGAAAATTTTATGAGAAAAAAGTCATAGTATTGTATGTCGAAAATTTTGTGAAAAAAATCATAGTATTCTATGTCGAAAATTTTATGAAAAAAAAGTCATAGTATTGTATGTCGAAAATTTTTACAAAAAAAAGTCATACTATAGTATTTCGAAAATTTTTACAAAAAAAAATCTTGGTATAGCATGTCTAAATTTTATGAAAAAAAAGTCAGAGTATAGTATGTCGAAAATTTTTACAAACAAAAGTCATAGTATAGCATGTTGAAAATTTTATGAAAAAAAAGTCATAGTATTGTATGTCGAAAATTTTATGAAAAAAGTCATAGTATTGTATGTCGAAAATTTTTACAAAAAAGTCATAGTATAGTATGTCGAAAATTTCATGGAAAAAAGACATAGTATTGTATGTCATAAATTTTCACGAAAAAAAAGTCATACTATAATATGTCGAAATTTTTATGAAAAAAAGGTCATAGTATTGTATGTTGAAAATTTTATGAAAAAAAAGTCATAGTATAGTATGTCAAATTTTTACAAAAAAAAGTCATGGTATTGTATGTCGTAAATTTTCACGAAAAAAAAAGTCATGGTATAGTTTGTCGATTAATTTTTTGGAAAAAAAAGTCATAGTATAGAATGTCTAAAATTTTATGAAAAAGAAGTCCTAGTATTGTATTTCGAATTTTTTTTTTAAAAAAGTCAAAATATAGTATGTCGAAAATTTTATGAAAAAAAGTCAAACTATAGTATGTCGAAAATTTTATGAAAAAAAAAGTCATAGTATAGCATGTCGAAAATGTTATTAAAAAAAAAGTGATAATATTTTATGTCGAAAATTTTTACAAAAAAAAGTCAGTATAGAATGTCGAAAATTTTTTGAAAAATAAGTCATAGTTTTGTATATGGTAAATTTTTATGAGAAAAAAGTCATAGTATAGCATGTCGAAAATTTTATGAAAAAAAAGTCATAGTATAGCATGTCTAAAATTTTATGAAAAAGAAGTCCTAGTATTGTATTTCGAAATTTTTTTTTAAAAAAGTCATAGTATAGTATGTCGAAAATTTTATGAAAAAAAGTCATAGTATTGTATGTCGAAAATTTTTACAAAAAAAGTCAAACTATAGTATGTCGAAAATTTTATGAAAAAAAGTCATAGTATAGCATGTCCGAATTTTATGAAAAAAAAGTCATAGTAAAGCATGTCTAAAATTTTATGAAAAAAAAGTCATAGTATTGTATGTCGAAAATTTTATGAAAAAAAAGTCATAGTATTGTATGTCGAAATTTAAAAAAAAAAAGTCATAGTATTGTATGACGAAATTTAAAAAATAAAAAAGTCATACTATAGTATGTCGAAAATTTTTACAAAAAAAAGTCCTAGCATAGTATGTCGAAAATTTTATGAAAAAAGTCATAGTATTGTATGTCGTAAATTTTCACGAAAAATAAGTCATAGTATTGTATATGGTAAATTTTTATGAGAAAAAAGTCATAGTATAGTATGTCGAAAATTTTATGAAAAAAAAGTCATAGTATAGCATGTCGAAATTTTATGAAAAAAAAGTCATAGTATTGTATGTCGTAAATTTTCACGAAAAATAAGTCATAGTATTGTATATGGTAAATTTTTATGAGAAAAAAGTCATATAGTATGTCGAAAATTTTATGAAAAAAAAGTCATAGTATAGTGTCATAAATTTTCACGAAAAAAGTCATAGTATAGCATGTCGAAAATTTGTACAAAAAAAAGTCATAGTATAGTGTCATAAATTTTCACGAAAAAAGTCATAGTATAGTGTCGAAAATTTCATGAAAAAAAGTCATAGTATTGTATGTCGAAATTTTATGAAAAAAAAGTCATAGTATTGTATGTCGAAAATTTTATGAAAAAAATGTCATAGTATAGTACGTCAAATTTTTACAAAAAAAAGTCAGTGTTGTATATGGTAAATTTTCATGAAAAAAAGACATACCATAGTATCTCGAACATTTTTACAAAAAAAAGTCATAGTATAGCATGTCTAAAATTTTATGAAAAAAAAGTGATAGTATTGTATGTCAAATTTTATGAAAAAAGTCTTAGTATTGTATGTCATAAATTTTCACGAAAAAAAGTCATACTATAGTATGTCGAAAATTTTATGAAAAAAAAAGTCATAGTATAGCATGTGGAAATTTTGTGAAAAAAATCATAGTATTGTATGTCGAAAATTTTATGAAAAAAAAGTCATAGTATTGTATGTCGAAAATTTTTACAAAAAAAAGTCATACTATAGTATTTCGAAAATTTTTACAAAAAAAAGTCTTGGTATAGCATGTCTAAATTTTATGAAAAAAAAGTCAGAGTATAGTATGTCGAAAATTTTTACAAACAAAAGTCATAGTATAGCATGTTGAAAATTTTATGAAAAAAAAGTCATAGTATTGTATGTCGAAAATTTTATGAAAAAAGTCATAGTATTGTATGTCGAAAATTTTTAGTATAGTATGTCGTAAATTTTCACGAAAAAAAAGTCATAGTATAGTATGTCGAAAATTTCATGAAAAAAAGTCATAGTATTGTATGTCGAAATTTTTTAAAAAAAAAAAAGTCATAGTATAGTATATCGTAAATTTTCACGAATAGAAAGTCATAGTATAGTGTGTCGAAAATTTTATGAAAAAAAGTCATAGTACTGTATGTCGGAAATTTTATGAAAAAAAAGTCATAGTATTGTATGTCGAAAATTTTATGAAAAAAGTCATAGTATTGTATGTCGAAAAGTTTTACAGAGTCATAGTATAGTATGTCGAAAATTTTTACAAGAAAAAAAGTCATAGTATAGTATGTTGTAAATTTTCACGAAAAAAAAGTCATAGTATAGTATGTCGGAAATTTCATGAAAAAAAAGTCATAGTATTGTATGTCGAACATTTTTACAAAAAAGTCATAGTATAGTATGTCAAAAATGTTTACAAAAAAAAGTCATAGTATTGTATGTCCAAAATTTCACGAAAAAAAAGTCATAGTATAGTATATCGAAAAATTTCATGAAAAAAGTCATAGTATTGTATGTCGAAATTTTTTTTTTTTTTAAAAGTCATAGCATAGTATGTCGAAAATTTTATGAAAAAAAGTCATAGTATAGCATGTCGAAATTTTATGAAAAATAAGTCATAGTATTGTATATGGTAAATTTTCATGAAAAAAAGACATACTAGTGCATGTCGAAAATTTTTACAAAAAAGTCATATTATAGATTGTCGAAAATTTTATGAAAAAAAAGTCATAGTATTGTATGTCGAAAATTTTATGAAAAAAGTCATAGTATTGTATGTCGAAAATTTTTACAAAAAAGTCATAGTATAGTATGTCGAAAATTTCAGGGAAAAAAGTCATAGTATTGTATGTCATAAATTTTCACGAAAAAAAAGTCATACTATAGTATGTCGAAATTTTTATGAAAAAACAGTCATAGTATTGTATGTCGAAAATTTTATGAAAAAAAAGTCATAGTATAGTATGTCAAATTTTTACAAAAAAAAGTCATGGTATTGTATGTCGGAAATTAAAAAAAAAAAAAAAAGTCATAGTATAGTATGTCGAAAATTTTTACAAAAAAAAGTCATAGTATAGAATGTCGAAAATTTTTTGAAAAATAAGTCATAGTTTTGTATATGGTAAATTTTTATGAGAAAAAAGTCATAGTATAGCATGCCGAAAATTTTATGAAAAAAAAGTCATAGTATAGCATGTCTAAAATTTTATGAAAAAGAAGTCCTAGTATTGTATTTCGAAATTTTTTTTTAAAAAAGTCATAGTATAGTATGTCGAAAATTTTATGAAAAAAAGTCATAGTATTGTATGTCGAAAATTTTTACAAAAAAAGTCAAACTATAGTATGTCGAAAATTTTATGAAAAAAAAGTCATAGTATAGCATGTCCGAATTTTATGAAAAAAAAGTCATAGTAAAGCATGTCTAAAATTTTATGAAAAAAAAGTCATACTATTGTATGTCGAAAATTTTATGAAAAAAAAGTCATAGTATTGTATGTCGAAATTTAAAAAAAAAAAGTGATAGTATTGTATGACGAAATTTAAAAAATAAAAAAGTCATACTATAGTATGTCGAAAATTTTTACAAAAAAAAGTCCTAGCATAGTATGTCGAAAATTTTATGAAAAAAGTCATAGTATTGTATGTCGTAAATTTTCACGAAAAATAAGTCATAGTATTGTATATGGTAAATTTTTATGAGAAAAAAGTCATAGTATAGTATGTCGAAAATTTTATGAAAAAAAAGTCATAGTATAGCATGTCAAAATTTTATGAAAAAAAAGTCATAGTATTGTATGTCGTAAATTTTCACGAAAAATAAGTCATAGTATTGTATATGGTCAATTTTTATGAGAAAAAAGTCATATAGTATGTCTAAAATTTTATGAAAAAAAAGTCATAGTATAGTGTCATAAATTTTCACGAAAAAAGTCATAGTATAGCATGTCGAAAATTTGTACAAAAAAAAGTCATAGTATAGTGTCATAAATTTTCACGAAAAAAGTCATAGTATAGTGTCGAAAATTTTATGAAAAAAAGTCATAGTATAGCATGTCGAAATTTTATGAAAAATAAGTCATAGTATTGTATATGGTAAATTTTCACGAAAAAAAGTCATACTATAGTATGTCGAAAATTTTATGAAAAAAAAAGTCATAGTATAGCATGTGGAAATTTTGTGAAAAAAGTCATAGTATAGCATGTCGAAAATTTGTACAAAAAAAAGTCATAGTATAGTGTCATAAATTTTCACGAAAAAAGTCATAGTATAGTATGTCGAAAATTTCATGAAAAAAAGTCATAGTATAGCATGTCGAAATTTTATGAAAAATAAGTCATAGTATTGTATATGGTAAATTTTCACGAAAAAAAGTCATACTATAGTATGTCGAAAATTTTATGAAAAAAAAAGTCATAGTATAGCATGTGGAAATTTTGTGAAAAAAATCATAGTATTGTATGTCGAAAATTTTATGAAAAAAAAGTCATAGTATTGTATGTCGAAAATTTTTACAAAAAAAAGTCATACTATAGTATTTCGAAAATTTTTACAAAAAAAAGTCTTGGTATAGCATGTCTAAATTTTATGAAAAAAAAGTTAGAGTATAGTATGTCGAAAATTTTTACAAACAAAAGTCATAGTATAGCATGTTGAAAATTTTATGAAAAAAAAGTCATAGTATTGTATGTCGAAAATTTTATGAAAAAAGTCATAGTATTGTATGTCGAAAATTTTTACAAAAAAAAGTCATTGTATAGTATGTCGTAAATTTTCACGAAAAAAAAGTCATAGTATAGTATGTCGAAAATTTCATGAAAAAAAGTCATAGTATTGTATGTCGAAATTTTTTTTTAAAAAAAAAGTCATAGTATAGTATATCGTAAATTTTCACGAATAGAAAGTCATAGTATAGTGTGTCGAAAATTTTATGAAAAAAAGTCATAGTACTGTATGTCGGAAATTTTATGAAAAAAAAGTCATAGTATTGTATGTCGAAAATTTTATGAAAAAAGTCATAGTATTGTATGTCGAAAAGTTTTACAGTCATAGTATAGTATGTCGAAAATTTTTACAAAAAAAAGTCATAGTATAGTATGTTGTAAATTTTCACGAAAAAAAAGTCATAGTATAGTATGTCGGAAATTTCATGAAAAAAAAGTCATAGTATTGTATGTCGAACATTTTTACAAAAAAGTCATAGTATAGTATGTCAAAAATGTTTACAAAAAAAAGTCATAGTATTGTATGTCCAAAATTTCACGAAAAAAAAGTCATAGTATAGTATATCGAAAAATTTCATGAAAAAAGTCATAGTATTGTATGTCGAAATTTTTTTTTTTTTTTAAAGTCATAGCATAGTATGTCGAAAATTTTATGAAAAAAAGTCATAGTATAGCATGTCGAAATTTTATGAAAAATAAGTCATAGTATTGTATATGGTAAATTTTCATGAAAAAAAGACATACTAGTGCATGTCGAAAATTTTTACAAAAAAGTCATATTATAGATTGTCGAAAATTTTATGAGAAAAAAGTCATAGTATTGTATGTCGAAAATTTTATGAAAAAAAAGTCATAGTATAGTGTCATAAATTTTCACGAAAAAAGTCATAGTATAGCATGTCGAAAATTTGTACAAAAAAAAGTCATAGTATAGTGTCATAAATTTTCACGAAAAAAGTCATAGTATAGTATGTCGAAAATTTCATGAAAAAAAGTCAGTATTGTATGTCGAAATTTTATGAAAAAAAAGTCATAGTATTGTATGTCGAAAATTTTATGAAAAAAATGTCATAGTATAGTACGTCAAATTTTTACAAAAAAAAGTCAGTGTTGTATATGGTAAATTTTCATGAAAAAAAGACATACCATAGTATCTCGAACATTTTTACAAAAAAAAGTCATAGTATAGCATGTCTAAAATTTTATGAAAAAAAAGTGATAGTATTGTATGTCAAATTTTATGAAAAAAGTCTTAGTATTGTATGTCATAAATTTTCACGAAAAAAAGTCATACTATAGTATGTCGAAAATTTTATGAAAAAAAAAGTCATAGTATAGCATGTGGAAATTTTGTGAAAAAAATCATAGTATTGTATGTCGAAAATTTTATGAAAAAAAAGTCATAGTATTGTATGTCGAAAATTTTTACAAAAAAAAGTCATACTATAGTATTTCGAAAATTTTTACAAAAAAAAGTCTTGGTATAGCATGTCTAAATTTTATGAAAAAAAAGTTAGAGTATAGTATGTCGAAAATTTTTACAAACAAAAGTCATAGTATAGCATGTTGAAAATTTTATGAAAAAAAAGTCATAGTATTGTATGTCGAAAATTTTATGAAAAAAGTCATAGTATTGTATGTCGAAAATTTTTACAAAAAAAAGTCATTGTATAGTATGTCGTAAATTTTCACGAAAAAAAAGTCATAGTATAGTATGTCGAAAATTTCATGAAAAAAAGTCATAGTATTGTATGTCGAAATTTTTTTTTAAAAAAAAAGTCATAGTATAGTATATCGTAAATTTTCACGAATAGAAAGTCATAGTATAGTGTGTCGAAAATTTTATGAAAAAAAGTCATAGTACTGTATGTCGGAAATTTTATGAAAAAAAAGTCATAGTATTGTATGTCGAAAATTTTATGAAAAAAGTCATAGTATTGTATGTCGAAAAGTTTTACAGTCATAGTATAGTATGTCGAAAATTTTTACAAAAAAAAG
This sequence comes from Sebastolobus alascanus, assembly GCA_916701645.2. Lineage (NCBI taxonomy): Eukaryota > Metazoa > Chordata > Actinopteri > Perciformes > Sebastidae > Sebastolobus > Sebastolobus alascanus. Next base: position 8,239 of record CAKAOJ020000195.1, read on the forward strand.
TCATAGTATAGTATGTTGTAAATTTTCACGAAAAAAAAGTCATAGTATAGTATGTCGGAAATTTCATGAAAAAAAAGTCATAGTATTGTATGTCGAACATTTTTACAAAAAAGTCATAGTATAGTATGTCAAAAATGTTTACAAAAAAAAGTCATAGTATTGTATGTCCAAAATTTCACGAAAAAAAAGTCATAGTATAGTATATCGAAAAATTTCATGAAAAAAGTCATAGTATTGTATGTCGAAATTTTTTTTTTTTTTTAAAGTCATAGCATAGTATGTCGAAAATTTTATGAAAAAAAGTCATAGTATAGCATGTCGAAATTTTATGAAAAATAAGTCATAGTATTGTATATGGTAAATTTTCATGAAAAAAAGACATACTAGTGCATGTCGAAAATTTTTACAAAAAAGTCATATTATAGATTGTCGAAAATTTTATGAGAAAAAAGTCATAGTATTGTATGTCGAAAATTTTATGAAAAAAAAGTCATAGTATAGTGTCATAAATTTTCACGAAAAAAGTCATAGTATAGCATGTCGAAAATTTGTACAAAAAAAAGTCATAGTATAGTGTCATAAATTTTAACGAAAAAAGTCATAGTATAGTATGTCGAAAATTTCATGAAAAAAAGTCAGTATTGTATGTCGAAATTTTATGAAAAAAAAGTCATAGTATTGTATGTCGAAAATTTTATGAAAAAAATGTCATAGTATAGTACGTCAAATTTTTACAAAAAAAAGTCAGTGTTGTATATGGTAAATTTTCATGAAAAAAAGACATACCATAGTATGTCGAACATTTTTACAAAAAAAAGTCATAGTATAGCATGTCTAAAATTTTATGAAAAAAAAGTGATAGTATTGTATGTCAAATTTTATGAAAAAAGTCTTAGTATTGTATGTCATAAATTTTCACGAAAAAAAGTCATACTATAGTATGTCGAAAATTTTATGAAAAAAAAAGTCATAGTATAGCATGTGGAAATTTTGTGAAAAAAATCATAGTATTCTATGTCGAAAATTTTATGAAAAAAAAGTCATAGTATAGTATTTCGAAAATTTTTACAAACAAAAGTCATAGTATAGCATGTTGAAAATTTTATGAAAAAAAAGTCATAGTATTGTATGTCGAAAATTTTATGAAAAAAGTCATAGTATTGTATGTCGAAAATTTTTACAAAAAAAGTCATTGTATAGTATGTCGTAAATTTTCACCAAAAAAAAGTCATAGTATAGTATGTCCAAAATTTTATGAAAAAAAGGTCATAGTTTAGTATGTCTAAAACTTTATGAAAAAAAAGTCATAGTATTGTATGTCGAAAATTTTTACAAAAAAAAGTCATACTATAGTATGTCAAATTTTATGAAAAAAAAGTCATAGTATTGTATGTCGAATATTTTTACAAAAAAGTCATAGTATAGTATGTCAAAAATGTTTACAAAAAAAAGTCATAGTATTGTTTGTCCAAAATTTCACGAAAAAAAAGTCATAGTATAGTATGTCGATAAATTTCATGAAAAAAAAGTCATAGTATTGTATGTCGAAATTTTATGAAAAAAAAGTCATAGTATTGTATGTCGAAAATTTTATGAAAAAAGTCATAGTATTGTATGTCGAAAAGTTTTACAGTCATAGTATAGTATGTCGAAAATTTTTACAAAAAAAAGTCATAGTATAGTATGTTGTAAATTTTCACGAAAAAAAAGTCATAGTATAGTATGTCGGAAATTTCATGAAAAAAAAGTCATAGTATTGTATGTCGAACATTTTTACAAAAAAGTCATAGTATAGTATGTCAAAAATGTTTACAAAAAAAGGCATAGTATTGTATGTCCAAAATTTCACGAAAAAAAAGTCATAGTATAGTATATCGAAAAATTTCATGAAAAAAGTCATAGTATTGTATGTCGAAATTTTTTTTTTTTTTTAAAGTCATAGCATAGTAATGTCGAAAATTTTATGAAAAAAAGTCATAGTATAGCATGTCGAAATTTTATGAAAAAAAGTCATAGTATTGTATATGGTAAATTTTCATGAAAAAAAGTCATAGTATTGTATGTCGTAAATTTTCACGAAAAATAAGTCATAGTATTGTATATGGTAAATTTTTATGAGAAAAAAGTCATATAGTATGTCGAAAATTTTATGAAAAAAAAGTCATAGTATAGTGTCATAAATTTTCACGAAAAAAGTCATAGTATAGCATGTCGAAAATTTGTACAAAAAAAAGTCATAGTATAGTGTCATAAATTTTCACGAAAAAAGTCATAGTATAGTGTCGAAAATTTCATGAAAAAAAGTCATAGTATTGTATGTCGAAATTTTATGAAAAAAAAGTCATAGTATTGTATGTCGAAAATTTTATGAAAAAAATGTCATAGTATAGTACGTCGAAAATTTTTACAAAAAAAAGTCAGTGTTGTATATGATAAATTTTCATGAAAAAAAGACATACTATTGTATGTCGAACATTTTTACAAAAAAAAGTCATAGTATAGCATGTCATAAATTTTCACGAAAAAAAAGTCATACTATAGTATGTCGAAAATTTTATGAAAAAAAAAGTCATAGTATAGCATGTGGAAATTTTGTGAAAAAAATCATAGTATTGTATGTCGAAAATTTTATGAAAAAAAAGTCATAGTATTGTATGTCGAAAATTTTTACAAAAAAAAGTCATACTATAGTATTTCGAAAATTTTTACAAAAAAAAGTCTTGGTATAGCATGTCTAAATTTTATGAAAAAAAAGTCAGAGTATAGTATGTCGAAAATTTTTACAAACAAAAGTCATAGTATAGCATGTTGAAAATTTTATGAAAAAAAAGTCATAATATTGTATGTCGAAAATTTTATGAAAAAAGTCATAGTATTGTATGTCGAAAATTTTTACAAAAAAAAGTCATTGTATAGTATGTCGTAAATTTTCACGAAAAAAAAGTCATAGTATAGTATGTCGAAAATTTCATGAAAAAAAGTCATAGTATTGTATGTCGAAATTTTTTTTTAAAAAAAAAGTCAGTATAGTATATCGTAAATTTTCACGAATAGAAAGTCATAGTATAGTTTGTCGAAAATTTTATGAAAAAAAGTCATAGTATTGTATGTCGAAAATTTTATGAAAAAAGTCATAGTATTGTATGTCGAAAATTTTTACAAAAAAGTCATAGTATAGTATGTCGAAAATTTCATGGAAAAAAGACATAGTATTGTATGTCATAAATTTTCACGAAAAAAAAGTCATACTATAATATGTCGAAATTTTTATGAAAAAAAGGTCATAGTATTGTATGTTGAAAATTTTATGAAAAAAAAGTCATAGTATAGTATGTCAAATTTTTACAAAAAAAAGTCATGGTATTGTATGTCGTAAATTTTCACGAAAAAAAAAGTCATGGTATAGTTTGTCGATTAATTTTTTGGAAAAAAAAGTCATAGTATAGAATGTCTAAAATTTTATGAAAAAGAAGTCCTAGTATTGTATTTCGAATTTTTTTTTTAAAAAAGTCAAACTATAGTATGTCGAAAATTTTATGAAAAAAAGTCAAACTATAGTATGTCGAAAATTTTATGAAAAAAAAAGTCATAGTATAGCATGTCCGAATTTTATGAAAAAAAAGTCATAGTAAAGCATTTCTAAAATCTTATGAAAAAAAAGTCATAGTATTGTATGTCGAAAATTTTATGAAAAAAAAGTCATAGTATTGTATGTCGAAATTTTAAAAAAAAAAGTCATAGTATTGTATGACGAAATTTAAAAAAAAAAAAAGTCATACTATAGTATGTCGAAAATTTTTACAAAAAAAAGTCCTAGCATAGTATGTCGAAAATTTTATGAAAAAAGTCATAGTATTGTATGTCGTAAATTTTCACGAAAAATAAGTCATAGTATTGTATATGGTAAATTTTTATGAGAAAAAAGTCATAGTATAGTATGTCGAAAATTTTATGAAAAAAAAGTCATAGTATAGCATGTTGAAATTTTATGAAAAAAAAGTCATAGTATTGTATGTCGTAAATTTTCACGAAAAATAAGTCATAGTATCGTATATGGTAAATTTTTATGAGAAAAAAGTCATATAGTATGTCGAAAATTTTATGAAAAAAAAGTCATAGTATAGTGTCATAAATTTTCACGAAAAAAGTCATAGTATAGCATGTCGAAAATTTGTACAAAAAAAAGTCATAGTATAGTGTCATAAATTTTCACGAAAAAAGTCATAGTATAGTGTCGAAAATTTCATGAAAAAAAGTCATAGTATTGTATGTCGAAAATTTTATGAAAAAAATGTCATAGTATAGTACGTCGAAAATTTTTACAAAAAAAAGTCAGTTGTATATGGTAAATTTTCATGAAAAAAAGACATACTATAGTATGTCGAACATTTTTACAAAAAAAAGTCATAGTATAGCATGTCTAAAATTTTATGAAAAAAAAGTGATAGTATTGTATGTCAAAAATTTTATGAAAAAAGTCTTAGTATTGTATGTCATAAATTTTCACGAAAAAAAAGTCATACTATAGTATGTCGAAAATTTTATGAAAAAAAAAGTCATCGTAGAGCATGTGGAAATTTTGTGAAAAAGTCATAGTATTGTATGTCGAAAATTTTATGAAAAAAAAGTCATAGTATTGTATGTCGAAAATTTTTACAAAAAAAAGTCATACTATAGTATTTCGAAAATTTTTACAAAAAAAAGTCTTGGTATAGCATGTCTAAATTTTATGAAAAAAAAGTCATAGTATTGTATGTCGAAAATTTTATGAAAAAAGTCATAGTATTGTATGTCGAAAATTTTTACAAAAAAGTCATAGTATAGTATGTCGAAAATTTTTACAAAAAAGTCATAGTATAGTATGTCGAAAATTTCATGGAAAAAAGTCATAGTATTGTATGTCATAAATTTTCACGAAAAAAAAGTCATACTATAGTATGTCGAAATTTTTATGAAAAAACAGTCATAGTATTGTATGTTGAAAATTTTATGAAAAAAAAGTCATAGTATAGTATGTCAAATTTTTACAAAAAAAAGTCATGGTATTGTATGTCGTAAATTTTCACGAAAAAAAAGTCATAGTATAGTTTGTCGATTAATTTTTTGGAAAAAAAAGTCACAGTATAGAATGTCTAAAATTTTATGAAAAATAAGTCATAGTATTGTATATGGTAAATTTTCATGAAAAAAAGACATACAATAGTATGTCGAAAAAGTTTTGAAAAAAAAGTCATACTATAGTACGTCGAAAATTTTATATAAAAAGTCAGTATAGTATGTCCAAAAATTGTATGAAAAAAAAGTCATAGTATAGTATATCGTAAATTTTCACGAATAGAAAGTCATAGTATAGTGTGTCGAAAATTTTATGAAAAAAAGTCATAGTATTGTATGTCGAAAATTTTATAAAAAAAAGTCATAGTATTGTATGTCGAAAATTTTTACAAAAAAAAGTCATACTATAGTATGTCAAATTTTATGAAAAAAATTCATAGTATAGCATGTCTAAATTTTATGAAAAACAAGTCATAGTATTGTATGTCGAAAATTTTTACAAAAAAGTCATAGTATAGTATGTCAAAAAAGTTTACAAAAAAAAGTCATAGTATTATATGTCAAATTTCACGAAAAAAGTCATAGTATTGTATGTCGAAATTTTTTACAAAAAAAGTCATTGTATAGTATGTCGTAAATTTTCACGAAAAAAAAGTCATAGTATAGTATGTCGAAAATTTCATGAAAAAAAGTCATAGTATTGTCGAAATTTTTTTTTTTTTTAAAAAAGTCGTAGTATAGTATATCGTAAATTTTCACGAATAGAAAGTCATAGTATAGTGTGTCGAAAATTTTATGAAAAAGTCATAGTATTGTATGTCGAAAATTTTATGAAAAAAGTCATAGTATTGTATGTCGAAAAGTTTTACAAAAAGTCATAGTATAGTATGTCGAAAATTTTTACAAAAAAAAGTCATAGTATAGTATGTTGTAAATTTTCACGAAAAAAAAGTCATAGTATAGTAAGTCGGAAATTTCATGAAAAAAAAGTCATAGTATTGTATGTCGAAATTTTTTACAAAAAAGTCATACAATAGTATGTCGAAAAAGTTTTGAAAAAAAAGTCATACTATAGTATGTCGAAAATTTTATATAAAAAGTCAGTATAGTATGTCCAAAAATTGTATGAAAAAAAAGTCATAGTATAGTATATCGTAAATTTTCACGAATAGAAAGTCATAGTATAGTGTGTCGAAAATTTTATGAAAAAAAGTCATAGTATTGTATGTCGAAAATTTTATAAAAAAAAGTCATAGTATTGTATGTCGAAAATTTTTACAAAAAAAAGTCATACTATAGTATGTCAAATTTTATGAAAAAAATTCATAGTATAGCATGTCTAAATTTTATGAAAAAAAAGTCATAGTATTGTATGTCGAAAATTTTTACAAAAAAGTCATAGTATAGTATGTCAAAAAAGTTTACAAAAAAAAGTCATAGTATTGTATGTCAAATTTCACGAAAAAAGTCATAGTATTGTATGTCGAAATTTTTTACAAAAAAAGTCATAGTATTGTCGAAATTTTTTTTTTTTTTAAAAAAGTCGTAGTATAGTATATCGTAAATTTTCACGAATAGAAAGTCATAGTATAGTGTGTCGAAAATTTTATGAAAAAAAGTCATAGTATTGTATGTCGAAAATTTTATGAAAAAAGTCATAGTATTGTATGTCGAAAAGTTTTACAAAAAGTCATAGTATAGTATGTCGAAAATTTTTTATGGAAAAAAGGTCATAGTATAGTATGTCCAAAATTTTATGAAAAAAAAGTCATAGTATAGTATGTCCAAAATTTTATGAAAAAAAGGTCATAGTTTAGTATGTCAAACTTTATGAAAAAAAAGTCATAGTATAGTTTGTCGATTAATTTTTTGGAAAAAAAAGTCGTGTAGAATGTCTAAAATTTTATGAAAAATAAGTCATATTGTATATGGTAAATTTTCATGAAAAAAAAAGACATTCTAGTGCATGTCGAATATTTTTACAAAAAAAAGTCATAGTATAGTTTGTCGATTAATTTTTTGGAAAAAAAAGTCATAGTATAGAATTTCTAAAATTTTATGAAAAATAAGTCATAGTATTGTAAATGGTAAACTTTAATGAAAAAAAAAGACGTTCTAGTGCATGTCGAAAATTTTTACAAAAAAAAGTCATAGTATAGCATGTTGAAAATTTTATGAAAAAAAAGTCATAGTATTGTATGTCGAAAATTTTATGAAAAAAGTCATAGTATTGAATGTCGAAAATTTTTACAAAAAAAAGTCATTGTATAGTATGTCGTAAATTTTCACGAAAAAAAAGTCATAGTATAGTATGTCGAAAATTTCATGGAAAAAAGTCATAGTATTGTATGTCATAAATTTTCACGAAAAAAAAGTCATACTATAGTATGTCGAAATTTTTGTGAAAAAACAGTCAGTATTGTATGTCGAAAATTTTATGAAAAAAAAGTCATAGTATAGTATGTCGAAAATTTTTACAAAAAAAAGTCATGGTATTGTATGTCGGAAATTAAAAAAAAAAAAAAAAGTCAGTATAGTATGTCGTAAATTTTCACGAAAAAAAAAGTCATAGTATAGTTTGTCGATAAATTTTTTGGAAAAAAAAGTCATAGTATAGAATGTCTAAAATTTTATGAAAAATAAGTCAGTATTGTATATGGTAAATTTTCATGAAAAAAAGACATACTATAGTATTTCAAAAATTTTTACAAAAAAAAGTTATAGTATAGCATGTCGAAAATGTTATGAAAAATAGTGATAATATTTTATGTCGAAAATTTTTTGAAAAATAAGTCATAGTATTGTATATGGTAAATTTTTATGAGAAAAAAGTCATGGTATAGCATGTCGAAAATTTTATGAAAAAAAAGTCATAGTTTAGCATGTCTAAAATTTTATGAAAAAGAAGTCCTAGTATTGTATTTCGAAATTTTTTTTTAAAAGTCATAGTATAGTATGTCGAAAATTTTATGAAAAAAAAGTCATAGTATTGTATGTCGAAAATTTTTACAAAAAAAAGTCAAACTATAGTATGTCGAACATTTTATGAAAAAAAGTCATAGTATAGCATGTCCGAATTTTATGAAAAAAAAGTCATAGTAAAGCATGTCTAAAATTTTATGAAAAAAAAGTCATAGTATTGTATGTCGAAATTTAAAAAAAAAAAAGTCATACTATAGTATGTCGAAAATTTTTACAAAAAAAATCCTAGTACAGCATGTCGAAAATTTTATGAAAAAAAAGTCATAGTATTGTATGTCGTAAATTTTCACGAAAAATAAGTCATATGGTATATGGTATATGGTAAATTTTTATGAGAAAAAAGTCATATAGTATGTCGAAAATTTTATGAAAAAAAAGTCATAGTATAGTGTCATAAATTTTCACGAAAAAAGTCATAGTATAGCATGTCGAAAATTTGTACAAAAAAAAATCATAGTATAGTGTCATAAATTTTCACGAAAAAAGTCATAGTATAGTATGTCGAAAATTTCATGAAAAAAAGTCATAGTATTGTATGTCGAAATTTTATGAAAAAAAAGTCATAGTATTGTATGTCGAAAATTTTATGAAAAAAATGTCATAGTATAGTAGGTCGAAAATTTTTACAAAAAAAAGTCAGTGTTGTATATGGTAAATTTTCATGAAAAAAAGACATACTATAGTATGTCGAACATTTTTACAAAAAAAAGTCAGTATAGCATGTCTAAAATTTTATGAAAAAAAATGATAGTGTATGTCAAATTTTATGAAAAAAGTCTTAGTATTGTATGTCATAAATTTTCACGAAAAAAAAGTCATACTATATTATGTCGAAAATTTTATGAAAAAAAAGTCATAGTATAGCATGTGGAAATTTTGTGAAAAAAATCATAGTATTGTATGTCAAATTTTATGAAAAAAAAGTCATAGTATTGTATGTCGAAAATTTTTACAAAAGAAAGTCATACTATAGTATTTCGAAAATTTTTACAAAAAAAAGTCTTGGTATAGCATGTCTAAATTTTATGAAAAAAAAGTCATAGTATTGTATGTCAAAAATTTTATGAAAAAAAAGTCAGAGTATAGTATGTCGAAAATTTTTACAAACAAAAGTCATAGTATAGCATGTTGAAAATTTTATGAAAAAAAAGTCATAGTATTGTATGTCGAAAATTTTATGAAAAAAAGTCATAGTACTGTATGTCGGAAATTTTATGAAAAAAAAGTCATAGTATTGTATGTCGAAAATTTTTACAAAAAAGTCATACTATAGTATGTCAAATTTTACAAAAAAAAGTCATAGCATGTCGAAAATTTTATGAAAAAAAAGTCATAGTATTGTATGTCGAAAATTTTATGAAAAAAGTCATAGTATTGTATGTCGAAAAGTTTTACAAAAAGTCATAGTATAGTATGTCGAAAATTTCATGAAAAAAGTCATAGTATTGTATGTCGAAAATTTCATGAAAAAAAAGTCATAGTATTGTATGTCGTAAATTTTCACGAAAAATAAGTCATAGTATTGTATATGGTAAATTTTTATGAGAAAAAAGTGATAGTATAGTATGTCGAAAATTTTATGAAAAAAGTCATAGTATAGCATGTCGAAAATTTGTACAAAAAAAAGTCATAGTATAGTGTCGTAAATTTTCACGAAAAAAGTCAGAGTATAGTATGTCGAAAATTTCATGAAAAAAAAGTCATAGTATTGTATGTCGAAAATTTCATGAAAAAAAAGTCATAGTATTGTATGTCGAAAATGTCATGAAAAAAGTCATAGTATTGTATGTCGTAAATTTTCACGAAAAAAAAGTCATAGTATTGTATGTCGCAAATTTCATGAAAAAAAAGTCATAGTATAGCATGTCGAAATTTTGTGAAAAAAGTCATACTATAGTATGTCGAAAATTTTATGAAAAAAAAGTCTTGGTATAGCATGTTGAAATTTTATGGGAAAAAAGTCATAGTATAGTATGTCGAAAATTTTTACAAAAAAAAGTCATAGTATAGTTTGTCGTAAATTTTCACGAAAAAAAAGTCATAGTATAGTATGTCGAAAATTTTATGAAAAGTCATAGTATAGTAGGTCGTAAATTTTCTAGAAAAATTAGTCATTGTATAGTATGTCGAAAATTTTATGAAAAAAAATTCATAGTATAGCATGTCGAAAATTTCATGAAAAAAAAGTCAGTATTGTATTTCGAAAATTTTATGAAAAAAAAGTCATAGTATTGTATGTCGTAAATTTTCACGAAAAAAAAGTCATAGTATTGTATGTCGCAAATTTCATGAAAAAAAAGTCACAGTATAGCAAATCGAAATTTTGTGAAAAAAGTAATAGTATTGTATGTCGAAGATTTTATGAAAAAAAAGTCATTGTATTGTATGTCGAAAATTTTTACAAAAAAGTCATATTATAGTATGTCGAAAATTTTATGAAAAAAAAGTCATAGTATAGCATGCGAAATTTTATGAAAAAAAAGTCATAGTATTGTATGTCGAAAATTTTTACAAAAAAAAGTCATACTATAGTATGTCGAAAATTTTATGAAAAAAAAGTCATAGTATAGCATATCGAAATTTTTATGAAAAAAAAGTCATAGTACTGTATGTCAAATTTTATGAAAAAAAATTCATAGTATAGCATGTCGAAAATTTCATGAAAAAAAAGTCAGTATTGTATGTCGAAAATTTTATGAAAAAAAAGTCATAGTATAGCATGCGAAATTTTTTGAAAAACAAGTCATAGCATTGTATGTCGAAAATTTTATGAAAAAAGTCATAGTATTGTATGTCGAAAATTTTATGAAAAAAAAGTCATAGTATAGCATGCGAAATTTTATGAAAAAAAAGTCATAGTATTGTATGTCGAAAATTTTTACCAAAAAAAGTCATACTATAGTATGTCGAAAATTTTATGAAAAAAAAGTCATAGTATAGCATATCGAAATTTTTATGAAAAAAAAGTCATAGTATAGCATGTCTAAATATTTATGAAAAAAAAGTCATAGTATTGTATGTCGAAAATTTTATGAAAAAAGTCATAGTATAGCATGTCGAAATTTTATGAAAAAAAAGTCATAGTATTGTATGTCGATATTTTAAAAAAAAAAAGTCATAGTATTGTATGTCGAAATTTTTATAAAAAAAAGTCTTGGTATAGCATGTTGAAATTTTATGAGAAAAAAGTCATAGTATTGTCTGTCGAATTTTTTTTTTTTAAAAACAGTCAGTATAGTATTTCGTAAAGTTTCACGAAAAAAAAGTCATAGTATAGTATGTCGAAAATTTCATGAAAAAAAAGTCGTGGTATAGTATGTCGTAAATTTTCACGAAAAAAAAGTCATATGTCGCAAATTTCATGGAAAAAAAGTCACAGTATAGCAAATCGAAATTTTGTGAAAAAAGTCATAGTATAGTATGTCGAAATTTTTTGAAAAAAAAGTCATAGTATTGTATGTCGAAAATTTTATGAAAAAAAAGTCATAGTATTGTATGTCGAAAATTTTTACAAAAAAGTCATACTATAGTATGTCGAAAATTTTATTAAAAAAAAAGTCATAGTATAGCATATCGAAATTTTATGAAAAAAAAGTCATAGTATAGCATGTCTAAATATAATGAAAAAAAAGTCATAGTATTGTATGTCAAAAATTTTTACAAAAAAAGTCATACTATAGTATGTCGAAATTTTTATAAAAAAAAGTCTTGGTATAGCATGTTGAAATTTTATGAGAAAAAAGTCATAGTATTGTATGTCGAAATTTTTTTTTAAAAAGTCATAGTATTGTATGTCGAAATTTAAAAAAAAAAGTCATACTATAGTATGTCGAAAATTTTATTAAAAAAAAGGCATAGTATTGTATATCGAAATTTTTTTTTTAAAAAAAAGTCATAGTATTGTATATCGAAATTTAAAAAAAAAAAAGTCATACTATAGTATGTCGAAAATTTTATGAAAAAAAAGTCATAGTATTGTATCTCGAAAATTTTTACAAAAAAAGTCATACTATAGTATGTCGAAATTTTTATATAAAAGGTCTTGGTATAGCATGTTGAAATTTTATGAGAAAAAAGTCATAGTATTGTATATCGAAAATTTTATGAAAAAAAAGTCATAGTATAGTATGTCGAAAATTTTTACAAAAAAAATTCATAGTATAGTATGTCGAAAATTTTTACAAAAAAAATTCATAGTATAGTATGTCGAAAATTTTATGATAAAAAAGTCAGAGTATTGTATGTCGAAAATTATATGAAAAAAGTCATAGTATAGTACGTTGTACATTTTCACGAAAAAAAAGTCATTGTATTGTATGTCGAAATTTTTTTCTTTTTTAAAAAGTCATAGTATAGTATGTCGAAAATTTAATGAAAAAAAAGTCATAGTATTGTATGTCAAATTTAATGAAAAAAAAGTCATAGTATTGTATGTCGAAAATTTCATGAAAAAAAAGTCATAGTATTGTATGTCGTAAATTTTCACGAAAAAAAAGTCATAGTATTGTATGTCGCAAATTTCATGAAAAAAAAGTCAGTATAGCATGTCGAAATTTTGTGAAAAAAGTCATAGTATTGTATGTCGAAAATTTTATGAAAAAAAAGTCATAGTATAGCATATCGAAATTTTATGAAAAAAAAGTCATAGTATAGCATATCGAAATTTTATAAAAAAAAAGTCATAGTATTGTATGTCAAATTTTTACAAAAAAGTCATCGTATAGTATGTCGAAAATTTGTACAAAAAAACGTCATAGTATAGTATGTCGTAAATTTTCACGAAAAAAAAGTCATAGTATAGTATGTCGAAATTTTCACGAAAAAAAAGTCATAGTATAGTATGTCGGAAATTTCATGAAAAAAAAGTCATAGTATTGTATGTCGAACATTTTTACAAAAAAGTCATAGTATAGTATGTCAAAAATGTTTACAAAAAAAAGTCATAGTATTGTATGTCCAAAATTTCACGAAAAAAAAGTCATAGTATAGTATATCGAAAAAATTTGATGAAAAAAAGTCATAGTATTGTATGTCGTAAATTTTCACGAAAAAAAAGTCATAGTATTGTGTCAAATTTTATGAAAAAAAATTCATAGTATAGCATGTCGAAAATTTCATGAAAAAAAAGTCATAGTATTGTATGTCGAACATTTTTACAAAAAAGTCATAGTATAGTATGTCAAAAATGTTTACAAAAAAAAGTCAGTATTGTATGTCCAAAATTTCATGAAAAAAAAGTCATAGTATTGTATGTCGAAAATTTCATGAAAAAAGTCATAGTATTGTATGTCGTAAATTTTCACGAAAAAAGTCATAGTATTGTATGTCAAATTTTATGAAAAAAAATTCATAGTATAGCATGTCGAAAATTTCATGAAAAAAAAGTCAGTATTGTATGTCGAAAATTTTATGAAAAAAAAGTCATAGTATAGCATGTCGAAATTTTATGAAAAACAAGTCATAGTATTGTATGTCGAAAATTTTATGAAAAAAAAGTCATAGTATTGTATGTCGAAAATTTTATGAAAAAAAAGTCATAGTATAGCATATCGAAATTTTTATGAAAAAAAAGTCATAGTATAGCATGTCGAAATTTTATGAAAAACAAGTCATAGTATAGCATGTCGAAATTTTATGAAAAAAAAGTCATAGTATTGTATGTCGAATTTTTTTTTTTTAAAAACAGTCATAGTATAGTATTTCGTAAAGTTTCACGAAAAAAAAGTCATAGTATAGTATGTCGGAAATTTCATGAAAAAAAAGTCATAGTATTGTATGTCGAACATTTTTACAAAAAAGTCATAGTATAGTATGTCAAAAATGTTTACAAAAAAAAGTTATAGTATTGTATGTCCAAAATTTCACGAAAAAAAAGTCATAGGATAGTATATCGAAAAATTTCATGAAAAAAGTCATAGTATTGTATGTCGAAATTTTATGAAAAATAAGTCATAGTATTGTATATGGTAAATTTTCATGAAAAAAAGACATACTAGTGCATGTCGAAAATTTTTACAAAAAAGTCATATAGATTGTCGAAAATTTTATGAAAAAAAAGTCATAGTATTGTATGTCGAAAATTTTATGAAAAAAGTCATAGTATTGTATGTCGAAAATGTTTACAAAAAAGTCATAGTATAGTATGTCGAAAATTTTATGAAAAATAAGTCATAGTATTGTATATGGTAAATTTTCATGAAAAAAAGACATACTATAGTATTTCAAAAATTTTTACAAAAAAAAGTCATAGTATAGCTTGTCGAAAATGTTATGAAAAAAAAGTCATAATATTTTGTCGAAAATTTTTACAAAAAAAAGTCATAGTATAGCATGTCCGAATTTTATGAAAAAAAAGTCATAGTAAAGCATGTCTAAAATTTTATGAAAAAAAAGTCATAGTATTGTATGTCGAAAATTTTATGAAAAAAAAGACATTGTATTGTATGTCGAAATTTAAAAAAAAAAAAAGTCATAGTATTGTATGACGAAATTTAAAAAAAAAAAAAGTCATACTATAGTATGTCAAAAATGTTTACAAAAAAAAGTTATAGTATTGTATGTCCAAAATTTCACGAAAAAAAAGTCATAGTATAGTATATCGAAAAATTTCATGAAAAAAAGTCATTGTATAGTATGTCGAAAATTTTATGAATACATACTATACTATGACTTTTTTTCATAAAATTTACGACATACTATACTATGACTTTTTTGACAGAAAATTTCAGAAAATTTCATTAAAAAAGTCATAGTATAGTATGTCGAAAATGTTATGAATACATACTATACTATTACTTTTTTTTCATGAAAATTTTGAAAATCTAAAATGAGGTTTTTTTTACCACAAAATTAATCTACAGACTATACTATGCCTTTTTTTATGAAAATTTTCAACATTCTAGACCATGACATTTTTCTCACGAAAATTTTCGACACACTATAGTATGACTTTTTTTTCATAAAATTTTCGACATACTAGTATGACTTTTTTCATAAACTTTTCGACATACTATACTATGACCTTTTTTTCATAAAACTTTCGCCATACTATACTATGTCATTTTTTCACGAAAATGTTCGACATACTAGTATGACTTTTTTTTCATAAAATTTTCGACATACTATACTATGACTTTTTTTTCATAAAATTTGACATACTATACCATGACTTTTTTTTCATAAAGTTTTCATGAAAATTTCATTAAAAAAAAAGTCATAGTATAGTATGTATTCATAAAATTTTCGACATACTATACAATGACTTTTTTCAGAAAATTTCAGAAAATTTCATCAAAAAAGAAATAGTATAGTATGTCGAAAATTTTATGAATACATACTATACTATGACTTTTTTTTCATAAGATTTTCGACTTACTATACTATGACTTTTTTGATGAAATTTGACATACTATACTATGACTTTTTTTTCATAAAATTTTCGACATACTATACCATTAATTTTTTTTCATAAAGTTTGACATAATTTCTATGACTTTTTTGATGACATTTTTGACATACTATACTATGACTTTTTTTTCATAAAATTTTCGGCATACTAGTATGACTTTTTTTTCATAAGATTTTCGACATACTATACCATTAATTTTTTTTCATAAAGTTTGACATAATTTCTGACTTTTTTCATAAAATTTGACACACTATACCATGACTTTTTTAAAAAAAAAGAAATTCGACATACTATACTATGATTTTTTTTCAGAAAATTTTCGACATGCTATACCATTAATTTTTTTTTCATAAAGTTTGACAATTTCTAAGAATTTTTTTTTATAAAATTTGACATACTATACCATGACTTTAAAAAAAAAAAAAAAATTCGACATACTATACTACGACTTTTTTTTAAAAAATTGACATATTTTACTGTGACTTTTTTTTCATAACATTTTCGATATACTATACTATGACTTTTTTCACAAAACTTTTCGACATACTATGCTATTACTTTTTTTTCATAAAATTTTCTACATACTATACTATGACAAAATCATAGTATAGTATGTTGAAAAAAATTCATAGTATAGTTTGTCGAAAAAATTGATTAAACGTCATTGTGCAGTATGTTGAAAACAGTAAAATAAAAGTCATAGTGTAGCAACTCTTAATACAGAAGTCCTGGTAAAGCATGTCATAAATAAATTCTAAAGCGTAATAGTATAACATGTAATAAAAAAGTCACAGTATAGCATGTGAAAAAAACCAAATCAATATCAACAAATCAAAAAGTCACAGTATAGTATGCCATAAATCCTATAGAAGTCATAAAAAATAAAATGACCCCTCTAAATTCATTCTTACAGTAGAAGATGACGACGTGGATGAAGTGAGAGAAAAGCTCTATCATCCTTAGTTTTCATCCAGAAACTGCAGTCATCTGGGGAGAAAAGAAGAGAAACACGACATGAATTTAAATCACTGTTTTTAATGACTGTTTTTCATAAAATTTACGACATACTATACTATGACTTTTTTGACAGAAAATTTCAGAAAATTTCATTAAAAAAGTCATAGTATAGTATGTCGAAAATGTTATGAATACATACTATACTATTACTTTTTCTTCATGAAAATTTTGAAAATCTAAAATGAGGTTTTTTTTACCACAAAATTAATCTACAGACTATACTATGCCTTTTTTCATGAAAATTTTCGACATTCTAGACCATGACATTTTTCTCACGAAAATTTTCGACATACTATAGTATGACTTTTTTTCATAAACTTTTCGACATACTATACTATGACTTTTTTTTCATAAAATTTTCGACATACTAGTATGACTTTTTTCATAAAATTTTCGACATACCATAGTATGACTGTTTTGTTCATAAAACTTTCGCCATACTATACTATGTCATTTTTTCACGAAAATTTTCGACATACTATAGTATGACTTTTTTTTCATAAAATTTTCGACATACTATACCATGACTTTTTTTTCATAAAGTTTTCATGAAAATTTCATTAAAAAAAGTCATAGTATATAGTATGTATTCATAAAATTTTCGACATACTATACAATGACTTTTTTCAGAAAATTTCAGAAAATTTCATCAAAAAAGAAATAGTATAGTATGTCGAAAATTTTATGAATAAATACTATACTATGACTTTTTTTTCATAAAATTTACGACATACTAGTATGACTTTTTTTTCATAAGATTTTCGACTTACTATACTATGACTTTTTTGATGAAATTTGACATACTATACTATGACTTTTTTTTCATAAAATTTTCGACATACTATACCATTAATTTTTTTTCATAAAGTTTGACATAATTTCTATGACTTTTTTGATGACATTTTTGACATACTATACTATGACTTTTTTTTCATAAAATTTTCGGCATACTAGTATGACTTTTTTTTCATAAGATTTTCGACTTACTATACCATTAATTTTTTTTCATAGTTTGACATAATTTCTATGACTTTTTTCATAAAATTTGACACACTATACCATGACTTTTTAAAAAAAAAAAAGAAATTCGACATAATTTCTAAGAATTTTTTTTTATAAAATTTGACATACTATACTATGACTTTTAAAAAAAAAAAAAAAAATTCGACATACTATACTACGACTTTTTTTTAAAAAATTGACATATTTTACTGTGACTTTTTTTTCATAACATTTTCGATATACTATACTATGACTTTTTTCACAAAACTTTTCAACATACTATACTATGACTTTTTTTCATGAAATTTGACATACTATGCTATTACTTTTTTTTCATAAAATTTTCTACATACTATACTATGACAAAATCATAGTATAGTATGTTGAAAAAAATTCATAGTATAGTTTGTCGAAAAAAGTGATTAAAAGTCATTGTGCAGTATGTTGAAAACAGTAAAATAAAAGTCATAGTGTAGCAACTCTTAATACAGAAGTCCTGGTAAAGCATGTCATAAATAAATTCTAAAGCGTAATAGTATAACATGTAATAAAAAAGTCACAGTATAGCATGTGAAAAAAACCAAATCAATATCAACAAATCAAAAAGTCACAGTATAGTATGCCATAAATCCTATAGAAGTCATAAAAAATAAAATGACCCCTCTGAATTCATTCTTACAGTAGATGATGACGACGTGGATGAAGTGAGAGAAAAGCTCTATCATCCTTAGTTTTCATCCAGAAACTGCAGTCATCTGGGGAGAAAAGAAGAGAAACACGACATGAATTTAAATCACTGTTTTTAATGACTGTTTTTCATTGTATTAAATATCCTTTTCTAATGTGTTTCTTATGAACTGTTTCGATGCTTTTGGTGTTCTATGTGCTTTGAAAGAAGTCGTTCCTGAAATGTGCTATACAATTAAACTTACCTTGCCTTACTATACTATGACCTTTTCATTATTTTTGTTATGACATGATGTACTATAATTTCTTAATTAATAGTATGACTTCAATGATTTTTAATGACATACTAAAAAGTGACCTTTTAATAAATTATTTAGGACATGCTATACTTTGTCTATGATTTTTGTACAACATTTTTCATGATTCTTTTATGACATGCTATACTTTTACTTTTTTATGACTTTCTTCTACATACTACAGTATACTGTTTGACATGCTATACCATAGTATAGTATAAGTCATTTTTTTCCGAAATACTATACTATCCCTTTTTGACTTTTTTAAAATCTTTTTCAACATACTATTGTATTTTTTTTTTCAGACTTTTTGACTTTTTTAAAAACTTACATACACAACATACTATAGTATTAATATTTTCAGACTTTTTTGACATATAATAGTATTAATTTTTAACAACTTATTTCGACATACTATGACTTTTTCCAATGATTTTTTATGACGTACTATATCATGATATAGTATCATGATATATCATTTTTTTTATGACATTTTTCGGACATTTTTATGACACACTATACTATTATTTTCAATGATCTTTTATAACATACTGTACTAGAACTTTTTTATGACACTGTCTGCCGCTGTCTTTTATTAAATCATTACAGTGCACTTAAAATTTTATTCTCATGTTTTATAACTATATTATTCTATTATAACTGGTTTTTATGTTCTATTCTCTTGAATTTTAAATGACTGTTTTTCATTGTAATTAAATATCCTTTAATAATGTGTTTCTTTTGCAGTGTCTCGATGCTTTTGATGTTCTATGTAAAGTGCTATGAATGATCTTGTTGTTGTGCTACTTGTGCTATATAATTAAACTTGCCCTACTATACTATGATTTTTTTTAATCATTTATTTTATGACATACTATAGTGAACAGCTGGGATCGGCTTCAGCTTTTGATGCTTTATGTAAAGCGCTTTGAATTGCCTTTTGGCTGAAATGTGCTATATAAACTTGCCTTGTCTTACTATACTATGATACTATTTTTATGATTTTTTGACATACTACTATGACTTATACTATAACTTCTATTATTTTTTATGACATGCTATACTATAACTTTTTTTGATTTTTTTATGACATACTATACTATGACATTTTTTCAACTCTTTCATGACATACTAAACTATGACTTTTTAATGATTTTAGCGACATACTATACTATGACTTTTTCAGTGTTTTTTTGTGACATGACGGATTTCTTTTGACATTTTCCACTTGAACCTTTTTCATGAATTTTTATGACATGCAATATTATAACTTTCCATGGCATAATATACTATGACTGCTTTTTTATGACATCCTATGCTTTGAGTTATTTAATTAAATTTTTCATGACTGACTTTTTTTCACATAGCATGCTATGACTTTTTTATGATTTGATGACATACTGTATTATGTCTTTTTTATGATCTTTTTTATGACATACTACGATTATTATTTATGATATACTATACTATGACTTTTTGACACCCTATACCATGACTTTTTTCAATGATTTTTTATGACATACTATACTATGACTTTTTTCATGACTTAATGTACTATCACTGTTTTTTATGACAAACTAAACCTTGACTTGTTTTTATGACATACTATACTATGATTTTTTTCATGATGTACAATACTATGACTTTTTTATGAGCTACTATACAATAACTTTTATGTTTTTTGGGACATACTATACAATGATCTTTTTATGAAGTTTTTTGACATAGTGCACTATGATTTTAATGATTTTAATAATACTGTACTACGACTAATGATTCTTTTATGACATACTTTACCTTTTAATGATTTCTTTATGGCAAACTATACTATGACTTATGATTTTTAGGACAAACTATGATGATATTTTTATGATTGTTTTAACATAGTACACTATGACTTTTTTTTATGACAAACTATACTATAATTTTTTTCCGACATTTTCGTGACACACTAAACTATGACATAGAATACAATGATTTTTTTTTAAGACATGCTATACTATGACTTTTTATGATTTTTGAACATACTATACTATGATTTTTTATGATTTTTATTACGTACTATACTATGTTTTGTATGACATACTATACTATGACTACATGATTGTTTATGACATAGTATACTATGACTTTTTAGGACATACTATATAATGAAAGATAAGATAATTATCTTTTATGAATTTTTTGGACATAGTACGCTATAACTTTTTATAATTTTTGATAACAAACTATACTGGGACTTTTTTTTACGACTTTTTCATGACATACTAAACTATGAGTTTTTAATGATTTTTTATGACACATTGAATTTATTTAAGGTTTTTTCTTTTATGACAAACTATACTATGACCTTTATGTTTTTTTACTACTTTTTTATGACATTTTTATGATATACTATACTATGACCATTTATGATTTTTTATGAAGTCCTACACTATGACTTTTTAATGATTTATTTATGACATATTACACTATGACTTTTTTATAACATACTTAATGACATACTATACTATGACCATTTATGAATTTTTCATGACATACCATACTACGAATTTTTAATGATTTATTCATGACATACTATACTATGACTTATTAATTAAATACTATACTATGAATTTTTATGACATACTATGTTCAGAGTTTTTATGATTTTTATGGCATACTCTACTATAATTTCTTCACATGATATTTTATACTATGACATTTTATGTTTTTTTATGACATATTAAACTATGTCTTTTACGTTTTTTAGGAAATACTACACAATGATCTCTATGATTTTTTTATGATATACTATACTATGACTTTTTTTTTTACTTTTTCATGACATAATAAACAATGAATTTTTAATGATTTTTATGACATACCATACTATGACCATTTATGATTTTTTATTAAATCCTAATATATAACTTTTTAATTATTTATTTATGACATTCTATACTATGTCGTTTTCTATGACATACTATACTATTACTTTTTCTGATTTTTTAATGATATACTATACTATGACTTTTTTAGGATTTAATTATGACATACTATAGTATGTCTTTTATGATTTTGTATGACATGCTATACTAAGACTTTTTTAGGATTTTTATGACATACTATAGTATGACTTTATGACTAGTACAAGTACAACAACAACTACCACTACTAACATTACTACTACAGCTACTACAACATTTACTACTACAGCAACAACTAGGACAACTTCAACTATTACTACAACTACTACAATTACTACTACTAGTTTATTTGATAGTTACCACATTTTTCGTTCCCTGCGCTCCAGTTCTTGTCTCCTCCAGGCCCTTCAAGTCCTTTTTTAATTCAGCAGTCTGGACAGAAAACAGAAACATTTACACCAACATTTACAAAACATAAAAAGTCTCTACTGCTCCAACAGACCCTGGTTCAACACTTTTTAAACAGACTTTTTGCATCAGTTTTCATGGGAGATAGATCAAAACATTGGACAACACAAAACATGGGTAGGTATATTGGGTCATACATCTGATAATGTCATTACAATGTGCCTTGTGTAATGATGAGAATTAGTTAAAAGAGACATATATTTAATTACATGTAAGGCCCTTTCAATCACACCCCTGACAAAATGAAAAAAGAATCATGACAAGGAAACGAGCGGCATGAGCGGGCGGCATGAGCGAGTGGCATGAGCGAGCGGCGTAACGGCCGGCCGAGAGAGAGAAAGAGAGCGTGTGTGACGGTGAGTAGCAGTAACGTTATAGCTGTGAACGGAGCAGTGCGGTGTCTGTAAGTTAGAGTTTATTTGTCGGTGAATAAATGCTACAGCTCCACAAGACCCAAGCCAAGTGCCTGTGACTTGCTTGCCACCTGTTGGTTAAAATGAATGGGGTTAGCCCCGAAGTTAGCAACAACTCAGGCTCACTTAAGGTGGGCTGTTGAGGTGGACCAGCTATTCTCATTTTAGTGAGAAACCGCTCACCAGCATTGAGCAGCAACCAGACCTCCAACAACAGGAGGTCTATTTTTATTCTTTATATTAAAAAGAATAGATAGTTTTTCATTTAAATGCCTGGAAGAGCCCAGTAATAAAGCTGTCAAATCATCATATTTAATTCATATTTTAATAATATTTTACTTGCTTTTGGTGAGTTAATATAAATGTAATTGATTGTGTTAAATGGGCATGTGATATTGTCTCAAAACGATCGCAGGCCCCTGAATTGAATCAAACTGAAATCGTATCGTTGGAGACTTTCTGAAATCGGCAAATATCGTATCGGTGTCCAAAGGATCGATATAATATTTTATCATAATGAAACTGGTGATTTACACCCCTATTGTGTTGTCTGGGTGTTAAAGGTGTCCTACTGCTATCATCAGAACCTGGTTCACTCTCAGATCTTGAGCTGTTATTTGGGTCCAGGAGGTCTGCCAGCACTGTAGGTGAGGATTTCTTAGGGGTCTGAGCAATTTCGTAAGCTCTATCTAGACTACACGCTACATAATGTCAGGGTTTCCAACATTAGGAAAATACTGTGGGAGGCTAGGTGCTAGCTTTATAACAGATTCAAACTCTAGTTGATCTTTAACACCACTTCCTTGCCCTGTCTGCCTCAACATAAGCACTCTGTACACAGATCCAAAAGGTAAACAGAGTTCAGCTCATCAGGGGCCTCTTTCACAAAAGCAGAATTAAGAAATCCAGGATAAGAGAGAAAGCGAGGCTTGACCTAGTCTAGTCAGTTCATCCTAGCTTAATAGGATTCACATTGGCCAAGCCAGGCTGAGAAGATGCGACTAGGTTGGGCCAGGTGTAATTTGGATAGATGCGCATTCACGGTTTTCTACAACAGACCACAAGGTCGATTACAGATTTACTGATGCTGAAATGGAGTAAACGCGTTCTGCGTCCTTTGAACCCAGTGAGCAACATCTACTAATGGAAGATTACGAGGAGGTTAAGCACATAATATGTAATATGGAGACACGGCCGGTGGCCACTGTAATAAAACAGCGAGAAAAAACGTAGCAGACAAGAGCGGACCGACTGAATGCGTAAGTATCCTAAAAATAGCCTTTACATTTCCTAACCATTGCTGAAACCATCATAATTACACCATTCAAGGAGTTACCTGTCATTTTGCCTTAAAAGTGAGCAGTGGAAGTTAATATATTATTCAGGAAAATTTACCATAAAGATTAATTACAACCACTAATCCACAATGATAGAATATGAAAGAGAGAGAGAGAGAGAGAGAGAGAGAGAGAGAGAGAGAGAGAGAGAGAGATGATTTTCACCTCTGCAAACTCTGTGAATTCTGTGATACACATTTCAATTAGCACAGCAGGAATTGTGCTTCATAACTCTTGCTCAGTGGCCATAGTTACATATAATCTTACACCATTTACAAAAGGGACTGTGGAAACTGGCTAACAGCACAAGAAAAATAATACTGTTTGAATTAACGGCTTAACCAGCAATATTAAAATCTAGCACTGTTTCCTATTATGCTAAAAAATATTAAAGATGTCTGTTCTTTTGTCCAATGCTGTCCTTTAAGTTGGGAAACTCAGTGTCTTTCCCTCCATCAACCAGCTCTGGTTGCATTGTGTTTTCTTTTCCTTTAAATGGAGTGTGGTGCGATGGCAGGGCTTACCTGTTCAATGTGATGAAGGTGGTGGAGCGAATCAGCCCTGTTGACTGGTGAGATTCTCCTCTGAACACCTGCTGTGCGTCCTTAGCTCTTCTGTCTCACTGTACGTCCTCTGCTAGTCTGTTATATGTCCATCGGCGATTTGCCCAACAAACAAATCATCAGGTGCATAAAAAGAAAGACAACATTTGATTAATCTCTTTTAAAAGCAAAATAGTACCAGATCTGAAAATAATTAAAATTAATGGATTTGCAGTACCTTCAATATTACTCAACATTCATAAATAAGTGCAATTAAAAAGTGCAATACTCAATACATACCTCTGTACAATTAAAAAAAACAAAAATGCCTGTGCAATACTTGTATATATTTACAATACACCATATTTCCTTTATTATTATACTGTATATTATTGTAAATACACTATTATTTTATTTTATTTTTACTTTATTATGTTATTCTTTGCTACTTAACTCACTGTGTCTTTTCTTAATGGAGCTTCCCAGAAAGAAGTATTTCACACATTGTACCTGTATAACCGGCGTGACAATAAACATCTTGAATCTTGAACATTCAATCATCACAGTTGCTACACATGTGAAACACCTGGAGCTAGCACACTGTACCACTCAGCAAGGTGACCAGCATTTCCCTTAAATCTTCTAATTATGCTTTAGTTTACTCAACTCAAGTCATACACAGATCGCTTTTTAGTGACGTTAAATGTCGATTCAAGCAAACACACAACTCAGTTAAATGACATGAAGGCTTAACGAGAGAACACTTCACTTGCTCCTCACATTGACTCAATGTTACCAGTGTTAGCTATTGGCCACGTGTTAGCTAACGTTCTATTAGCTACGTTAGCTACGTAAGTTACGTTAGCTACGTTATGTTAGCTACGTTAGCTACGTAAGCTACGTTAGCTACGTTATGTTAGCTACGTTAGCTACGTAAATTACGTTAGCTACGTTATGTTAGCTAGCACAGAATACTAAATACACAACAAACACTCACCGGCGGGGGAATATCGTTATACAGATCATTTAATCCTCGGCAGATCGTCGACCAGTTGGTACTTGTAATCCATTTATTTTTAGGACAGATTTCGTTCAGAAGAAACCTTCAAACTAACTTTTATGTTGCGTTTATAGTTTATACTTTCTACTCCGCGCGACTCAGCGTGGTTCATTTCCTCTCTGCTTGTAGCTTGCTGTGATTGTTCTGCTGTCTCGTCTCATTGTTACTCTCCTTCTAACCGGGAAGCGCTGCTGTGTTTCTCTCCGCAGCGCCACCACTGCCCTCTGCTGGCCTGACAGAGCTAGTGCAGATAGATAGATAGATAGATAGATAGATAGATAGATAGATAGCATAAAAAAATCTAAATTCTAAACATAGAATGACCCACTATAGTCATTAGCAAGGGTGCAATAACCTACTATATACACTAGCAAAGTGTGCAAGTTACAATGTTTTGTTAAAAAATAATTGAGGTTGTTAATGTGCAAATGTAGATGTGCAAAGTTCAACGTGCAAGAATATTACAGACTAAAACAGAATAGAGTGTGGTTGTGACAGAAACTATAAAGCTGAGAGTTACATATTTTTAACATGAAAAAATGCAATTTACTCAATTTGCTTTACTGCACCACCTTAATTGTTTTTGTACAAAGTTTATTAATCAATGTGATGGCCTGAAGTGTGCCAACATACCGTCATATATGACCTTAAAGTAATTTTCGTTTAAAAAGGTGTCTGTGTGAGATTTCCACCTATTTTGTATTTAAAAGCCTCTAGGCTCTAGTTTTATGATAAATACATATTTTTGATATTCATATTGCTTTGGGGTGTGGGGCAGATATCAGGGCACTATTAGTAAAAAATGTAATTAGATCGTAGCAATAGGTTAAAAATGACATGAGATAAAGTAGGTACCCTCTGTATTTTGCTGTATAAAATATTTTTGTTATGACCATCATCATCAAAATGATGACAAACATGGTCGTGTTTTGCTCTACTTCGGGTAGAAATTAAAGCCCTTTTGAGCCCTTTTTGTGCCTGTACTAATAACTGTCGGTTCATCCTCTGGGGACCATGAACATCTACCAAAATTTCATGGCAATCCTTCCAGTAGAGATATTTCTGTCTGGACCAAAGTGTTGTAGCGCTAGCATGGCTAGTAAATATGTGCATGGTAGAAGCTGAAAAACAGCTGATGGTTTCTTAGTTTGAATACAAAAAAAACCAATCAGAAATGCTGTTGTTCATTTTTTCACTTTATTAAGAATGGAATACAACAGCAGGACAAAAAGTCATAAGAACACCAAAAAAGTGGATGACCGATCAAATATCAAAGGGACCAAAGACAAAAACAAAATGTGACATTCTACCCATCATGTAAATATAGCCGTGCAAAGATCGAAAGTATTTAGCAATTCAGATACAATCAAGTGGTTATCTCAAGAAAGTATTGTGTAATCCCATCCACACTAGTTCAATGGGACATATCCATTAGCTGAGAGTGCTTATGGATGGGGATGGGGGGGGGGGCTATTTGAATAGACATGGTCCAGCTATTGATCAGGAATCAGCCAAAAACAAACACCACAATATTTACAATACAGAGATTAGACGCTAATGATTAATTTAATTTATTGTTGGACTTATATACTGGTATAGAAAAATTGATGTTACACTGACTCTCTGGAGTATAAGTAAAAAAAGAAAGCATATTCACTAGCAAACAATTCATAATAAATAGTAACATAACACAAAAACATAGCAAATATTAGAAAAAGCATGTCAGTAGAATAAAACAGACCAGCTATTCAGGTGCTCTATGGAAAAAGTAACAGCTACGGTACACATACAAAAAGCTCAGGGTCATCGGGGACTGAATGCTATCTTGCATCAATTACATCTGTGCTTTGTAAACAGAATACTAGGATGAGAGTCATTTTTCATGTGGAACAAGCAAACCTTTGCAAAAAAAAGTGACTCCGCACTTTTCTAAGTTTCTCTCTGACATGCACACGCTCACACACGCTCACACACGGCTGTCAGCCTGACAGACTGAGAGAGGGTTTTAGTTCATAGACGGGAGGAGGATTTACTGTACTGAGATATTAGGGAGGGGGGGGCGTTAATAAGAGTTAGTGTTATAGTTAGTGTTCGCATGGACCTCGGTTAAAGGAAGCAGGGTAAAAACAAAAAGAAGCATCAAAACACCCAGGGGACAGGGGTTATGAAAATAAACGGTATGTTAGAGTAAGAAAACCTTATTCATCAGGAGGAATAAAGCCAAACGGAGCGTGGTTAGAAGCAGGAAAGGAAATGGCGGCGATGTGAACTACTGTCTTTCTTTATGGGCCACGGTTAGCACCTAGGCATTGCAGATGTTGTATTATTTGGTTCAGTAGTAGCTGTGTGCGTCCTCTCTGGCCTTGTGTCCCTCTCCTCCGTGTCTCCTGTGGCCGCGGCGTTCGTTGTGCTGATTGTGATGGTGGCGTCGGTACCGGTGTGACCGCCGGGCTAAAGAGGAATAAATAAGTTTTAGGAGATACACAACTATCACCTGTTTTTTTCTTTCTTTGCACGTCTTAACATATTCATTCTGTTAACTTAATTTAAGGGACCATAAGGTTGTACTTTAGATCGATTGATACTGGACTTGATGCTGATATGAATAACAGAGTTTTAAAATCCAATAACAAGGAACTGTTTTTTCTAAATTACCTCAAATATATCTTGTTATTTTAGTACTGCAATTTCTTGTTGCTGATCTGCCGACATATACACCAATACCCCCAGCTGGACTTGAATCAGGTACGTTGTGCCACCGGGTGCCCCTAGTTTGCCTACAATCAATTCCATACTTTGAGTTGATTGTGATTTCAGTGATTAAAGGTAGTGTTGGGAAAGATTTTAGAAACATTTTTTGTTATATTAATTGAAATTCTCATTACATCCCGT
Source organism: Sebastolobus alascanus (assembly GCA_916701645.2). Taxonomy (NCBI): domain Eukaryota; kingdom Metazoa; phylum Chordata; class Actinopteri; order Perciformes; family Sebastidae; genus Sebastolobus; species Sebastolobus alascanus. The sequence continues at coordinate 36,307 of CAKAOJ020000195.1, forward strand.
CAGCAATCAATAAATCAAATGCTCTGACAAAAGAAGAGAAAAAAAATCAGGTATCTGTAGCTGTTGCAGGACTGTAATAAACTCGTCCAATCATTTCATTCGGGCCTGCTTGCCTGCGCGTAATCTACACAGGAGTCTTCCACAAGCTGCTAGCTTGACAGTTGTGAGTACTAACAATAGCCATGTTCGTTGTTAATGTTCATCGTGATAATTTTGGGGGAGTGGCTTTGGAGGGAGGCCTGAAGGGACGGACTGTCAGTGTTGCCGACTTGGTGACTTTTCTCTTTAGATTTAGGGACTTTTGGAGCTAGTGCTGCTAGATACTTTCATTGCAAAAGAGTTGGCAACACTGGGTTGGGTTTTTCAGTTGGATCATTTTTTTAAATCTAGTGTAATCTTGCTAGTTTCTCAAGATCACCGACCCTAGCTTTAAACAAATCAATACTATATTTTATTGCTGCACTAACTGTATTGTTAGTTGCTCTGCATATGAGCATCAAAAGACCAGAAATGAGGGTATACAGTATGTAACCAGGAAAGCCAACAAATATGACAACCTGACAGAGGGTTTAGAATTAAAGGAGCTGCGGATATAAAATATAAAATAACAAAATTATGGAGCCCCAAAACCAACACAAGACAGTAGAAAGTTGACAGATTACAATTGATTAAAATACTGATACTGATAACCAGTTGGTAAAAAAGAGCCTTTAAATACATTTACATTCATGACACATGACAAAGGTTTTAAATAGTCACTGAACACTCACACTTTGTGCAGATGATCCTGGGTCTCTCCCAGCTGCCGTCGGCCCGGCAGCGAGCAGTGGGGATGTGACGCTGGAAGAAGCCCTCAGAGCACTGGTAGCGTACCACAGCATGGATGTCATAGTGTGACCTCCGCCGACCTATCAAATGGGCGTTCTCCACTGCGGGTGGGGTCCCACACAACACTGCAGAAAATATAAATAAATAATAAAATTAAACCGTATGAGGTTGGTATACATCCAGGATCTATTTCACATCAATCCAGAGATGTGTACGGAACCAAAGGTCCAAATTTGTATGACTCTCCATGATGAAATACCCAGTATATGCATCTGTTAAATACAAATATTAGTGTCTGTCCATATTTGTTAGGTTATTGCAGGTGTGTTTTGCCTCTAGATGGCAGCCTCGTTGCTGCATCTGAGTGTGATCTGTAGAGAGGCCAGAAGGAGGTAATGGGTCTCTGCAGTAGACGGGGAGCAGAGCCAAACCACGGAGCCATGAGACCACAGCCAGACAACAACAACTACTTAATCCTTTTCTCCATGTCCTCCTCCATCTTTATCCATCCTTTTCTAACTCCCACTGACCATCCTCCGTTTCTCCAGCGCGTCCCGGTCTTTAGCTTTCTTTGCATCCTACAAGCTCTCATTCAGGTCGGCCGAGTCGGCTCGCAGACGCAAGGTGTGGGAGAGTATTAGGAAAAGGCTCAGCTCATATTTGTGAACAACGCAGTAATTGGTAATAACTGCGACTAACGGTTCGGCTGTCTGAACACGTGTAAGTGAGCCCAGAGGAGAGACGGCAATAAGAGGAAGATTGAGATTGATATTGCTCTGGAAAATCAATACAGGTTTGAGACTGAATCACAATCTCCACTTAAGTTTGTGTTTGCCGTCGATTCTTCGGAGCATCTGCCGCTGTGACCTTTAATAGAGAAAAAGTGCGAGTGACGCCAAACGGCTACTGAAGTCTGACCAACCGCTGAATCTTTTCTGCACAAGAAGTGATGATGAGCAGTGATGACTAGCAGGGGGCCAGCTGGTCAGAGATAACACACAAGCGACCACATTGTGTGAAGACAGCACAAATCTCTCCTCGTGAACTGATTAAGCTTGGATTTGATGAGAAAGTCACACTGAACCTGAATGTGTCCAAGAAGTTACTGTTTGTTCGCACATTTCATGTGCTGTTTGGTTACATTGAGTCCAGCAGTGTTACAGTACCTGTGCCTTTCTTGCAGATGTAGGGCAGGTTGTAGTTGCAGGGCACGTCGTTCCACTTGCCGTCCTCATGGGCAATGGTCACCACACAGTCCTCCCCGCCCGCAAAGAAGTTATCCGGCTGGCTCTCCCTCCAGTTCTCATAAACCTGCACAACAGCACAACAACAGTTTCTTTCATTTGTCAGCACCATAAGACCATAAGACTCCAATCTCCTGATTGCCGTTTGTAAGCGTACACATGAGATCTTGCACATAAATGGGGACACAGTTTTAATTAAAATGCTAAAAATAAAAAGCTTTGAAGGACCTGAAAACAAATTTTCTCTTATCAGTTTCTGACTATGAGCAATGGGTCCTTTATGAATACAAAACTTTCTGCCAATGTTAACATTTCTTTATTTGTGTTTTTCTCTGTGCTATTCTCTCTGGTTTGAAGTACTTCTGCCCAGCTCAGGATTTTAGCAACATTTGGATCACAAATCTGATGCCAGTTGTGGGATTGTCTGCTTACATTGGAAGGCCGCTGTCTATCAAATCTCATCGATCGTTTCTGAGTGTTAAAATTCTAATCATAATATTTTAGGTTTTTTTTTCAATACTAACAAAAACTTTTGTTAAGATTTAAAGATTTGAGAATTTTCAGAGCCCTTAAACCTCTTTAATACAGTGCTTTTGTCTCTTTCCTTTAGTGTGTTACATATTTTTTTGTGCATGTAAAAAGTCTGCAAAGTTACTCTCCCCCACAGAAACACTGCTCCTGAACTGCCTGAAACGCATTGTTTGAAGTCCTGCCTTTTCTTCCGTAACGTGGTGATGTCCCCAAGTAAAACATTTGTATAATACCTGCCTAGCGGCTAGTTTGGCACGTCCTTAGACAAAGCTAGTTAGAGCGGAGCTGGAGCGGAGTCCGAAGCGTTTGGTTCGATCAACCAATCACAACAGTGGACCAGCTGACCAGTCAGAGCAGGTTTTAACATTAAAGCATGTAAACATGTTCTAGCAGAAACCCAAAATACAAGTATGAACCTGAAAATAAGCATAATAGGTCCTCTTTAAAAAAAAGGAGTTGGAGATTCTCACATGACGGCACAATTCAAAACTGATCACTGACCAGATCGTTGCTGTCAGTCCACTGAAAGTCTTCCTCCACTGTGCGGTCATTCAGACCGATCCAGGCGTTGTCATGACCCAGACCTGTAAAAAACAACAGTACAACATGTTCCTTTGGACATATCCAGAACAATCTTAAACACTCACTGATACATATCTCAAATCTGTTTAAACCTGCTCTTCTCCCTCTTGTTTATTCTACCGTCTTTTTCTGTATCATTTCATTTGTGCATCATTATATTTGTGACTTCCTTCCTCATCTTACTTTTTCTTCCATGCTCTCTCTGCATCATACATCCAATTAACAAATCAGGAAGACTATAGAAATAAGTTTAATTAACTCTCAGTGTTCATCCTGTTTCACATCTTTGCTATATGATATTTATGCTATAATTTTATTTATTTCAATTTATATGTTTTGTTTCTGAATATACAAACATTTCGGTATATTCAGCTACATTCATTGAATTTGTGTCTTTCGTGTTGGTTGTTAAGTGAATATCTGTGTATTTATGTTACGTGTACTGTAGGATTTTATGACAGAAATACACACATACCATTAATGAACTCCTGCTCCGTAGCCGAGATGACGCTACTGAGGTGGGCACTGTGCTCTCTGCAGTCTTTCTCTGCATCCTCCCAGGTGTGTCTGTGGGTGAAGTACCTGTGGGACCACACAGTGAAAGTGGATATGAAAATACATATTTCACACGTTACGCAGCAAGACAGGTTTAAATGCTACAGAGCGCTGTGGTAAGTATATCACGTATAACTCCAGGGTATACAAGAGTAATGCAGATAGATGAGTCACCTGTGGTTGCAGGTTAATATATTTATTTTAACAGCACAGACAGTTTTTCATCGTTTCTACCTGTAGCAGTGGCCGTGGAACTTCCTCCAACCGTGCTCGCAACCTTCTACGTCTGTAAAGATGAAGAGAAAAGAGGAGGGGAAGTGAGAGAAGCTAAAGTAACTTCTTGAAGGGCACGTAAAAGCGTAGTAAAAGTGCAGGAACACGAAGTAAGATAAAATGATCTGTATAAGATGGGAGGTGAGAAGAAGCTTTTTCACCAAGCGTTGCATCCCATTTGGCAAATAAAGACTCAAATATATGACTTCTTGAGAGGCTAAATACATGAACTGTAATTATACAGGCTCGTTTTCAATTCACAGCACATGTGGCCCTCTCTTTGCACTATTAGTATTCATTAATAACACCAAAGCCAGGGGATTCATTTATAACTGCAAAGGTTAGATATTCATTCATTCTAATTACTACTAGTGCACGGCACACACAAACACGCACACACAAACGCGCACGCACGCACACACACACACGCACACAAGGGGGACAGATCTGGAGCTGGAGGTGGCTAAAACCAGTGAGGTGATGAATCAGCGCCTGTGTGTTGTTTTGAGTGTGTGGTATGGGGGGTGATTAGTGCCACCTACCACACAGACACACTCGTCTTGCCTCATGCTGCTCATGAAACAAGATTGTCTTTTTTGTTGTATTATGGGCTGCCAGCCCCATGTTGGTGGGTTGATTGCTGCCGTAGGCCTCTTTTGTTACCTCACACTAATCCCGATTTGCCGACTTCGATATCAAATCGCCTGCATCAGACCATTTTACATCCGGCCAGTTCATTAGTAGCTTAGCCTGGTTTATATTTAGCAACAAAGCCATCCGCCTGCTTGTTTTTTTCCCTGACTTGTTTCTCTGCCTCCCCATCCTTAGTTTTGACTGTTATTTACGCGCTTATTTACTTTACTTAGCTTAGCATAAAGACTGGAAACAGGGGGAAACAGCTAGCCTGGCTCTCTCCAGACTCCAAAGGTAACAAAATTTGCCAACCAGCACCTCTAAAGATCATTAATTAACACATTATATCTTGGCAACTCGGCAAGACAGCGAATAAGCGTGGTTCCCAAAATGTCTAACTTTAAAAATCATCTCCTTATTATTATCTCATTTGTTTTCCTTGACTTTTCTATGTAAAAAAAACACTACAGTATTATCAACAAATGTTTGTACTTAAAGGTACCCTGTGGAGGTTTTGACCAGTTGGCGGCAGCAACACACAAAGAAGCATGGCAATATACCAAAAAAGCATGGAGGAAGAAGATTGCATGCCAGCAAACACGGATATAAACAATGCAGAATTTAAGATATTCAAAAGAAACCTCCCTATAAAGTGCTTTTATAGGGAGGAAATACATACACCTTTGTTTGACCTCCATGATACCTCGTGGAGTGAATGTAAACTTGACTTTTGTTTTTATACGAGAAATCTCCACAGTGCACCTTTAAACTACATACAATACATTATACAGTTACAGCAATGATCTCTAACCACAAAACCAGTATTACTATCACAACAAACACATCAGAACTGTGTTATTGTTTCATATCATGGACATATGCTGACTGAAACCCGTACAAATACTAACTGATGCTTGGAAAACAGTGTGTATACTGTTGTGCCTGCAGGAGTTTCAGTCGGTATCTGTCACCCAGTCCTGTGACACGCACTGATATACACTGTGTGATAGCTGCTGAGAGATGCATCTTTGTGATATTGTGTTATGACATACAGCTGTAACAGACGCTGCACACTGATCAGGATTATTTCCACCAGCACAGTTTGCAAAAAACATTTGATTTGGAATCTTAACAAGTTCACCACTGTGGTTGCTCACACAACGATGGACTGAATTTGTTGATGCAGTTATTCTCATTCTCACCTTTCTCACACGTGTCTCCTCCATAGCTGGGCAGACAGAGGCAGAGGAATGAATCAATCTTGTCGATGCAAGTGCCTCCATTTTCACATGGCTCAGACTGGCAGTCGTCAACGTCTGTGAGGAGGGGGGAAAAAAGCAGGTGGGTTGCAGAAGGATGTATTCTGATGAAGACATGTTGTTCAAAAAGAAATAGAAAGTGTGTGGGCATTTGCCGCCAATTAAATACCGAAACAAGATGAGCTGGTCATTAGTCCTGGTTTAAACAGTGAAATGTGTCCATGATGGTGAGTATAACAGTAATTCAAACCGGGTGTGAGGAGAATACAGACAGTCTAATCCCATTTGCATTCCTTATTTGTCCTCATTCTCTCACAGAGGAAGGCACTCTAAAAGCCCTTCAAGTGTTATTACATCCTTCTTTATGCATTTACAGTACGGAGCGTGAGGTCGACTTGATGTATGTCTAATCTAATCTAATCTTTTGTCTCTTGTCCATTGTCTCCATTTACAAAAAGGCTGCAGGAGGGAGAAGTAGCACGTTGCATTGCTTTTCCTTTAAAGCAGTTAAAGTACAGACATAAATTTAGTGGACAAGTCAGCAGAGAGGATGAACCCGACCAGAGCATCTGGGTTCAAGCCCCCATTTTGGCAGCGATCCACCCTGCTGAAGAAGCCTTGAGCAACAACAGATACCAGCTCCAGGGCTGCTGTGCTACTGCGCTCTCTAACCTCTCTGTGGGGGGAAAAAGCAAGCAAAAGTAACACTTCTCCAAACGGATCAATAGAGTATCACTTTATCATTGTAAATGGAGGGCATGTAATCTTCTTTCACCACTGCGGGGGGTTTATGGACCCAGAATAACAGATGTACCCCAGGACTGCAGAAATCTATTAAAACTCACAGCGAGAGAGCAAGAAGAGAGCTCCTTATAAGTTTAAACTCACCTCAAAGTCCTCACATCTTAACGGCTACTTAGTTCCAAGAAAAAAGCTGAAAACACTGAAAAAGGTCAGTGGCTGTAACGAGCTAAATGTCTCAGATCAAACTAGAATGACCTTTAGCTTCATACATACTAGACTACACACTGAGGGTTGGTTGCAATAAGGCTTAACTTCTAATCTAGACTAAACTGTGCTTTATCAATAAAGTATGTTGCAAGGTACAAGTGGGACTAAGTAAGATTGTTTTTGAATCTTTTCTATAATCCTTTTTTTTTTTTTTTTTTAGCTTTGACGTTTTTGCTTCAAATTGTTTGATGTTAGATCTAACTTTAATCTGACAGCAGAGGGTGTCTATCCGTTTATAAAAATGGCAGCTGAGGCTGTTTTTTCTCTTTGAGGACAGATATAGGAACTGAAACCAGAGATTTATGCTAATGCATTTTCTCTCCAACAGACACGAAGTTGTGCGATCGATCAAACAATGCTGTTTGTCTGTAAAATCAAATAGCAATTTAAGAGCATAAGTAGCAGGAGGGTTTTCTCAAATGTCACTTTTCTTATTGAAGAAATAGAATTCTTTGACAGCTCGGTTCATTGGTTTAAATCACTTAAAGCCACTCTGTGTAGAATTTGAAAATATCCTACTTTTGCAGTATGAGGAGACAGCACACACAGCACAATTTAGTATGAAATAAATCTTTGATTCACCAAACTATGGTGAAACTGTTGGAATCTGGTGAAACAACTCTGATAACTTGAATCAAGGATTTGTTGTTTTAAACGTAGTTGTACCTAACACATTTATTGGAGGTGAAATGAAACCGTGTGGGTTCGATTCAAATTGTGAGATAATCTCCAAATGAGAGATTATCTCACAGAAAGAGAGAATTGATCTGAAAATCACAAACGAGTGTATTTATCCAAAACGTGCAGAGGCTGGATTTCCTGCAGTGATAGAAGTTTTTTAAATATATTTATTTTTTCTCAACGCTGGAGAAATCAGGAATATACTCAGGGCTCAGATTGTCATATAAATATGAAAAAGCTAATTATGACCTTGAATGACCTCTCAATGCAGTTCATAGTTAAACACACCCCACCGACTATCTTCATTAAAATCAGTCCAGCTCTTTGTTGTTCAACATAAAAAGTCTGATCCTCTCGTCCCTCTCATCCATTATGCAGAGGGGAAGCTGCTCCTCAGAGAGATAATACTGCAAATTCTGCAAATCCATAACAAAGCCCTCCAGCATACCCACGCTTCAGCTGCTGGCTGTCAGTTTGATTGCCTGTCTGTCCATCCGTCCGTCTTTCTGTGACACTCAACAGTGAGAACTTGGCGCTCAGTAAGTTTTAAAGTGTTCACAGCCCGATATGAACAAGTATGTTTCTGTATGTGGTTCACTTACTACCTTCGCCAAGGAGGTCATGTTTTCGGTTTGGTTTGTTTGTTTGTCAGCAGGATTACAGAAAAAACTACAGGCCCGATTTTCATGAAACTTGGTGGAAGGGTGAAGCATGGGCCAAGGAAGAACCAATTAAACTTTGGAGCAGATCCGAACCACAGGGCCGATACAGTACACAAATTATTTTTCACTTTCCTTATCATAGCGAGATAGGGCATGGCCTTGGCGGAGGTCAGCGCTCTCCGAGTACCCTTCTAGTTCATAAAGTGATCACTTCCTTGAGGTATGGCTGCCTAAATGAGCTGAGCATATGTTAAGGAACAAATTAGGACCCTTAAGGCAGATTTATTCCACCATGTTAAGTGTCACAGTACCTCTGTGCAGGTGTCTGCTTTGGGACGTAGTGGGCTACACTAAAGCTCGCTCTACAAAAATGTCACTGTATTAGGGGCACAGTTTGGTTTTAAAGTTGGAGGTCTAGGTATGGATAGATAAAATCTTCAATCACAGTAAACATAATCATGGGTACATAATGTCTTAAATACCCGGGAAAACAAGGAACACAATAATGCAAAGATCCTATTTAAAGCAGGACTGCTCGTTGATTCCCCAACACCGCCTGCGATGATCTACAACCACAGATATTAAAGGTACAGTGTGTAGGATTTTGGGGCATCTAGTGATGTGGCTGCAGATTGCCGAGTGTGTACTGTGTTTATGTTAATCAGGATGTGTGGTCCCCAGTACGGGATTGGCTCCACCTGCCGAGGCGCTGCCCTTCTCTGAGCTGGAGGTTCCTGATTGGGGCGGCACCCGGCTCGGTCCTCCAATCCCAAGGAGGCATTTTGCAGCTGAAGCTTCTAATGTTTGGCCAGTCTGACAGTCGACGCGGCTGGGAACAAGTTGCCAACGTATCTCTCGTTGTTATGCTCCTTTCAGGAACTAGCTAATGTTAATTGCGATGGTTAACTCTGTGAATTGAGGTACGAGTATTAGATGGGGAATTGGGCCACGTTAGATTTAATAACTGACTTCAGCTACACACGGTAGGATAGTTTTTTGTTTAGAGTCACTAGTGTGCAGGGGTGCCGTTTTGACAGTTCTGATAAGTAAAGGTTAGTTAGTGAGGTTGTATTTTCCATTCAGTTTCTTTATAGTAAGTTCGATTTGTAGCTCTTATTTTAAGAGTCCTCTTTTTGTTCTACTTATGTCATTGATTTTAACAGCACCCACAAGCCCTTTCTTTTAGTCTGTCACCTCCTTTTGTTGTTAGAAATATCTAAGCTCCTTGTGAATAAAATAACTTTATTTTACCAAGAAAATCTGGTTTTATGTTGCCTCCCTTTACCCTAGCGAGCTGGGTCGTATCAATAACCACAGTGTCATCTGGCTCCCTGATACCACTACAGTTACACCTCTAAGCAGAAACATTCAGACCTGACCTTACCATGCTACAGCCAAACAGATAGGAAAAACAAAAGGGGAATGAGAACAAAGAAAGAGCGAGGGAGGAAATTGCATGTTGACAAAGAAGAATTGATCAGGAAGATTTTTGAATCTAGATACCGTCGATCCCTCTTTGTCTTGCGGTTCATGCAGGTCACAGTTGGCTTTGTGTGCAACATGGCAGCCTGTTGGCCCTGACCTCCTGTAGTAAAATGTATCTCATCTCTAATCTCTGAAGGTGTAATCAGAAACAACAGCGATCAGCACCTCTCAGCCGTCTTTATAGCTGCACAGGGGGGTTGTGCTCTCTCTGCTGTTAGTTGCTCCTTCTGTCAGCAGCATATCTTCAATTTCTATGAATGGATTTCTCTGAAGTTCATCGGGCATAAAGGCCTCCGGCTGAGGAACAATTGATTTGTTTTTGGTGCTGATCCGAATCTGGGATTTCCGCCATTAAACGATTTTTTTATTTAGCCAATGACAAAACTAAGAAAGGCCTTGACTTGATTCCAAAGTCTTTAGGTATTTTTTGCAGGGACAAGAAATCAATTCAGCTCCACTGTAACTAGATCATTTATTTCTTCGCTGCATGCCACTTCTACTACTACGGGAATTTAGTTTGTGAAGAAAAACCTTGGCAGTGAAAGCTACCAATAGTTTGACCTTGAGGAACCAATATCATCACCCTACTCTGACGGTCTGATCCTAACCTTTGACCCCAGCCTTCAACTCCCTCCCTCAATGTGACGGACAGCCCGACCATTGACCTGCCAATAGGCCATTGGAGAGCCTTACATCAATATGTAGTTTATCATGCCACTGCGTGGATACATGCATGCGTGTGTGGGATGTGTGAGTGTGTGTGTGTGTGTGTGTGTGTAAGCATCACTCACCAATCTCACAGTTCTCCCCAGTGTATCCTTGTGGGCAGTAGCAGCTGTAGCCCGTTCCCTGCGGAAGGCACTTTCCTCCGTGCAGACATGGGTTTGTCACGCAGGGCTCCACCTCGTCTACAAGAGACAGACGGATGGGGGGTGGAGGGGGAATTTTGGGATTCAGAATAAGGGAGTTAATTAGTGATCCTGTAAAGGAGAATGCTTTCCTTGTTTGTAAATGTGATTAATTTAGCGAAGGACAAAACAGTTGTATTTAAGCTCACGGGCTGAATAACGCTTAAAATATTTCCCTGATGATCCACTAAAGTTAGATGGCTTAAACACAATTTCCCTCACCGCTGCTAGGATTTTGAATAAAAATAAAATAAAAGCGTGACTCATGCAAACATGCCACCCTAATTTTCCATCATTGCAGCTCAGCCAAAACCAGCAGTTAAAACACACTAATATCCATTTCACACTCTGTGTCTTTTCAAAGGGATCAGAAGCCAGAGAGCCTCAACCTCGCCATCCACTCACAGCCACAGTTGTCATGGTTACCATATGGAAAGCGAGGCCTTGGCTCACTCCGCCGAGCGTAGTGGGCAGCGTGAGAACTTCAGACATTAGCCATCCTCAACAGAAATGAGCAGACCTCCCGCTGAGCGCCTCGGCCTCGCTATTCACCCCCTAAATGTGTGCGTGTGTGGTCTCCTTCCACAATTACAAATTTCCATATCAATTGACACACCACCACGTGTTTCTCCCCTGAGCCGCTCATTATAGCAAGTTAAGGTCTTTGAAAACCACCACTCGTTCGTCCTGGCCGCAAAAGCTCGGCTGTGGGAGTCTTTGTTCTGGCAGCTCTCTGTGACACCGACGACTGCTTAGGAGGGGGTGGTGTGTGCGGTTGACAGTGTCTGTGTGTGTAGGTTTGTGTGTTTGTGTTTACACGGTGCGATGAGCGGAAATCTGCCTATGATTAGCTTTGAGGCCGATCCTGTCCAATAACCGCCCAGAGGCAGACATCTCAAGCTCTCACGCTCTGAATTTTCATGATGCCGGCTGCTGTGTTGGGCAAAATAAATGCTCAAGGATCAAAAAATAAAAAAAATAAAAGATTGAGGGTTTTCATTCACAAGAGCGAGAGATTTCTCAATAGCGTCCATGGATTTATGTTAAGTTTTGCGAGCTGATCCCCCGCTCGTGGTTTGAATTTTGCTGAAGTCAGGTGCTAAAACCAGCCATGCATTTCATTTAATGTACACCAGTCCAGGCCGAAGTGCACTTGCACCCTCTGGATCAGTCAAGGTCACGGCACGCCTTGACAAATACCAACTGTTATGACAAGCAGATTTACTACAGCATGTGTGTGTGTGTGTGTGTGTGTGTCGATGTGTGTGTGAAAGATAAACCTTGTGCGATTGGACGTTCATTAAAGCGAGTGGTGCAGAAAAATCAATAGAAGCCTGTAGAAGGAGCTGACAGAGTGGACTGTCCCTCGCTCTGCACAGCGGCCGACACCACCGGCACAAACAACAACAATAAGCTGGCAACAGCAACATCCAACTAATAAGTTTACAGAAATAGGACAGTGAGGGGATAATACATGGCAGAGGCAACACTGGGATACCTCAAAGTATTAATCCACACATCACACGTACAGTAGCCTTTGCTTTCGAGTAATAACAGCCACGGACACATGGTGGAAATATGGTTTACTTTGGAAATATGATTTTCGGATAAGCGCTTTAGACCTCACAGGTGGCGTTGGCATTTGTGTGAAGGCTGAAGAGCACAAAGAGGGAAGTAGAAACTAAGAAACCATCTGCAATTTAAACATTTCAGAAAGATGGTGTGATAAAAATCTGTTTAAAAAGATCAGACCATGGATTGTGTGTTGAATCCTCATGTGTCTGCATGTGTGTGTTTGAGAACAATGTACTTTGCTACTGAAGGTCCTTGAATGTAACCTGAGGCTTCTCTTTTTTCTCTCCTCTCTCATTGATTGAACTGACTGATGAAGTGCTCCGTGATCCAGTCAGGAGAGAAAACACTGACCACCACCATGAAACCAAACCACCAGGGACTGAACTCGAGCGAGAGTGTGTACATGAGAGAGAGAGAGAGAGAGAGAGAGATGTTAGCCATTATTCTGGTTGAAAATCCTGCGAGAGCGTCCATCCACTACTTCTGTTTGTGTACTGAAGATATCCCTGTGTGTTTGTGTGTTTATGGCCTTCTGCCTGCATGACTCCAGGGTGTCAGTCAATCAATCAACCCTTATACTGTACACCAGAAGCCCAGATGGTTGCTCTCGGCTTGTCGATACAGTGTACAGCTGTTTTCCACCCGCACACTCCCCAGATCCCGAGCAGGCAGCTCAGCCATGCCTGCCGCAGACATGAGCCGCTTTCAAAGGGAGCGAAATAAATCACCATAGAAATGTGTGATAGCATGATGCCCGCGGGGCTTTCAAACGCCGGGTGATAGGATGTTCCCTGTATGAGCTCTCATTATCAAGCGAAAAAATAAGTAAACCAGGTGGCCAGCCAGGAGCTTCACTGACAGATATACCGTGCTGCAGACTTAATCAACAGATTGTGCGGTGGCGGGAATGTGGTCTCTGCTTCTGGGAATAAAAGGTGTGTAGCCGAGGGAATACACACTGAGTTTTTTTGAATAAATATGCCAGTGGCGAGGTCAGGGGAGGAAATGAAAAGGCAATCCTAAAGGATACTTCTATTTATTTACAACACGGGTGTTATTTTCATCTGCCTTCATTTCCTATCGGTTATGATAACAGTGTAATTCCTGAGACATGCAGGCACATTGTCTCAACCACGCAAGAAACACAAACAGTCAGACGATCAGACTTAGACTGAGGTTATAAACAGACTTAGATTATTCAACAGAAGAAGTAATTGTTACATTACATGTCACATTACTTTCTGTTTCTCTGCACAGATTCATCAAAGATGCTTTTAAAAAACTCCAAAGTCTTAGAGGGGTTATATGCCGAACTATTTCTTGGCCAGGAGAGATAACTTCGTGAAGCGTCAGCTAGATTCCGGGTGTAAAGAGTAATTTGTAAATGATAAATTGTTGTTTTTACACTTAGGTTTCGCGAAAAAGTTTTTTAATTTGTGAGTTTTAGCGGTGCTGGTGGGCAGATTTTGTTACCTTCAGACAGAGCCAGGCTAGCTGTTTCCCCCTGTTTCCAGTCTTTATGCTAAGCTAAGCTAACCAGCTACTAGCTGAAGCTACAAATTTAATGGGCAGACATGACAGTGGTATCAATCATGTCATCTAAGTCTTGGCAAAAATACACACAAATAAACGTATTTCCCAAAATGTAAGGCCTTTCCTTTAACAAGCATAAACTGTATATAAGAAGTGACGTAGTGACCGTGACATCATCCATTACTGAGGTAATATATCAAGTGTCTATACAATCAGACTTCTTTTTGCAACCAGAGGAGTCGCCCCCTGCTGCCTATTAGAAAGAATGAAAGTTTAAGGCACTTCAGCATTGGCTTCACTTTTCAGAAACAGAGGTTGTCCACTGTTAACAAGCAGCCAGCCTCTGATTTGGAGGTATTTTGACCATCAACAGCTAGCTTAGCACTAGAGGTCGACCGATATGGGTTTTTTATGGCCGATGCCGATGCCGATTTTTTACAGTCAGGACAGCCGATGGCCGATATATGATGCCGATTTTTTTTTGCCGATATGTTTGGCTGGTTTTCTTTTTTTCCTCCATCTGATAAAATACAACAGCTTAATAATAACAAATAATACACAAAATGTCTTAACTTAAGTAAACATTTATTGAACAACACTTATGGTCTGTCTCTCCAATTTGCACTTTGTGTCTGCACTGCAGTGCATATTTTATTTTGTGCATGATGGTTAATAGTAGTAATAGTACAGGGCTCAAAACCTTTTAAGCACCTTTCAAAAACTGTCCTAAAGCGTGTTTTTTATTTATGTTTGTTGACAGACACTGTTACAAGCTATATGGCCATAATCTAAGTGATCAAAACATAATAATAACTTTGTTCACTCGTATTACACAGCCTGCTGCTCATATCTGCTGCGGATTACACAGGCCAGCGGTGACGTCATAGAGGCTCTCAAGGACCCATAGACACGTTTAATGAGGAAGTGAACTTTTTGCTAAATGTTTCGACAAATTGCTCGTGTTTCCGACCTCACACGCAAACTTGCACTTATGACAAGCATTGTCAGCATCAACTCTAGTAAAGTGTAATCACGCTTTATAAGTTTAGTTTTCTCCGTCACAGTTAATAAGAGCAGAAGCTCTGTGTGTGTGTGTGTGTGTGTGTGTGTGTGTGTGTGTGTGTGTGTGTGTGTGTGTCTGCGCTGCAGCAGCGTGCATGTGAGAGCTGCTCCGCCCCGCACACACCTAACGTCACCTACGGAGAGAAATTCTCCGTTAACAAAAACAGAATTGATAACGTCGGAGCATTTCATATCTAACCAATTAAATATATAGGGCTTTGAAAGAGAAGAATTTAAGCCTACCGGTTTCTCCCGGCAGAATGGCAATTTGATTGACACACAAGGGGCGGTGTCACACGTGTTCCACAGCAACAACAACACTGGGCTGCCCGCAGATGTGCCTGTTTGATAATCGGCTAAATATGCTCAGGCATCGGCCGATAGAAAAAATGTCAAATAATCGGCCCGATTAATCGGCCGACCGATAAATCGGTCGACCTCTACTTAGCACTGGTTACTACAAGTCCATTCCTCACAGTGAAGATGTGGGGTTCACACATTCTTACTATTGCTAATAGAAATTATTGTCAAAACTACAAAAATAAGACCCACGTTGTAATAAATCAGAATTATCCATTAAGACTATCAAATCAAAATAGCGCTTCAATTAATAAAAATGAATATACAGATACATGGACACGAATCGAATAAAGTAAAGCCTACCAACAGGATGACAAACCATATGAAAACAGGCATACGCTGCTAACCTGTTGGGCTGAGAGTTATGGTGCTGATGTTGACTCCCCCTCTGTTGCTCTCCTCCTCCATGTTGCCAGGTAACAGGGCCCCTGACCCCACAGCGTGAGACCAAGTGGGCTCCTCCACATCTGGGGGTCCCGACAGTAATGGAGGATAATCCAGAGATTTGTTCAGAACTGCTTTCTCCACTGGGACCCAGTGGGACGATGTCAGGGGGTTAGTGGAGCTGTCATGGTTGTCCGAGTGAGTGGATGGAGCTGGGTCTCCTGATCCAGCAGTTTGAAACGGGGAATAGGAACGGGGTGATGATGGTGAGGGTGAGAGGGATGGGGTTTGGGAATTGGATGGAGACGGGGAGGATGAAGATGGAAGAGACGGGGATGGGGAGGGAGATTGGGATTCAAACAGGGATTGAGATGGGGATGGTTGAGAAAAATATGGAGATGGGGACCCAGTTTTCGATGGCGATGGAGATAAGGAGAGGGATTTGTATGGATCTGGTGAGCTTGGTGGCGATGGGGTTTCTGCTGGTGAGGTGGACAGGGATTCAGATGTAGATAAATCCGCGCTCTCCGACCCAGTTGTGGTCATCACTGTGAGCTCTAGAGTACTAACAGCGGTAGTGGTAGTTGTGGTAGTGGTGGACTGTCCCTTCCTGTGACCCCTCTCTCTAGATCTTTCTCTGGATCTTTCTCTTGGTTTGCTTGTTCCAACTGGTCGACGTGAAACTTGTATCTCCCCTTTTGCTTCCGCGCCAGTGATTTCTCCACTCCCCTCGTCTTCTCCTTTCCCCTTATCCTCTCCTCTCCCCTTATCCTCTCCTCTGCTCCTGTCCTCCCCTCTGTTCTTCTTCCCCCTTCCTCTGCCTCCTCTACCGCTGCCTCTGGAGGTCACCGTCTCCTCCCTCTTGTCACCCGGCCGGGTCGTGGTCTCCGATTCAACACGGACCCAGGTTTCCCCGCTGGATGAGGTGATTCCGGATGCAGCGCTGGAGGCGGCGGACGTGTGCGTCTCTGAAGTCTTGGTGCTCTCTGTAGTCATAGAGTTACTGGAGGCGGCCACAGTAGATGCCAGACGAGTGGGAGATACTTCACTGGCTGGTGTGGAGTTTTCCCTCGAGGGACTGCTGAACCATGAACTTCCCCATGAGAACAAACCTGCAGAGGGCACAAAACAAACGAAAAAGAAGAGAACGAGTGAAGTCAGGGGTGCAATTATTGCAGACAGAGAGAAAAGTGCAAAAGACAAAGCCAAGAGTGACGAACAAACAGAAATCATCTTATGGATTCTCTCTGCTTTGCCAAGGGAGAAAAAAACAAACACTTCTAAGCTGTCTGAGCTGTCCGTCAGCTGTTTTTCCTCTATCACTGCACCAGCAACGTCTACACTTCAATATGATCACCGTCAGCAAGCAAACCTCTGTGGACAACTGTGAAGTAAAACATTTAAGGGAAAGATCTGAACATTTCCCTCTACAGTATGTTAAACATTATTGTCACAGGCATAAATATAAGCAGAGAACACTGTATATAAGGGATAAACAAAGGCAGTGAGACAGGTGAGAATTGAATTGTTTGCCAATTAGCAGAAGGTGCTTGTTTGAAAGGACTCACATTCAGCACTAAGTGATGTGAAGTGTGAGCTTTCAAAACAATGTTAGGCTGCGTTCATGTCATATCAGAGTTACTGTAATGACCCGTTTCTGACTTGTAAATGCCGCTCATGTCAACATCGAAGACGTATTTACAGCTAATAAACTGCAATTTTGATGGCCAAAGTCTCCCGTCACGGGCTAGATTTTCTAACGCCTGAAAGCAGAGCCATGAGGAGGTGCAGAAGTCTAGTTTTCTCTCAGTACACTTGAATTACAATATGCTTAAAGGTTATTATTGGAATTTTTGCCCAATGATGCCAAAAGTATTCTGCCTACTGCAGGTTTAACCATAGACCATGGAGTCACAGTTGTAAACGTAAACATTGCAAATGTGTCCCAGTTTATTTCCTCTTTCAGTGTATGTGAATGACATAAGCTGACAGGAACTAAATATGAACCCGAGCTGTTGCCTAGCAATGCAATTCCATTAAAATATGGAAGTGTTCATTTAAAACAGCCACAGTTCACTACAACAAATAAATAAATGAAGACAAAACAGACACACATACTGTAAAGACAAAAACACACATACACAGTCAGGCCAAACAGAATGAAACTAAAAACCCTCACAGCCGCAGAATTGAATCAACAACTCTGTAACACAGTTTTGAACAACACTGAACGGAGATTCCTGCCATTTGGAAACCACTTTCACCCACATCCAGCACATAAAGACCTGTAATCCTGCTGGACCCATGAGACACAGGAAACTGTTTTTCCATCATCTGCCTGTTTGAGGGAAACCAGATTTTTTTCAACCCACGACGCCTGCACCTCAGTGTTAATAGTGGGCATAACGCTCAAGAGAGACATGATTTCTCTGCATGGATATAACAGTATCCCACTGCATATGTCTTCCATAGAGCCAAGCGGGTAGGAGAAAATGCGAATGGCACTGTCTAGAGCCAGTGTTTGGTTTGTCCATTCTGGGCTAATGTAGAAACATGGTGGCCGGCTCAGTGAAGAGGACCCGCTCTATATGTAGATAAAAACGGCTCATTCTAAGGTGACGAAAACACAACGATTCTTATTTTCAGGTGATTATACACTAAAGAAAACATTCTTATTAATATTATATTCCAATTTCTGCCAAAGATCCCCCTAAACGTTACATACTGTTCTTTAAAGGACGCTATAGAGAAGTTTTGTTTAGCTATTGCCTGTGGTTTTACCATTAGGTCTGCTCAGATTTGGATGCAAGTCGAAACTGTTTAGTTTACCGTTAGAAGAGACGTGCTTAATCTGAAAGTTATGAAATCATCTTATCATATCTTTATTTTGATATTGTGGTATTACTGTCAATAAAGTTGTTCAATGACTGCAGTGTTTGTATTCCTCACTGTTCATGACATTTACACTGAGACATGACATAAAATCAATCATCTTCTACAGCTGCCTAGGCATCTGTGAGATGGACACCCCTGGTTTTCAGTTAAGCTGTATTTACTGTAGAAACCTCATCATAACTCTACTCTATAACAGCAATGAGCATCACCCTCTGTAACAACAGTGTCAATCCACATCAACCTGAACCACTTCAGGGTTCTGAAGACCGCTATAAAGTACAATGTTGTACCTCAAGGTCTACTTTACAACATACACTGTAGTACTACAACATATAGGCAGTAGGCCAACAGCATGTTCCTTACAATACTCTTTTCCCCGGATCTCTATTTGGCCCAAAGTGAAAACACAAATGTACAACATAATTATGTAGAACCTATGTAGTTTGCCTATCCTCATTTTGTTATCATCTGTACCCCTCCAGTGTAGGTAAGCAGTAGTATATGATCATTTTAAAATAAATCACAGCAGATTTATAAAATGATGCAGGACTCATTACCCCGTCTTCCCTCAAACTTCTCGCTTTGTCGCTCAGTAATGTTAAAAAAGTAAAGGTAAAAAAGTAAGAAAAAGAAAATACATGAAGTTTAAATTCTTTTCACATTTTGTGGAATTAATTCAAGAGCTGGCTGGGGATTACAATAATACTACATCTGAAGCCCTGTTTGATGACTTTTTAATAAATGCTCATTTGGGTATGGGTCATTCCTACAATTATGCAAATATGCAAATGACCTTTAGATAAATATCAGTGTTTACCACTAGCTTTGCTTGTGTTACCGTTTGATTTTCATCTGACTTTGTTGTGTTTAATTGAAGCCGACCTTTTGCAGAAGAAAGAGGTGATGCTGGACACACTCCCTCTGTTCTCCTCACCACAAGGCCGCTGCTCTCCCAGTTACCCCTTATTAATTCTGTGTTTCTCTAATGAACTTCATTCCTGGGGCTTCTTTGTACTGTAATTAATGTACCCTTCCTGTTGTGTTGCCCAACTAATGTTTCCCCAACATCACAGACTTGAGCCAATTAGTGCCTCAACAGCGATATTTTCAGAATCCTGTACGTGCTCATAAACACACACTGCCATCGAGCCTTCTGGTTGCTTTATAAATCAAATCCTGTGGTTGTGTCCCTATTTCACACGACATAATGTGCTAATAGTAACGTGTACTGTATTATGTAAACACTGGAAAAGTTACAACATTTTGTATACTCTGAATTGGCTTGATTTTTGAGTTAGCTGTTGATGGACACTGTTGTTCCACAATGCGACGCACACAGGAGCTAATTGTGGATGGAGGTGAGACAGCACCAGAAACATCTAAAAAAGCAAAAATAAAGTATTACATTTTAAAATCGTTGGCGTTCTCATTCATGAGTTTCCAAATGTTTCCAAAGTCTTTTCACAGTTTTTCCTCTGTTATCCTCTATTCAGAAATGAATTCACTCATAAGCTCACTCAGGGGATAGATGATAGACCATATTAGTTCACACATTAAAATAGTGTTTCCCAAACTTTTTTTCTGGGGAACCAGCTTTTCAAAAATGACAACCAAATTAACAATAGGCCTTATCTATAAATCGTGAGATGAGCGACTTTGTACGTAAATGAACGCTCCTGACCATTTTACTGCCATTTCCACATCAACTTATATTATCTTGAATATGTAAACCAGCCATTTCGAAGAGAACGTTTGATGCTGAAAGTTTATTTGGCGACCCTAAATCTCCTGCGACCCACCTGTGGGACCCGACCCAGTCTTTGGGAATGACTGCATCAGAACAAGTATAAATCCACTCACGTGGTGGTGATGCTGCACTGGATGGATTTGACCTCTCATCTGTCTTTTTCGTGGCCGTCTCCTCTTCCCCTGCCTGTCCACTTGGTGCTTGGGTCCCTTCCTCATCTCCAGTCCCCGCCAGGTAGTTCCAAGGTTTCCAGATGGACTTGACGATCTTTGAGATCACCTAAAATAACAAGCGGATGCACAGGAACTTAGCTGGTTCAGTGATGCTACTTGTTTTTTTAATCTAAAAAAAAAAAAAAGCTTAAACCAGGACTAGAGCAGCAACTAACGATTATTTTCATTGACGATTAATCTGTCGATTATTTTCTTGATTAATAGATTAGTTGTTTAAAATGTCAAAAAATGGCTTGTTTAGTCCACAACTCAAAGATATTCAGTTTACTGTCATAGAGGAGTAAAGAAACCAGAAAATATTCACATTTAAGAAGCTGGAATCAGAGAATTTTGTCTTTTTGTTCTTAAAAAATTACTCAAACCGATTATCAAAATAGTTGCCGATTAATTTAATAGTTAAAAACTATTAATCGTTGCAGTTCTAACCAGGACCAACCTTCTTGTCAGCAGGAGTGGGGTGGACCTGCGGTCGGAGAAACTCCTCTGAGTCGGGGCCAGGCTCCAGTGGCTCTCCCCAGTCTAAGAGGCTCTGTCCTGGGATTAGCTGGAGGGTCACAAAAGAACCTGAAGAGTCTGAGGACCAGGGGTCTGAAGCTGAGGACACAATCAGGTGGATTATTATCACAGTACCACATTCTTTTGTGATCAATACTTATAATTGTTTCAATATTAGAAATCAGCCTTACAAGCATCAGTGCGGTGAAGGGAGGCCTCCTCTTCGAGGTCAACCGATCCTGTCCAGTTTGAAGGTGAAACATCACTGCCATCTGAGGACCCTGCAAGGATGTGTTTGCAAAAAAACACATATCTATTGTAAATTCAATCTTTCTGTATTTGTGTTTACAGTAGGATGGTTGATCCTCTGATTAATCAGCTGGTTCATGCTGCTACGGATCTGCTAATAGTAGACAAATGTCAAACCTCTGGTAGTGGTGTTTTGCTGTGTAGTCATGTCGGGACTTCCTGTCCCTGCGGAGTCAGCATCACTTGAGCCTGTGAGGTAGCCCCAGGGCTTCCACAGGGAGGTGTAGATCTGAGAGATGGAGCGTGAATTCTTCACTTTACCTGGGAAACAAGTTGAAGGGATGTTCACAAGGCTGTCGCTGAAGGATCTTATGCAGTTTGTCTCAAAGCTGTGTTGTGTTTTAATTTTGCAGAAATTGGCCAATATCAGTCAACACAGAGAACACACACTGAGCATCTAGATTATTAACTTCAACACATCCTCTTCTCTCATTCTCTCTCTCTCTCTCTATCCCACTGCTGCTGTCAATCCAGCAGTTTCACAGATACATGACGGTGGGGTAGATAACGTGGATAAGAAATCATTGTTGCCATAGCTACAACAGTGGCAATGACATTTATTGTCATTGTAACAAATAGCGCTCAAAGCTTCCACGGTAACATCAACACCTCTGTTAGGAGTGAGATGGCAGTAATATCAATACGTAGCCACACATTTTGTGGTAATTCTTCATCCACACATTTCAATTTAATATTGATATGAACCATTATTTCATATAATTATGAAACATTATTATGGTGTAGTTTCAATGTGTTCTTGTTTAGTACTGTTTCATCCATCAATAATGAGTTAACTCCTCTTCCATAAACAAAAATAGTTTCCTCTTATGGTACAATACCTCTGTAGCAGTAGGCATCATATAGCGCCGTGGTGTTGTCAGTAGTGCTGTTGGGTGCGACGGTGCGGACTCCTGGCTGGCTCCCTCCACAGTCCGGGCGAGGCCAGGTCACCGGGTAACGGACGCTGCCATCAGACATCCAGCCCGGCGCGCAGCTGTCCAGGCCGGCCTTCCAGGCCAGATAAAGCTGCCCCACAGTGGCCAGCTGCCCCCCGAGGGACACACAGCGGTCTGAGGCTGATGACAGAGACAGCCTGCCTGGGACCGAGGAGTGAAACACTTCCCCTGGACGACGGAGACATGAGACAGGAACTTGTCAAGAAGCAGATGATGTCTGTCAGATCTCTAGCAGGGAGACACCTGAGTTAAATACTGTAACTTTTTTTTCTCAAGCCCCGTGCTGATGCCTTCTCTAACTCTGCACCTGAACAACTCATTCCTTCAATTTTTTTGTAGACAAAATTCCCACTATTAAAAAAATCACTGTCCCCTGTGCCGGACCTAGCAGCAGCTGCTCCTGCCCCTCTCCTCTCCATCCCTCTCAACATCCTTACCCCTCCACCCCCACACTGCCTCTCCCTGTGCACTCCAGCTGCCCCCTCCCTCATCTCTAAACTCATCAATTCATCCAAACACACAACCTGCTCCCTCGACATCCTCCCCACTTCCCTGTTGAAGATCTGCCTCCATGTCCTACGTCCTCACCACACCAACCTCTTCAATTCCTCACTGTCAGCAAAGGTTATTCAAACAGGTGTAACTGGTGTATTTGTTGGGGACTACTTACAGATGTGGATTAATACACATTTGTTGCAATAGCAAGTTTTTTTGTCTTTTCACTGGATTCATTGAAAGTACGATTTAAAAAAAAGAAAAGAATATCGCCCGTCCTTTAATATTGTAGCAAACTATCATGTGTGATGCAATTTTGATGTGTTTTGTGTGTGTGTGTGTGTGTGTGTGTGTGTGTGTGTGTGCGTATATATACCATCCAGTTCTTTTGCAAAACAGTACACATCAAACAGCTCTTTCGGGTCCCTCTTCCCATAATTCCTCACTCCAGCTGAGTACTCCTTGTGTCCATAGCAACCAAGCTCTGGCAACTGGACAGAATAACTGTGGAGGAAACCATGAGGGAGTCATAAATGGGAATGAACCTCTTTTTTTACTAATCATAGGAAATAAGTTGCAATGTCTTGTGGACATTTTACTGTGTGAACATTATCTCAGCGCACATATCATAGCGTTTATTCTCATAAAGTCATTAAGACTTTAAATGTCAGTTAAGAATAAATTCTTATTTGTATTCTCTTTTAAAGGGCAAGAGATTAGAATAAATCAAAATACAATTAGCAGCAAAGAAACGACAGCGGTGAAAAGAAGGAGAAGAATCTGAAGCAGATGAGGAGACAACACAGAAGAACTGAATATTAATTAAGACAGCAGGTGATGCAAGAAGAGAGGGAACAAACTGTACACAAAACAAAGCAAATGTCTTCACATTAGAGAAATAACAGGCATATATAAAAATTGCCGCATTTAAGTTTACTTTAGGGCTGTCAAAGTTAACGCGATAATAACGTGTTAACACAAATTCCTTTTAACGCCACTAATTTCTTTAACGTGTTAAAGCAAATGATTTTTCGAAGGTTGTAGCGGGTTTTAGAGGTAGAGTGAAGATACTGGTATCATATGAAACTAGAAGACCTAAGGAATCCATTGGTATCAACCATGTCATACTAGCTTATTGAAAAGGAGGTTAAATAACGCACCATACCTGAGCTAAATTTTGGCGAGGACAAACTGTCATTGCCATTTTCAAAGGGGTCCGTTGACCTGAAAATGGGTTCTATGGGTACCCACGAGTCTCCCCTTTACAGACATGCATACTTTATGATAATCACAGGCAGTTTGGGGCAAGTCATAGTCAAGTCAGCACACTGACACACTGACAGCTGTTGTTGCCTGCTGGGCTTGAGTTTGACATGTTATGATTGGAGCATATTTTTTATGCTAAATGCAGTACCTGTGAGGGTTTCTAGACAATATTTGTCATTGTTTTGTGTTGTTAATTGATTTCTAATAATATATATATACGTACATTTGCATAAAGCAGCATATTTGCCGACTCCCATGTTGATAAGAGTATTAAATACTTGACAAATCTCCCTTTAAGGTACATTTTGAACTGATAAAAAATGTGCGATTCATTTGCGGTTAATCACGATTACTCATGGACAATCATGCAATTAATCGCAATTAAATATTTTAATCGATTGACAGCCCTAGTCTATTTATATAATATAATTTATTGATATTCTGTTTGTGTTTACCAGTGTGTATGCACCCTCCATAGGTGATTGGGGCAAAAGTCTATAAGTTGGTGCGCATGGTGAGGGGAGGACGGGTTACATCAGATACCGTCATTGACCTCAGCCTCCCTCAGCCTCAGCAGATAAATGGAATCTCCAACAGTTAAACTGGACACTGAAATAACTGTCTGGATTTTGTTTTCATATTAAGTTTATTTTGCAATTAATTCTAAGCAACAGTGAATACTTTCCGTGGATTTATTTTGAAAAGAAGGCTGCGATTCTGACATACTGCACCCGGACTCTTTATGTGGTAAAAACAACAGGAACGTGGAATAGTGGTTAGGAAGGAAAAACCCCAAATGAAATTTTCTGCCAATAGTCTTCAAAACAGAGCTGAAACAAGGAGTTTATTAATTGATTTGACAATTTTGGTAATCGATAAATCACCTAAGTATTTTTTTTTAAGTAATAGTTTGACATTTTGGGAAATAGTTATTTGCTTTCTGCCAATCGATCCCCCTAAATGCTACAAACTATTCTTCAAGCAGAAATGCTTAAAAGTCAAAGGTTCCAGCTTTCCAAATGTGAAAATCGGTTGACTTTCTCTGTCTTCTATGATAGCAAATTATATATCTTTGAGTTTTGGACTGGGGGTCCAGCAAAACAAGCAATTTGAATATGAAAACCTGGACTAATCAATTAATTGAGAAAATAATCTGCAGAATAATCAATAATAAATATAATTGTTAGCTGCAGCACTGCTTCAAAGCACAGCCCGACTCACAGCAACTAGTAGAGCAACACTACAAGGGTGTGACAAGCAGAAGGAAGTTATTGAACGTCTCCTCACCGGACAGTCTGATCATCCAACCAGCCGGCTGCACAGCTGGCAAAGCCGTCATAGTACGCTGACCACAGCTGGGCCGGCGTGGCCATCTGAGCCGAGTTTTCCTGGCAGGCTCGCTGGGCGTCGGTAAATGAGAGGGCGTATCGGGTGCTGGGAGCCTGGTAGTGAAACACCACACCTACACACAGGGACAAGTGGTGAGATGTTTGTGAATTTATTTGAGAGATGCACCAACACAGCTGAGTTTAAAAAAATCAATAAATCAGTGGGAGGTAATCAATAAACATGTTATTATGTCCACAAACAGATCAATCTAACATTAAGCAAGTTTCAGCTGAAATTTCACGCATGGGCACACAGAAAAATTAGCATTCGTATTCAGTCCAAACTCTGTAATTAAAAGAATTACACAATTATTCAAGTGGAAAACTAGATAGCAAAAACAACACAGACACAGAGAGCAGTAAGCTACATTAATTAAATCAGTCATTATGATATTGATATGGTGAATCAATGTTATTAATGTTTAATTAAAAACAAAAACAAAAAAGCTAAAAAAGGGTTGGCAGTGCTGCCATTATCTATCTGACATTAGCACAACAAGCCTGGAATGCAATAAAACACAAAAATCAATTAAGTTGGAAGAACAATTTTAAAGCTTTTTGTGTTAATGCTGCTCAGTCCGTCGTTTCTTTTGTGGTTTAAATGTGTGCTTTAGGGAGTTGTGGCACTAAACTTTTCTCACAATGAAATCTCCAGTCAGTGGCTGTTGCACTTACCGGAGACCACCAGGGGCACAGTGTCTCTCTCATAGTCGTTACCCATGACAACCTGACAGTGGTAAGTGCCTGAGTCGTTGGTACGGAGACTGGAGATCTCCATGGTAGCATTCAGAGGATTGGCAGTGTATCCTGGCAGCATGACGCGGCCACTGAAAGCCTTATTCACCTTGATTACATCACCTTTGGCACAGAAAGAGAGGTTTCTTCATTATAAGTGTCTATTGGCATCCTGCAGATTTGAGAGATAAAACATAAACTTATAAGTGGCCCTAGATACATAGATTGAGTTAAAGATAAACGTATCCTGTCAATCTGTCTCTTACTATTAGTGATTAAGTCCCATGTGAACAAACAATCGCCTGCCAAACACAGTTCAGGTTATTTCCCACGAACCACTTTTGTATTTGTGTTTTTGTCTTTACTTTTCCCACTGGTTGGAAGTGGGCGGGGCTCAGTTGGAGCAACGTGATGTCACATGCTTCTGTGGACCAATCAGGATTTAGTAACACTTAAATCAAACACAGACAGTTGTTTGCTTGGTGTTTCAGGCCAGTATAAATCAAATGTGATCAAACCACACCCACACAGTCCTGATGAAGCAGATTGGCTCAGTTTTTGAGAGTTAAATTAGGTTTTCATTACTAACTTTACATTTAAGTGATGCTTATTTAGATACTTTAAAATTTAATCAGTCATTTCTAGGGCTGCCAATACTGCCTAATTCGTTTTAACGCCACTAATTTCTTTACGCATTAAAGGAGCTATATGTAAGAATCAGAAATTGCTTGTTCACAGCGACACCTGTGGCCGCAATGTCAACGAAAGTCAGCGTCCTGTTGCTCGCGCTCGCGCTTGTGCTCGCGCTACATTGACATGAACGAGCACCGGTCTAAACAGTGAGGCGACACACGTCAGCTAACACACAATATCACTCTATATTTCACCTGCTTGGCAGTAATGTTAGCTGACCAGACTAAGGTCTCTCCATGGATCAATGCTGATTCTAGTGCTGGCTTTTCCTGTCTCGGCCCGCCGACCGCGGAGGGAACGGGGGGGGGGGGAGCGCGACACCCGGTCGGGGGGGGGGGGAGACAGCGACACCCGGTCGGGACGATAACGTAACTCTCTGCGGAGCCCCGTCACTTCACAAGACACGGGAAACCTCTGTTGGTCTGGAGGAGCTGCAGCATTTATTTCTACAAAAACGTCCACTGCACATTCACTAGATATTCTCAGAGCTAAACTAACTCTCTGCAGTGTGTAGTGTGCGCGCGTTCACGTGGAGTTGGAGCGAGCCGAGTGGGTGAGAACGAGCGCGGTGTGCAGGCAGCAGGCAGCAGGAGCAGAGCTGCTGTGCGCTCGCGTACCCACACGCGAGCGCGCATGGGATTCCGACCCGTTAGGATTTATCAGCGTGAAAAGTTACAAATAGTCCCTTTAACGCAACTTGTGATTTTTAGGTTGTAGCGGGCTCCGTTTTAAAGCTAGAGTGAAGATACTGGCATCATATGAAACTAGAAAACATAAGGAATCCAAGTAAATCATGTCATATTAGCTTGTCATGAAGGAGGCTAAAAAACGCTCCAAATATACACTAAATTTTGGCGAGGATAAACTGGCATGGCCATTTCAAAGGGGTCCCTTGACCTCTGACCTCAAGATATGTGAATGAAAATGGGTTCTATGGGTACCCATGAGTCTCCCCTTTACAGGCATGCCCACTTTATGACAATATTTGTCATTGTTTTGTGTTGTTAATTGATTTCCAATAATAAATATATACATACATTTGCAGCAAGCAGCATATTTGCCCACTCCCATGTTGATAAGAGTATTAAATACTTGACAAATCTCCCTTTAAGGTACATTTTGAACAGATAACAAATGTGTGATTAATTTGCAATTAATCGCGATTAACTGTGGACAATCATACGATTAATCACGATTAAATATTTGAATCGATCGACAACCCTTGTAATTTCATTTAGTTTGAGTGGTTCAGTTTAAAGTAATGAACTGCCCACTAACTCCAAATAAAACAGCTGCCTGCTGCATCTGTAAACCGGGTTGATGAGAGCAGTGAGACTGAACCAAAACAAAAAATGTCAGGCTGTAAAACACAAAACAATGAACTGAAAGGCACCAAAACGTTCAAGGGGCCCTAACATAGATGAATTCAATCTGTGCCTAGCCTTGACTTTGCTAAAAACCTTCCACTCTCGGAGGTTTGGAGCATTTACAAGTACAGTGGAAAACCTCTACTAAGAGGATTTATCTCATTTTAATTCCAGGAGCTGCTATTGTCAGCATGTTAAGTTCTTAGTCATTGTTTAACTTGTGAGGCCTTCAGATTAAATACCTCAAGCTGAGGAGAGCTGCAGAGTTGGGTGATAATTGTCTGTGAACATACACACAGTCATTTGACTATGACATTTCAATATTAATATGAAAATATTGATTAGAGCACCTTTAAGTGTACTCTCTAAGCATTTGTAGAGATGTTATCTGAATGAGTAAAGTAGAGTAATGTAGGTCTTAATCAACAGCTAAACCAGATCATCGTGTCTTTGTTTTACCTTTAGCAGAAAGCACAATCTGCTCCAGAGGAGCGCCCTCTCCTTCTGCTGGTACCCTGATGCGAGTCCACAGGAGGTGGGGAGGCTGGCTGGAGGAGCTGGTCTGGAGGGTGAAGACACACGGGAGGACGGCTTTGCCTGCCAGCGTTTGTTGTACTGCAGGATGCGTGATCCTACGCATGTTCACTATGGAGGAGGCTGCACCTGGAGAGGACGAACAAGAGAACAGAACATAATTAGATATTGCAATTAAATAGGTTGGAGGACATTTTGCTTACAATGGAAGAAAACAATGGACAATATAATGCATATGTCTACTTTTTGACAGATATGAATAAGACTGCTGTTTGATTATAGAGTAAAGTATTCTACACTAAGCAGTAGAGGAGATATATAGAAAGTGTAGGCTGTACTGTAGCTTCTAACCACGGTGTCTGCTACAGTAACAAGACCTCAGGGGTTCATTAGCAATTTCACACTCTTTTCACAAGGAACGGGTTTTATCATTCCAGCAAAGGAACATAACGCTGACCCATTATAAGGATCCCAGCCACTCACACACAAGTATACACACACAGAGAAGAGTTGACAAAAAGCACATACTAGTGACGACAGTGGCTCACAGGCTCCGACTTAATTATGTCCTTTTTATCTCCAACATGTGTTTGCTCTCTCTGTTCACATAAATGACTCCAACTGTCACTCAAACTAATTAATTTACAGGTAGTTCATGAAAGAGAAGCATGTAAAGCCAACGTCCCTGTGAGAGTTAGGTTCATGGTTCTGCAGATTGATATCTGCAACTCACTCCATCTGGTTGCCATGACATACAGGTTCAATGTAACCATGACAACAGGATCACCTGTGCAGACATTATCCACTAACCAACCAATTCCTGCCTTTTTGTGGCTTCATCCTCTGGGCACCTAACAGACCAAGAGTATTTTATTTTATAGATGGCTGAAATAGTAGTTTTCTTAAAAACTTAAACTTCTAACCATAAAAGTTAATTTCCTTAAAAATGTAATTTTAAGGACTGAGCTATCGCCATAACAACTGAGCATACTCCATCCACTAATGAACATGAGACGCGGTTGATATCTCCAGAAACATCTAGTAAAAGGACCTTGAGCTAAATTTGTTTGTTGTTGTTCATTTTCATTTATTTTGAAAAACAATGAAACTAACTAAACTAAATAACAAACAAACTAACAAACTGAATACTATATACTCATTAATAGTACATTCATGAGCTGTTTCTACTCACAAAATCAAGGAGTAACTTGGAGTGTGAGGCGCGACGGTCTCTGGCAACATAAGGCAGAAGACATAGTTACAAAGCTTTTATGAGCTTAAAGCAAATTTGCTCAAGGATTTTTGCATTTGTTTTCTTTTCTGGTCCTCTTCATTCAAATTTTCACCATTAGTCAAATGCACCAAATGTGTAGAAAACTAATATGAGCGTAAGAAGAGAACCTGTGTTAAAAAAAAAACTAAACCAAAGCCTTATTTGGAATATTACACACGATGGAATTGAATCCCCGAAAGATATTTCCATCTGCATTTAGATTGGACGGCTTTCACAAGCTGAACCCCCTGAGAGCATCTCTCTGTGCTGGAGAACGCCTCCGCTGCCTTCCCCCCAAATCAGATGTAATCACAGGATCACAAATACCAGGGAAAAGAGAAGCCAGAACAAGACCGAGATCAGGAATGAGAGAGGGATGGAAGGAGGAAGAGTAAAAGAGAGGGAAAACCAGAGCTGAGGATGGAGGAAAAGAAGGATTCTAAGAAACTGAATGGAGGAAATTGAGAGACTTTGGATGACAAGAGCACCCTGTAGCATGGTGGTGACAGATGGGACAAAAGAATAACAGCCTAAAAAGAGGAAGAGAGAGCTGGAAGTGACATGAAAGGACACTCTCTATCATTAACAGATGCCATCTCTCATTCCTGTCATTGTCACTTCTAGAGTCCAATAAGCTGTCCGACAAGGTAAACGGCAAGGAGGCTTTCAAGGCCGATATCGGTGTTTCATAAACCGAATCGATTGTGTCGGCTAATTGAATTTGATCACTTCATGCCTATAATAATAATAAAGACATACTAACAAATACTACCACAGCAACAAATGATATACTGGTATATATTTAAAATGCTGAGCATGAATTTTCATTTTTGACCTTGGAAACAATTTAATTCAAAGCTTAACTAAAGGTCTTCTTACTAGCTTTTTCTGGAGCTCTATCCTGCCTCTCACAGGCTTCCTCAGCGGTTTGCTCAGTTGTCAAGTTGTTCCAAAAGCACAGGCAGAACAAATAATACTTTCTTTATGCTAAGCTGAGCTAACTGGTTGCTGGCGGTAGTTTCATATTTACCGTACAGACATTGTAGAGAGTGGTATCAATGTTCTCATCTAATTCACAGCAAGAAAGCACATAAACATTTTTCCCCAAAATGTGGATCAACTCCTTTAAGAAGAAATACGTACATCATCAGGCTGATAGTATGATCCCATTTCAGAGGCTCCTCCAGCTGCAAGAAATGCAGCCGTACACAACTGGTGTACAGTATCTCTTGCAGCATTTTGTAACCCACCATCCACTTTGCAGCAGTTTACTGGCGCATTCAGATGATTCTTATCAACTCATAAAGTCAGGAAATATCATGCGACCATGTATTTACCAGATATTTTCTAGCAATGAGCATCTGCCACGGAATGGTGATACCATCGCTAAGAGCTCAAAAAAGGTTTAAATCCAAAACAAACATCTTTGAACTCCATCTGTTCTTGTTAGCAGGCTGGACATGTTGTGAATCACAGGACATTACAGAGAAGATGGATATGCCGTACAGTATTTATCTGGTACACTGTTTGCCAGCTGTCCATCATCACAACTTCATACAGTAAACTCTGTTATCCAGATGTCCCAGTTTGGTATATTGTGCTACTTTGTTCACTGCTTGAGGGCAACTCAGTGGTGATGAACTTGGAATTTACTGACCCAAAAGTGAAATAATACAGAATATAAATGTTTTAACAGCCTTTTACAACAGGAAGCTCAGCGTAGGTTCCATCAGGAAGACTTCTTCATTCATTCACAATTCTCTCACTCTCCTCCCACTTCTTAATCAGCTGATTATAGGTGTTCTCTCTTTTAGTTAAATCAGTGGTTCTCAAACTTTTTCTGTCATTCCCCCCTCTTGAGCAAGAAATAGGGTTAAACTATATCAAACCACTTTTTTTTTATTGACGTGACTGGGATGTAATGTTTCTAAATGTCTTCTTAATTTGCTGGTTCTCATACTGTCAGCAGCCAGAGTTTTCAAATATAAAATACACACTGGTCTTTCCTCATCTCCCACCGCCTTCATTATTATTTATATTTATGTAAATGTAATTTATGGTGCTGTTGGACTGCTGCTAGACCGCCCCGTTACAGGTGCGTGCGGGAGAGAAAACTGTTTTTAACTGCAGTGAAACTGTTGTTTTTGAAAGGCTGAACAACGAAAAATATGGATTGAAGCAGAATATTTCGTTAGATAAAAACATGTTGTGAATTTTGGAAATAATACGATCTGTCTTTTTTCAATTAATTTTGACTTTTGGACTGAGGACTGAGGCAATTACAGAGACGGACGGAGCGACGGGTCACTCGCTCTGTGTGTGTTTGAGAGACAGGAGGGAAGAGAAGGTGGAAGGTGGGCTAATGTTTCTGTAAGTTTAATACAAATTTGAAAGTCAACGTTATATATGAATGAAGCTTCGCACTGCTCAGCCCTACTTTGTTATATTTTCTTTTGATTACCGTCAGATGAGCATGTTGTCTTGGATGGATGTATAAAGAGACGATTTGTGAAAAAGATTCCGACATCAAAACATTAATTGCGCATCACATTTTCCCCTGGTCACACGTGTCCCCCTTGTCATGCCTCTGGCCCCACAGTTTGAGAACCACTTAGTGAGTGAAACCAACTAGATCTTGCCACGATCTCCAATCATGTCGCTGCTGTCAAACTCTAAATCTGTTCTCCTCTCTGTTGCTGTCAGCTGTCATTTTAGGTGAAAATCATCGCCCCCTCCTCCACCCCCTTCACCTCAAGTCATCATATCCAGTGCCCAGGTTGAGCCCGTCAGAAGTCCACTCCTCATCACATCCCGATCTTCAGCAT
Source organism: Sebastolobus alascanus (assembly GCA_916701645.2). NCBI lineage: Eukaryota > Metazoa > Chordata > Actinopteri > Perciformes > Sebastidae > Sebastolobus > Sebastolobus alascanus. The sequence continues at coordinate 69,084 of CAKAOJ020000195.1, forward strand.
TCTCTTCATCTCATTACCACCAGTGTCTAGACTCCATACGGGGGTTTCCTATTCTACTTACGACCTAATCACCCCCTTAAAATATATGGCGTTCCAATTGGGTCTAATCGCCTATTACTATTCACATTTCTCATCCTGCTGTGCACACGTCAATTAAAATATTCCATCTCAAAAAGAAGACTCTCCTGATTGAAATAATAACGTTGTCTAGTACTTTTACCTGGGAGCAATAGTGGATTCCAATCCTGTTTTTTTAATTTTAGTAGTAGATAGATCATTTTGTGTACATTTGGATGCTGGATTGTGCAACAAACACACACAAAAACATGATTGAGTGTGGAGTAATAGCTTTCTGCTTTCAGCGCGAAATGACCAGTAAGGTATTGTTTTAATTTTGGAAATGAGTACCGCAGTTTCTCCTTCTAATGAAAATCCAGGCTGACCAGCTACCATCATGCATGCCAATTGCAGGAAAAGTAATTAAGGAGAGGAACTTATCTTTACCACAGGCAGTCAGCAGGCTGCATGTGGGACCTCAAACCTGCGATACTATCCTCCAGAGACCTGCGGCTCTGAGATGTTTTGTCTTTTTGTTCCATAATTGTGAATTTTATGCATAGTTGTAATGGAACAGATGGTCGACTAAACTTGCAGAAATGGGTTTGGAGGTGTTCCAGCTCAGTCCCACCGAGCATGTCTGCAAACATCCTCAGCATGTCAGCTCTCACTTACAACACTCAAATTAGTGCAGACCTGTCTTGTGTATTCATGGGTATGGAAAAATGTATGTGGGAACTGATGGTTTTTTTTCAGTATTCTGGTCCAGCTGCTCCTAAGTTCTTTTTTTTCACTGAACCCACTTGTGTGCCGACATTATTTGTTACTATTTTTTCTTTAGATCAGAAACTGCTGGTTAATTTCTGCAGCACCTGGGGTGGCAGCAGTTTAAGGAAACAACGAGTTGAGGAAGGAGACGGACTTACCCGAGCCTAAATAGAGCAGCAGCATCAGAGCAAAGAGGATCTGCTGCCCAGCTGCACACAGACTGAGCGCCATCCTGGACCTGCAGAGAGAGAGAGAGCGAGAGAGAGAGAGGGGGGAGAAACCAGAATCAGTCATAAGTAGAGGCTGAAATCCAAGGTAAAGTTTTATATACAGGTATAAAACTTTATACAGTGTCCAAGACACTTCCAGGCAATAAAGATTTTTTTTATGTACTGTAAATATGTGTTTCTTTCAGTTTAGTTGCAGCTATTTGGTTAGAAGAGGCTCCATCTTCCCAAATGTAAGCATACTATCATCATAAACATTTCTTCATCCATAGTCATACAATAAGATGATACATTTGTGCATGCATCTGTGTCCAGTGTTGTCACGCTCAGCGTCAACCTGCTTTACCCTTGAAAACAAACTAAAAAAGGTTTGTTTGCATACAAACAGGAAGAAAAAATGATGTGAATCAAACAACTTTGTAACATAAAGTCTGTTTTACTGCTATATGCCATAAAGCTATAAGTTCATAAAAAACATCCAAAAATATGTTGGTCTATAATTCCCATCATCCAACCTACAGTCATGCACAGTGCCTTAGCTATTGTCCTTAATTAGATCTAACTGATGTTCTCCGTTAATATGGAACTTCTAAGCTTCAAAGTCACAGTTTAATTGATCCCCATAGAGCGGTCCTGGTGGTGGTTCAGCCAGAGCCTTGCATGATAGCTTGGTGAGTGAGAGTGTGTGTGAATGAGAGGTAAATTATAAAGTTCTTTGAATAAATTTGCCATATAAAGGCAGTCCATGTTTCTGTCAAGTGAAACAGTTTTGGGATTTTCGTGTTTGAACAGGCGAAGTGCAGCTTGCTCCTGTGTGGCCGGGAAAAAAGCTCCACAGCTGTTTGGTTTACAAAAACCTTTACAAAACTAATTAGACCAACTCAAAGTACAGTACCACCCTCTTCTAACTCTGTTGGTGATGTTCACACACACACGTCACTCATCTTGAAGAGCTGTCTACCATGAAAGCAGCTTTCACAAGTTGAGGTAGCCGGCATCTACAGGTGGTAAAGCAGCAGCATGAAATCTTACTGACACAAAAATTAATGCTGACCTTAACAAGGTTTTTGAATGAGCAAATTACTCATACTTTGTTTTTCTCTCATCTACTGAGACATTGCACCGCGGCCACACCTACTGTATAAAATGAAATACTCAAAAATGGCCTTGAACACTGAATCCTTGAAAAGCCAATCTCAGGCAAATGAGGTGATTCAGTAGCATGCACACAGTATCACAGACAGGGCCAGACAATGTATCATATCCATTTTATTTATTGGTGTTATAATGTAATAAGAAATAAACAATATTGCATCTGTAAGGGCACTTAGAGGCCCAGACACAGTTCACTGGCTTGTATTCAGTGCTTTCCATTTAGCAGATGCCTTTGTCCACAGCCATTTACATTTTTCACTCTCTCTACCACCTGAGCTACCACTGCCTGTTTAATAACAATATTGTCATGCAGTACTGGGGCCAGTTGATTAAAAAACTTAGTTTAAGGCTAGTGTTGACCTTAGACTTGTGTTAGACTAGTATAATTAAGCCTGTCTGTTGCATAAATATTAAGACTGACTTAATTTGAGGTAGGAAAGTCAGCCACCTCTCCCCCTGGCTAAGCCTGATGTGAGAGCTTTGTTGCTATGGCATTTCCACTCTCCACATTACTTTTAGCTAACTATTTCAACTGTTTATCCATTGCTTTTAGCTAACTTTTCTAACGTTCATCCATGACTTTTTTGGATTCTAATAACGTTACCATATTCTTGAATTGTTTCTGACCATCTTTAATGGTTTTAACTACCGTTATATTTGTGCTATTTACCTTTTCTTTCATTTTCTCCCGTGTCGCTGTTGCTGCTGCATCCGCCATTTTTTCGGTCGTGTCTAGACGGGAAGGTAACCCGCAAATTGCGAAAACTTGCAAAAACTATCGCGAGACTCGCTGCCCGACGACCGATCCTAGGTCAATGGCGAACCTTAACTTTTCTAGGTTAATGCCTAACCTTAACTTTTCTAGGTCAATGCCTAACATTAACCTTATGGCAAGAGTTTCCCAGATTGTGGGTTACCTTCTGGACACGGCCATGGCAAGTGTCTTATTTCACCCATAGTGCATTGCGCGACAAGCTATCTGTTATTACATTAGCCACTCATAAGGAAGCTTTATGCAACAGATAAATTTAAGCAAGTCAAGGTCTATTTTTATGCAACTGGCCCCAGGTTTTATACCTGGTTAAAACTGGTTCAACTGATAAAAACCATCAGACATTATTATGTCTGAATTGATGTTAAACAATACACAGGGTGATACATCTAATGAAGACACATGATTGAATCTTATGAGAACCACTCCAGAAGTAAAAGATTGGATTAAGTTTGAGTACACTGCAGTGAAAAAGTGATTCTGGTGCATTCCTACTGCACAACATAGAGGAAATCCTACCACACATTAGAAATGAGCTGCTGACTTTGCCAGAGGATTTGGCTTGGGGCCTGAAGCATCTCAGCTCAATAGAGAGACGCCTGAGACAGAGCCTTATTACCCTGTACTATTATGAAATGAAGAGGAGAGTATGCTGTTTGAAGAAAACAAGCTTTTTCTTTTATAATGCTGATTTTTAAAGGGAGTCAAGCAACACAAATAACTCTAAATTATTCATTTACAAAATATTGGTTCTTTATACCTTCCTGACTACACAGGCATTATCAACAGAGGCTTCCAATAGACCATATGAAGACTCTGAAATAGTTTGAGCAGAAATTAATCGTTTGGACTGTCAAGATTTAAGTTACATAAAGTAAATAATTTATCCAGGAAAGCAACAGACCTCTTTGCACTCACCAAGGTAACAGCAACTCATGCCACCAGCATCCCTGGAGCTCAGAAAAAAGATTATGCAACACCAGTTCAGCCCTTTATAAATTACAGGAATAATGGTCGCTCTCTTCTCTGACCATGTGAAAGCTCAGTAAAACCTTCAACCGTATAAAACTGGAGCGTGTGAGGCAAAGCGAAACATTCCTCTCAGATAAGTAAAGCACTCTGTGACACCTGCCAAACTAAACTGTCATTAAACAACAATTTGTCGAGCGATTTTTAATGGTGGGCAACCAAGTTGGTGTCTGGACTCTTGGAAAAAGGGGGATTCTGGTGCGGGTGGGAGCCCGCTGTGCCACACACTTTGAGGCATGCCATCTCTGAAGGTGGGTTAGGACCTTGTGACGGGCTGTGACAGATTGGGGTTGAGATGTTGGACTCTCTGCATGTTGAAGGCCTGAACCATTGGTTGAGCTAGCTGGGCGGGTGACAAGAGATTTCTAAAGGCTTGGAGAGGGTCATGACACTGAGAAGTTTGCCCAGTCTTGTAAGCGGAGAGCGTTAGAGAGTGTTGTATCGGAGGGCCTGGGACTGGCAGGGGCCCAGCGGCCACTATCCACAGGCACAGAATACAGAGTTCAGCCTATGGACGTCTCTATGGATGCTATACAACATATAGCACTGTGTGCTCTATAGACAGCCGCCTTTCAAAGATTTACCAGAGGGGATTTACAACATACAGTGGCCATCCAATCACACCAGCAGCATACTAACCAGTACCACCTTTTGTTAGGGAGGAGACATCAGATGTCGTGAACGCCTCCCTCTGAATCGCCCCTCTTCACTTTCACAGGGACAGCTGTGTCTCGAGGAGAAAAGAGCCAGAAGTCTCTAAAATGCTTCAGTGGACTTCAATGTGGATGTCCATCCGACACATTTTCACGATGTCGTCTGAATAGGACGCGTTCTCAGCTCATTGTAAGAGCCGACCAGCGGAGTGACAGAGATCCAAAGAGAGCTAACAGACAAGGCTGGCAGACCTACATTAACGCTCAGCACTAAGCTGTCAATCTGTTGAAGCGGGAGACCAACTGGCCTCATGTTCATCATGACGCAGGCAAGACGGGCCCCTCGACCCAAATCTCCTTCGGTTCTGCAGTTGGTGGGAAAATTGCTTGAAGAAAAAAACATGAAAAGTGTGGAACACATCAGGTCAGCTGCCGTTGCGGTTATAAGATAAATCGTGTTTGTGAGCACAGCACGACAGCTTTATGCTTACAATGCCTCCATCATGCTACATTGAGCTGTGTGTGTGGAGCCTATGTGTGTTCACAGACTGCAAAGGTTTACTTAATCAGGCCAGGTTGGGTCCCATGTTGATTCATGACATACTCACACACGCCACTGTTATGGTACAGCTACTATAAAGCTCCTCATCAAACCACAGCCAACACACAAGGTAGGTCACTGAAACTCACCTTCTGCATTCATGTGCACAAAGCTTGTACACAAACATATTGGCTACACGCATTAAAACACACGTCAACACAAGCACACACACTGGCAGCTGGCATCTCTGTTAAAGTCAAGACAACACACTTCATGTATTATAGTTCGTGAATTTACTGCAGTTTACAAAGATAACAGTGGCAGATTTACTAAAAATCATAGTGATTTTTTGAAACAATGGGTCCTGGATTTCAGACAGAAGTAGACTGAAGTTCTTCTCACTAGAGGAAAAATCCAAGAGTTTCTTTTGCATTTTTATAGGAAGTAGCTTGCTTGGGCAACGGCATGATGACAAGAGGAAGCAGCAGAATTAATGTCTAAAAATATAAGAGGAGAGGCTGAGGACGTCATATAAAATCTGTAGAGGCTACTATTAGACTTCAGGATGGAAACAGAGCCAGTTTTACAGTAAGGAGTCAAACTGTCAGTCTTGTATCCCCCTCCTGGGACCTGACAGGAGAAGGTGATTTCTCTCCTTCCCTTTTTCTTTAATCATGTCTCGCAAAACTATTACCTCCAGAGAGCGGCGGCGTGAACAGCAGAATAACAGCTCCGGATGAGTGACAGACAAAGTGGTGAGCTGGGAGAGGAAGAAGATGAAGGAAGGGGAATGAAAGGAAGGTCATTTCATCACCGTCGTGACAATACTACACCGCCATGATTAAAGCTCTTCAGAAAAGCTGCGTTGGAAGCTCCATAATTCTTCTTAATTTGCTGTGTGCTAAAATGCGGCATCCTGAATAGATTTGTGGCCGAGATTTGAACTTCTCTGCACTTAAAGCAGACGCAATTTTCTTTAATGAATTGTAAAGACAAAAGAAAATACAGCGGTTGTATGTTGCAGGGGTGATTTGGTGCCATAAGAGAGACATTAAACCAGAGCGCATGAACATTAACTGCTTAAGAAATTAAAAACAGAATAAGGAACGCTCTGAGAGGAAAGTGAGCTGAGCTGAATCAGGTATTCACTTCCTGCTCCCTTCATGCATCGTGCACTCTCTCTCTCATACATACACAAACACAAACACACAAACACACAAACACACAGACACACAGACACCCATTGTGTTCGGTGTGCCTGTGTGGTGACTAATCACACTCAAAGCAACTAATGACTCATGCAGCTCTGGCCCTGGCTTCAGATGGATAGGGAACTCTGGAAAGCTGGTCCCTCCGATTCAAGATTACACACTCCTTCCTCTCACACTGACACCATTGATCTCACTGGGCATGGAGACAGAGGTTATTTAAGCCGGTTCGCTTTAGGAGAGGCCAAGTTAAGATTTTATATGCAGTAGAGCGCAGAGAGGAGGCAATTTAGATCAGTCTGAAGGATCCTCAACAGATAAGTTTTGTGAAAAAGAGACATACTTGTAGTAACTACATGTAGATAGTTACAACTTTTCTGTTCTTTTCATTAATTATTCAGTGTTGAACAGCAACCCAAGAGGAATGATACTGATGTGATGTTTAATGCATGTATCACCAATTTGTGCGTACCTGTGAGAGATTGACAGCTCTTCTAACATCCATCTGTTACCGAGCTTCCTGGAGCGACACTCAACAGACCTGCAGCAGATGATCTCAGCTATATGCTCATTCCTTTTCCTTCTCAGCGTCTTTCTGGCACCGTCGTATGTGTGTTTTTGTTGAGTGTGCATGTGCAAAAGGTGTAGGTGTACAGTGTATGTTATCCAACTGTGAGTTGGACAGAAAAATCAATTTGAATGCATTTGATTAAGATATGAGGGAGCCGCACTATTTATAAATGTGCACATAAATATGTGAGAAGTATATTCTAACAGCTTTTAGAGGAAATGGAAACCAGGGAGCGGCAGACGGCGACCTTGGTCGAATCAATCATCGCTCTTTTCTGTAATGCATCAAAAAGGATCAAATCACACCGACATCAATTGATTTGTTACAAGTGAACCTTTTACTGGAACAGGAAACACGTTCTTATTTTACTTAGACTAAAGAGAAAAGACAAGCTGATTTGTTTTGTGAAAAAATTGTAAAGAATTTGTCCTTGGAGTGATTTTAGTCAGAGGACTCTAAAGGTGGGCCAATTTCTGCCTGGAAAAATAAAAACGGATGAAAAGTGAACATTGATATAAAAAACTAACTTAATACTACTAAATTATTAAATACAAAATTGTGACTCACCATGACTATTACATTTTTACCATTCCTTACATTTCATGGAGGCTATGTATTTTTCTTTTCCTGGTAGAAATTGGCTTCCATAGATACGTTTTCATGTCCTTTTAAAGTAACTAATCATACAGTATTTTATGTGTAGTACTATGCGCAGGAATGTAAATGAAAGCATGAACTAGGCAATTTAAGTGTGTGCCAGATGATATGGTTTATTTCACAGTGTTCCTGCGTTGGTTTACTCGCAGACATGGTTGTTATTTATGTTGTTGTTGTTGTTGTTGTTGCTGTATATCTTTTTATATATTGTATATCCTTGTTGCTATATGAATGTGGTTTCAGGGCATGTAAAAGAGCTTAAAGCTGCAGTATGCGAGATTGGCGCAAATATGATTTAAAAAAGTTATTTTTAGAAAACGGCCGCTATATCGTGACAGTAGTACATGAAACAGGTAACCTGAAAAAAATCATGTTCCTCTGTGTCCTACTGTGTCCTCCGGTGCTCCTAACTTCATCTGAAGGATTTCACTTACCGGAGGAAAACAAGGTCCGCTGTCCAGTTGCCGTCAATGAGAGCCGGCTGTCAATCACTCGTGAACTCCGACCAAATGGTCAAACTAGGCAGCACTGATCAAATATGAATCAATATTCTGTTACTGTAATGCCTATTTCTCACCTCAAATGTTTTCAGAATCATCTTGTAGTTACTGTTTAGCTGTAAAATGAGAAAGTTTGTGATGCGGCCGCCATTGTAAAATCTGTTGAAGGAAGCCAAGTTCTAGTCACATGACCGGAGCACAGCCAATAGGAACGCTCTCTGTCTCTGAAATGACCTGTGATTAGTCAAAATCTGCCGTCACGGGCTAGATTTTTCTAAAGCCTGAAAACAGAGCCATGAGGAGGAGCAGAAGTCTAGTTTTCTCTCAGACCACTTGAATTACAATATGCTGAAAGGTTATTATGGAATTTTTGCCAAATTATGCCAAAACATTTTGCCTACTGCGACTTTAATGCTCAGTCAATTTTCCCTAAATAAACAATGGTTGAGGTGATGATGAACTGTCAAAAATCTCTTTTAAACCTGCATTTATTTAAAAAATGTGGACACTTGGGGGCATGGCTATGGCATATTATCACTTTACAAGTTAATATGGCGAATGTGTTAGCAATTGGTGGCTAATTTACACATCCAGCAGACACATTGGTATTCATTTGGAGTCGTGTTTCTGGCCACCTGACCAATGTAAGTCTAATATTCACTGTGGTTTTTAGCTCTGTTTTTGATCTCCACCAACTTCTGAGGGAAATATCTGTCTCTTTAGCTGCTAAATGCTCCACTATATTCACCAGCTAGTTGCTAACTCAGTCTGTCTGTTGTTTTGTGCTGGAAAGGTACTGTAGCATATGGTAGGTTAACTGTTTGCCAGGGCACCTGATTCGACTATTATCAGGTCATTAAATAGGTGTTATCAGTTGCTATAAGCACCATAAATGTGGGTCATTAGGAGCCTACTACGTTGTAAAAGTTAAAGAGAAACTTAAATGCAAAACATTCTAACGTGTTGTAAAACTGAATGAAACATCACTTACTTAAGAAATCAATAATTTGACACAAGTCAAGTCCGCCAGAGTCCGACATCAGAACTGCGCCCATAGCAACGGTCTGTTATACATAGCAACGGTCTGCTATAAAGAATTAACAGACCGTAGAACGCCGTGATTGACCAATTAGAATGGAGTATTCAACAAAGCCGTGTAATAAAACCTAATATCAGGAGTAGTAGACTCCTAATGACCCACATCTATGGTGCTTATAGTGACCGATAACGCCCACTTAATAGCCTGACAGTCTAATCGGCTGGCCAGGAACAAAGCTGATGAGAATGAACCAAAACAGTAAAGACGTGGAAAAAAAATAAAATAAAATAATTAGCTGAAAGATGATAAAACGCTCTGCTGAAAGGAACTGCAGAGTCGGGTGATAATTCTCTACGCGAGCGCACCCTTTCACATACCATGTAGTCACTTGATCCATTGTTATTACAAAAATAATAATAATTAGAGCAGCTTTTAGAATGATGATGTTCACATGTATTGTAGATAAAATGCTTTAGTAAATTGCAATATTGAAGGGAATATTGATTTCAGGGTCAGAGGTCAAATATATGTAGCTCGGGGCTGTCGTAAGTAGCCTCTACAGCAGCTGTGTCATAAAGACACCAGAGGTCAAAGGTGAAGGTCCTGAGGTTAGCGCTTGGTAACAAAGTCAATAAAGGATCAGGTGCATGAGACGCTGCTATCATCTTGAGTATATTAGTCTGTGGCCACACACATACGCGCACACACACACACACGATCACGAGAGCCTCCATTAACATGGCTCCACAGCTCAACCACATTTTCATCCACAGGGAAAGGTGGTCAGAAAAACGAGTAGCTGTGAAATCACACGGAATAATAGACCTAAACAGAGACGTGTTGGTGGGACTTCATCCAAGAATTCCTCATATTTAACGATGTGCTGAGTCTGTGGAATATCAACGAGGTGAGGAAAGTAAAAAACAGAGAGCTCTGTCCTTCAAGTGTTTATCCCCAGAGCCAATGAAGCCATCTCCTCATCCTCACATCAGCATGTAACAGTAACAAGAAAGAAGTGCTGCTGCTGAGTGTACATGTTTCCAACAGTGTGACATTGTGAAAAAGACTCATCAAAAAATAACACACAACTGCACTGACTATTAACTACCTCTTTGAAAGTGACTAATCATTCTAATCTTCTCTGTGCTGCAGAGGCGGATAAAACTTTGCTGCCTTAAAGAGCTTCTTCTCAGCCGCCTGCGAAGCCAAACATTTGTCTTCCACCAGTCACTACCTAAGAGGAGAGCCTCTGGCCAAAGACAAAGAGGGGGACCTTTCTCTTTGTGTGGGTGAGCTGTTCAGCTGTGGTCTCATCTACGCTTGTAATGATTGGCCTGGTGGGCCGCTTTAGTCCCTCCCAGGCTAAAGACCGGAGCTGATTGATGGATCGGTTTGTCCAATCCCTTTTGGGTTTGGCGGCTGGGGACTCATTCTGGTTTGGTATTCCAGGGAGAGAGGGAGACATTGCGTTTTCCATCCAGCAGCTCAAAACACAACTATTCACTGCTCTCTTTCTATTTGACAAATGTTTGTGGTCGGAACATTGGGCTCTGAGATTTGGGAGCTGTCCAGTGCTGAAAATGTGGACAGTTTTAGCTCCAGTCACAGTGAAGTCATTGTTAGTCTAAAGCCTGTTACCCTTCTGGCTGGAAACGCAACACAAAGTTCAAAGAGATCATCAAATTCCCAGTTTAGTTCACAGTATAGTTCACAGTTAGATCTGCTGTTTATGAATTACTGCTAGGACAGACTTGCAACAAAGAAGTCTCATACATTTGCTGCATTGTACAACATCACAACCCATCACATTCCCAAACCAAGTCAACACATTTTCAGGGCATCATAACCATAAAGCAACACGCCTGCGGCTGACTCAGAGGTGAAGCTTATTTTGATCAGCACTATAAGCGAGCGCTGGTGCAGATTTGCATTTTTATAGCGCTATTCTGTTAGCTATTAGCGCTGTGTTAGAGGGGGATAGATTCCATAATCACCTGAGTGACATATCAGAGCGAGCACTTTCATACCAAAATATCAAACCCTGACTGAGAATTACCTTCAGCTTCTAGTGAAAACACACCATCAGCAAGACTTGTGACAAAGCTGCTCACTAAAGACCAGCAGGGATCCTTTATTTCATTTTATTCTGGCAAAAATGGCAGTGCTTTAAGGCTGAAACTATTTTCATTATCAATTAAATGGCAGATTATTTTCTCAGTCGTTGTCTATAAAATGTCTAAAAATGGTGAAAAATGCCCATCGTAATTTTCTAAAGGTGATGTCTTAAAGTTTTCTTCGACCAAAGAAAACACAAATATATTCAATTTACAATGATATAAAACACAGAAATGCAGCAAACCATCGCGTTTGAGAGGCTGCCAGTAAATGTTTGCCATTTTTGCAAAAGATAACTGAAATTATTGATTTAAAAACAGTTGCTGCTCCTCATTTAACTGAACCAAACCAAACCATATTCAGTTTGCTACCAAATAAGACAAAGAAAAGCTACAAATCCTCACAAAACAAGGGAATATTTGGCATCTTCGCTCAAACAATGACTTAAAGTAGTTCCGATTCTTTTACTGTAAACTGACTAATCGACTCATCGTTTCACTTCTACAGTATTTCATCTGTCTGAAAGCATCCAACATTACTCCTTTTTCCATCTTCCACTGATCCAAAGTGACTCCTGGAACTGCAGACGTCTGTGAGCCAGACATGATAAACAACGCTGAGGCTGATTGAGTGCAAAGTGTGCAGCAACAGACAGCGAGGCAGCCGAACTGACCTCGTACTCTATTTTAGTCAGACCTTTTTCCTTCCCCTACAACACCGTTCTCTGATCCCTCTGCTCGTATGAGTGCAGTCATCTACATGCACACACAACTCTACTGTATGCGTGCCGGGGCTCACGGATGCCCTTTCAAACAGGCCCACACACTCGCACACATCCGGACAGAATGAAAAATGCATGCTGTAAACTTTCAGCTGGGTCTCTTAGCCTCATTCCTCACTATTCTCCTCATCCCACAGGCACTAGTGCTCTGTTATCTCTCACACACATGCAGCCCAGGCTCGTCTATATAGAGTGGCGTTGCCTGGTTAACCACGTCCTGCTTTGTGGCACTGACACACAGCTGGTGGTGGACGCACTAACAAGGCCCAAAGAAGAAAAGACTTGGAGTTGGTGAATAGAGACAGAATGGGCTTCATTGGGCTGCAGGGGCTCTCATATTCTCAGACAATACAGCTCATTTGTCAAGGTGACCCAAACTGTTCTCCTCCTTCACCGTGATTTGTACATGCAAGTGTTTGTTTACAGAGCAGGCAGTCATCAATGCAAGACTCTCAAAGAGCCGTGCACCATTGGCACCAGGCAATCACTCATTTTTACCATAATTTGGATGCTTTTTTTTTATCATTTTCTATTTTCTTAGTTAGTTTACAAGGCATTTTAATGTAAAGATAAAACACGGTGTGATCACTGATAATCCAGTTTCTATACATAACAGGATATTTGATGTCATGCCCAGGCTGAGGTCTGGTTTTTGTTCAACACATGTTGTTTGTTCACCAAATGACTCTGATTTACATAATAGATTTCACAAACACCTGTTCAAGTGTTCAGATCTGCTTCCACAATTGCATCACTCAACAGAAGGCAAGCTCCCCTCTGTGGTTTCTTTTGGTTTTGTCATCTGTAAAGGGAGATTTAAAAGATGTATGCATGCACAGTATATATGTGCATGTAAACCCAAAGTTCTCATGAAGACATGAGATCTCCTGAGAGGGAGGACACACGCTTACTTGGGGAGTTGATGATTTATGCATACCCCTACATGGCTCGTAAATATAGACCAATATTAAAAGCTTTGACCTGTAAATAATTAAAGATATCCCAAACGGGTGCGATTTGTGTGCGTCTCAGAGGCTGTGATCGTGCGAGGGGAAAGGCGTTGATTGGTCCACTGGAAATACTTATTGCATATGCATATAATTAGATATTGCATGGATGGGCAAAAGAACTCTACAATTTCCATCAATTGCAATTTTTTGAAAGTGCGTTTTAATATCGTAACCAATAAATGCAACCACTTTAAATCCTTCTTCCAGCAGCTGAGCGGTCTCAGGCGCTTCCTGCCACCGAGTGACTTGGATATCACACACTGGCCAAAATGATTGATTTCATAAAAGCATGCATGCGAAGCACAAAATATCTCTCTTACCTTTCTGTCAAAAACGAGACGCGTCTCAGTGGTGCAAATCACCAGGAATGTGAGCTTTTGCGCCTCACGGTGCAGGTGCTCCCCTAAAGAGCCACCACAGGGTGCAGAGACGGAAAAACGACGGAACAAGGGTGAAACAGCACTTTGCAGAGGCAGCAGAGACCGGGGGAGGGGGTGGGGGGGGTTGGGGGGAGTGTGTGCACAAGGGCTCCACGTCTTGGACTTTTCACTCCTTCTCCAGCGTTATCCTCCTATCCTCTCCTCTCCTCTCTGAGCTGCAGCCTCGCTATGCGCCGTTCACCCTCCTCACACGTTGATATCTGCCAGATCGGAATAGATGCACACACACACATACACACACACACACACACACATACACAGAGCAAGGTGCTGCCTCCGACCCCCTCCTCCTCCTCCTCCTCGCCAGCAGCAACGCTGAGGGAGAGAAGCAAGATCAGTTTGAACAAAGAGGCAAGCGGTGACAGGCAGACGGCTCCAGCGCCCCCATTCAAAGAGGGGGAGACACAGGGTGGGGGTGTGGGTGGGGGTGTTAGAGAGGGAGAGGATGGGGGGGGTGTACTTTATATGACCATAATCCGATTCCTACATAAACCTCAAAGGTTGATCTGGTGTCTGTGTATTAAATTCTAATTTGCACCATGAGCTTATGACAGTCTGACCACCAGCTAAACCCCCCCTTATGTCACATCCTCTGTTTCTACACACACACCTTTGATTAATCAACTCCACTTGTGTAATCATATATAACCCTCAGGCCTTCTGGTCTATGAGATAATAATCTGCATCTACCCAATGAATGTGTGCAGGAATATAGAAATGTGACTGATGCTGAGCAGAAGTCATTGTGATGACTGCTGAGTGAAAACAGAGAGCATCTCATCACTGCAGCAGGGTCAATACACACCAGTCAGTCTTCTTTATAAAGAAAAGCTTGCGTGACCGCAGGTTCAGCTCCTGCACGGATTTCTCTCAATGATAAAGCGAGCAAAAGAGACTCATTCATACTGTACGTCTTCAGTCTGTTGCTCCAGGTGGTTTTGAATTATGCATTTTAGCCTTGTGAAATGGAGGCAGCAGTTTTTGGAATCTCAGAGCCACTCATAATTACTCAAACTTAATCTTCATTTGAGGAAAATGCCTCCACAAGTATTTTTATTCGAGGCCTTTTTAGAGATTTACTGGTGTTTTAGAGAATGAAGGTGAAATGTTTCTTCCAAATTCTTGATTCGTCAGTGTGGACAAAACATTTTTAAATAAGTCAGAGCACTTATTTTGGCATTCAGGCAAGTGATGAATTGTTGGTTGAATTTTTTGCAACATTTGTTTTAACCTCCCTAACCCATCTGAGGGTCAGTCATCAGAAACTTTTATTTCAAGTGAAGCTCTAGTTTTCTATGTGGCGAGGGCAATAAGGGGAGAATGAGGAAAAACAATGCCATCTGGGGAATTGCACTCCAGAAAATATTGCCTCAAGAACCTTAAAAGTGGCAATATTGAACATTTTCATTAAAATAAATGTCTGTTAAGTCACCATCTATAGCCGATGAAGGTAATACAATGGTGATTGAGCCCGTGAGCCCAGAGTTCCATTTTTGGTGTGTATAAGCTACAATGGAGGAAAAAAAAAAAAAATAAATAAAGCATTTTACACAAGAATGTCATCACAGACACTTCTAATACTGCAAATATATAGATTACCATACTTTCAGTGGGCCATAGGCTCAACAACAATTGTGTTACCTCCTTTGGCTATATAGACTTAACAGATCTTTATTTAAATCTGAAAATCTTCGAGAAACTGTTTTGAAAATTGGAAAGGCACACAAACTTGTTACTGACACAAGAAAGAGACACATTTTCAGAATGGAGCAAATGTTTTATTGAAAAAAATGGAGCTGCTGGGGAGGAGAGGGATATTAATAGCCAAATGAAAATTACTGAAACCAGGGGAAGCAAGGGAATAAAGAGCTTTTACAATTTTAGCTAAAAAGGCCTTAATACAATACAAAATCTGAGACCACAAGACAACCCCAACGCATCTAAAACTGACAGTCCACATAAACCAAGCAAAACTGGGGAAGTGGTGGTGGAGAGGGAGACTACACTGAGGAAGGCCCAGGGGTCTACCGCTTACTCACCTCAGGTGCAACACAGCAATCCTCGCAGCAAAAATGGTGCAATCTACATTCATGTCCCAGTGGTTTTACTTCCATGCATAAGGTAGGTAGGGACCTCACCACCAGTGCCTATAGTCTCCCAACAATATGGCTCTCTGCTTCACTGAAAGAAAGGCAGCTAATGCATAAAGAATCAAAAACAAAACCCAGGTGGTTTGAAAATACAGGCAAGAGAAGGATAACAAGCAAAACAATAAGGAGCGAAGCTCCAAAAGCAAAACAGTAGGTAAACCTACAAAGGGAAAACAGGGTTTACCATGCTGCATACTGAAATTATAAATTTTGTTGTTATGACCCTACTTAACACTTCTGGTCTGGCATATTAACACAAGGGATCACTCAAAAAAGGAAGGCAGGACAACAGGGTTCCGACACACAATGTGCTCAGCCAACACATCAGATAACAGCTAAAACAGAAGACGATCAACTAAGTTTGCAAAAGTGAAAAATGGCTGACTTGTGCATGCTTAAGTGATCACTTTAACTACATGTCTTAACACCACCAGCTATGACAGAGAACAAAAGAGAGCTCACAGGTCAACAGGTGCATTATATAGTCCGGCCCTAATTAGGGGATTGGTTGGGGGAGGAGTCAGGTCTGTGGCTGCTTTCAGCAACACTACACATGATACTATTTTCAGTTGCACTAGGGGAGCGTTCCCCACCACACAAGACATCTAGAATACTTCCATTTGATGGTGCAGCTATAAATACGGTGGCGTTTTGTTTAGGTAGAACTCCCCGGAGAAGTTCCCAGAGGCCTGTGCAGTAAAACTTTCGAGTTTAGTCCTCCTCCTGTTGTGTTCAGAGGGGATCAGAGACGCAGTAAGAGCCGGATGAATCCCCCACTGCCCTGTTTGTCTCTGTTTTCCCCATCACTGTGTCTCACAGCGCTGATGAGGGTCCCGTCAACCAACTGGCTTGTAAATGTGTCTGCTTGTAAAACAAACACACTGACTGGATCAGGAGCATCAGTGGTAACCGCTGCTAGTATTTCTGAACCAAAGTTTCTCCTTCTGTCTCACAAAAGTATTACAAAACACGCAATTGCTTTTGAATGCCAACAAAACCGAAGCCAAGAACTAATGATTGCAATATGATTAGAGGCAAACCCAAATTCAACTATGTTTACACACTAAATATGATTAAATATGACTAAAATATGTTCTCTGAGATATCAAACAGCTTTGTTTAATCTGAATTTCTGCGTTAAAAATGGAGATTTTTGGAAGATTTTTGTATTTTCTGCAACAAAGAATAACAAAAACACCAAGAGAGCATTATGAGGCATTTAGATGATTGACATTTGCCCAGAAGATGTTTAGCTGGCTCAGGCCTTGTTGTCACAAATAGTGTGTCTCGTAGAGTCACTCAGCACTGCACCCACCACCCCGTAGATTTATGTGCTGACAGAAAGAAAAAGCAGGGGTGTTAACCAGAGGTGCACTTATTCATATTTGTGCTTCATTGTCAGTTCTGCGGGCCAGAACAGAGAATGAGACAACGTCCATCAATCTCTGTAATATTTATGTCAGAAGACCGCAACCTGTAAGTCTACACCGTTCAATCAAATCCAAACAGTAATGGACTGGATCAATACTTGTTATTGGAAACTCCCATACCTCTGTGGACTGGAAAGAGATCAGTGCCACTGTGGAAAGACAATCTGCCCTCAGCTTCGGTTCCAGAGGATCAATTTCCATCTGAATTATATCAAGTCTTTCCCCGTACGCACAGTCGACCTTGTTTATCCACCCCCTCCAGTCAGCTCCTCGGTGTTAGATCTACGAGAACCCAGAAACAAACACAAACATAAAGATGTATCATATTTATGCCGGTGTCTTCACTTCGTCTGAAGTGTCTCCATTTTCTGAGTTTATAAAAAAAAACACTGCATCACATTTCGAACCAGTAGCTATAGGTGCCTCCGCATGCCTTCAAATGTCTCAAAACATCGCAGGCTTCAGGAAACACCATCGTCAGCACATTTTAAAGACTCACATGATGAATGTTGTATCCCCTAACATCCGATTTTACCATTATTTCCCATTGTAACTGCTCTAATAAATATGTTTATATTAGCAATGGCTGAAAGGACTATGTGTAATCTCCCTCGTCAACCATGTCTCCAACAAAGTTATGTAAAAACTGCATTCTCAATTACGTTAAGAGGGAAATGTATTTTCTTCAGTTTTAAACAGTGCAGTTAATGTTGTAATTTGAAACAAAACAAAACAAAAAACGCTACAAAACTACTTGGTTAGGTTTAGTAAAAAAAAAATTCATGGTTTGGCTTAAAATTACTACGTTTATTACGTTTTTAATGTAAATTAAATAATTGAACTTCACGGGACACGAACAGCGGCCCCCTGGGTGAAAGCACTGCGTTTGTTTGATCCATCCACCACCCTGACCTCCTCCCTACGCAGACTTCCACAGACTATCAGTGTGATGTGTCAAAAACAAAACGTAATCCGCGACAAAATACATCTCCCTCGAAACGTAATTCACAATGCAGTTTCGTTGTATGGGAACGTAATTTTTAGGAGACAGGGTTCGCCTTGTAGTGATGAACCACCAGAGTATCACTCTGCAGTTCCCCTCAGCCACACATGTTTATACCGTCTTTCAGCTCATTGTTTTGGTTTTACAGCTGCAACTTTACTGGGTGGGTCAAAAAACATTGGACTTTAACCCAGGAGACCGCAGTGTTCGTACCCCGTGTGAAAGCAGAACTTCCATACTTAAGTTACGCCACTTTGGTGTTATTTTAACCCAAACCCCGATCTTTTCCTAAACATAACTAAGTACTTGTGTTGCCTAAACCTAACCAAGTTGTTTTCTGTGAAGACGGAAGTTTATTTTGGAAAGACTGGATCGAAAATTGACATGTGCTGCTGGACATTCATAGGAAAAAGCAAGAAAAAAGAGGAATAACTTTTCGTAAGATATGACCCGTGTATGAGGATACGTTGCCAAATGAATGCTGATGTTGCTCCATGTCTGCTGTATGTGTACATTTTGCTAATACATTCGCCATAACAACTTTATAATTTAAAAAATATGTTTCTGTTGTGTTTACAGCTTGTTGCCTCAAGTGGCCAAAAAATCAATTAGTGCAGTTTTAAGTTGCTTTAAGGTCAGAAAAAGGATCTTATTTATCTTATTTAACACTGTCTGACAGTATCTGTCAGTATATTCTGAGTTTGTTCCAGCTCTTCACTGAAGCTGTGTGATGTTTGAGAGAAAACTGCAGCAGATCAGATACAAAATACTCTAAAATCTGAATATTAAACATATATTTCACTGCAGGATATGAAAGATATCTGATATCTGAGCATGTTTATGTCCAATGTTTATGAGATTAAACTTCGAATTACACAGTTTTACAGCATGACATACTGCACTGCTCATAGTCACACACACACACACACACACACACACACACACACACACACACACACACACACACGCACACACACACACGCATGCAAGGAGGCTTGGCTCAGCCTTAATGTGAGCTGTGACTTTTAGAAATGTCAGGCGCCTCGCCAAAGAGACAAACAATGTCAATCACTCTCCAGCAAAGGGAGCAGCCATCCACGCACAATGGAGAACACACAATACACAAGGGAGGCCGGATGAGGATGATGACACAAAAACGACTTCTGGAAAGCTATTATAGCATCTTTACGAGAGCAAAATAAGACAGCCAAGTAACACACGTTGCCCTTGGTAGGAAACAAAGAGCGTAATGAGGCTTTCAGTAGCGTCATGATTTCTCCACACTGATGGAGATGTGTGTGGTGTGTTCAGGCTCCTGTGTTTGCTTACAGGCAGACTCCTTCTTCATGGGTTTGTTTTTATGGTGATGCTGTTAATGTGAAGAGATCAAACAGGCCAGTAACCAAGCCACATAAAAAGAGAGGAAACAGGATATCTCCCAGTGGAGAGAAGTCTAAACTCAATTGGATTTTATAAACTCAGCAGTCGCTCAGACTCGGTTTAGCCACCACGCTGGGTTTAAGTGTTTGCGAGCCGAGAGGCCCCATCTGGGCGGCAGCAGAGCAGTTATGGAGGAAGTCGGGGAGACGTGTCGGGTACCGATGATAACCACATGGGATACCTCCACACTCTCTAACCACAGGCCGACTAGTTACTGTTTGCTTTGGACTAATTTTTAAGATTCATGGGCTCACATAGTCATTACAGGCATAATTTCATACTTTTGTTAGCTGCACAGTAGAAATTGGGAGATTTTCCTTTCAAGGTTTGAAGTTCGCTCTGTGTTACTAGAAAAGGAGGCTTTTATTTCAGTGAATAAGTGGATTGTTTACTGTGAACTTTACTGTGAGAGTTCATTACTGTAGTTCAGCAGTTTGACAAAAAAACACTTAACTCAAGGTCCACTTACAGTTTAGTGAGGTTAATATTTCCATCTATGCTGGCGGTGTGGCTCTATGGATGTTTATGTTGGTCGGTTAGTCCAGTGGTTCCCAATCTTTTTCCTTAAGGGACCCTTTCCTATCATTGAGTAATCTGACGACCACTGACTTAGTGACATTTTATGGATGTTTCTTATTGAATGCAATGCATAACAATAATGCTACAGAACAACTGATAAACTGTACAATTTACCCAAATAGTCGATACGCAATAACTGCAGGAAGTTTGTGTATAAAACAAGTGATTTGGATGAATTTTGAGCTGATTATTTCCTGTGAACATTGCATCAGAGATGAGTTTTCATGTTCTTTTTAGGAACTTTTAATACAATTCTCTGTGTTATGTATTTTTTAATTTTTAACAATCATACATACTTAAAGGTCCATTGTGTAGGATCTGGCGGTATCTAGCGATGAGGTGAGGAGATTGCAACCAACTGAAGCCTCTCCCGTGTGCTAAGCGTGTTGGAGAGCTACGGTGGCCGACGCGAAAACGCGAATGGTCCTATCTAGAGTCATTTGGAGCAGAGCCAGTGTGTAAATGTGTATGTTTGTGGGAAGTGAGTGATGAAGCAAGAGAGAGAGAGCGGCGGTGACGGGAGCGAGTAAGTTTGTCCATTCTTGGCTACTGTAGAAACATGGCGGACTCCGTGAAGAGGACCCGAGGTCCCTAAACGGCTCATTCTAAGGTAACAAAAACACAACGATACTTATTATCTCGTGATTATACACTAAAGAAAACATACTTATTAATATTATATTCCATTTGCCAATAGATCCCCCTAAATGTTACACACTGGTCCTTTAATAGGCTTCTTTTTTTTCACAAATTCAGTGTTTTCTTCTTGTGAAGTGAAATGAAGATCAAGGAGGCCAGTAACGTCGAACAGCAGTAATATTTGTGAAAAGAAACAGATTACAATCTTCCCCTATATATGACCACCTGGTGGTTCAGTTGTCATCACACCCCAAATATGAGGGATTCACCTATCTTTGCCCAAATACTGACCTTATTAAGCAGACTGGATATCAGCCTTAACATGACTGATCCACATTAAATAAAGCCATTATAAAATTCTGTGTTTCCGCCACTCAGTTACTTTCATTCAGCCGACTCAGTTTTTAGTAATACACTAAATCCTGACCTCATGTTACCTAAATGTTACCTAACTGAACACTCTCCATGACAACTGAGAGAACTCTATTTGCTGATGAGACGTGTTTGAAAGCTCTGGAAAAAGCTCCTAAGTCGACCATGACTCAAGATTTATTTGTCAAATCAGTTATTTTGTTCTTCTACAGTGAGATTTGATTGAGCATGTCACTGAGCCTGAGGCCTAAATGTAGCTTTCTAAGTTGATACGTTATAGAAGAGAAATATAAGTCAGGAATCAAAGAGAAAAGAGGTCTTGGCAGCCCGGAAGAGATCAGAAATGAAGGGAAAAAGATCATAGACAACAGTGGAGGGACTATTAGCAAACAAGGGAACAGAGAGTTTGGCGGAGGAGAGAACAAAAGAAGCGACAAACTCCCAAATCAGAAATGGTGTTTTTTTTTTTTACAGTGATAATACAAATGTTTGAGCTCCACGCTTCTGGGACAGAACGAGACTATTTTTTGTTGTTATTTTTTTTTTATCTTTAAAGATTGTTCAGTTTAAGAGTCGGTTTGTTTGTGCGTATCTGAGCTCGTCTTACAGTTTGGTTGATGTGTGAGGGCTTTTTATTCAGACTGGATGACAGCTTTAACAACCCCAACCCCCCCAACAACACACACACACACACACACACACGCACACACACACACACACACACACACAAACACACACACACATACATGCTGAAAAAAAAACCTTTTACATGCTCAATTAAGTGCTGATCTACCTTGGCAGTTAAAATTGAGGTCATGAGGAGCAGCTGTGTGTGTGTGCGTGTGTGTGTGTGTGTGTGTGTGTGTGTGTGTGTGTGTGTGTGTACATGTGTCTTTGTGTACATGTGTCTTTGTGTATAATTGTGTACATTCTGGGGGCATGATTGGGGTGTGTAGCTATGTCTGAAATTATGTATTTGGGTGTGTGTGTGTGTGTGTGTGTGTGTGTGTGTGTGTGTGTGTGTGTGTGTGTGTGTCTCTAATGAGCTCTCCTGTGCAGCATCTGTGGTCTGTGTCGCACTCAGCCTTCGTCCTTCTCCTCCTCCTGCTTTCATCAGGTATCTGTGGCAGTCGCTGTCTTCACAGCAGCAGACAAAAAACACAGAGCTTTGAAAAGAGGAAGCTCTGCTTTCGAAGCGTTTGCTTATTACACTATCTTGTACACACACACACACACACACATAGAGAGAGAGAAACAAACACACACATACAAACACACAGGTTTATTGTGTTCATTAACATCGCCCCAGATAGACGACATGACAAAAATATTCCCAGAGAAAAACATTATCATATATACTCTTACGTCTACTCTACTGTAACTCTTCCTTGTTCTACTCTACTCTACTGGAACTCTACTCTTTTCCACTTTAGGGTAATAACTCTTCTTTAAGTTTACTACATTCTGCTCTACTCTGCGTAACAATACGTTCCTTTAGGAGCCACTTTTCGCTGCTATTTTCTATTCAGTACTTTGCCGTACTATTGCAGTACTTAACACTACTGTAATCAACTATTCTCACCTATCGTCACACGAGGCACATCTTTGGGGGCGGCAGTAGCTCAGTCCGTAGGGATTTGGCTTGGGAACCAGAGGGTCGCTGGTTCCCACATGGACCAAGTACTGACTGTGGACTGGTAGCTGGAGAGGTGCCAGTTTGCCTCTTGGGTACTGCCAAGGTGCCCTTGAGCAAGGCACCAAACCCCCAACTGCTCGGGGAGCCTGTCAGGGGCAGCCCCCTTGCTCTGACATCTATCCATTAATGCATGTGTATAGATCCTGTCTGTGCACGTGTATGTATAGTCTTCTCTGCTCTACTCTGCTCTGCTATAAATCTTCTTTAGCGCACTCTCCTTCACTCTATTCTCCTACTACTCTACTCATCATTACTCCTCTCTCCTGTAACTCAGCTATATTGTATCGTAACTAAACTGTAACATAATGAAAGAATGAAACAAGTAGGTGAGCTCTTTCTTTCCTCATCGCTGCAGGTAAGACTCGCTCCAGTTGGTCTGATAATAGAGCGTGTTTCAGTCTTGTTGCCTCACTCTGCCTCCCTGACACTGAGGGGAATCTGACTAAATGATCACATAGATCTGCACACTCACTCCTTAACCTACTTTACTACAGTTTTAACCCTGTTTCATCACCCAGGTCTTCAATCTGTGTTTCCTTTTTTTCAGCATCATTCTGTTTGAAAGCAAGTTGCTAAAAAACATGCTCCACTTTCTCTCTGTGCCGACCAAAGACGTCTCAGTATGTTCAAGACTGTATTTCATAACACAGTAAACACCTCTCATGACGCCTTTCCCTGTCTGGTGTCAGTCTTCTCTCTACTGCTTCCTATTGAAATGGTAAACATGGAACTCAGCTATTTCCAATTATTGCAAACACAGGATGCTTTGCAGAGAAATGCATGTAATTCACTGCTGAGGTAAGGGGGTCTTCGCTTCAGCCCACAAGTGAAAAAGCAAATCAGATCAAATTATAATGATAAAGGCCATAACAGATTGCTTCTAGAGGCTACACTCTCCTGCACAGCAGACCTATTGGCATGGGGATTAATGCTGAAATAAATTGGATATAAAGGATAATTTCACAGTATTTAGCACTGAGAAATAAGGCACTCTCTATAAAAATGTTTTGGAATAACAAAAAAAGCATCACAGACAAGCATTTAAATGTTTTTTGTGGGTGGTGTTGATTAGATTTTTTCACAAACCCAGCAAATTAACTCTGAAAACTTAAATGAACTCCCTCTCTCTCATCCTTTCTCTTTCTTTCACACACACACACCCACGTTTAACGCCTCTAATGAAAATGCCCATCTGTTTGTTTTTCCTAATTACAACACATTTGGCTTGTCAGAACATTAACACAGCGTGAATCAAACATATTTTTTAAAGCACATAACTCCACTGGAAATATTGCACATCGAAGGCAGACGATTGGTAAAGTGCCAATTAGTGCTACTCAATCCCACGCCGACTCTGCGTAGTCAGGCTGGTGTAACAGGAAATCTGGGAGTATATGCTTAAAGGAATAGTTAAACAATTTGGGGAATAACGCTAATTTGCTGACTGTCCTCCCGAGGAGAGCGACAGCATCTCAGCAAAACAACATCTGTTTGCGTTCGTAGGGATTATGACGGGAGCAGAGGAGGAGGTCAGGTGTTGTAGAGCGGCAAGGTCCATGTAGGAGGTGGGCGGATGGGATGGAGTACTGAGTTTAACCCAAATCATGATCTTTCCCTATACCTAACCAAGACACTCTTGTGCCTAACCAAACCTCTAGCGATGTCACATCATCAACTGATTCATTTTTCAAAGTTTTTCTAAGGCACAGACAAAAGAAGTCATACTGCCGATAGAGGCGGCAGGTCAGAAAACGCTTCTATGGTTGCAATCCCAAGTCTCTTATTTTACACTTCCTCACTCCTCGCAATTGAACCAGAAGTGGTCCGTCATCTTGAAGGCCTTCTCAAAGCTCCCCAGCAAACAGACCACTGTTTGTGGCGTTACGTTCGTGTCCCGTGTTCACAACGTCAAGTCACATTTTCAGTGGTTTTGACTGATTAATGAGACACATATAAGATAGAAGTGCTAATAAACGGTATTATTACTACATCTTTTTTTTACTGTTGATGCACAGAGCAGCCGTCTTGGATTTTGAGATCGGGGTTGGTGGGGTTCGTCCGACTTTCTGAGTTGGAAATCCGACTTCATGGGGCGTTCCAGTTGAAATTTCTAACTGGGAACTCAGAAATTCTGACTTCCCAGTTCAAATGCACCACAGCATATGAGCAAGAGGGTCAAAGTTCAAGGCGCAATGTTATGACGAAGTAGTTCGGCCCAATTGTAACCATGCTGCACGCAACAGCAAGTAGTTTGTAAGGGCAGCTGCAGTACGTACTAAAAGTAAAAATAAAGTACGTGATTTGTAACCTTTGTGCTAAGCTAACGGGCTGCTGCCTGTAGCCTTATATTTAATGGACCGACATGAGAGAAACAGGCAACATCACAGTAAACAGTAGTTTGCATGCAATTTTAGTTTCTTGCAGATGAACAGCTGAGGATGAGCGATTAGAGAATAAGCAATGCTCTGTTTCCTCTCACACACACCATTAATTCTAAAATTTGCCCTTCATGCCTCATTGTCATTCTGAGGAACCTGGTCGTCCTTCATTTGTTCACTAGACTCAACATCTTTCTCTTCTGTCTCTGTTGTGTTGTTGCTGTCTGTCTGGCGAGGTGAGGGGGACGTGTTGTGAGGATTACGCAGACAGGCCTGTAAATCCTTCAGCAGCAGAAATATTCAGGATTCACAGTGCTGCAAATCACAGCACCGTCGTATCGTCCTTGACTGAACACTCGGATACCTTAAAGCAAAAGAACAGTAGGCCTACATTTATTTTCCCCCACATTTTATTCACCTGGCCAGCTGGCTAACAATCCCATTGATTACTGGTCTTTAACCTCCTGGGTAAAAAAGGTCAGTCTAATTGAAACCTCTGCAGCCTCAGGAGAGCTGAACTGTGACATTCACCGAGTCCTGATTTCAGGTCGCCTCCTTTTGCCCTCTGTCTCCTCCCTCCGCAGCACTGTGCCGCTAATGGTCTCACAGCTACAGCTCCCTTTCTTGCGCTCTGCCATCACTTCTGTGCTAATAAATGTTTGGAGGAACTTTACTGAAGGACACCAAGTTGCTGCTGCCGCTTGTCCTCGGTGCTCCAGTAAATTACACCTCGGGGTCAGTTTGACCCGGCTGGCAGAAAGTGATGAGGAAGGCTGCTCAAACTTTTTGTTACACCTCTGACACTGAAGACACCTCGATGTCACCAGGCAGACTGAATTAAATGAGTGAATTACACCTTCTGGTATGCTGTCCAGCTGTTGAACATTTTTTGTTGTTGCTCTTGAGTTTAAAAAAAACAAATCTCCTCTGTCCTTCCTCCCTTGACAATGGAGAGGTGTTTTAATGAGTTTCATCTTTCACACAAAGGAACAAGAAAAGGGGAGAAAATCCTGGATGATGTTGTAGCAGCTCATATGGTTATGTTTTAGGGCCATCTAGTGGACACAATTGGTGTCACATGGTACTTGATAATCCAAGCAAACCTTTCTACAGAGCACTTATCAAAACAGAAGTTACAAAGTCCTTTAAGTGGAAAAAGGGAGAAAAAAAAAGAAAAAAAAGATATGATATAATAAAAATAGGCTTAAAAAAATAGGATAAGATTAAGAGAAAGCGAAAGGAAACAAATTCTTTTTCTCTTCTGCAGTTTTTATTCTACCATTTGAAGTGCCACTGGATCAAAAACATGATCTGTTAGTTATTATGAACTTTAGTTGGTCCTTAGGAGACACACTGGAATAAAATGAGCAACCGAACAATGAACTGAGATGACATTCAATTTTAAATGCTCAATTTATTTACTGGCACCAGACCTGGGAAAAAAAAAAATCTGGGTCAGCCACAAGGGTTACACAGTATATACAGTTTTATCTGTTATCGATAGAGAGAACGAAAGATAACCAGACTTAAATTTTATTAGATTCGTCATATACATACATACATACATACATACATACATACAGGTACATAGATGAAATTTGACCTGCATTTAACCCATTCTAAGCATTTAGGAGTACTGGGCTGTTGTAAAGCGCCAGGGAGCAACTTGGGGGTCAAGGGCGACCACTTTACCCACTGAACTACAGCCCCTCCTCCCACATGTTAGCGAGTGACTGGAAATGTGAAACTAGTTTGAACATGGTATCTTTCTTTCAAAGTTAGCCTCTTGCTCAGGCCGACGGTCGCTCTAATGGATCCACAGCAGCACCAGAGCACCATCTAGTGACGTGAAAGTGTATTACCTCGATGTAAAGACTGTAAAGAGAAAAGAAAGGTTTGTAAAGCATCTTTATAGTGGTTAACTGTAGTTGTTTGGCCTTAAACATAAATGTGTATAAATGCTATAAATTAATATTTTAAGCTGAATCATAAAATACAAACTATGTTCATTGTTTAAGCATAATAGATGCATCAGGGTCAGGTCCAGAAGATGTCTGATAGCAGGTCTGATCATCTGGGGTCACCTGGGGAAACAGATTAGGAGAGCTGTAAACAAACTATAAGGTTGGAAGCAATACTACTGCAATCTGTGCAGTCCTCACATATTAGGCCCAAGTGTAGACGTGTTTTTAGAAAACTAAAAAAGGAGCAAACTGTCTAAGAATGAATATACCAGCATGAAAGAAGAGTAAAAGATCATAAATTAAAATTTGTTGTTGTTCAAGGGTAAAACATTTTCGGATAAAATATTGACAAACTTTTATGTGATCTGCAGATGATGCAAACGTTTGAAATAAATATTATCTCTTCCTCTTCAATCTCTAGTCTCAATTATAGGCCAAGTGAAGATAACAGTTTTGTCTTAACATGTCCAAAGTTTAAGTACACTAACTACAACCAAGAGAGCAAACAATGCCAGATATCTCCACCAAAAAGGGACTTTATTTTAGATGAACTTACCCTTTAACCTCATAAAGTGGTGTATCTGTATTAAATACACAAACAAAGGGAAATGACATTAACAGCATTGAAGATGCATTTACTCATCGTCATCATAATTATCAACTCAAAGCCAGATAATATATAACCTCAAACAATATGCCAGTTAACATTAGAATTTAGTCATAAAGTGAACAGATAAAGACATGGCATTATCAAAGTGATAAACCTTAAAGAATAACTCACAATCCCTGGATGAAGCCAGGGGAACAGGTCTGGCTGATAGCAGGTCAAACAGAGGAATGACCCTTCTCCTCCCCTCCTAGTTATAGGAGCACTGATTGAGCTCACCTGTTGCCTCCAAACAGCTCAGGTGAGTCTGTGTCTCCTCCCACAGCTCATCAGGGTTATGACAGACATGAAACACCTTCTAACATTAGTACTCCACCTCGACCAACTACAACAATAACATGCAGCGATACATTAATGTGTCTGCAAAGTTAATATAACAGTCACAGGGGGCATTTTTCTGTATTGTGAGAACTTTTACTCTTGATACATTTTGTCAACAATACTTACATTCTCAAGACAGTCAATTTCAATTTGGTATTGTTACAGTATGGTATCACTACTTTTACTCAAGTAAAGAATCTGAATACTTGATGGTGGACAATGTTATAGATTAAACTACTAAACAGTAGGCCTATATAAAGTGGTTCAATTTAACTCTACAAACAATAAAATGCTGTTTACATTTTAATTATAAATGAAAATAAACCAATAATATAATAAATAACATTTAACATTTAAACTTTTTTCTATTACAGGAATATTACTATAGATTTACTGCTTTTATTTATATATTTCTTATGTATGAACACACAGGTAGTCTAAACATTTGGGGAAAATCCTCTGGATGTGTCTGAAAGTCACAAATAAAGGCCCCAGATTGCAGTTAAAGTAAATGTCATGAGGAACAGCTCATGAGTCTGCTGTTCAGGTCTTGTCCAACAGGGGTCACCCGCTGCCTCTGCGGCTGTCGCTTCATGTGGCTCTCTCCCAGTCCTCCCATTCATCAATCTTCTTTTATTCCCAGTGACAAAAGAGACATCACATAGGGAGGAGCGGGAAAACACAACAATGCATTTCAAAACACTTAGCTAATATATGCAAAGTGGGAATAAAGCGAGTCCAGGCGCTCAGTGTGTATAGGCCTATGTGTGTGTGTGTTTAAACTAATATGTTAGTAGCCTATTTATAATTTATTCGCCTTTTCCTTGCATTTTTGCATCTGTTTGTGTAAATATAATGCAAATTAACCTATAAGTTAACTGCAACTTAAAATAAAATAAAAAATGCATATTTTTTAGAAATAAGTTCCTTCATTTTGGACTCATGAAACAGGGGTCAGCACACATACAGTGATACAGTATTCTTGCACCAAAATCCAAACAGTTTTTGCTCCCCGCCTTTCACAGGATCCGCACCCACAGTCCGCAAAATGAACCTGAAATGATCTGTCTCTCTCCTGGCTTTCCCAGCCAAATCAAAAGGGGGCGAGTCGTGGGGGGTCATGTCTGGCCACCCCTCAGGAGAATAACGGGGTCTCTGTCTGGCCCCCAAAACCACCAACGGTTCTCCACTGTCCCTATGGCAACAGCCAAGGACCCTGGAAGACCCCCAGACTGGGGCGTCCAAGCAGATGCCCATAATTAACGTAGCTATACGGAGGTGTCAGTCCTGCCAGTCTGCCTCACATGGAGGCAGGCCCTCTCCCAGACCTGTCAGGGGCCCATAGGGCTGGGTGAAAAATGACTGCCCTGCGGTGTGTGTGTGTGTGTGTGTGTGTGTGTGTGTGTGTGTGTGTGTGTGTGTGTGTGTGTGTGTGTGTGTAGGGGGTGGGTAATGACTGCCCACCAGTATCTTCCCGGTCCTGCTTAAGACTGACCATCATGCTGTGGCAAAAATATAAAAAGATTTTACACTCAAGATCTCAATCAAAAAGAAATAAGTAATTTATGCAAAAGTCAAACTGAAACAAAACAGCTACAAACTGAGTAAAAAAATATATTTTCATCAAGGAAGCTCATATGAAATCATTATAAGGCTACATATGTTAAATGATTTGTAAAGTCACCTCGGTGTAGTCCATTGAATGTATGTTAAGTCAGTGATCTTGTGGTTGTGACGATGACTGACTGACTGGGTGTCTGGCTGACACGGTTGGCTGAGGATGAGATTGCGTCCCGTCCTCTCAGACATCCAACCATAAAGACGTGGAGGGACCATATCAGAAATCTCCATAAGCACTGAAACAACCAGACCTTGGTAACACATATATCAGACCTTTGGACATCAATCATTTCACTAGCAATTTGACCACGATTCATTATTGCACCAAATATTTAAAAAAAATAACACACACAAGTTAAGAAAAAGTTCCGAAAAGACACTTTATTTTAACCCCTCATATTTATCATTTATAAGCAGCATATAAACTACCAATAAAAAGTTTATAACACACTACAATGTGGTTATAAGTAGCTATAAGGGCATTTTTCAAGTGTTTATGAATGTCAACAACTATAACTCTTCTAATGAAGCATCAGTGACTTGTGTACAAACAGTTAATGAGTGATCGATATAATACGGTTATACATTTGTAAAATATGTCTTCTTTATTTATCTATAAATAC
Source organism: Sebastolobus alascanus (assembly GCA_916701645.2). Taxonomy (NCBI): domain Eukaryota; kingdom Metazoa; phylum Chordata; class Actinopteri; order Perciformes; family Sebastidae; genus Sebastolobus; species Sebastolobus alascanus. The sequence continues at coordinate 99,489 of CAKAOJ020000195.1, forward strand.
TTCTTCTCTCTCTGAGACAACTGAAGAAACTCCATCTGCTAATGAAGGCCATGAGATGTGGCTGAAAGCACTAGAAGACATCTAGAAAGTGTACCTTGAGTTAAGTTTTTTTTTTCAAACTACTACAATATAGTAAATTTATAAATACTTTTCAGCGGAATCGTTTTAAAATTGTCCTGTTTTATACATTCTAACTGTTTTTTGTGTTATGATGTTGTGCGTGACAGTTGTATTTGTCTGCTTGTATTGTTCGTGTTTATCTTTGTGACAATGCTTATGCTGCCCTCTTGGCCAGGTCACTCTTGAAAAAGAGATTTTAATCACAATGAGACTTTTACCTGGTTAAATAAAGAATATATATATACTTTTAAACCCGCCTGTAAATCATTTGTAAGTCTATATAAACAGTTATTGCTTTACAACACAGTGTAAGGATTTGTTGATAAGATTACAGCTGTGTTATACTGTGTTATCAATAAAGTATTAAACGTTATACACCAGTTATGAATGCTTCATGGGAGGAATTACAGTTATTAACAAATAAATAGTAAAAAATTCCCTTATACATTTGCTTACAAGTACATCTAATCCACCATTACCACCATTTGCACTGCACTGCATTTTCTATTTAATATTCGCACATATCATCTTATCTTTTTTGTATACATGTTTTCGGAGTATATATTGTATTTGTATTATTTATTATTTCAAGCACAACTGGAGAGGGCAACAATAACTGCATAATGTATGTGACAAATAAAAACGTTAAATTATAGTATGTTATCAATAAACCGTGCATATACTGATTACAATGTTAAATGTGTTGCTTGAATAAAGTGTTATAGTATGTTCTTGAAGTGAGTATATAATGAAAATGTCCAGTTGGTTTTCTTGCTTTCTGAGCCTTTGATCAGATTCAATGATCGTCCCTGTGGTTTCCCGCCTCGACAGGTCAACTGATCAGTGCTGATCGGGTTAAAGACACATCCGTCTGCTGTCCGGCAAGTGACACCAAAGGTCACCAAATGCACTGTCCACGAGTCCACGAGTTCATCATCAACCCCGTGGTCACCGGCACGCTCCGCGGGCTCAGAGGGGGTCAGGGGTTCATCTCACCTCTGACCTGGCCGGCCCTCTTTGTCGTCATTACATAATAAGATGTTTCCCTCCACGCTGATGAATCTGTTTCTTTTTGCAGGACCTCTGAGAGTTGCATGTAAAATAAACTCTTTATGGGTTGCTCAGCCTTTAAAAGCTGAACTGAGGAGGTCTGTAAAGAGGAGGCCAGTGAAAAGGTATATGGGCTTGTAAAAGTGGAACAACAGCAAAGCTGCATGCAGAGGTTCAGTCATTCGTTTAATTGAGTTATTAGCTGCAGGATTGAGATGACCACTGGCTTAAACTGAAGATGTGAATGTACTTTTTAAAATCTGTACAATATTGTGACCAAAGATTACAAAGTATATAACACAAAGTACATTTTATCATGAGCTGAGTGACTGGTGAACTGAGGATAATGGTGGAGTGACTTCCTGATATTAAACCCTTCATGATCACAGACAGAACTACACCGTCCAAATGGTGAGTGAGGGGTTTATTCCCTCAGGGGTCGTGGGATCAGCGAGCCAGACACCGTTTTATGGGACCTCAAATGCAGGAACACGGGGAGGTGGGACAGGGCCGTCTGGGGCTGAGCCAGCCAATTATACTCTGGCTAGACACATCACACGTTCATGTCACATACGTGTGGGAATCTTCTGCCTCTGACATCAAACTCACACTGAGCTCCTGCTCATGTCTACAGACAGACAGACAGACAGACAGACACCTGCTTCTGGAAGAACTGGAGAACATTTAAAAAGCTGATTCAAACAATTTTATGTGAATGGTGTAAAATATAAATAATGTAAAAATTGGTAGATGTGCAAAGCTCAGCCAGCAGTTTAAACTACAACAAAGACTATTTCCTGTGTGTGTCTTTTGCAAATACAGGACAATAAATGAGCGTCCTGAAATATGGTTTATATTTTTCTTTTTTCTTTTTAAGGAAAATGTGACACTAAGACTAGTCTGGACTTTTTGAAGATAAATGATAATTTTTTCTTGTGTTTTTCTGTGTGAATTAACTTAAAGTCATCATAATGCAGCTATCATAAATGTAAAAGAATAAAAGTAGTTAATAAGCCCACGTTAAGTCTTTAATAGTTCCTTACTTTCTTTGAGTTACAGTATCGAGCTATGACAGTAGTTACTTATCTGCTGTCCTGATATTTATTATATCACTCTTATGATAATAAACACTCATTTAATACCAAAATGATTTTTTCTTTAAACTCCTTAGCTCAAACGTTCCTCAGATGTGTCTTTTACAAACAAAACTCTTCAACTTTTAAATTTACTGTCCTCACAGGGAAATTTAACTTGAAACTAAAACACACACAAACTTGAACATAATATGCATAAAAATCTAATAAAACATATTGTATACTAAAAATACCACATACGCTCACATGAAATACAATGCTGTAACTACTACCAGAAATATGCAATATTGTATTTCTTGTCACTGGAGGTGAAAGCAAATAATGTCAGTCATACATGGCAGAACATAAAGTATTTTTATAAGCATATTAGTATCATTATTATACGTCCATAAACAGTACTACTGCAGTAATTAACTGCCCAAAAAGAGCTCTTTTTTTGCTCCTTTTCAGGAATTTGTTTCCTTGTGGATAAAATATAGAAATGTGGAATAATGGTGCAGTTTGTGCCAACATTAAAGCAATTACACTATTACAATATTCTCAACGTTTTCCTTAAGTTTTCTGTAAAACTTTGATTATCTCTTTTATTATTATTTGAAGACAATATGCTACATTTCAATTGAATTGAATTGCTGTAAAGATGTTACATGCTCATTGTTGTTGGCTGTCACCATCTAAAGAAGAAAAAACATCAAGTGTCAGACAACAATTAATATGCATTATATGAGCATTGCATATCTATTAATCTTTTTTTTTTTTGTTCATTTTTCTGGCCCACTACAATATGTTTGTCAACTCCAACTCCAAAAAATGTAGGCCTGCTACAAAAAAGGTTATTACACTAGGAAAGTGATAAAAGATGTGTAATAAATCTTCAAATGGAGACACGAAAGAGACATTCTTAGAACTATTTAAGGATCATTGTAATTTTTCGTTTAGTTATTTACTGTTTTAGTAGATCTATCTATCTATCTATCTATCTATCTATCTATCTATCTGTCTATCTTTATATCTATCTGTCTGTCTGTCTGTCTGTCTGTCTGTCTATCTATCTATCTATCTATCTATCTATCTATCTATCTGTCTGTCTGTCTATCTATCTATCTATCTGTCTGTCTGTCTATCTATCTATCTATCTATCTATCCATCTATCTATCTATCTATCTATCTGTGTGCTGCTATATTTGAATACAAGGTGATGAACTCTCCCACGGCGGGGAGTGCGCGCCTTTTTGGAATTAGCCACGCGGCACGCCTCGCATAGTAATGGTGGCTCGCGCATTGAGCTTGAACTTGACCGGAGGAATGCCGCTCGTGGGAACGCAGGCTCGAGGGTGCCCTCCTCTATTCACGGCGCACAGGTCGGTGTCAGCTCGGATTAGCATAAAACCCAGCCTGCTGCAAATTAAGGCACGAGGGCTCGGGCTCGCTCTCCCTCTTTCTCACGAGGCAGAGGAGGAATTAACAGGTCTCTGCCCGCGAGCCTGCTGGGGTAAGAAGTTTATATACTGGATTTATATACAGAAAAGTTCATATATCATATCATACAGTCCTCTCTAAAGATATACTTAAACATTTCTACATTTTTTCTTTTTAAGTTTCACCATGATTACATTTTTATATCATTTTAAAAATGATTATTTCTTATTTTTTCAAATAAATTATATATATATTTTTTGTTTGAATGTGTTTTTCAAATATTCAAGCTAAAAGTAACAAATGCATAAATAAAAAAAACTGTGCTTTCTTGTAGCCCTAAAGATTAATTTTGTGCATCACCATCTCTAATTTTGTTTTATTAACTGCCTCATGCAGAAAACATGGCTACTGTATGAATGTCTTGTATTTGTTATGCTGTCTCTTTGTTGAAAGGGTGTAAATGTGACAATATCGGTCTCAACCATTCATAATTTTTTTTTCAAAAATGTATATCTCAGTATTGCCATTGCAGAAAATTGAGGAATTGTGTGTTATAATGGAACATTTCTTCATTTAAAAAAATATAATTGATTATTGTAAATTATAAACAGAATGGGCTGTATTCAGTTTTTTAACAGTTTGTCTGCTGTTTGAATTAAACGTAACAAAAAAGGTAACTGAAATATTTTCTTAATCTATTCTTAATCTTGTATTTACCAACTTCCTGTCTCTGTCTTTTAAAAATCCAACAGTACAATCGTATTGCCTTGGAAATTAAATTGTTATTCAACAACACTTTATATAACAAATGTACAAACAATATTTTAATTAGAAAATGCTAGTAGCCTAATATCAGGATCATTTTGAAATTGTAAAAGTTACACATCCAAGTGTATTTAAACTAAATTCTTCTCTCACAGGCCAGACTTGAGCCTGATGCTGTATCTTGAGTTTTCAGTCTAATATGAGGCCTGCGAGCTTTAAAGTGAGACATTAACACCAACAGACATATAAACATAAAGAAGTAAAACATTTATATATTTCTGACACAGATTGTTCTCAGTTACCCTATTTGTTACATTTAATTCAAACAGCTGACAAGCTGTGAAAAATATCAAGATAACGAGTGAAAAATGAATATGGTGCTCAATATTCTCTTAATTAAGACCAAACTGTTCACAGTAGTGTTGTAAAACAACCATCACATTCATTTCACATATTTAGAAGCTGGAAAATAAAACAGCTATACATCATTTAAGTTTCTTTGTGAGTGATAAAGTTAAAATCATTATGAAAATAAAAAACTGAGATAATTTTCTCTTCAGCACAATCCTGCAACTTCACTAATAAACACTAAATATTAACTGAGTTCAGTGAGTTCAACATTTATTCTAAATGAACATGCAAAAGTGCTGTAAATGTACATGCGCTACGCACTCTCAGGTACTCTTTAATTCATTTTTTCTGCTCTAAATAATATGGTGTTATTGTAATAATACACCTGTCTGATCATGTATAAGGGATAAAGTGTAGAATAAGATATAAAAGCAAATTATATCATAAACATTCAGAGTTTATGGAGATAACTGCTAGAACACACTTGTTACGTGAAATCCTATGGATTATTGTCAAAATATGTTTTTTCAGACATCAAAATAAGTCGAATACGTGTAAACTAATTATTCAGACATACAGTATTTAACAACGTCTAATTTACAGTGTCAGCTGAATGATCACAATAGTGGTTTGCTGTTGAATTTGACAGGTAGAGTGTGTTGGATAGATAAGTGTGTCTTTTATTCAGGCAAAATGTACCTTAAGTTTAAATTTCATAGAAGACACACTAGAGGACATGTAGACCAACATTTTGTAATTATAGGAAATATCATTATTTTAAATTATATATAAAGAGTACAGCTAAAAAACACAGCCTCACAGCCACTGGAGAGGAATAAATAATAATAAGAATTCGGTTATTAACGGATTAATATATTCAAGTACAGACTTACTGTTAACTGCTGTGTTAGAAATAAAATGACAAGAAAGATCAGAAATTTATAATTTTGTAGCTGTGTGAAATAAACGTCATCACACTTATCATCTAAGTTTTCTCAACCTGCAGCCTGTGTTGTTTGTACATGGTCTGTAATAATAATAATAATAATAATAATAATAATAATAATAATAATAATAATAATAATTATAATAATAATAATGAAGCATTTACAATATAGAGTATTTCATTTCAACCTTTGTTTCAGTCAATCTTTTAACCTTTCGACCTCTCATTTCAGTTTTACTTTCAACAGGTTAACTTCTGATAAAAACTAAAGACTAAACTATATAATTTAAACACATTCAAAACCATTCTACCCACATTTTTTTATACATTAATTTATTTTATTAACACAGCAAAGCTGTTTTCTGATTATGGTTTTAATTTCTTAACACCCATAGTTTACTTAATGGTCTATGAACTTTATAATAAGTAACAATTTCTTATTTAAATGTGAATTTTATTTTAATTCCATGAGGAGGTGTTTAAATACCAGACTTGAATATAACACGTGATCATTTTAATATGTAAACTTTGTCTGCACCAGAATGAGTTTTCTTACTTTATTTTATTTTATTTCTTTTTTTTTATCTCTGTGCAAACACATGCAAGCTTTGTGCAATGAGTAAATACCCTTATAAAACCAGATTATAGTGTCTCTGTACTGTAAACAGTTTCTGTTCCTTCTCACCAAAGTGTGTCGCTGTTTCATTCTGTAGATGCATTTTACTGTATACACTGTAAACGAGGCTTGCAGCATATCGTTTGTTTTTAAGATCTAACCCGTTAAACTTAATGTTTCCTGCTCCTGAAACAGCCTCAATCTGTCGCTCTGCAGGTGAGAATAATATATGTAACTGCATTTATTATTCCAATGTAAATAACAGGCCTGTCAGTATCATAAACAGGCTGTAAACACCTGCAGACCCCGCATGCATTACTGTAAAGTGGCTGCATACGGTATAGGCTGCATCATAAAGTATTCTTCTCCTGAAACAAGTCAACAATAGTCTGTGATGTGATTGCTTTACTTACCTTCACTGTGTCGATTTATGAATGAATAAAACGATTGATCCTGGATAATAATAATAATAATAATAATAATAAAGGATGCAGCTTCTCCTGTATAAAAAGCCTATAATGTAAGTTAATACTGTACAGTAGGTCTACTATGATAATGAAGCATTAACCGACAGGTTTGGGTTATGATTTATAAATTATAGCCTAAATAAATAAAAAATACGCATTTTTTTTTTTTTAACAGTAACACAAGTTACAGTAGGCCTGATGTTTTTCTAAAGAGAACATAACGCTGACCTTGAGGTTAACATTATTATTTGCCAACGCATCAACACATTTGAGGGTCGAATAATAATTGTGCGATTTCTATTTCAAAATAAAATCAACCTACTTTGAAGCTGTTTTATATTCCCGTTTATTCCCCCCAAATATCACAGGGCCTGTTTGGCACATTTGATAGGCCCTGAGCTCTATTCCCTCCTCTTCCTCCTCCTCCTCCTCCTCCTCATCCTCCTCATCCTCCTCCTCATCATCCTCCCTCCCCACGCCTCTCTCGCTGCCTGCAGCACGCTGCTCTCACACTCCTCCTGTCTGACCCGCTTTATCCGGTAAGAGAGGATTTTTCTACATAATATTGAAGGCAGCTCTCCGTTAATGCAGCAGGTAAAATAATGTAAGATTTGAAGGGAATTTGCAGCTAACATCAGGCGTTGTGGTGCACTTTTGGCACGCTGGATAGGAGGTAGAGCTCTCTGGGTTTATTTGGATGGAGTGCAGAAAGGACGCATTTTGGAACAAATTATTATTCACTAAATTATGTATTTTCAATATGAGGACGTAAGTTTTTGGATTGAACTCAAGTAAAATGTAAGTATATGCTTTGGCACGAATAGGTGCAACATTGGGCTTTATTTATGTTATCTTTTAATTTCATTATTTTGATATAATGATTATATTTCAATAAGAGAAGGGAAATATTTTGATGTGTGTGCTGCCTTATTAGAGAAGATGTTAACAGAAATATTTTTAATCAAAGCCTAAAAAATCTTATAAAAGTCTGTTTATTCTTATAATTATTTATGATATATTGCTACTAATATTTTTCACGACTATAAGCAAGTTGTAACTGTAATATTATAGTTACATCATAGCATATTAAAAACACTACTAGGCCTCACAGACTTCAAATCATCAGACACATCTTACACGTTTTTCTCACCATGCATGTCAATTAGTCTGCGTTAAAGTTTATGCAAACTCCGGAATATTTAATGAGGCTCTTTGCTGCCATGTGCTCATGTGAGAAGTATTCATGTAGTAGTAGAAGGAGGAGGTGAGGAGGAGGAGGAGGAGGTGAGGAGGAGGAGGAGGAGGCCCCAGGCAGCGCTGCAGTGCAGAGTTCAGCAGGGAGATATTGTTGTGAGCCTGGGAAAGTGTAGCGGGGCTGACGCCAGACTCTGTAGAACCGGGTGGGGGGACCTCGAGGATCCCAGACCGGATTGTCATGTAAATTTCTCTCCGGCACGTTGTTGAACTTGATGTTGACTTCTTTCTCTTTTTTTTTTCTTTCTTTCTTTTTTTGGAGGGGGGTGGGGGGGTTACATTTTCCCTGTCACTTGTTTGTGGGAAAATCCATCTGAGGACACACACACACACACACACACACGCACACACACACACACACACGCACGCACCTGTTTCAACAGATTGGTCAAACCTTCAGTATACAGTTGACTGGACGCACAATTAATAGCATTTTAGTGTAATATTACAGCTAATAGTATAACAAATTATGTCCAAAATAGTTTTAATTTATTTCAAAACTCTGTAGTGCTAATGTTTTATTTAATTTGTATAAAAATATAAATAAATAAATAAATAAAAATGAATGCATCAAATGTAGGGGGCAAAATAAGGGTAATATTAAGTATACTTTTTAAATACATTTTATACTTTTAATAACACTAGTGATTGTGTGTGTGACGCTTTGCAGGAGCATTCACTTTATCACTCTAATTATTTATTTATTTATTTATTTATTTATTTATGATTGCAATGACTATTAGCTGGCACTCAAGCAAATAGGCTACAATCGAGGGATGCACGTGTACCTAACGCCCTGGTGACGCATGCTCAGCAGCAATGAGGATTGTGCATCCAATCACAATGAGCACCGCTCTCATGTAGCAACACTGATTTTTTATTTTTTATTATTTTATAAGAATCGTGTGGGCCTTCCTTCCCGCTCTTGTTAAACCGTGGCAACAGCAGCACAATGTGGCGTTAAGTTCAATTACAGGACGACAGCAGCAGAGGCCACAGCTGATTCCATCTGCTTACAGATGATGCAGAGCAGAAGAGGATTCATACAGTAGAGCCGGCAGCCTGACAGCAGAGCTGCACCTCCATGATACTAACAGATTGCTCATGCGCAATAATCAGATATGTAACTGCTATCTGATGCCAGCTTCGTTTGGAAACCAGGACTGTAGCTCGCTGCTCTTTTATTGGTTTACCTGCACACACACAAACACGCACGCACACACACACACACACACACACACACACACACACACACACACACTGATCCCAGCACCTTTTTTTAAATATCCTTTAAAACTTTGAGAGATATTGCAAGTTGCTATTCGGGTCTTGTCTCTGGCTTCTTTTATCAAAGTGTGTGATTGTTATCTCGCGCACTATCTCATCTCCCCTCAGCCCAGATATCACTCATATCATAATATCACAATCGATAAGGAGGCTGCATATTGCCTGAATATGCTATCAGGGGTTTGGCTGTAGGCGTGCTGGGCCTTTTATGCACCAAGGACAAGAAACCCTGAATTCCTCTGCTGGGTGCCTCAACAGCCAGTTTATACTGTAGCCTAAATATTAGAATATAAAAAACACAACATCTCGTCTTTTATGGAGTCTCTGCATCCTCGAAACAGCATTGATTAGAAGATACAGCCTACTATTGTGTTGTTAAATGCTCTAAGAAGGCTATTATATGTACAATAATGTAACAATCATGGCAAACAATAATCCTCAGCAGCATAATCAGGTTACATTAACAAGTGTGGAGAATGTAGGCGCTTATTTCGCTATAAAATGCACTCCTCACATCACATGTTTAGCATTTCGTAACACGTGCACCACAGATGAGAGCTGACTGACTAAAATAGCTCATAACACATTCGTCTTTTAAAGGTCTTTTTAACAGTTGTGTTTTTGCCGTTTTGTTTCTTTAAATTATGAAATTAAACACATATATCCCTATAATGTAACTAGCTTTTATGGCTTAATGATTTCTAACTAATAACATTTCAACTCAAATCAAAAGATTAGAAGATTTGTTGTTGCAGAATATTATTAAGAATTAAAATGATTTTATGAAGTTTGTGCTCCTTTTACAGTACAAAGAGTATAAGAAAGCTTATTTTAAAAAAGAGAAAGCATCAATATACTGTATGTGAGAGTAAAAAACGAGGCTTACAGAGCTGACATTTTCCAAAATCTAAAAGTTTAAAAAAAATCTCTGATTAATTTCTCAAAACTTGCTTTCAAAACATCATGTTCCATCCAGCTCCATTTACGCACAATTTTACGCACGTCCTCCAGTGTTTTAGAGCCTGACTAATGCGGATAACTGTGGGAAGAAAAGTCCTGATTGACACATACCTGCATTCATTTTCAAATTGGCTTTAATGATTTCAGATTCCCGCCTCTCTCTCTCTCTCTCTCTCTTTCTCTCTCTCCCTCCCTATCTCTCTCTCTCCCTCTCTCTCTCTCTCTCTCTCTCTCTGAGGCAGGCGGAGTTTATCCCCTCTCTCACCGGGTGGACTCTCTGACTTGTCAGTCGCAGCTCGCGTGTGTGAGGGAGAGGACACGTGCAGAGTCTATAGAGACATATAGGGACACTTTCTAGCTTTAATAATCTGCTCTTTGACACTATTTCCTCTCATCGGTACACTCTGATAACACGGAAGGCGGGATTAGAATTTGTTGGAGGATACTGACTGTAGTGGAGTGGAGTTATAGCCTGATGTGCAAGTAAGTGGGATGCTGGCTTTATGGGACTGATGTGGGAATAATTGTGATCAAGAGGGCTGTTGTGTGTTTCATCACATTGATTGTGGTGGATGTAAACTATAGCTGTGCCATTATTGAACGCTGTTTGATGGGAACTTTGCTTGTCTGTTAGGCCTGATGCGGTACAATAATGGCTCTAAATCTAAATCTAGCAGTGTGTAGAGCCACAGTGTTGTTGAAAGGCAACTCCTAAAAAAAAAAAAAAGGGTTTATAGCCTAAATGCTTTTTGACATGGTTGCAAAGGGACCTTTAGCTGCATGCACTTGTGATGCTTTGTAAAACAAAATGCTGATTTAGCACCAAAGTGGTCATGATGATACTCATACAGCATCACTGTGTTCGGTGAGGGGGTCAAACTAGTCATGGAAGCCAACACGACCTGCGTGTTTTAACTTTATTTTCACCTCCATATCATGATAAATAGCCTATATAAAAGCTTTTTATTGTGTTCGTGTGTGCGTGTGTGTGTGTGTGTGTGTGTGTGTGTGTGTGTGTGTGTGTGTGTGTGTGTTTGTGTGCGTGTGTGTGTGGCTCTCAGTGCAATGTGACCACATAGGCAGGCTCTCTCCTCTCTCTCCTCTCCTCTCTCTGTTTGTATCGGAGAGGCGGCCCCTTTAAGAGACGACGGGTTAGTTTGTGTCTTTGGTTATCTAGCTGTATGAGTTTTAATTTCATAAAGCTAGAGAACCGAAAGTACCAACTGACGCCGAGCACTTCGGAGCCGAGGGGCTCCCTCTCGCCTCGGCATGGAGGAGGAAGAGGAGGAGGAGGAGGAGGAGGAGAAGATGCCGGGGCGGCAGCAGCAGCAGCAGCAGGAGGAGGAAGCAGGAGGGACGGATGCTGAGGGAGGCTGCACGCCGCGGCTGGCTGCCGATGAGGAGGAGTGGTGGTGGTGGTGGTGATGGGGAGGGGAGGGACTCCACCGGCTGTGATTTTAGTGTTGCTCGTCCAGCTCATCTGGACAGGTGTTGGCACGTGCAAGAGGAGCCACCTGCGTGTTGCTGCTTTTCTCGTGTTTTGGGGGCGTCGCGGTGATGCTGCTGCTTCATGGGGCCTATTGAGGATCAATAACAAGCTAGTGATGCATGAGGGGAAACATGCTAAAAAAAAAAAACTACACACACAGCATGTGCTGTTGTGTAGTTGTCATAACTGTGTGTAACATTAACATCTCGAGACTGAAATAGTTAAAGGACTCGTGCGATTGGTCGAGCCAGGACTCACGTGACGGCGTTAGCAGCATCAGATCGCTTTTAAGATCTCACATGTTGGTTATGGTGATTCCTACATAGGCCTAGCTAGTAGTTTTCATTTAAGCCCAAGCTGCATGCACTAGCTACATGTGCAGACTCCCTGACTCCTCCGATACTACTGAGTGTATTTCCTTTATGACTGGTGCACGCTAAGTGATGTCCCCCGGCTGTAATTTACTTGACATTAGGAGTGTGATGTATAATTGGATGCACATGTACATCACTTGGTGCAAGATGAAGCTTTATTAAAGCATAGACAGAGAGGACTGTGTGCCCGATAACAGCATAGAAACAGTGTTTTTGCACCATTTCAGTGTCGACTATGTGGGTTGTTTTTGCTACCCAACCAGAACCTGCAGGGTGCAACACATCAAAATCATATTGCATCAGAGCAAAAGAGACACAATCTTTGTACGAACACGCTTTCATCACTGAATCCGAGACAGATGAGTTCAAATTTGTGTTTTCGCTGGGTGGATTATTTTTGCCTGCTAGATAAGAACAAAATAGGACATGGGCTCAGAGTTTGATCTATTCTTAGAGCAGAATCAGCGAGCTTTGGAGATGACTGAATATCCCTGAAGTCCCAGCATGCTCTATTTAGACCATGACTGACAATATTTGATGTGCGCCGTTAAACAAGAGAGCTCGGATCGTGTGTGTGTTGTTGAAGTTTGAGAGCCGGTGTACAGTTTGAGCCACGATTTGACCTCCATCTTGTAGTGATACAAAGGGATTCAATATTATGTTGTGTAATCTCTATCTTTCTGTTTGTTTGTTTGATTGATTGATGATTTTTAGAATGTATTTCGAACACCGTTCGTGTTCAATACTGTATTTCAGTAGCTTAGCAACTGGGATGCTGCCCAGATGAAGCATTGCTTTGTGGTATAGTTTCCCACTAAGTGTGGCTTTTCCATCCCATTTTACAATTTTGGCTTTTCGCAAACACTTTCATCAAGCTTGACTTATTGTTCATGCAACAGAAAAAATGTTTAACCTCGCAAAAATAATGAGAAGTGCACGGGAGAAAAACACCAGACAAGTTTGGTGGAGGGCTGTTAGCTGCAAGGTCAACAGAGCTGCATTTATTTCACCCCCCCTTTATCTTTCCCTCCACTCCCTCGCAAGCCACTTATTTATTCCTGAAATATGTGGTTTTATTAAAAATTTGATTTCACACACACTGATTCTCTTTTCTTTTGTCTTAAAAGGAAAATGCTGCCGGCTCTGAAGTTTGCATCAACTCACAATGAAGACAAACTGCCACCAGACAGGACGAGGAGCAAGAGTCAGCTTGCAGGTAAATATTTTAAGTAAGAAGAACACATGCATATAGAGAAGGTTCAGCTGTCGTTTTCATATGAGCAACAGTCCGTGATGTTGCCAAAACCAGTTTGCTTATTCTGCTTTATATATATTTTGTGTATACCAATAAGGAGTTCAGAGGTTCAGGTCAAACTTTAAGATGCTGGAGGCTTGCAGATAGTTGTGTTTCAGCAGGGCGAACGCTGGTGGTTGATTGTTGTCCATATCTTGCAGAGCTGTGAGGATGGTTATGTGTGTGTGTGTGTGTGTGTGTGTGTGTGTGTGTGTGTGTGTGTGTGTGGGGGTGGGTGTGAAAAAGACAGAGAAGGAGAGACAGGCTGAGCCTGAATATTTGAAATATCGAGGATTTTGTATTTTGCATCAAGGATGATTTTTAAAGTGTGCAGCACGGTAGTAATCCTCACCGTCTCATTCAAACCAAAAGGGGCATTAGGAGGGACGTTTACTGCCGGTTTTATTTGCGCACAGTGTAAATGTCAGTTTTACATCATTCATGTATACATCAGAGTATATGTACATACAGTGTGGAGCTGCAGTAGCCTACAGCAACAGAGAGTAAACGGTGATTTGAGCGAGTGAAGTAAGACCTCCATGTTGAATTCCATCATTCCTTTGAAGTATTAACATTTTTTACATTGCACATCATCCCCCATCCTCCACACACACACACACACACACACACACACACACACACACACACACACACACACACACACCTCTCTCTTTCATTCACATACATTGAGCGTTTTATCCCTTTAAACACTGTGATCCTATTTGTCAGGTAGAGTGTGTGGTAGGTGCAGGGGAGGTGGCCGTGTAATCTTTGCTGCGGTTCTTTATCCCGTTAGGAGAGGCGAAGGCGAAGGTTTGGACCTGCTCATGTGGAAAGAGCGTTTGGGTGGCTCTGTCCTTTTCGGCCCTAAGCCACCCTCCCCTTGTCCAAAGTCTCCTGATTATTGTGGGCAAAGTGTCGATTTGCATAAAGGTAAAGCACATGCATAATTTAGCGACGGCGGCGTTAAGTCACAACGCTTGAAAATACCATAAATTGCGAAGGAAATCTCTACTACAATCAGTTCACATTCAAATTTAAGGCTTCTAAGAAATATAAAACCTGAGCCCTGGAGATGTTATTTCAGTTATTTCACAAGATCGAAACAGAAACATTCCTCTCTTTAGCGTTGTCAGTACGTTCCCTCCAATTCCTCTTTTAATAGTTCAGCATTTAGGAATTAAACAATAAGTACACATTGTTAGCAAGGTCAAATCTTCATGGTTCCACAACCTTGAAGCTCAATATAAAGCTCAGTTATTCAAATTTCGTGTGGAGTTCTTTGAGTCGCCCAGATTTTCCCAAGCTTTATATTAGCATATGCAAGGGCCGGCCTGTGCTGCTGTTTTCTAAAGTGGATGTAAATTATAACCTCAGTATTATACAGGCTGATAGGAGATAAATCTCTGCAGTAATGCATTGCAGCGAATGGGGGGTGGGGGTGGGGGGGTGCGGTGGAGGGTTGGGTTGAAGAGCCTGTGTGTGTGTGTGTGTGTGTGTGTGTGTGTGTGTGTGTGTGTGTGTGAGGTACTGTACAATAGCCGGTGGCAGATGGAATACAGACTAGCAAAGCACTTGCTAATAGTCATGCTAAACTCTCTTTTCACTGCTTTGAGTTTCATCAGATTTTCTGCCACAGTTCTAGACAAAAAAAGGGAGAAATTTTAAGAGGGATATGCTGAGAAATAGAAATTTTAAGACAGTCGCAATATTGGTTTTGCAAGTGTGCACACATCGTTTTAAAACAAATATTAACACAGGGAGATTACTAAGTCGAAATTTGCACTTGTGCGGTCCAAAAGGCTGAGGGGCTTCAGGCCTCACGAGCAGAGTGGAGATCTCTTTGGAATCCCTATGCAAACTAGGGCTTGAATAATGAGATGTATTTATGAAGGGCTGGGAAGGGGGTCCCGCTTTTGAAAGCCAGTAGGCCGGAGCCTGAATGGGATGGAAGGAGGAGGAGGGGGGGGGAGGGGGGGGTCGGACAAGGGGGAACGGGGGTGTGTGTGTTGAGGGGGTACAGGGGCCCCCAGCAGCCCAGGCCTCGGCCGAGGCAGCTGTGAAAAGGGGTCCCGTCTTTTTCCCACGCCCAGCAAGACGCGAAACACTGCCGCAGCTCGCTAGGGTCAAGTCCCATCGCTAATATATACACACATACATACACATGCATGCACGCACACATAGAAGGAGCGATGTGTGTGTGTGTGTGTGTAAAAGTTGTGCAAATTAACAAGCTGTCTGGGAAGCTCTGTGACATGGGGGGGGACACCTGCTATTCTCCCAGAATGCTTTGCACTCTCATCAGGGGCCACTGGGCTTGATGGGACAACAATTAGGTCATAACTTCAACTTGAACTTAAAATTTTGTTGAGGATTGGAAAGAGGCTGGATTATGATATTTTTTTGTGCATTTTTAAATAGTTTACACAGTATATTCTGTTCTGGTTACATCTAAAAACAATAACTTTTTAAAAAAAAAAGTGTTATTTATGAATTTTTGAAGCATATTAATTGTTTATTTTTATGCTTTAATGCAAAAAAGCATTGGTGAAATAATGCGATATTTTGCTTCTGCGATTGTTGATAAGTCCATTCACTCAGTCTGTGGAGACAAACTTGGCCTTGTGCTCGGTCCAAGACCCTAACTGTCAACTTGGCATTGTCTGCCTGCACACACACACACACGCACACACACACACACACACACACACATGCACACACACGTGCACACACACAGCTTGCTTCAAGGACTCACAAAAGAAAAATTTAAACATGAAACGGAGGAGGGTTGGAGGAAGATATGGCAACTATGGAGGAATGTTTTTGGAGGTGAACTCTCAGTGTGACCTTCTGTCCTTATCTAAATAAGGAGCTGAAAGACAAAGCGATGTTTTAGACCGAGGACACCGATCGCCATCTCTTTTATCAGAAGAACCGAGCGCTTCGCAACAGTGATTAGCATGAAAAGAAAAAGCAAACAATGACAAAAGCGTCGGCCATTTATTTAGTTTATTTGCTGCGAGCCTGGTGTTCAGCTGCATCTCGTAGTTCCACATTTTGCGGTTTGTTTAACCGCTCGTTCATGTTTGAAACAAGAGCAGCGTTTCTTTCTGAAACACCGTCCAGCTGCTCTTTTGCTGCCTTCCCCCGTGAAGCTGGTGTCGAACCCATTCCTTCCCTCCGTCTCTCTCAGATACTGGCACACCAATCAAATCGGTGCAGTTCCCTCCCAGTTCCCCGCTGCACCAGAGCGGTGTCACACTAATTCAGGTCCCCCTGCCTGCCTGAGCTCCTGGCTTTTAATTCCACCCTATGAAAGACACGCCTGCTATCTCTTTGAGTATATTAGCAAGCATCCTCTCTTCCTCTCTCCCTGCTTTCTCCTGCCTGTCCCTCCTTCTCTATCTCCTTCTCCCCTCATCTTCCCTCCTATTCAGATGAGCTTCAAATAGAGAGAGGGGGGGGACCCTTCTAATTAGCTCTGTAAAGATGCTTTGTCGCGGCCAGTGTGGCCACCAGTGTGTGCACTGAGAGGGGATGTGTGACAGCCAGTGTTAGCATTGAGAAAGTGTGTATGGGCCCTTAATGAGGTTTGTTAGCTGAGTGTGTATCCTGCTGTTTGAATGCACCCTCGGCAGCCTTTGAGGGAAGAGAGATGAAGAGAGCGAGGAGGAGAAGAGGAGTCTTTCAGGCAGCGTGGCAGGTCGCAGAATGCAGATGATGCATTATGCTCAGTGTGGTTTCCATTTGAACAGCAGATGAGAGGAGAATAATGCTTTACTTGGGTGTTGTTCGTGTAAACGGTGGGAAATATACCGGGGTCATCGTGCTCATCGGGGGGATTTTCCTCGCCTCGAAATTTGTAGCGGATTCGTTCTCAGCAGAGGTAGAAAATACTGTTTTCTAGGAAATATTAGCTCCAAGATTCATCTACTGGTTTAACATGAAAGAAGGTGACACTTCTGGGAACTCGGCTAACAGTTTTCTGATGACAGAGCGAGAGTGATTCAGCTCATCATTTGCGGTTACGAGTCGAAGCCGGCTCACTAAAGAAGAGGGGGCCTGTCAGGAATCATTATTGTGCAGCTTTAAGCATTAGGCAACCCTAGTACTTGTTACAGAGTTTTCTTTTTCCAAGTCTAAAAAATGGATGTCGTACATTCAGCACAAGAACAAAGAAGATGATGGTTGAAATAATTGGTGATCTGTGAACGGTGAGCGGAAACAAATGTTTTAAAATGCAGAGGTGGTGGTGGTGGAGATTAGAGATGGCTGGAAACAGATGAGAGCCAGAAGTGGAGGGTTGACGGAAAGAGAGAGAGAGAGAGAGAGAGAGAAATGAGAAATGAGGGATTGTATGGAGCCAAAGAGGCGACCTGCTGGGTCTGCCTGCTGCCTCAGAGATTGTAAACTGTCACTCAGGATGCAGACAGACAAGCAAGACAGACATCATTTCCCCACATTACCTTCCACCACTGAAACTGTCGTCCACGCAGCGCCTCCTGCTCCCCTTCTTTTCCCCATCCTTCACTCCACTTCCAGGTGGTTTTATTTTGCACATGCACGCATATGAACTACCTGATCTATTTCCTCTACCGTCTTCCTCTCGCAGCTCCTCCACTTTCTCCTGGTCTGTCCTTTTTTTTTTTTTTTTTTTTTCGTTGATGGAATGAGTCAGCGCGCAGTATACTCCCCCCTCATTGTTCGACGGTTCGTTGCCTCTCCGTAGGAGGTAGAGAGTGTTTGGGCTCTTTCCCCTGTTTTACCAGTTTACCAGTGTAATCCTTTACACCGGCACAATGAGCTCTCACTCCAGCCACAGGATTCTATTAGGCTCCCAGAGAGACACAGATCTCCATAAACATTTTCCAGCTACCCCTACCGCCCGCCCTCGCCACCTATCCTGCCTCGCGGCCTCGAACACGGCTTAACCGATAGCTTCCTTTATACATTTTAAGCAGAAGCCCCCTCTTTGTTTAGCCAGAGGAGATTTTACCTGTCAGGGAAAGGAAGGCAGAATAAAAGCTTATACACTTTACATTACCGACGCCTTGTTAACGCTGTCAGCTTCGCTCCCAAACTGACTCCCAAAACATCGTTCCTTTACAACCGCAGAGTATATAACAAGCAGCCGCGAACAAGCAAACGCTTGTTATAAGGTCTTCGGAGGGACGCTTAAGATGTTTAAGAAATGCTGAAGTCATTGGAGGATGCGATTCCCGCTCTCTGCTGCGAACATTAAAGTCGGCGGATAAACTCCTCAATCTGTCGTTTCATTCGGAGCGTATACATCAGATGTCTGTGTTTCAATGAAAACTTTGAAATGTACAAAAGCAGATTTTGGTATTTCATAGTACTTCATCTTTAAGATGGGAAAGTTGTTCACCTGTGCACAAAAACTGCTGCTTTTACAAACTGTTTCTAAAATGTCACCCTCTTCATCCCTACATGTCTGCTGCAGTCAACATGCTTTTTTTCTTTTTTAGATTTACATTTTGGCCTTTTGACGTTTTTGGTTAGTGACAGTGTCAGAGACAGACAGGAAACTGGGTGAGAGAGAGAGAGAGAGGGCTATGACATGCAAAGGTCACTGATCGAAATCAAACCAGGAACATAGTGGTTATATGGTGTGTACTCAGTAATGTGTGTTGTTTTATCAAATAGGCATGCAACATCTCAGTCTTTCTCAAGTTTCATATGAGGATATTATTTTCCCTGTTAAAAGGTGTTTTTTTGGGGGGGGGGGGGATTAAGTTATATAACTCATCCGATGAGAGGGTCGTGCTGTAAAGGACAGAGGGTGTCGTATATGCTGTGCAGATTGTAAAGCCCCCTGAGGCAAATTTGTGATTTGTGATAGGCTATACAAATAAAATTGACTTGACTATACGGTCTGTCAGTGTGGCTCTGTCTATTTCTTGAAAAAGCTCACTTAAGCGATAGAGTCCAAGCATTATAGTCGAGGCGTGCTTCAATAAAACTCCACGTTCTTCGTCTAAACCTTTTACTGAAAACGTTTCTCTTTCAAAACAGACCTCGGTAGCAAAACATATTAAACACAATAAGAGCAACGAGGCTCCGTCGCTTCATCTAACATCATGGTCTTTAATAGTAATTAACGCTGGGGGTTAATGCTGATTCACGTGGTTAGGGATATCTTGACCATCTGTGTTTTATCTTATTTTATTTATTTATAAAGAAATATGCCAGTTTAAGCAAAATGGCTAATTTAAACTCTTGTCTCTCGGCCAATTGTTGAATTATCCGTTAACATAAAACCAAGCCAAGCGAAAACAGATGACACATAAGATCTAGATTGGCCATATGTGCCAAACAGGCTGTTGATGACTCTCTTGTTAAATGAATATTGCTAATAATTCTTTAAAGTTTGAGGGCCGTACGACGCCTGATGCTGCTGCGATGTGTTTGTCCCTCAAGTCCAAAGCCATGGGTCACAGCCAGGGCTCCTCTCTGCTCCTCTCCTCACACACAAACATATCCCTCCATCTCTCCTCCTGCTCCCCCCCCACCCGTCAATCCGTCCCTCTCCTCCCATCTTGATAATGCAGCTCTTTTCTTCCTCGCTGGGTGGAGGGCAGCCCTGAACCAACATTGTCCCCTACGCCGGCTCTAGTGGGGGGGCCCTATTGTGTGTGAAGGAATGGGGAGTTAACACCCATGTCTGAACCCTCTCAATGGGGGCATTGTGTCTGAATCTTCCTCCGGCTCACCCAATCTCACCCCACGTCGCTCCCCCTGCACAGGCCAAGCCAGGGGCTACTCCCGGTGCTTCCCCCCCATTATGTGATGAAAACATGCACATAACAGCGAACTCAAATCCACAAACAAACCATCCCATAACTGACCCCCGGCCGCTTTAACCCGTTACTTTCTGCGTCCTATTAATTTTCCAGCAAAACCACACGGAGCCGAATGTGTCTCCGCTGCTGAAATGGGGGCCAGTGGGTGCACGGTGACTGAAGGAGGCCCCTGCAATTCGTTTTTCTTATAGAAAAGAACAAAGCGACACATAAAGGACGATGTTGTATTAGCATGATAACAGGATTCAGAATGCTTTCAGAACATTTCAAGATGCAGTTAAGGAATCCATGCAAATTATTCGTTTAGTATCGAAACCGTTATCATTGTTTTATTTATAGGACATGGTCAAAAATGACTAAACATAATGAATGTCAATAGTATTTCCAAACAGTGTAGGTTATGTGTAATGGTTTTAATGTGAATGATTTATATTTATGGGGGGAAAAAAAACATTTAAAAATATGAACAGATGTGTCTGTGTTTCATACAGTATGCTGAGTGTTTTTTATTTGTTTCTGTATAGCAGCGAGCGCCTTGGGGCGGGTTACAAAAGAGCAAGTTGGCGGTTTCTTCCCACATATTTTTAATCAAAGTGTTAGTGTTTACATTTGCATTTGCATTGAGCAGAGGGATGCTGAATGCCAAAGGTGAGATTTTGAAAAACACTCTATTTTCCCTTTTTTTTCAGATTGGAAACAAGGGTGGGTGGTTGGAAGGCTGGATAAAGGCTGGTAGATGACTGAACCCAGAGACCCGGCGCAGCTCATCATCATCGCCGCGGGCTCTCGTCTTCCTCTTCTCCTCCTGTGGCCCACACCTCCATCCAGGGGTCCAGCAGAGCCGGTGAAGCCCGGGCAGGGAGCTTGTGAGTGGGCTGGGAAGGATGGAGATGGTCCCCGAAGGCTCCAAGCACCCTTGGAGCTACCGGCATGCAGGAGAAATCAATACGAAACACAGAGCCGGCGCAGCTCTGAGTGGGGTTTCCTGTGTTAGTCTGTGGCCTCGAGGCCCGCAGACCTCCAAAGGACAGGCCCTGCGTGGCCCTCTCAGCTGCAGCCCCGGCTCCGCAGACTGGACCCAATCTCCACTGGCTGTGTGTGGTTCCGCTGAAGGGGATCTCTCCCCAAATAATACCCAGAATGCTGAGAGACCGCCGACAGGGATATTCCTTTTCACTTGATTTTTTTTTTCCTCCCCTTCATAAGATTGACATATCCCCCACCTTCTGCCTCTGGCTGTTTAAGAAACTGTTTGGGAGCGCTGCTTTCGACTCTCCATCCTCAACTCGCCCGTTGTTTATTCCCCAACCGGTTTTTACATTTGACAAAGAGACAGTACGATCTTTATTTTCTCCTCCGCTCTTGGCCTCGCTGTTACTATGGTGAGCTGCAGACATGTGTCTGTTAAAACCAGAAACACTGGCACATGATCAGCTTTTTTTCTCCGTGATGTCGGTTATTCAATTCCAGACTTTTTTTTTTTTTTTTTTTTTTTTAAACAGACTGAATAGCAACGAGAGCAGAAGACCACTGAGCAGAGAGACCTCCAACCTCGTAGTGGAGATGGTAAAATGGCAAGTATCTCTCTTTAGCACTCCACATTTTCCACTCTGAAAAACTCTCAATGTGCTCTCATTACCTTTCAGTGTGTGTGTGTGTGTGTGTGTGTGTGTGTGTGTGTGTGTGAGATCATTTTATGATGATTACAGCTGTAAAAGATGTTTCTTTGACTCCAAGAAATGTGTGGAAGTTAACAGGTTAATTAAGATGTTTTTGTGAAGCCTATTGAATTATAAGATGCCACTCAAATCTGAACATTTTGAATCACATGTGAGAGCTGCTCTCTATCTCCAGAGCTCGGTTTGTGTGTATGAATGGACTGTATACGCTCGGCCTTGAAAGCCAGCGAGCAGCAGCAGCAGCAGCAGCAGCAGCACTGTGCACCCACAGCTCCCAAACTGCTGCCGTCGTCACAGTAATGCAGCGCGGTTGTTTCCATCCAGATGGGCACAGCTTCAGACAAAATGGCCGCCAGTCTCTCTCTCTCTCTCTCTCTCTCTCTCTCTCTCTCTCTCTCTCTCTCTCTCTCCCTGCCAAAGATGGCGGGCGCGTCTCCGTTGTCTGCCATCTGTGCGTCCGTTAGCTGTTGTCGGATGCAAATCGAGGCTAATTGCATTTGCATAACCTCCAACCATCACGGTCGTTGGCGTGTGCTGATAATTGCTCGCATCTACGCGGCGTAAAGCGGCGGGCCAGCAGGAGTGATGTGATGTTTTAAAGTGTATCTGGTGCCGTTTGGTTTTTTTCCTCTCGGGGTTGCGAGTATTCGCACCCCTGAAATGTGTTTGATAGGTGTTCGGTGCAGATCAAGAGTCTGGTCCTACCGTGCCATATGGCGTTTGCATGCGATTCCCTCGCATGCAAATGTGACACTGTACAAAAGATTAAGTCGAGCCTCTCTTTTTTTTTTAATCAGATAGCGCTCTGTCACGCATGCACAGAGTGGTTTTTTTACACGCGGACATACATAATGCACCGATGAAGGCATTAAGCAAACAGAGCAGCTCAGACATGCACACAGACTCTAATTAAAAAGGGATCCATAGGCCCAACAAACTCCAGACAGACAGACCATAATAGTCTCATTTTCATGCACATGGGTGTCTGGTTACCATGGCACTGAACAAATCATGGGGTGACTGATTTCGCTAGAAAAGGGGCTGCACATGAAACATATAAATAGGCGGTGTTAGAAAAAAAATTGCCGCCTGAAGAACACTTTGAAGTATCACATCAGTGCTATTTCCCAGAATACACCAGTTTAGGGGAAAATGAGAGACTGCTCGTCATCTTTTTGAGTCTTTGAAATAGCCTGAATAATATTGAACATGCAGATCTCATAACTTGGCACAATAACGTTTACGTGGTCGGAGGATTGACGCGATGTGTAAATGAATATCTCACATTTCTGCGTTTCGCCAGTGCGTCGTTTTTGTGGTCGCGTTTGATTGAGCAGCTCTTGTTTTTGGGGGGCGTTAATTCATGCGATGAGAGTCGTCTGAAGCGGCCGAGTAACAAAGCAGTGTTCGCATTTGCATTCGCCCATCAAGGCAGCTGCTGCGCTGTACAGTTAGGTCTACTGTGGGCAGCAAAATGGCGGTCACGCGAATCATAGGGTCTGTTTGCTGGTCGTGGGAGCTGAGGAGAGGAGAGACGAGGAGGAGGAGGGGAGGGGGAGGGTTTTTTGGGGCGTCTAGTTGGAGTTAGAGAGAGGGTTGCGGGGTCTAGACTGTGGGGTGGGGGGTCGCTCATAAGGGGAAGATGGAGTGGGGGGTGTTAGTGAAGAGGTTATTATTTGAGGGGGGGGGTGTCTGGTTTTAGGGAGGAACAATTAATGAGGGACTGGAGGGGAGGGGGGCAGTTTGTCTGCATTTGTGAACATGTGTCTGTGTCTCGGCCATTTGCATAGAGCGACGAGGGCGTCCATATGCCGTGCGGCGAGGCAAATTCAGTCACAGTCTTTTGCACGCCTCTCAAGGTCCCTCTCACATGATCTGAATGAAAAAACCCGCCGAGTGCTGCGCCCCTCCAACATCTGACAGTCACATTATCCATCGGAGAGCAGGAACACGCTCTACCCCATTTCTCACAATAACACTTAAACGCTCCTACTATACCGAAGCCTCATGTTCGCCGCATCACTGTTTCTGTCCGTCACGCCGGCCAATGAGGAGATGCGAGGCTGCTGTCAGCCAATGGCGAACGGTAAAGAATCAGGAAGAGGAAGGAGAAGGGTGGAGAGTCATGAGTTTACCCTTGATGTGCCGGTGGGGGAAAAGAGAGTCGACAACACAGCTTCAGCGGGGAAGAGAGGCAAGCGAAGGATAGTGGGAAGAAGGGGGGGAACGACACGAAGAGCGTTATACGTGATGAAGGCGACATTGCTTTCCACACATAAAGCCACAAAAAAAATAGGAAATAATAGGCAGACTGTGTGACATTTTTTCTTTGTGCGCCAGTCAGACACGGGATCGTAGAATATTCACAGATGAATTTGAGGGTGAAGAAGGGGAAAGAAAAGCCTCGCCGCTCTAGTGAGGAGTCACGAAGACGGGGTGGTCGTCATGAGGCCCAAAAAAAAAACGTCAGACAGCCAGACACAATGCAGATCTCCATAATGTCCTAAATGAATACTGCTGTGTTTAAAGTGTGATCCGTGCTGGAGGTCTGAGCTCGGAGCGTGGGAATGCTGGGAGAACATATGCAGAGCAGTCGGGCGCTGGCGAGACAGGCCCCGCTAGCATGAATGCTGTTGTAGCAGGTGAAAGAGGACCCTAGAGTTCATGGGTCAAGGCCAGTGAAGGGGTTGTCTGGCTCATGAGTGTGTGTGTGTGTGTGTGTAAGGCCACTTTGGTTGTCGTCTGGGTCTCGCAGGATGCTAATGAAGTTGCCAGGCTGCTTGATAAGCACGGCTTTCTATTGTTAGCTCAGTCTGGTTTGTTCAGAGAGGCCTAGACCGGGTGTAGACTCGGACAAGAGCTCCTTCATCATGTTGCAGAGTAGCAGACAGGCCGATAGACGGGCAGCGTTAAGTCAGACCTCCCCTGCTCACAGTGTGATTGTGTCGTCTGGAAGCCTTTTTTTTCTCCCCACATCTCTGCTTTCTGTGACATTTTCTTCTCCGAGTGACACGCTGGTCTCCAGTCTTTTGTTTCTCTGTAGATTGATGGCAGCTTTGTAGCGGAGGCTGCACATTTCCACGACGGAGGAAATCGTAATGTTTTAGAGCGTACATTCAGATTTATAGCTCTAGCCGCTATGATTTCTGTGGCTTGAAAAACATCATAATCTTAAAGCATAAATCTGATGATACATTATATTTTATTCATGTCAACAAATCCCACAAAAAGACATAACTAACAATTAATTGATCCTAATAACAAGACGCCTATTTCCTCCACTGTTGTCCATTAAAAACAGCAATATGAGCCACACTGTTACACTGGATGATCACTGCAATGAATATGGGCACTGTGGTTTATTTTGATTCAATACATACACTGTCCTGCTGCTGTAAACACTTATTGGAACACCAAATGTGTATTAATCCGCATCAGAAAACCCAAATGCTCTGTTTACTCCTGTTTGAGTAAGATTTGTTCAAAACTACATTGCCCAGCTGTTTCAGGGAATTACTTCCTCTTTTTTTTAATGGAACAATATATTTGTGACTAGAGCTGCAACAATTACAACAACAATTAATTAGTTGTCAATTATTTAATTAATCGGCAGCCATTTTGACACTCAATTAATCGGTTTGAGTCATTTTTTTAAGAATAAAAAGTCTAATTCTCTGATTCCAGCTTCTTAAATGTGAATAGTTTCTGGTTTCTTTACTCCTCTGTGACACTAAACTGAATATCTTTGAGTTGTGGACAAAACAAGACATTTGAGGACATCATCTTGGGCTTTGGGAAACACTGATCGACATTTTTCACCATTTTATAGACCAAACAGCTAATCGATTAATCGAGAAAATTATCGGCAGATTAATCGACAATGAAAATAATCGTTTAGATTATATCTTAATATATAGATATATTAGACTATAGACTATATATATAAAGATTTACATCTTCAGGATGAACAAATGGACTTGAGTGCCACAGAGCATAACCAGAAACCAACTGACGCACAGCTGGTTTGGGTCTATTCATGGGGTTTGTTGACAATAAGGAAAATATAGAATCATTTCAGCCTTATACTTTAAACATTCAGTATTTAAACAGACTGGAGACAGCTGTGTTTGTTTCCTGTCATAAGGTCATATCCAGTTTCCCGAGCGGGATCGTGCATGCGAACCAGTTCTTTCTGCCGTGTAGTCGCAAAGAGCTGCATGTGTAAAGGTGCATTACTTATGGTGTCCCCTTTAAGAGAGAAAGCATTACCTCATCAGGAGCTGTGTAAAGGAAGGAAGTGGGTGAATGGGTGAAGGAGCGCAGTGCTAACTCTCTCCACTCCTTTATGCCTGTGGGTGCAGGCTTCATTAGCTCTACAGAAAGGGACAGCTCCCTCCCAGTCCCCTCAATAGACCCATAGACCTGTCTCACTGGCACAGGCTCTGGCTCAGTGGGGAGTGTGTGTGTGTGTGTGTGTGTGTGTGTTTGTGCCTGTGTTATGCGTGCGTGTTTGCGTGTGTGTTCCCGAACCATTCACACACCACCAGGCCTCATAGTTTCTCACTCATGCCTAAAGGAAGCCTGGCATTGACACTTTTTCTGAGACTCACATCTCTCTTTGTCCCTCCTTCTCTCTCGTTTTCTCTCACATGCTTTCCACTATTCTCCATTTCACCATTTTTTTCCTCATTGTGTTTTCTCTCTCAGTCGCTTTATCTACTTTATGTCTCAGATCTCTCACACAACTGGACATTCAGTAAAGGACCATATGCTGTACAGGACTCAGACTGTTGTACTCTGCCAGCAGATTGGGTTTTTCAGACTCATTTTCCTGGTTGTTGCTTAACTTTTCCTGTATAAATATAAACCACTCTATAGCCTGTATTTGAGATTAAAAGGGGTTTACAATTAAACGACTATAATTTAAGAATAACTTGCAAGTAAACATTTAATTTCGCCATTATTTAAACCAGTGGTTCCCAATCTTTTTCCTTAAAGGACCCCTTTTCTATCATTGAGTAAACTGACGACCCCTGTATTTTATGGATATTTCATATTATATTCAATGCATAACAATAACAGTACAGAACAACTGATAAAATTTACAATTAACCCAAATAGTGAGCCCAGGGAAGTTTGTGTAAAACGAGCCATTTGGATGAATTTTGAGCGGATTATTTCCTGTGAATGTAGCATCAGAGATGAGTTATTTATTTAGGAACTTTTAATACAATTATCTGTCTGTATTATGTATTTTCTTGAATTTTTAACAATCATACATACTTAATGGGCTTCTTTTTTGACAAATTCAATGTTTTCCTCTCCCTGACGCTTTGGTTGTTTTAACTGTTTCTAATGCAGGATGAGGCTGTTTAGCAGAGAGGGAAGGCTCTGTGACTATAGCTTGTGTTCAGGTCTTCACCGTTTCCTTATCCTGTTTATATCTTAAATAATAATCCAAACTTTAAAAATACCAATTTCATTTAGTTCCCTTCACAGAAATTAATGAAATGCTGAGATATAGGCCAACTGTATATATATATATTTTTAAAGTTTTCTTACACCCCTTAAAATCAAGAAGGCCTGGCGACCCCCCCACCCCCTTGACGCTTTGGTGAACCCTAATGTGGGTCGGGACCCCCAGGTTGGGAACCAGTAATTTAAATTACCATCTTTGCACGACGAACACCTGACCGTAACTGTATTTGCGATGATTACTCGGCAGATCTTTGACTCCAAAAGACCAACTGAGTTCACCACACGCAGTAGCTTGAAGAAGTTACTCTGAATTTTCTAATAACTGAGGACATAAATTCAGTACATGCTGTTGCTTACAGTAGATTCTGAGGTAATTCTCCCTAGTAGGGATGCAAAACCGAACCATAAAAAAACAAACCATTCAATGACTGTACAAACCCGACCCATCTTTAGCACATTGTACATCACAGTCTATGTAGGCTATATATCCTTAACCTCTGACATAATAATGTCACAAACTGGCTCAGGGAATGTGACAAAAAGGGAGTCCGAGCAAGGTTATATATAAAACCAAACAATTTGTTAAACTAAGGTGAACATAAAATGAACAATGGAGTGTGTAGATCAGTAATGTCATCAAATGAATGTAGTGCATGGAGGTGTGGCATATGTGCTGTGGAGTTGTTGAAGGTGCAGAACCAAACAAAGGTAATGTCAGGTGGACGTGGCTGTAGGAAGAGAGAGAGAGAGAGAGAGAGACAGAGAGCTAATGGGGCAGATTTTATAGCCTGGAAGTTCCCAGGTGAGCTCAATCAAGCTGACGACCCTCCCTCGTCAGCCAACACATGCCTGCTGAGGTTGGCCAGGGCAGCCTCCAAGACAGGGGGAGGAGCGTCACAATAAACACACCCAGAAACCGTTTTAAAATAGAAAGAAGTCATTTCTTACATTAATTGGAAGGGAAAAATAAATAAAACAATATTAACTTAAACCTTTAGTGTGTTTTCTACTAAGTGTTTCAACTTAACAGCAATCACACTGTGTATTCAAACCATAGCCACAGTAGATTTTCCTTTTTTCTAGCTCTAAACAAAATGAATTGGCTTGCCTGTAACTTATCTTAGTGACCAAACACACACTGCACACACCAATATTCACATGCAAAGCCGGCAAAATATCAAATAATACCGCTGCAGGCCTGGTTAGCTGCTTGTGATCGCAGGGACCAAAAACTTAGCGGCCACTTCACTCAAACAGGAGCAGAAACAAAATAAAGCAGGGTGGTACCTTTCTTGTAGTTATGTGGTCGTCTGGAGATGTTGTGTCCATGAGCAGGAGGGCAGCAGTTTGGTGGTTATCCAGCGTTGCCAGAGGAACTCTGAGCACATTCCCGGATGGCTCAGAGCGCTATCTGGGTGTTGTCTCTCGCTTCAAGGTCAGAAACAGTCCAGACGAAGCTATACTGTGTCGAGCTGGGTTAGCTAGCAGCAGCCTACAGTCTGTTCACCTTTTGCTAATTCACCACTCACTTAGTTACCGAGCGGCTTCATACAGGTCACAGCGCAGCAAACTTCAGCTGGAAATTCTCTGCAACTCCGTCACTGTGAAAAGCATATCCTCTTGTCCTCTTGGAGATTCTCTAGTTGACAAACTCAGACATGTTTAAATACAAACTTTCCCTGCAGAAATTCAAAAAACACCTCAAAATGGCCGCCTCGTTAACTCCTTTTTTGCCCTCCCCCCTCTCTCTCAGCCAATCAACAAGCAAAACACACATGACTAGATACACAGGAAGATACCACTCTATCAAATTAAAAGCTATATCAAAATAAAATAAAAATACATGCATTTTTACCATTCTTAACATTTTTTAACCCGTGAACTCGACATTTTACCACACAAAGAAAAATATGCATTGTAACCCTACTTTTTTAGAATATATAGAAATATCATTCATTACTATCAATCAATTAATTAATCTATTTATTAATTTTGGAGTTCAAACATAATGGAAATGGTTATGTTGTTCTTCTCCCTAACACACTGAACCGAAACGGCAACCAAAAACCGCAACACAAACCGAACCGTGCGGCTTGTTGAACCATTGCACCACTACTCTATAGTGAGAATGTATCTAAAAAAAAAACCTGATTCCCCTGTAACCTGTAACATTTACCTTATTATGTTGTTTTTAAGGCACATGCACATCTTTAGCTGCACATCTGTCATTTAACTGTGATAGACAGTATATTCATTAAAGCCCTTTCTGACTGTCACAATGCTTAAAAGCCGTCAGTAAATAAACTTGGCTTGATCTAAATGAAATAGAAACACAGAGATGTCACGGAGAAGACGGGAGACTATTCCTCAAAACCCCGCTGTGGAGCCCCTGTTTCCCATCAGGCACTGTGTGCAGGCAGCTATTCGGGGTCCTCGTCTAGTGAGGAGGGGGAGGAGACACTCGTGTAGGCAAAGGTGCTGGAAGGTGGCGGGCTAGCAGAGACGATTAGCATGGGCAGCCGCCATCGCGAGCTCTGCTCATTGTTGCAGTGCTGCATTAATGAGACAATCTGTTCATGACACACACACACACACACACACACACACACACACACACACAAACACACATTACTGTATGCTCTTGCAGCCTACACATACAGCGGTAGAATAAAACACATACAGTAGAATAAAACACTGTTATTCAGATCACTCGGTGCTTGTCATTCACAGTAAAGCTTCTTTTTTTTCTAAAATACAATAATGTTGTCTAATCAAAACAAAGTGTAACTCAGTGTGGATATTTAACACACCCGCTGATGGTGATTATAGTTACTCTTTTAATTATTGATTTCCAGTCGAGTCCGGGTCATATCTCCGGGGGTTCAAAACTGGGAAAAAGTAGAGTGAGGGAAAGTTTGTGATACCCGTAGAGAAATGCAGGCTTTGACTCAGAAATAGAGAGAGAGGCTGACAGAGAAGGAGGAATGAGAGTACATACTGTGGCCTGGTTTGTGGTTCCAGAGGGATAGAGTCACTTTCCCCTGCAAAACGAGATAGGATGAGCTCTTTTAACGCGCACACACATACACACACACACACACACACACACACACACACACACCTTGTTTCCTCCTTCTAAGTGAGCCCGGACTAGATTCATGCAGCTTTGTTGTCGAGGCAGCAGGAAACTTATTGCCCCAGATTTAAGCGAACCTGCTTCACACACATGCAGCCGTTAACTGTTACCGCACTTCAACTGAATTCAAAACTATTTTAATCATATTTTCATCCCTTTTATTTCTTTTCCGCATCACCTCTTATCGCAAATATCCAGTAAGCTGCGTGTGTGTGTGTGTGTATACATGTGTATGTAACAGACAGCCTGACCTCTGACCTTGTCCTGCTGAGAAGCTTTCATTCCCATAGGCTGGGGGGCTGTGGTCGTCTCTGCACGCACATACACACACACACACACACACACACACACACACACACTGTTGGCTCTATTGGTATAGCTGTCGCTCGGCCACCCATTCAGGGCTCAGTCACGGCCACTTAGAGCGCAGCAGACTCAGGGATTCAGACGAGCTGTGATCCAATGACATGTATTTATAATGAGGGGGCTGCGGGGACGTCTTTGTTGGACGGACACAATGTCAGCATAAGAGTGTGTGTGTGTGTGTGTGTGTGTGTGTGTGTGTGTGTGTGTGTGTGTGTGTGTTGGGGAGGGTGGTTAAAGTCCGGTAGGCCCCCCCCCCCCCACAGAAAGCTTTTTTCTGCGTCTATTTACACCTCTCCTACTTCTCCAACTCTTTCACACTCTTTCTCCGTCTCTGTGCCTTCTTGATCCGCGGAAAAAGACTTACCTCGTTACCATGACAATATCATCTGAAGACTGACCTTGTCGAGTGGAAGAGAGGAAGAGTTTGGTGGACAGTCTGTTCTCTGTTTTGGAAAACGGTTAAAATCAGAGCTGTTTAGTACGAGTTAAAGTCCCGTCAAAGCAAAGTCTCAAGTCCTTGCTGAAAATTGTAAATGTATATCTTATTGCTGACTGTTAAAATGACAAACTTTTCCTGTGAAGCCTGTCAAAACTTGAGACTTTGATGCTTTTATTATGAAGTCTCAAGCCGAGACTTTAGGGAGTCAAGCGTCCAGTAAACCGAGCCTTGCAGCAGTGAAGTCTACAGCTCTGATTGAAATACATTTTCGATAAATAAAAAATTAGAACATGTCGCATAACTCGACACAACACGATCACGGTTTATTCACCAAATGACTCTCATCTGAGTAAAGTCTATCTTTATACAGAAGAAACAGACACTCACAGAGAAAAGGGTCTTTCTTAGTTTATTCTGAGCAACAACAGGAACGCGTTTCAGCAAGCCATCATCAGCGTGATCACTCGAGCAGTAATGCCAGTTTTAAACATTCAGGTGAGGAAATAGACTACATGATTACATAACAGGATCCATCTGTGAATGCACCGCCAGGACACCGCCTCTCACAACAAAGGAGGCGTGACCACAACAGTCACAAACAACCAGCAATACAATACAAAATATCTTGAAAGCCCAAGACCGGAAAAATATGACAAAAACCACATCACAAAAATTGATGAATGGAGACACACTCAACCATAACACATTAATGATATACATTTTCTACAGCTTCTATTGAGGGAAGACATTATTAAATTGAACCTATGCTTACAAACTGTACAATATAACCTCATGAATGCTCAGCGGCTCGTGGGCTGAAACTATCTATAGCACTACCAAAAAGCACAGGAAAAAAATCCCAAAATAAAGGGAATCAATCGCATGTGAAGTATAATTAAGAGCTATATGAACCCGTAAGACAGGTAAAACCCTTTCAAGAGTGTGCAATGAAAATGCCATAGAAAAATATCATAGAAAAATGTATTAACATATCATAGGAAAAATATTATTAAAAAAAATGTATTAACATATCATAGGAAAAATATTATAAAAAAAAATGTGCTAAGATGTCGTAGAAAAATATATTATCGGTGATCTGTTTCTTCTATTCTTACTACGACCCGGCACCCGATACTGTTCAAGATTTGGAGACATGTTCGCTGCTACTTCAGTTATGTGTCTTGTGAATCATCACAAATAGTATACAGGTTTCAGTTGTATTTGTCATATATAGGTTAACGCAGGGTCAACGGTACAATGAAATGTATATGATGAGAGAAAGCGTCAGCTCAGCGATAAAAGACAAGATAAAATGACAATAATAAGATATAATAACATTAATAAGACCAATAATGGTGCTTTAGAGTCCCTCTGGCAACTAAAATCAGTATTCTTAACTCAACAAAGTGAGTGAACAGATCTAAGCCACAGACATGAACAGTTTTAATGTGTAACATAACCTGTCTGTGTATCTCCTTTTTACAAACTGCTTGTCTGTTTTTTAACGTTGTTTCCTGTGTTTGGTGAGCCGAAGACAAATTTCCACCCTGGTGGACAATAAAGATTTATCGTATCGTATTGATAAGATAAAGTGATGACATAAATAGAATAAAAATATCATACTATATAGATACGAAAATGAGGATTGTGTGTAAAAGTAAGTGACAGTGTCGCTCGATGTAGCAGTAAAAGGTGCAGACAAAACAACATTATCATCATGTTTCTAAAATGGCTTTTAACGCAGGCAAGACAGCTGAAAATGCTCGATGAATAAATTACGGAGAAAAGTTTTAATTTTATCTGTGTGTTCTCCATGTTAGAAATTAGTTAAATTAGGGACAACAAATACTTCTTGTGTGGAGGAGACAAAGATCTAATTTTCTCACACAGATATGAAACGTTCTATAGTTATTTTAAGGATTATGTGACAGTGTACAGAGGAATAATATTACACTTTACAACACTGCACTCTTTGCAAGTTACTAAAAAGTAGCCTGTGTGTGTGGAGACAGGACTGCAGTCTGCATACATTAGCAGGTTGTTGGGACAGCGTGGGCAGAAGAGGAGCTCTCTGGAGAGCCCTACAGGCTCAGGAAGGCCTCTCATAATTGCCCAATGTCTGAAACACTGCTGTCTATCCAGGGACTTTATAGTCCAGCTCTGATCTCCTCAATCATAACCAACCCTCTTCATCCTGCTCACAACCCATGCACACCTTCATTTTTACTGTCCGTCAGTCGGTACTGTTAATAGAAATAAGAAATTGCCACTTAAAAACCTATGAACCTGAAGTCATTTTAGGTTTTATAGAAGTCCGTTAAGTGGTTTGTCTTCTTTCATTTATAATCATGATTAACGTCTGGACAAATTAGAATTAAATCCCTTATCTCTGCTGGTGGGATCCTTATCTTCTTCAGTCATGACGTTGCAAAACCAGACAGCAGAAGTGTGTCTAATGTGTGTGTGTGTGTGTGTGTGTGTGTGTGTGTGTGTGTGTGATTGGGGTTCCCTGCTGACTGTGTGTCCTCTCGACGCTCCAGACTTTAGAGGTCAGAGGTGGACGAGCGTAGACTCAAGCACAGACAGATATTGGTAGTCATGAGGAGGGAGTCCCTTCTGTATCTCCACTCCCTCCTCAAACCCTCTTCTTCTTTCTATTTTAGTCCCAAACTGCTGCGTCAGCCCCGTGACGTGACACATGATTATTCACTATGAAAGCTCCAGTGTATCTTCTTAAACAATCTCACTGGCCTTTATGACTGTAAAAACATATCACAATCTTGCTATGTTTTTTTTCTTTAATTCTTCACTAATTTCTTCTGTCTTCTGGTCTTTCTGCAGACTGGTGATGGTGGAACAACTTTTGACCCAAAGAAAAGGATTTTGGGCTCAGACTGGAACAATTTTTGTTGATTCTCTGCTGTATAATTAAAGCTTCTGACATGAAATATTTTGTGATGGACAGTCGCTACTACGTAAATGTGAACCACTAAATCTCCACTGACAAAGAGAAACTTTGATGTTGAATTTTTTTTTCCACCAGCTGTACCTTAAGATGTGTTTTTACTGTTGTACTCCTACAGTACTCCTGAGAAAATACTGTACTGGCAGGATAAAAACACACAAACTTTGACTGTATCTGGACCCCTTAATTGATATTTCCTACTACTGTTAGACCCTAATGATTGACCTACGTTGTTAATTGTTATAATGAAAAAAACGGGAATGTGCTGATACTTCTAGTGCACTTGCATATTTTATACATTGGAAATTCTCAATGAATATTGCCTATCTATACACAAAAAAGCATGTGTGTTTTGCGGGTTAATGATTAATATATTAAATTGCATAATAATTAAAGTGATTTTATTTTACTAAATATATTTTAATAATTATAATGATTAAATACATCCATCCAGGTTTAACTGCTGTAACTGATCCTGTTGTGCGTTCTGGAAAAGTCATTGGAAGTGTTTTGTTTTGTGCCCACTGTGACATGTGAATCATGTGAGTGTGCTGTAAAACCTTGTGTGTATATATATATTGTGTACATTTACATGTGGTCAATAAAGAAAACATTGACTTTGACATTTTCTCCAGTGAATTTATTTAGTTTTCATACAGAATATATTTTCAGTAAAAGCTCTGAATTTGGTCTCACATTTAATTAGAATTAAATCAGGACTAATGTGTATCACTGTTTCTTGTTTTTAGACATTTACATTCTCCCATTAAATTAATTTAGGCCTGGCCTTTAGTGGTGGAAATTGTAAAAAGTGGACATTTTTAATTGCGTAAAAAAAACACTACAAAGACTTATATAACATAATAGGTTTCTTTCAATTGATTTTTTTTCTTCGGATTCTGATGCAGTTACAGCACTTTTAGTGATTGAGGGTTTTTTATGTTTTTTTTTTCTTTTTATTTATAAAGATAAAGAAATAATTATCTATTAATCCATATGGGCCCAACCAAAGCTAACTTGCGAAGCTGTACAGGCCGGAAGGCTAATTAATATGAAATGTCTGCTAACCCTATCCCTGCATGGTTTTAATATTGAATAGACTGTTATATAATAGGCAGAATTGTTCTAATTTTCTTTTCTTTATGAGCTTTGTATCGAGAGCAAATGCAGCATTTTCTTTTTGAAGCTTAACTTGAGGAACAAATCCAGGCCGACATGAAACTATCCACAGGCCTAGAGAACAGTGCACAATTGTTTTCTTTGTGTTTTCAATAAAAGAAAACAGAGAAATGGTTAGGTTTTGGTTTGTTTAAAAATGCATCTTTCTTTACATCTTTCAACTTCAAAATCAAATAAAATCTAATAAGGCAAAAAAACAAAAAAAAAAGCCTCTTTGTTTTGTGACAAAACAAAATTTTGCTTTGCGGCACAATCAGATGAGCACGTGTATTGTTCATCAAGCTTAAGTTAGGCTGTATTTTTGAATCAGGTTTCACTTGGTATTGCATTCAAATTAATAGGAAATCATGTTAGAATACATTTGAAATGGAAGAAATGGGTGTTTTGCTGCTTTTATTAGAAAGAGAGAGAGAAAGAGAGAGCAGCCATCATCTGAATAAATGCAAATTGGCTCTGCCTCCACCTGGCATCATGCCAAGTATCTATAGCAACCACATCCTCTGACAGCCTCCGTCCATCCCTCCCTCCTTCACTCTCTAATTAGTGCTCTATCTTCCCTATAGCTCTTTTCTTCTGCAGCTTTGTTCTCCCACGTTCCCAGAAATCTGTGCACAAAGAGTCTGGTCCGAGCTCCCTGTCCGGTTCATGAAGAAAACCTGGACCAAACCAAATATTTCACCTCATTTAAACAGCCGCTCAATGAACACAAACGCTCAGTAAAATACCCTTTAATGAATAAAATAAGGATTTCTTTTCTTTCTATATATTTTGATAATATCAGGCATTTTAATTAATATGGACTATTTTCAGTTTGCTCAGTTTATTCATATGTTGCTGTGCTGCGTTCACGGTCAAGTTCAAAGCTTCAGCACGGCCTCGGGCAGAGAAGCAGCAGCATCATCTGACCCAGCTCACCTTCCCTCAGCTCCCAGCGCCGGACTGCACCGACACCTACCGGCCATCTGCGGAACTGCAGCCGGAGGAGTTCACTCATTCATGGGCACGGAGCGTCCTCCAGCGGTCACCAGATGTCATTACACACAATGTGTCTTCAGCTTAAACAAAGACGCCTTGCTCAAATAAATAAATAAATAAATAAATAAATAAATAAATAAATAAATAAATAAATAAATAAATAAATAAATAAATAAATAAAAATGTTGCCATAAATAAATAAACAACTTAATAACAAATGCTATATTTTATATTTTGATTTCTTTATATTTGTATTTTTTGTTTTGTTCATTTAATTTATTCTTTGTTATGTATGGGGGCCAAAAAATGACACGGGAACTAAATGAATAAATAAATTAAAAAGATAAATTGAAAATTTTTTTTTTTTTGCCATAAATAAATAAACAAAAGAATAACAAATGCTATATTTATGTATTTTTTTTATTTCTTTAATTTTTGTATTAATTTATTCAGTAATTAATTTACCTGTATATCTTTATAAATTTCCCTATTAATTTATCTTATTAATTTATTTATTTATATATCCACATGTATTTATTGCCACATTTACTATTTATACTTATTTCCACATGTACTTATTACGTTTCATATGTCTTTATATACTTAATTAATTTATACATTTATCTCCAATAAATTTATTTCATATTTTGTGTTACTTTGGGCCACAACTGTTAACAGGCCACTAAATTAGCTTATTATTAATAGCAACTGATCACATATAAATTATATGCTTCAGGCGTTATTTGAGTTTGTCACTTTGTTTACGAAATGTTTTAGTTACATTTTTTGTATTTTATCTTATTTTTTTCTTAATTGACATTTAATTTATAACACAAGAATCTATATTTATATTTATTTTTAGATAAAATATAAAATAATAATGCAATGGATGCGTCTATGTGTTAAGTGTCCTGGAAGACCACACTGAAAATATTGTACCTAAAATTTAGAGATTCTAAAGAAAAATCTAAAGTTTTTCATCCAATTTGTAACTCTACAAGTACAAAAAGACATCATTCAGGATAAAAACAGTGAAATACTAAACAAGCATCAATCTGTTGTTAACATCCAATTTTATTTGAGAATTTGATATTTCAAAAGTTTGCCACGCATACACCATCATCACTAGAGACTGAACACAGGGTGTGGTATTAGTAGGTACGTTTACATTCAGTTGGCACAAATCACTAGGATTTACAAAACAGCCGTCGCATCACTGCTGCACTGAAACAAAAACAATACAAGGTGATCTGTTGAAACATGCAAACACAGTAGCGTCGTATGTCTGCACGTCTATGTAGGATTACCCATAAATAGGGTTAAAACTATTACATTTGCTTTTACAAGAGCAAATAAAAATCACATCTTTCAGTTTTTTGTTGTTCTTGTAGTGTTTCCGTATTCCTCATTAAGCCACTGTCAGGTTCTCAACAAACATTTTTTATTTTAAAACAAACATTTTTTGGCATTTCATGATTGTCTGGGGGTTTTCCAAGCTTGTTGTCAACTCTCCCTGTCAGTGTATTTCATCATGTATTTACCTACCTCCTTTGATCTGTACGTAGATCAACAGGGAGATGCATTTCAATGCTCTTCCAATTAAAATCAGGGTACAAATAACCATTAAATGTACTTTTAAATTAGTCCGAGACTGGTTGGAATGGATTGGTCGAGCCTGCAAGGGATCTAAGGATTATGAATCTCACCCTATATAGCAAAACACTGCAAGGCAGTTTAGAGGTTTTACAAAATTCACATACAAAAACTGGACCTGAAGTAATACATTCAGTCACAGAGGTCTAACAATCCCCAAACTTCAAACCACCTGCTGCCTCTTAAATATTCGTAACTTCAAGACCGAAGCAAAGGCTAGAAAATGGAAGCAACCTTCAAACAGGTTAGTAGAAGTAGCTCAGTCATAGTAAAAAATGTTACTATTCTTTGCTAGGCACTTAAAAGTCAGTAACTACCCTTCACTCAGCTTTCAGTTACTGTATATTTTCTACTATGCAGCATTCTTGCACGCTTCAGCTCAGAACTTGTGCAGGTTTCACGCCGTAATTGATCAAAACTCAGCTACACATATTTCCCAACTATTAACGAAGGCAAGGGGTAAAGATAACATACTGATATTAAAAGACTACACTTGCATCTGCTGTTAACACTAATGCATCACCACTGTTTGCTGATTAGAATAATATCTGACTGTGTTTAGGTGTCTGTCACCAGATCGCTGCTACAATCCTCCTGATTCACTGAACAATGAGTAAAACAATCACAACAGGTCAGGGAGGTCAGAGGGGAGTTGATTAGTGAATGGGGGTAAAGTGTAGAAGCCTATCCAGCACAGGGCTGTGTATCAAATCTCAAAACTCTTTTGGTACTGACCCAAATGTGCTTTATTACTTACTTTCGATCAAATACTTTCTGATTTCAATCATGAATTTACCAATTTTAGACTATTTTATTCAGGCAAAGTTGTTTCATGCTGCTAGTGTTTCGACCAGGGCTGTCACTCGATTAAAATATTTAATTGCAATTATCACATCGGAGTGGGAAAATACGCTTGCTTTATGCAAATGTATGTATATAAATCAATTAACAACATAAAAAAATGACAAATATTGTCCAGAAACCCTCACAGGTACTGCATTTAGCATAAAAAATATGCTCTACTCATAACATGGCAAACTCAAGCCCAACAGGCAACAACAGCTGTCAGTGTGTCAGTATCAGTATAATGATGCCAGTATCTTCACTCTAGCTTTAAAACTGAGCCCGCTACAACCTCCTGGAGATTGATAGCATTAATGCGTTAAAGAAATTAGTGGCGTTAACGCGTTATTATCGCGTTGACTTTGACAGCCCTAGTTTAGACATATTTTACATTTGAGAAGTTTGGCCTCTTGTTAAATGAAAAAAAAAGTTGAAAATGTTTTTGTATTCCTTAAAGAAGTGTCAATAGACAACCTCCCCAACCCCTGGCATTTCCAAGTGGCTATTATTGTTGGCGCTGCGATCGCAATGACAACTGGATCGCTTTCTGTTTTCCTCAGAGCCTGCTACAAATTCACCGACTTAAAAAAAAAGGGGAAAAAGCACAAAATATATTCAAATATATTATTTTGTAATTCATTCCGGGGTCTCTCCCTCTCCTCTTGTGCCATGCGCAGGCAGTCTCTCTTACATTGATACTCTTTGGTAAGTGGGGATAGCTACCGGGGGAAAACAATAGTGCTATCCTCTTCCTGTTATGGTTGCACAATGGTTGACGCACTTCCTTCGCGCCGTAAATCGAGCCTTAATTTTCCTGGGAGATCGTACCCAGTGGCAGACTGAATTGCATAGTGAAAGCGAGGCTTATAGAGAAACCAATCTAAATGCTGATGGTGTCACTATTCTATAGCTATTACATTGTGCATGCAACATTTACTTCATAATGATAAGTTAATTATCTTCTATTGCCACGTATCAAAAACAGTATTGTTGTGGTATTGGTGCAAAAACTATCATCATTAGCATAAAAAAGTCCTAAAATAGAAATAATCAATCGATAAATTGATTAGTTAATAGACAAAAAAAATATAAATTCCAATTTGATAATCGGTTGATCTTTTAAATAGTGAAAACACTAAAGATTGGCTGATTAGAGATTCACAAATGCAAAGCGTTGCTTTTCTACAGCAGTGAATATTTTGAGTTGTTGGTCTGCTGGTCAGAACTCGTACAGTAAGCAATGTTAAGACATTACTCTATGACAGGCATTTTGACTGATAATACAAATATGTGTAGACTAAATAATAATCGAAAAAAATATTAGTGAAGCCCTAGTAGAGTGTTTGTAAATACAATATTACAATATTGTATTAATACAGTATTGCAATATTGTATTTTGAGTATTTAAAGCCTTGTTTCCACCGGAGGAACTTTCCCCGGGAACTAAGAACCTTTTGAGGAACTCATTGAGTTTCGACTGCAGGGACCAGGGTCTAGGTTAAGTTCTGGGGACATTTTACCAGGCTTTTTTACCCTCAAAAAAGGCCCTGGTCGGGGGTAGTACTTTCTGAAAGTACCAGAACTTTCAGGGTGGAGTTTGCAGGGATGACCGTCCCTGATTGGTGAAACCCACACACAGCGCTGCTGCTTCAACTGTACCGCTTCATTCATAAAAACAAGGAATTACTCTAGTATCGATTTAGGACCGTTTTATAACGGGGGGAGAGCAGTTCTCTTTGTTTGATAACATTAAAAGTAAAGTTAGGCTCTGCTGTTGGCTTCCCGACTCATTTAAAAAAAAGACAGAGAGAAAAAAGAGAGAGATCGTGCTAGTGAGCTGAGAGGGCGAGCAGTGGAAGAGAGGGAGACGTAGCGCAGCGGTGCTGTGAATGAGAGAAAGAAAAGTTATTTTGTGATTGTTTCACGGCATTAACGTTCTAAAGCACAAATAATTAACCCTCAAACACTCAACAGATGATTTACTGTGGCGACAGACGCTCTTAGTTTCATTTTCCTCTGCTGCATTTCATTCATTACTTCCAACGTGCATCAGTAAATATATGCAGCAGTAAATATCGTCGCAGAGACGTTTTTTTTTCCAGCGTGTTTTTTAGATGAAACTGGCAGACACACTGAACTGCAGGCTGCAGAGTGTGTTTACCGCTGTGACCACCAGCAACACTTGTCCCATGTCATGTTGCTTTTTCATACATCAGCGGACTAATTTGCCTAATCTTCACAGGTTTTTAGATCGCTATGGAAACGCAGATCACAATGGGCTGAAGGAACCTTTTTAGTTCCTTGAAAAGTAGTTCCAGGGACTAAATGTCACAGGAACTTTTAGTTTCAGTGGAGATCCTCGCACCCATTTCACAGAGAAAACGTCCTGCTTTATTCTGGTAAAGGTGACACTTTCCTGCCCTCTGCTCCACCTGGCTCTGCGCCCAGCTGCTCCCTCAGCTCAATCATCCTGCCGCGGTATGTCTGTGGTCTAAGTATAGAAACTATTGACACTCTTCAACAACTGTGAGCCTGCATCAATTCTGTTCAAACTGTCTCACATACGGTCAAATGAAAACTGAGCACGTAGTCCCATTTTTGACACTACTCCACATAACACATTGATATGTGAGCATTTCATGATTATGTGCTGAGGTAAAGTACAATACTGAGAACGCTATAATGTACTAAATCATGCCTGTAACAGAGAACTCAAATGATCTCTCCACTAGGTGTGTGCATATTTTCCAGTCAAGCTAGTTCATTAGCAAATACTGGTCCAGCTCTACAACTTGTGTGTTTCAAGTTTCAAACAAAACCCTCTGCAGTTGCCAAACCAACAGCATATGGAAGACAAAATTTGTATACTTATATGTGACTCTGTGTGCATCCATTACCAGTGACACACTGGATTAGAAACAACTCTCAGTATATTGTAATCCAAAACAACACGGCTAAAAGAGTTAAAGCGACAACTCTCACACAGCGTCAACAACAACAGAACATTGTACGCTTCATAAAAGGTAGTATTCCTTGTTGGGCTGTTGTATTGAGTTACATTAGACTGTACATGTGTTCCTCCTAAACTGTTAAATTAGTGTACATGATCTCACATTTAAAAAAAAAAAAAAATGACCTATCAAATTGCTTGATGTGCATTACATGGGACTGTATGTCCATAGGAGGTTATTTTCAACTAGTACCGAAATCAGTCTGATCATTTGCATTAATACTTCAAACAACAAAACTGGCTATCCCAATATTCTTTTAAAAAGCCCATTATATGATCACAGTGAAAACAAACAAAATTATATGGGCACTCTTTACACTTTATATGTGTTGGCACTGGCATAAAATCTAGCTCATTCGTCTGCTGTCAGCACTGTAGCTGAACTACAAATAAAGGTTCTTTAGGAACTTCACGTATAGATACTGGACTCATAGTGATTTCAATATATTCTACTCAAAACAAAAACTGACCATCTGACGGCAGTAACAATGCTGTTACCTGTGTGCTGGGCAAGATTTTTGCTCTCAGGTGGTATTCTGAGAACCTTTGTGCTTAAATATACAAACACCACAAACATCATATATAATCTGCCGCTAGCTCATATCCGACCCTTTGGTATAATTCATTAAAACGAACCCACTCACAACAAAACTAATCTCAAAGGGGCATTATTTGCTAGTTATTTAATCAAATGCATCTTAAAAAGCTTTATAATAAATGAGTGGCAACCTGCATTGCATTGGAAGGTGTCAGTTTTAAGCGGACACACAAGGCAATTGGGAGACCTCAGATGTGTGTGTGTGAACCTCTAAACTGTCAGATTGACACTCACAGGCCTGGTCCACGAGGGCAGAAGCGTTATAATTTATGTGTACAAACACACAAACACAGAAAATCACTGAGCATATTGCACTTAGCTGTACATGACAACAGTGTGTACAGGTACTCCGTACCATCCAACATACCTCACGCCTACAGTGACTGGACATCCCCCCCGTTGCACGCAGATGAAGTGAGAGAATGCATTAATATCACACATCCTGAGCCAGTGTGTGTTTGCTTCTACACAGTGATACACTCTCTCACTTCCTTTCTCTTCAG
The DNA here is from genome assembly GCA_916701645.2 of Sebastolobus alascanus. Taxonomy (NCBI): domain Eukaryota; kingdom Metazoa; phylum Chordata; class Actinopteri; order Perciformes; family Sebastidae; genus Sebastolobus; species Sebastolobus alascanus. The sequence continues at coordinate 142,620 of CAKAOJ020000195.1, forward strand.
AGGGTGAGTGGGGAACTTGATGATCCCACTATTCCCATTTTCCTCTCTCTGTATCGCTTTTATCGAGCCGTATAGCCCATCTGATGCAGCTTCCTAAGGAGAATCTGAGTGAGGTCGAAGGTGGTGAAGCTGATCCCCACTGCGATGGGCCCTTTGACCCAGTTCATACTGAGACCTTTGTAGAGTCCACGGATGACCCCTTCCTCGGACACAATCTCCTTCATGGTGCCCAGGATGGTGCCGTACGTGTGCCCCGTGACTCCTGCGGTCTGCATGCGACGTCGTACCACATCCAGAGGATAAGACGATGACTGGCCAATAAGTCCTGCGCAGGCTCCGAACGCCAGACGTTCATACGAGTAGGGCTGTGGGCGCCCACTGCGCTCTACAGGGGAGAGGAGGGTGTTAAGAAGTGCCATTTTATACATGCAACATTAACATTAGGTGTGAAAGAAAGGGTTAGTGGATAAATACACAATTACATCTAGACCTGGCAGTGGTAGTGCATTACCTGCATGTACTTTCTTCAGTGTCTCATAGGTGAAGAAGCTGAGACCAGCATAGGGAATAACACCCAGCATGGTGGGAGTAAAGCCTCGATACAATGTCTTCAGGCCCTCTTCTCGGGATATTCGCACAAAAACGTGCATGATGTTACTGTACCTAAACAGTGGAGGCACCAAAAACAAAAAAAACTATGAGCATGAAACTGGGTGAGAAGCACTGTGTAAAGTCCATCCAAGGCTAAACAGGAACACAGACTACCTCAGATGCCTGCGCTGTGGAGACCGTATCCACGAAACAACAGTTTGAGTGGCATTAATTTTGCTTGTTTCACCCACTCATTGTGGGTCCCGGGACACACAGGACGCGTGAGCAGCATGTGTGCGTCGCAGAACCGCTTGTTTTTTATTTCGGCGCCCATGTTAACAGGTCAGAGCAGCCACACAGCCCTCGCGAGCAGCGCAGCGCAGCACAGGTGCGGCTTGGCTGCATGTCAGCTGCGTCTCTTCTAGAGATTCAAGGTCTCGCCTATTTTTTCCGCATGCCAAAATAGACAGCGACAATGATCTTTTGACAGTATATTGGCATCATACCAGCAACATTACTACAGTTTCAATGTCTAGATAACTGTAGAATATGTCACAGACAGTGAAAATGATCTTTTGACTGTGTATTTACATCATACCAGCCACATTACTACAGTTTCAAAGCCTATATCTGTAGAATATGTCACAGACAAGAAAAAAAGAACAATAAATATTTTTACCTCAACACCTGTTTCCGTTTCAAAATAAGAGCCCTATAGCATTTTTTTTTCTGTTGACAGAATTCCTTGTTAACACAAGGCTTTTATTTTGAAATACTTGCAGGAAAGTGTTGAGGAAAATGCAGTGGCTTGCACGGCTCCATATATGAATAGAGTACTGGCTTTTAATTGTGGATTATTACCTCCACCAAGGCCAAAAGCCTAGGAAGGAGGTTATGTTTTCACTGGTGTTGGTTTGTTGGTTTGTTTGTTTGTTTGTTTGTTTGTCCGTCAGCCTGAGCATTAAAACCACAGGGTATAACACATGCGCAGTGTAACTGATGATGCGTTGATGACGTGTGACCCCGCCTCCTTCTGAGAGCAGAAGGTAAATGAAAGGTAAGCTCTCTGTAGAAAGAAACGGCTGACAGTAGCAGCAACGCTGCACCACACCCGTGAGAGACGCAGCAGTTCAGCGAGGTAGCCGTCACGCGCTGCTCATGCATCCTGTGTGTCCCGGGCGTAACAGATCTGAGACCTGACAGGACAATATTTGCTGCTGTGATGATTTTACAAAGTTGTACTATAACTATTGTATCTTTGTATGAATTGCTTTGCGGTGTCATGGCTTTTGATGAGCCTTCCAAATGTTACGCATTTCATCCTAAAACTGAACCTGGTAGCAACACACTCCAATACAGCCCCTTGTGTTATTTATAGAGTGTATATGTGTTAAATACCTACTGATGACTTTGTATTGGAAGTTAAAGATGACCTTACATTTCCTTTGGCGTCACAGCCATCCTAGCTCGCACCATGTCCAGAGGATAGGTCAGCATGGCTGCCGTGGTACCCGCCATAGACCCAGCCAGTAACCTCGGAATGGGAGGCAGGACTCTGGAAGAACAATTGTATGAAAATCTTAAATGAGCTTAAATTCAATCTCAAAACAAACACAAGCGTCAAGATAAAAGTCAGTTGATGAGCCAACAGACCGGAGTAGGTCTACCATAATCTGACACTTACGTCCCCTGAAAGCCATAGTAGCCTCCCAACATCCCCTTGTACTGCTCATGTGCACAGAACTGGATGGCAGCGTATGGGATGACTCGCACCATGGTGGCAGAGTTCCCCCTCCACAGACTGAAGAAGCCATTCTTCAGGTAGGTGCGGTAGATCAACCTGTAGGCCTCCTGTAATGTAGTGTGTACAAATTCATGATTGACTGATTGATGATTATCTATTTTGTTTAGACTTTTGTATTTAAACTTGTTCCTGTGATACATGTATATTCTTTGAAGGTCAGACTGAAAACTAACATGTTACTAAATGAACATGAAAAATGTATGCAAGTTTATTTTAACTGTGAATTAAACTCTAAACGTGTGGCTTATGTTAACTGCAATGGGTGAGAATTAATCTCTTGGTATGAATGAGAATCAGACAGTTGTTTTACAAAGAAACTGACATTAAATATGTGATCAAACTTACCTTGGCAGAGAATCTTGCTGAAGACACTAAAAAAAAATAAACATATGTGCAATATAAATAGCATGTCCAGTGTTTCAGTAAGTCATTGCACATTTTCTAATATTCTCATTGATATAAATGCAACTTGCAAGAGCAACGCAGTTAAAGTCTGGGCAAAGTAAAATCAGAGATTTGTTTCAAAACACATTATACATGTTAGAAAATAAGACTGTGAACTACAGTGTATAGTATATGAAATGACCGTTAAATGTTTTTCTCCATTTGTGTGTTCAGGAGCTTTTGGTTGAGCCTGAAACGGCCTGAGATCATGGCTCGATGATGCACTGGAGCCATCCTCAGCATACCTTAACCGGCTCGGCAGGTGGAAGTCTCTGGTGCGCATGCTGCAAAAGTAGCGTGCGGCAGCAAGATGGCCAACAAGACGCGTCGTAGATACTGTAACTGTGCATATGTTTAATCAACCCTCACCACGATTGGGCGTGGTTTCAGAGCCTTCAGCGGACACGCCCCCAGTGTTTCAGAGGAGAGAATCCTTATTATTTTTTTTTCATGATTTTGAAACCTAACTTTATATACTTGGCGATTTTTTTAATCATTCAAATGTGGCTGGGTGGTTAATTACGGCTTTTTCTGTGGTGTGACAAACTTTTCAGACCACATTTATTTTTGCTTTACCCAGACTTTAAAATATAACATTAGTTCTAGATATAACTCCATGGCATCCATGTGGGTCATTTCTAATTTAAAAACAGCTTCCACTATTAGGTCAGCAGAGAAATCCAACTTGCCTTGGAAGATGATTTTAGTCCTGTCCAACGGGGCGACAGCTGTCTTGGCCACAGCCCCCGCTAGAGCCCCAGAGAAGAGCGAGTTGAGGACAGACCGAGTGTGCTTCAGGCCCTGCACAGCGATGGAGGAATCACATTTAGGGTCACCAACATCAACAGAGTGAATCCTGCAAAAACTGCCTCCTTATGTGAACAAAGTTGCGTTTGAGATGCTGTTGATCATTAGACCAGAGTTATGCAAGGATAATAGTTCACATCTGACAAACCAATTCCCAAAACATTACAAATGGGAGCAGATGTCTTTAAATGAACCGAAGATCGAGAAGAAGCCATGAAGCTACTAAGCTCAGCTCAGATCATCTACAATACAGCAGAGCAACTAGCAGAGAAAATTTCCTTCAAATACAGATCGTACAAAAACACGGACACTGAAATAGCATCCGGATACCACCATAATTCTGCCATTTAAAAAGGACCAGTGTGTAATAATCAAATGATTAAAATTCACAAATTAAAACTGAACTGCAAAGACAAACCATTCATTTTTGTGTGGATGTTTTTAAGCATTAAAAGGAAGGATCGTGTCTATAAAATGTCACCTCATAGCTCACTTCTGACTGACTGGAGGAAGCCACCGGCAGCACTTCTCCCTGCGTGAGTGATGCCCGTTGTTCCTGCACTCCACTCCCCATCCCCAAGGACTACACACCCCTGTCACTGGGCGTGCTCATGAATTCAACCACAGCAGGGGTGGCAGCAACAACCAGGCGCTGAGAGCTACAGAGGAGAAGAAGAGATCGGAGAGAGAAACAGAGGTCAGTTTTAGGTTAGCCTAAATATAAAACAATTGATGAGATATTTCGATGGCTAAGCTTCTGTGTCAGGATCATATGACAAGCATGTCGGCAATGCCAACACTGTCTACGAATTCAGTCTTTGCAGTATAGCTAGCTTCATCATGTGGCAATGAGTACCAAAGTATTCAAGTCTAGTCTGTAGGCACAGGAATCTATTCTAGTTTAGTACTTTCTTTGCACTCCCCCTGCTGAGTAAATAAGTGTCATGTCAGCATGTGATGACTGACAGAAAGGGTCGTTATCGTTCAAGAAACTGTAAATACAACAACCAGGTCAAATAAATACTTACTTAAAGAATAATCCCGTTACCTTTGGCCAACTGCCACTCCTTTGAAGGCTATATAAATACACTGTCTCTCTTGGAGGGCAGAGTTGAGGACTTGTACTGTAGGTGAAAGGTGTCTGTGCAAAGCTTTACATACAATAATACCATTGAAGCCCCTTCCTCGCTAACATACCAGATAAAAGTCTTACCACATCTTTGTACAATCAGGACATTCTTGACTATGTAGTCAATGGAGACTTACGTGAGATGACCTTTAGAGGGAGAACATTATCTGGGGCGATCTCACCACCTTCACAAACAAAGACGTCTGCATGTTCTACAATGAGCTAATCATTTTACTGAACAAATCACCCATTCATGCAACCTTCAACCCCCACAGGCTCACTGGTCCATTATTACAGACTGCACACGTTTCACAGCCAAGCATTGCTCAAACCGGCACCAGTTTTAAGCCACACTCACAACTCAAAAGTTGTCAAATATGTGAAACTGAACTGCAGGAGAATGTGTTTAAAGTTGGTATGTGTATTTTTTTTTAGGGATGCAACAAATTACTTTCATGACTGATTAACCTACCATTTACTTCTTTAATTAATTACTTTGTAACATACATATACTATATGCTATTCTAAACAACAGCAAAAATAGTGTCTGAATTTTATGTTCTACATACTTTTTTAATCTTCACTCAGTGTTTTGATGTCAGGAATATTATTTATGCTATTTAGGGTTTAGATTTGTTTACGGGGAGATAATATTGAGTTCATATAGGAAATTTGCTGTTGTAAACATAGCTGTTTCTGCTCTAGAAACAATATTTTATTTAGGGATGCACCGATCCAACGTTTTCAGTCCCAATACAGACAGCGATACCTGGGCTTTGGGTATCGGCCGATACAGAGTAGCGATCTGATACCAGTGTTTAATTAATAAGCTGTATGCCTCACTGTGTGGAAGTGACTGGAATCATTCTTTTATGTGTAAGGCAACATCAGGCTTGACTTAAACATTGCTTTCCTAACTGAGTAAAACAAAATGTAACAAATATATACATTTACTGAATTGTTGTTTATTATTAAAATAATAAATCGTACATACAACTTAGTAAAGAATCTTCAAAATTGACAGGAATTACAATTCAAGTGTAAACCCTTTTAATGCAGCAACGCATTGGTCAAAACCTAAACAGGAATTAAAATTCCAGTATATAATGTATATAGTATATAAACATAGAATTGAATTGAATAGATCGGCCCCATTGTCACCGATATCCGATCCAGCTATTGTAGTCAGTATCGTAGTATTCCGATCCGGTATCGGTGCATCCCTACTTTTATTATATCGAATATATAAATAAATTATTATCCAATTCCGATTTTCTTTTTCAGTACTAGATTATCCCATTGAATATTACAGTGCAGCCACATTAAGATGGCACATTTAGTTTCAATACCTCACTAAATATAAGCTTGATCCAGCTTCAAAACCAGAGCCAGAACTATTAGATGCTCAATATTTTATAAGATTATTGGGGAAACTTCCACGTAGAAACATCAGGGGTCCAAGGAGTTAAGCAACAGTGAGGAGAATCAAGCAAAACAAGATGGAGAGAGAAAGCCATGGGACAAGAGAGCAAACAGAGAGGCTACTGAAACGCTGGGTAGTCATGGGCAACTAATATTGGCATCAGAACAGCAGGGCTTCAAGCCAGACCCTCAAATGAGCACTTAGACCCCTAATGCGTCCCCTTTCACCTCACCCACTGTCTTTACTAAGGGGCCGTCCCTCACCCCTCCCAGCAGCCTCCTTCCCCATACATTTCATTTTATAGTTCCTTGTTCCTGAAGGCTAGCTATGCCTGTTTGGTGTGGATTTTTCCCACTTGTAATCTATGATCCAATACACCATTCCCATGCTATATACACAGCAATGGAGAGGTAGAGCTGTCCCTGTGGATTAATAGTGTAAATTAATTACACAGCGGTGCCTTCTTGTGTGTGAGATGATTCTATGAGAAACTTCTGTGAACAACCTGTCTTTTCAGTTGAGTGAGATCAGTGAAATATTAATCTATCTGTAACTGTGTAATTTACAAAATGTTAGAAAATAGTGCTCGCAATTTTCCTGATCCCAGTGACATTAGGGCTGGGCGATACGGAAAAAATCAAATATCACAATATTTTTGACCAAATACTATAATATAATAGATATTGTAGGATTGACAATTGGTGCTTTCACAAAATATTTAGACAATTAGATTTTTGATAAATAACCATCTAATGTGGATATAGGCCAGGTGTCCCACTTTACGAAGGACTGCACAGCATTTTTATCCCTCGTCCCACATATTGAGACAATGTCCCACCTTTACATCGGCTATATATATATGGATGAGATATATAGGGACGAGAGAAACACAAACAAAGAATCTCACTGCCATGTCAATGTGTATGTGATCAGCAAACTAAACTTGAACTTGAACTTGGCTCTAGTTTTCAAAAGTCAACCCACTGCAGGGCAGACGCTTTTGTAAAATCTGACTTTTATCCAATGGCTGTTAAGAAAGCAAGGCTGTCATCGTGTGGCTGTGTTTGCTGTCAAACTGCGCACACGTGGATCAAGTGCATGTTGATCTTTCACCGTCTTTGCTACGCTATGCCCAACGGGGAAAATGGCAGGTCACCAAAATCAAAAGCTATGTAGATTTAGGCGGAATATGATGGAAACTACCACAAAGAAAAGGAAGAGCAGCTACAACAAAGACTGTGAAACTACTTATAAGTATTTATAAGCCGGTGGAAGGCAATTTTCAGAGTTTTTTTGTGAAATTTGCCAGTTATTTTTCAATTTTACATGGGAGGAAGATGTCATGAAGCAACACAGAGTGGCTCCAAAAGAGATGTGCCTATCTATCGATCTATGGATGCATTCAGACAAAGCATAGAGATGTTACAAGATAAGGGGCAGAATAGAAATGTTTATTATTTAAGTTAGATAGACATTTAAATCAAAATTGTAGGCTACTCTCAGCCTTGGTAACGTGTCCCAAATTGTCCCACACAAACATACTCTTTGTCCCACATTTGGTTTGTTGGGATCTGGCCACCCTAAGATATAATGACTAACTGGGTAAAGGCAAATGATAGAACAGTTTGGTAACTTCAGAAAATTACATCACTTTAGTGTAATGCAGCCTTTAAAACCAGGAAACAACAACACTTATACCATATTATGATATTCCGATATCCAAAGTCTAAGACAATATCTAGTCTTATATCATGATATCTATATAATATTGATATATTGATCAGCCCTAGGTGACATCTTCATATTGTTTGTAGCTCAAAACCCAAAGATATTCCATTTACACTGATATAAAACAGAGAGACAGCAAATCTTCACATTTGGCATTTATGCTTAATGACTTAAATCATTAATCCATAAACACAACTGTTGATAATGATTACTTCAGCTCTAAATTAAATATGTTAATTTTTCACAAAGAAGCCTGAGTTTGTGGTATTTACTGTAAGGGACTGCATTATATTGTGATGTGTTATTTTGTCCACCACCTGGTATTTTGACCTTTTTTATTACGTTAGGCAATAGTTTTGTGACAGCATTGTATTCCATATCCCACCATTTTTCATGGCATGTAATATTATTATTTTCAAATTATGTGTGCTAGTACTAACACTTGCATAACTACAAACAGGGTATGGTTATAATTGATAAGTATTGGTCTAGAATTAACTAGATATTCATTCATAAAACAGTCACCATACTTCTCCTTCTGTCTCACCAGTCCTGTCCAAACTTGTCCACTAGCTAGACAACACAGCCACCCTATGCAGCCAGCTAGCTGTCAGTAGTTACAAACACTACTACGTTACATTCTTACCTTACAAATTGTACACCTGCACGAAGATTTCTGATGCTTTGATATCCCTCACTTGGTGCGTTGTTTCGAGTCGCTGGCAGGTTCGTTGGAAGCGGTTTTTCCAAGTTAGCCAAATAGCAGGTTAAGTAACGTTAGCTCGCTGTTAGCTTGTTGCTACGTTACCGTTAATGTAACTCTCGTCGACAGCGTTGAGGGAATATTAATAGTACGCTTGTGTCTCCTGGTGTTGAAGGCGCTGTCTTCCACACATTTCTCATACTCGTTAGCTCTGCGGTGACTTTAAGTGACCGGCATCGTCCACGCTGTGTTGTTTCTGCCGTTTACAACTCCTGTCAGCGAGGCGGTTAACGTTAGCTCGACCACAGTGAGCATTTGGGGGTTTGACAAGGACGAGCTCAGTGGCATTCTGGGAAATGAAGTCTGAACGAGGAGGGGGCTTGTTTGGATAGGTCGGTTAGAGGGGCGTGAACAGGAGACACACTTGGCGCCTTACCAGATACAGTGTGTGATTATCTACATACAGCCACACGTACACAAACACACAGTAACATAAAGGTGAGGCACCAAAAAGTGAGTTTTATCATAATCATGCAAATTGTACTGTAATGTTGTCAGTGGTTGGTCTAAGTATCAGATATTTCAGTCATAATACATATACAAACTAAAAAAAAAAAAAAAAAAAGTAAATGTTTAGCTCAAGTACAAGTATAAGGCATTCATTACATGTTAAAATTTGGCTCTGCCAACATGGGAAAGGAATCTTAATTGGACATGAGAACATTTGTAAATAAAATATTAATAGCAAACAAATCATGTTTAACAGACTACAATGACCTTTTTGTACTTGTCAAAAACAGAAAAAGGACTGGAAAGCATATTCAACCTCTGTAAGGTGTTGTGTGGGACTCGTGGCTTGCACATAAGCCTTCTCTACGTCAACTACTTTTAACAAATACTTCTACTTGGGTAGATACATCTGCTTAAACTCTTCGGCCATGTATACCAACATAACATTTCATCTTGCCTAAAATTGCATGTCAGGCAAACTCATGGTAAGAGTGTACAGTGATTGCTCTACTCTACTTTCAGTGGGTGAGGCTGCCATGTTTGCCGGTCCACAGTTCTCGGAGCTCCACCTGGCATCCCAGATCTCTGAGGGCTGCTTTACCCACGTCCCCACAGTCTTGGTGGGTCCGTAGTGCCTGGGTTATCAGGGCCTCTGCTCCCATCTCCAGGATTGGTTTGCTTAAGTTACTCATACGTGAAACCAGGTTTCTCATCAGCATGCACGCCTGTTTCTGTTTAGAAAGAAAGAAAACAGGGACATAGAGAATTGTCAGACTGTCAAAGGGCCTGTTTTTTTTTAAGTAAGCATATCAATTATTATTAATGACCTCATATTACCTGCACATAGACCACATCAGCATGTATTTTCATAGCCTGCACAGCAGCCAAGGCACCTCCATTGTCCATGATGACTTGGCAGTTGCTGGGTTTACGCAGAGCAAGGACAGAGAGGCATGCGCAGCCCTGATCACACACCTGCAGCAGAACGTGAACATAATCTTAGGACATTTGCAGAATTTATTCAGAACTCAAATACATTTTTATACAACAATGTATATTAAAATGTGTATATTAAATATGTGGTAAATGCTAGATCAAATCCATTCACGGTCTATTAGCGTGTAGGTATGGCATTTAACTCACATTAGAGTTGCTCATGTGTCTGTTCATGGCAACGACAATGAGCTGGACTCCACCAGCATTAACAACTGCATCTTTCACATCGTCGTTTCCTGCTATGGCTCGTATTGCACTGAGGACCTGCCGAACCAACTCCTGCGAGGAGAAAGCCAGTTCATTGAGCATGACAAACATGGAGGTTTGAACCTTGAATCAGTTTGTATCACAGTGCCTCATTTTTAGCTGCCTACCCCGGTCTCGTAGCTGTCCGCAAGCAGCGTCATGATGAGTTTCAATCCTCCCAGATCACAGATGTCTTGACAGAACTCGTTCCTCACAGCCAGACGGGACAGAGTTGCACACAGCTCACTCAGAACAGAACTATTATCAAAGTGAGCTGTGAGGGAGATAAAAGGAAATTACAGTAATGAAATCAGAATCTGATTTTGAAGAAACTAAAGTAGTTGAAGCTGTTATGCTGAACACCCACAGCCACCAGCAGGCCTTACCTTTCGCAGCCTGAATTAAAACCTTCAGTCCGTTGTGCTCAAGAACAATCATCTTGGCGTGTTCGTGAGCATTCCCAAACGTAACTCGGACGTCGTCGTCAAAGCACATGACCCTGAGGGCCGCGGAGGCCTCCTTGACCAGCTCAGCACTTCCGCTGTGTTGTGTAACGGCACCGGTCAGCAGAGCCAGGACGCCACCTTTTACCAAATCCTGCCTGTTCTGTTCGTGTTTCAAACAGCAGTGACGCACGGCGCAGATGGCTACACGCGTCACAGAGGGATCCGCCTTGTACTTCTTCAGGACATTCACAAGGAACTGCTGACCCTCTGCGTCCAACAGGTCTGGCTGTCCATCTGTCAGTGCAACCAGAGCAGACAGGGCGGTCAACACAGCTTCCTGCTCCTCCACGCTCCTTTTGCAGTAAGAGAGGATGATGGGGTAGGCGTCTTTTTGGGCAGCCAGGTACCTCTGGGCAAATCCAAGTGAGCAATGCTCAGTGAAACGTTTCATGTCTGCTGTAACTTCCATAACATCTGCAGAGTCTTTTCCAATGCGGAGGGAATCCAAAGCCTGCAAATGAGAAAAAAAAGAAAAAAAAAGACTTGAGATGTTGACACTTTTGCAGCCACCAATTCCCTTCCACAAAACGGGACTTACCTGTAAGATCTCGTGTGTTTGCTCTTCTGGTTTGTCATCAGATGATACAGCTGGCACAGCTTTTATTATATAATTGAGGTTCACACCTGCATACATAAGATTAGGGTTAATGCTTTGACACACAACAAAATATAAGTACAAAACAGAAACGATTAAAAATAAACATAATTCAGTAAGCATGCAAAACTAAGTTCGTAGGCAGCCAGGCAGGTGCGTATGAGTGTTCTCTCTTCTTCAGAACTGCACACTTTAAGGGGGGATGACAAAAATCAGAATGCAAGAATATGAACTATCCGAGGAGGATTTTTAAAACAGACGTTGTGTGTGGGTTGGAGGTGGACCATTATTATTATTAGACAATTAACTCCAGTTAATTAAGGGATGAAGGAAAAGTTACTATTTAATACTTAAACTCTCCATAAAGGTAGAGAGATGTTTATTCATGATTACAGTACCTGTGAGGGTTTCTGGACAATACTTGTCATTGTTTTGTGTTGTTAATTGAAAACATAAAGCACGCATATTTGCCCACTCCCATGTTGATAAGACAGATAAGTTTAGTAAGATATTAAATACTTGACAAATCTCCCTTTAAGGTACATTTTGGACAGATAAAAAAATGTGCGATTAATTGAGATAAACTATTTTAATCGATTGACAGCCCTAATTTAAAATCATAACATTGCCAAAACAGATGTTCTGAAATGGCCACATATTTCCTGAGCATTATTCCCATATGGACATTAATCATAAGGCCATAAATAATTCTCCAGCTAGTGAAGCATCTGCAGTTTGGCCATCAATGATTTCATGTCTTCTGAAGTGCAAAGCACAGATAGTACATACTGATATTTTGCATTTCATATGTTTCACCTGTTATTGTGATTCTGGAGTTTATATAGATCACAACAGGCCTGGCCTCATTCCAATAGAGGCAATATACAAGCTCACCATCAACAGTCAACAACAAAACTGTACATTAATAAATCCATCAAGTCGTTGTCCTTTCTAGCTACGTTACCTTGAGACTCAAACTGCTCCACAGCCTCCTTCAAAGCCTCCTCAGGATCCATCTCAAACTCCTCCATGTTTTCCCTGACAGCAGCATCAAAGGTTTCCTGTGTGATCCTCCGATTCGCCATTTTTTCTCCAGTTAATCTCTACTCTGAAATTAATTAAAGCATGTAATAACGGCGATATCAAAAGATGACAACACATAAAATTGAAATGATTCAGTTTGATCGAAGATAGCTAGTGATAGCTATTGTTAGCTAATAGATGAGGCCGACTGGCTGTTGAAATTCACAAAGCTACCGTCACATAAAGCTCTTGTAATGTAATGTTTTTCCTACTTTAGAAGAATATCGGCATAAAAGACATACGTCAAATCACTTAACTGTTACCAGGGCCCAGTAACACACAACCTGCTCCACTGTTGTGAATGAGCCGACCACCGCTGTCGATTTACGCACTTTACGTAGTCGCTGTGCGCACTACCGGCAGCTCTCAGCCAGGGCGTGAATTGCGTAGAACAATTTAAGTGAATAGTAAATTCCGCAAAAAGGTCCCACTCATACATATTCTCGGTTGGAAACATAAACTGCAACACATTAGTTCCACCTTTTATAGACCGTTTCTCCCGAAGACAACATAGCCTGTATTTTATCACCGGGGGGGTCACGACCGGTCACGACATGGGAATAAAATTTACAACTAAACTAGCTTAGTTTCATATCAAGAAGGGGGAAAAGCTCCGTGTTTATCCGTTGGTTATGGGACACAAAAAATGGATGTAGGACACAAACGGCTACTTTTTAAGTGGACGTTTTTTTATTTTGACGACTTTTCCTTCAAAATAAAGGAAGCATTTTTTAATAACTTATAACATTCCCTTAATAAACTCCCATGTCTTGTGGATATAAATCGTGGAATGTCTTTTCGATATAAATAGTTTATTGTTGTAGCTGTGTGTCACTACCATAACCTGAATTACACGAAAATATGAGTTAACTGTTACTCAAGTTGTTTTATTTTGAAAAAAAAAAAAGACCGGAACTTGTTATTACTCTCGCTGGCTTTCCGCTAGTACTCAATTTCATGCAAAATGATGGAGGTAGAATTAGAACACAAAATGTTAATTTTGTAATTGTAAATTGGTACATTTTGTTGTTGTTTTGTATTCGGACGACTCAAGATGGCAGCGTCACATCACATCACAACAAGTATCCTTTTTTTGTGTATAACATGAAATTTCACACAAACTAATACAAGGTGTGTCTCCTCAGCATCAATGCAGCTCCTCAAAATCATATATAGCCTACATATAAAGAGATTTATGTTGGCACTGACCTATCTGATAATGGGACAATAAAATCCCTTCATGATTTATATCAGATCTCCCAATTTGAAGATGTGAAGTTTGAAGCAGCAAGCATCCTATCAGAGTTCTACTGTCAACAGGTAAGTACACCCAGTCATCCTGTAATGATAATATACAGTAATGTGAAAAGTAGTGGTTGGGAAATTGAAGTATTACGTTTCATCACGTTAATACGTATTAGGCTATAACTTAAATGCGTAAATGAGTAAAATGTACTTTCTGTTTCACATATACCTTGATTGTTTTGCTCTGTCTTAGTAACTCACCTATTGGCTACTGTTTTCAAGAACTTGGTGGACTCTGCAAAACCAGTGCTGCGGAAGGCCATTCAGATTTCTCAGGGAACTCCCTACTGGCACTGCAGACTGCTTTTTCAGCTGAGAAGTTATCATGTACAAACGTATTCATATTTGGTAAGTTAATGTGAAGCCTGTTTCATTTATGTGTTTGCTGATCTTCTCTCCATCAGCAACTACATGCACTAGAGAAGGACTTGGTGTCTGCCTGTGATCTCCTAGGAGTTGGAGCAGAGTATGCGAGAGTCATGGACTCAGAGTACACAAGGTAACAGATTAGATTTATGTTTGAACATCTGTGTGAACTGTGGTTTAATTCTCATTATCTCGCATCAAGTCTTGTTGTTTTTCTTTTCCTGCAGAGCTCTGTTTTCACTAAGTAAAGGAATGGTAAGCGTAAATCATTCTCTGTTAATTAAAGGCACTTCACATATTATTATTTTTTTTGTCCTCACCTTGCAATCTCATAAACTGCACGTGCATTTTGTGGCTCTGCAGCTGCTGCTGATGGAGCGGAAGCTGAGCGAGTTGCACCCTCTGCTGACGCTGTGTGGGACCATCGTAGAAAACTGGCAGGGAAACCCCATTCAGAAGGAGTCCCTCAGGTTTTTTTTTCCTGGTGCTGCAGGTCACACACTACCTGGATGCTGGACAGGTACAGCTGCATCCACGTCTCACTACTGGAAAATCACTCAAAAAGTTAGGTTGTGTTGTTGAGTAAATCAATGGATTATAATGTATGTACAGTATAATGTCTTCTATCTATATGTTGGGTTTAGGTAAAGAGTGTGAAGCCGTGTCTGAAGCAGCTCCAGCAGTGTATCCAGACCATCTCCACTCTCCACGACGATGAGATCCTACGCACTAATCCAGCAGCTCTCTTCCACTGGCTGCCCAAAGAGCACATGTGTGTGCTTGTGTACCTGGTGAGGTTTTGTTATCCTTAAAAATATGACATTAAAATTCTGAAAGAGCGTATTCTGTGTAATGCAGCTGCAATATGATTTATTTATTTTTTTATTTTCTTTGTGCAAAAGGTGATGGTGATGCACTCCATGCAGGCGGGCTACTCGGATAAGGCCCAGAAGTACACAGACAAAGCTCTAATGCAGCTGGAGAAGCTGAAGAGTAAGTCTGTTGGACTACACTCGCTGCTTATCTCCCCCCTTGATGATGACTGATCTATCTGTATGTGTTCAAAATGCTGGACAGCAGTCCTATCCTGTCCACGTTCCAAGTCATCCTGCTGGAGCACATCATCATGTGCCGGCTGGTCACTGGACACAAGGCCACGGCTTTACAAGAGGTACGTCATCTAGCAGTAGCAGTTCATCTGTATGTTGCCAGACTGTTGCTGATTATGAATAAAAGCATATATTCTATAACACCAGTTTACTCTGGAGGTTGTCCAGAGTTTTTGTTCGTAGTTTAAGTTTGTGATGACATGCTCTCTGTGTTTAGATTTCTCAGGTTTGTCAGCTTTGCCAGCAGTCTCCCAGGCTGTTTACAAGTCATGCTGCCCAACTTCACACACTACTGGTAGGTCTACACGCATAGAAAACACACCTTTACGGTAAAGGAAACTAGAGCTGCAACGATTAATCGATTAGTTGTCAACTTTTAAATTCATCGCCAACTATTTTGATTATCGGTTTGAGGAGTTTTTTAAGAAAAAAAAAGGTAAAAATTCTCTGATTCCAGCTTCTTAAATGTGAATATTTTCTGGTTTCTTTACTCCTCTATGACAGTAAACTGAATATCTTTGAGTTGTGGACATAACATGACATTTGAGGTGACGTCATCTTGGGCTTTGGGAAACACTAAAATGTGTTTGTTATAATGCCACCCTTTTTTGTTCATGGTTTTGTTTTAGTGCTTTGGTTGCAGAAAAAAAAGTAGTTTACAAGCTTTACAAGATGCATCTGTCCCAGATAATACGAACCGTTCACACCTGTTTCCTCTTTTTCTGTGTCAGGGCCTCTACTGTATCTCTGTGAACTGCATGGATAATGCCGAGGCTCAGTTCACTGCTCCTCTACAGGTGAGTCTCATATCGTCCCTGTTAGATCACAAGCTCCCTGTGGATTGTGAACTCTCTCTGACCTCCCGGGGTTTATCCAGATCTATGACTCCCAGTAGAAAATCAAGAATATGTTCTCACTAACCCGCTAAAAATTCAGTTTGTATCGGATCTGACGTTAGGATCCAAAATCGTTAAACATAAAACTGCAGCTGTGGTTATCAGTATTCACAGTGATCCTCTCCCGGCAGATCTGAACAAGGCTTGTGGAAACACCATGGACGTCCGCGAGGCAGCTCAGATGCACCAGAACTTTTCCCAGCAGCTCCTGCGGGACCACATCGCCGCCTGCAGCCTCCCTGAACACAACCTCATCAGCCTAAGCGCACCAAGTCAATCAGTCGAGCTATAAAACCGTGAATCAATCCACGCTGCCTGGATTTTTTAAAAGAAACTGTAATGTGTTGTGTTTCAGTGGACAGATGGCCTCCCTCCTGTGCAGTTTCAGCCTCAGAACGGACCCGCTACCAGCCTGGTCAGCCTGCTCTGAGAACTAGAAGACACAGAAGAGCATTTGCAGGAAGAGGAAGAGGCATGATAATGAAATTGTGTCATTTGCTAGGCTTCCATTCAGTGCATCCCTTCACCTATTTGGGGCACTGGGGCATCAAGACTAGATTTTAAGAAATTTAAGTTTCTTGGAAAGCATAAGGTGTCATGGGCACATTTTTTATTACACTGACACTGTAATAGTTTGTTCTACTAGACCAAAAGCACATTGAAGGAAAAGTTATAAGAAGATCACTTTCATATTTGTATTGTAACTATGAAGCTACCTGCCAGCAGCCAGTCAGCTTAGACAGCGACCAGCTGTTTCCCCCTGTTTCCAGTCTTTGTGCTAAGCTAAGTTAGTCAGCTGCTGGCAGAAGCTTCATAGTTACATGTACATGTACAGACATGACAGTGTTGTCCACCTTCTCATCTAACTCTCGGCAAGAAAGCAAATGTCAAACTTTTCCATTAAAGGTGCCCTGGGGAGTTTTCTTGTTAACAAATAAAAGTTATGTTTTCATTCAATGTGTGTGCACTTCCTTCCTCATAAAACATTTGCAAAGCTGATTTTTTTTTTTAAAGTATTTTAAATACAAGCCCTGTGATAGTCTGGCGACCTGTCCAGGGTTGTACTCCGCCGTCGCCCAGTGTCAGCTGGGATTGGCTCAAATTGATCTCATTGATCTTAATTTAGTGTAGTAGTAAGTTTGATATGTACTTGCTTGTTGGGTTGACAGCTGCATATGTAGTTTATTCACTAAAGAAGAACAAATGTGAAATTAAAGACAATTTAAGATTAGATTAGATTAACTAGACCCTGGAACCAGCTGACCATTTTATATAAAGGCAGATATTGGCTTGCTTCACATCCATGTTTTGTGGTCTATGTTTCTATGCTGTGCACATTTTGCGTGTAGTCAAGAAACCAGTAATAATAAGATAATAATAAGACTGTTACCTGTTTGCACATACTGTATGTTGTTTCATGATGAAACTCACATTTTTATCTTTTCCATTTAATCATTTTGTAATAATATTTTTTTTTTTTTTCTCCTTTCCTGTTTTACTCCTGTCTTCCACATGATGGCAGTATAAATCTGTATTTAAATACCTTATTTATTTAATGTTGCTTTTCATTATAACAGATGCAGTTGTTGTTTGCTGATTACCATTTGATATATTATCAAATAACTGGTAGGACTGTTGATTTGGTTACGCTATTGGTGCATTTTTTTTTAATTTATCTTGAAAAGATATTTGTTATACAGAGTTCTGCTGTGGTACTTTCAAAATAAACTACTGAGTTTGGTCGTTTGCAAAGTAATTACTTCAGTAAAAACTACATCATGGATGCCATTTATTGTTTTGACTTTTTGCAGTAGAATGTTTTATTTGTGTTTTCTCCATTGTCATTTTAGCTGTGCTCAACTTTCTATGACACATCTATGACGTTTTATAAATACAAATTTTGAAGTAGAATGACTTGATTATTTTCTAACAATGACTCAAATCTAAGTGCTGACTGAAAGAACCACACCATGTTTTCTTTCACGTTTGCTGTCTTTTAGACATTTCCGTTTACTTCCTTACATACTACGCAGACTTTTGATACTTGCTTAAGTTGCCACTGTGAAGTCTGCATTAATTTATGTCGAAGTTGCTGCATTTTCTTGCCTGGATAATGCAGTGCAGACTTTTCAGATCCATCTGCACTTATACACTGCATTACCACACAGCGATGGGTTGCACAACTCAGTTTCAAGTGTTTGCATATTCATTTTTATGGCAAAAATGAATGGATGCTTGCAACAACAGAAGAAATGCATCTAAAAATCTGAAACATAGCATTCATTTAAAAATGGTCAGTAAAAATATAATGTGTACGTGATATAAAGCATACTGTAATGGTCCTGTAAGGCCAAACTTAGGAGATTTATATTGAAATCCTCATTTGAAAGAGAGCAATTTTTAAGCACAATAGCATAGATTTGATTCATCCTCTTCAAAAGTTTTAGTCGACAGCAATAACAGGTTCAGAATATAAATATAAAACTTCATCTGTTGATAATTAACATCCTTGAATTGGCCACAATTGTTATGATATTATAAAATACAGACCACACAGGGTGGTTTTGCTATTCCATAAGACCAGCAGAGTGATCAGACTTAGGTTAATTGGCATTGTTTCATTTCATATGCAGTGTGCTGGAGTATAGAATCAATATAACAACAAAAACGTGTCACTGCACATGTTCTCAGATTGATTTGGACATTGTTGCCCTGAATAAGGGGGGCTGACCTCGGAGGAACAACTGAGTAAACTGTGAAGGACATGACCTTCGTATCGAATGCAAAGGCCATGAAGACCGCGAGGGAGACGAGGATCAGGTCACCAGTTTAGAAAAAGGTCATCATAATGTTTTAGATTATAACCACTGGCCTCTAACTGTCTAGAGATTTTTTTAAAAATGGGAGTTAAAATGACCATTTGAGTTAAAGAGATACCAGGAAACGCAGCACATGTTAGCTGAAAAAGGGGACTGTGTGGTGTGTATCTCAGTATATTCAAACCTCAATATCTTAAATGGAAAACAAGACATTTGCTGTTTGAACACAAGATGACCCATCAGCCCAGTTGGGCTTGAGTTTGCCATGTTATGATTTGAGCATATTTTTTATGCTAAATGCAGTACCTGAGAGGGTTTCTGGACAATATTTGTCATTGTTTTGTGTTGTTAATTGATTTCCAATGATTAATATATACATACATTTGCATAAAGCAGCATATTTGAGAGTATTAAATACTTGACAATTCTCCCTTTAAGCTACATTTTGAACAGATAAAAAATGTGCGATAATTTTATGATTAATCACAATTAACTGTGGACAATCATGCAATTAATCGAAATTAAATATTTTAATCGATTGACAGCCCTAATATAAATAAAAAAATCCAAAGATGTTTGCAGCACTAATAAAACTGCCCACATATTGAAGAGAAAAAAAACAGTCTTAATTGTATATTATTGGACTTTGTGGAGGCAAAGTGATTTAAAGTCATTATAATAGTTATAATTAGTCATTAATAGTAGGATTAAGATGTCTTTTATTTAATTTATACAACTGAAAATATCCACCATATGAGACCCGATTTTGACAATATAATTGCAACAGTAAAAGTGTTGGTTGTCTTGATTCATAAAGCCTAAGAATATCTTATTGTGAAATTCAAGACATAGGCGGATCGTTTGAACATGATGTTCTGCAGCCCATCGGTATTCAGTGGAGATCACCTCCGAGAGCTCATCTATTTTTTCCCATGCAAATACATATTTTTAAACATAATTATATCAAGTTGTAGTATTTCTTCTCCTCCTCTCGTGTTTCCTTGTGTCGGCTGCTGTCGGTAAACTATCCTTCACCAGAGGAGGAGGGTTAGTGAGAAGAGAAAAGTTTTTGGGACGCTCTAGGTGTCTCGGACGCAGCTGAAAGGAGCCATTTCCTGCCAAATAGTGAGCCCGTCTAATCGTGACTGCAGCAGCTACTTCCTGCATTGTTACAGTACTTAATGAGGATTAAGTTGAAGCTGTCATGTTGTAACGGGCGGCCATTAGGGCCTCCTCCACGCGGAGAGAGGAGAGAGGCTGGAGGATGATCTTACCCCTGTTTGATTTGATCAGAGCTGCTGATCCCTTCACCTGGTCAGGACCTGCTCACTGACTCTGGCCTGTCCCATTATATATATATATATATATATATATATATATATATATATATATATATATATATATATCGTTATTTAGCCTCCTTCACGCTAAGACAGTATGACATAGTTGGTACCAATGGTTTCATTAGGTTTTCAAGTTTCATATGATACCAGTACCTTAGGCTACAACCTAAAAATCGCAAGTTGCGTTAATGCGTTAAAGAAATTAGTGGCGTTTAAAACGAATTTGCATTAACGCGTTATTAGCGCGTTAACTTTGACAGCCTTAGTAATTATTTCTGTAGAACATTACGTTTTAAATTCGGTTTAAGAGCCTTCCCTACAAAGTCAGGAATCCTATTCTGGTGAGGAAATAGTTACTGGACATTTTGAAATTTTCACGGCCCCCAGAGGATGAATCCTGATGACTTTGGTGACTTGTCCCCTGGCGCCACCACAAGATTTTTGGCATTTTTGTTGAGTGAAATGTCACGACAGCCACTGGATGGATAGCCATAAAATGTTGTACAGACAGACATCTATGTTCCCCAGAGGATAGATCCTAATGACTTTTTATCTAATAAAATGTCTCAGATTGGCACAATGATTCCTGTTCCCCAGAAGAGGAAATTCTGATGACGTTGGTGATCCCCTGACTTTCCCTTTCAACAAACGTTGGATGGGTTGCCATGCAATTTGGTACTGTCTTTGTAAACTTCAGTGACTGACTTGTGGCTTTCATCAGTGTCATCATACAACACCCTCCACTCTACTTATATATATATCTATATATATAGAGATATATATATACCTATATATATATATATATATATATATATATAGGTATATATATATATATATACTTATATATATATATATATACCTATATATAGGTATATATATATATCTATATATATATATATATATATATATCTATATATATATATATATCTATATATATATAGAGATATATATTTAGATATATATACATAAATCCCAGAAAAGATACTGAGGACATGACCTCAGTGTCAACTCACAAAGCTGGCTCTGATTCTTACTATAGTTATTTCTGGCTGAGGTAACGTCTACCAGTGACAATATTTACAGAAAGATTCATCATTACCTATAAAAACTCCAGAGTGTTGTTTAATTTTTGCGTTGGGCGGGGCGATAATGAGAAGATGGCCCTTGGTGCAGATTTGATTGCATTTATATGAGACGATCTGTAGCCTCAGGAGATGGAGCGGTAGGATGAGAGGACGTAAACAATCAGACCTGATGACACAGCATCATCTAGAGAGAGCTCTTTTTTTGTCATTTAAAGAACAGCAACAAAGAACGCTGACAAAGCACTCAGCCCCCCCACCTGTTAGAGACCAGCAGCCCCCTACCCACTTCAGTCTATTACTTATAGTATTTCAAACGCATTGTGTGTGTATGTGCACATCTATGGGTGTGTGTGTGTGGATGACAGAGGATTAGTTCAGTTCACAGGGATGCTTTGAAGGGATGCCATGAAAGAGGCAGCCAGCTGGATCCTTTATGGAGGCGATTCTGACACTTCTGACGTAGTAACCCTGCCGTGTGTGCTCCGGACTTGCATGTATGGATCTGACTGTAACCGCAAGCGATGAACGGAACCCTCCTTTTAATCCCTGTGATAACGTGAGACGTAAATACTGTGTTTTGGGTTGATGGTTTGGATTTTTTATGTGGCGTCAGGGAGTCATATGTGATGCTAGCGTTGGTCTTTAAGAGACATGAGGTAATTATGTGATGCTGAGATCGGGATAAGGATGTGAATGTGATGGTGACGCTGATGCAGGTCCCCGTTGAGAGCCTGTGATCATGAAGCTGAGGTTGCTGGTGTAAAAAAGTTTGAGTTTGGGAGGTAAGAACTTCCCCACCTCCCAACCTCAGTGTATACACTCGGTCGCCTCAAAGTTTCCATCCAGTGTAATGCACACAGTAGACAATACATGGCCTCAGGGTTACGGTGTGTCAGTTATTGGGAGTAATTTGATTAATGGGGCTAGATGTAAGAATCAGAAATTGCTTGTTAACAGTGACAACTGTGGCCATTAATTCAACGACAGTCAGCGTCCTGTTGCTGGCGCTCGTAGTCGTGAAAGAGCATCGGTCAAAAACAGTGAGGCGACACACACGAGTCTGAACGTGTTTGAAAGGCATCATGTTGATTAACGTTAGCAACATTAGCCAGCTAAAACCACAATATCACTATATATTTTACATGCTTGGCAGTAATGTTAGCTTACCAAACGAAGGTCCCTCAATGAATCGAAGGCCCGGCCGATGTTGAGCCTAGTGTTAACTTTTCCTGCTTCAGCCTCCCGTCCGTGGTCAGAAGGCGAAGGGGAGACTCCGTAGTTTTGATCTCCTGGATCTCCGGAGCTGATAACGTTACTCGCTCTGGAGTTAACCCCCGTCACGTCACTCTGCAGCACGGATACAAGACACGGGAAACCTCGTCTTCAGGAGCTGCAGCATTTATTTCTGCACAAACTGCAACTTCCACTGTACATTTACTTGATATTCTCAAAGCTAAACTAACTCTCCGCTCTTCTCCGCTGCTCGCTTATTTCGCCTCTGCTCTCTCTCTCTCTTGCTTCACCACTCACTTCCCATGTGCACACACACTCCCACAACACTAGTTTTCCTCCGACATCGGTCACATTCCTGTTTTGCAAGACGGGCTTCACAAGATATAACTTTGTTTTTTTGTGCTTCCGTGGAGTTTGTGTTCTGGTGGGGGCTGGTCGTTTGTTGGCGTTAGTGTACTCCATTTCTAACTGAACGTTAGCTACGGCACGCCTGATGTCACATCTGCTGGGACACCGGCCCGAGTCCTTCACAGTCTACAGGTTGATAGAGGAAACACAGAAAGTCGAGGAAGGTCTCATTTTTTTTAGGTTAGGTTACAGCCTGTTCCCTCATTTGCAATAAAAAAAAAACAATTTATACGTGTAAAAAGTTACATACAGTCCCTTTAAACACAACTTAATTAAGGAACATGTGAGTACAATTTAACTAAATGATTAGATCTTTAACCTAGATTTACACACAAGGCATCTCTACAAGATTATTGAATAATAAAGGATCCACGTTAGCAAATATTGTGCTTTGGTGGTGCAAGTTCCCGAACAAATTAGCAGTTAGGGCAGCAGTGGGTAGAATTGGACCAAATATGATTAAAAAAAGTTATTTTTATAAAACGGTCACTATATCCTGACAGTAGTGCATGAGATAGGTAATCTGAAAGAAATCATATGCCTCTGTGTCCTCTGGTGTGCTCCTGTGCTCCTAATAGCTTCTGCAAGATTTCATAGACCGGAGGAAAACAACCAATCAGAGCCGAGCTGGAGTCTACCGTCTCTGAGCAGCTGTCAATCACTCGCCAACTTCGATCAAACGGTCAAACTAGGCAGCTGATCAAATATGAATCAATATTCTGTTACTGTAATGCCTATTTCTCACCTCAAAAGTTTTCAGAAACATCTTGTAGTGTACTGTTTAGCTGTAAAATGAGAAAGTTTGTGACCCGGCAGCCATGTTGAGATCAGTTGAGGAAATACCAAGCACCGCCCAACAGCCGGAGCACAGCCAATAGGAACGCTCAATAAAAACGCTTTCTCTCTGAAATGACCTGTGATTGGCCAAAGTCTCCCGTCACGGGCTAGATTTTTTAAAGCCTGAAAACAGAGCCATGAGGAGGTGCAGAAGTCTAGTTTTCTCTCAGAACACTTGAATTACAATATGCTGAAAGGTTATTCTGGATTTTTTGCCCAATGATGCCCAAAATATTCTGCCTACTGCAGGTTTAATCAGATTACCAAAAAAATCAACATGCAGTAAACCTGGGACTTTTGAGGGGGGGTCTAGGGGGCCCCGGGGCAAATGGATTGCAACATGTGCCCGGTTGACAAACCAGTCTTGGTTCCTGGCTATATCAGTTGTGCACTGTTAGTGCTGCATGCTCTTGCAACTGGTGTTTGTCCACTGTTTACAGTGTAAATTGGCTTTGATCTGCATGTTTCATGTTTATCCGATCGTCATTATGTTTAATGTTTTTGGTATAACCAGATCCAGTGTGCTCATCATACTGGCTATAAAGTGTTTCTGAGTCCTGACCTGAGGTTGGTTTATTTATTGTATGAGGCGATGCTGGTGAGTGTTTTTGGGGGAAATGTGTGATGGTGCCCTTCAATTTTGTATAGGTTCTAATCGTTTCATGGTGTGTGTGTGCGTGTGTGTGTGTGTGTGTGTGTGTGTGTGTGTGTGTGTGTGTGTGTGTGTGTGTGTTGGAGGGGATCTCTGTACTTGCTGGTACAGAGATGGGTCACCCCGAGGAGCCCGGGGGCCCCTGACACGGGTCGCCCTGCTTTGGCCCTTGGTGGTCAGCGGGTTTTACATGATGTGATCCGGTCGCCCCGGCACGCCGAGGTGCGCATGCCCACTAAAGAGGACGCAGCGGCGGCTCCATGTGTGTTGAGGCGCATTATTTGGCAACAGACGCGGCAGTGGGGAGGGCCGAAAAAAAAAAGAGGATATCCCCTGGATTTAAAAAAAAAGGCAACGATTTATCGAGGTTAACTGCAGATTAAAACATTCCTCGGTCGACCATCGGCGAAGAACGGGCGACAAAGCGAGCGAGTAAGTTGACTTGGGGGTGAAGTTTTTTTTAGTGAGTGAATCTTTTTATTCGGAGTCGTCGAGAGGGAGCCAGGTTTTCTCCTCCACCTATCTGTGACGATAAAGAAGCTGATGGGCTGTTGAAAAGTAACACTTCTCTCCGCAGAGCCAAAGGTTGAGCACCGGGGAGGAGGGGAGGAGAGGGAGGAGAGGGGGGCTCTCTCAGCCAAAAAGATCCTTTTATTTTACGTTTCCTTACGCGTAACCAGCTCGTAACCGTGATCCGTGGACTTGATTTCGTGCCGTAGAAGTCGTTAAATGAGGTAAAGGATTAGAACGTGACGTCGCCAGCGGCAACGCTCAGTTCCTTTCGGGCCGGTCGATGAAATTTATGACTGTTTTTTCTCTCCGGGAGGGGGACAGCCAGGTAACGTTAAACAGCCCCCATACAGGCTCACTTTTTGGGGCAGTGGGGGTAAAAGTTCGTGGCTGCTTTTTGAGCCGATGGTTGTCCCGTTGCCAGGTCAACGCTTCGGGTTCGGTTCTGGTGGTTGTGTGTGTGGGTCATGTCGATTGGAGGAGTTTCACTAACTGCTACTTTGACTTGGGAAGTCTGTACCGGCCGTTGACGTTTTCAGACGCCAACCGCTCGGCTCTATACGTGTTTTTGTGTGTTGTGTCGATGTTAGCTCATAATGTTAGCTCGCTAACTAATAACACCCTCCTACCGAGGCGGTGTCAATAATAATAATAAAAAAAAAAAGCCGGCTAGTTGCACATGTAGTGTGGGCTGGGTTTAGTTATTTAAAGGGGCTGAGTTGGGTTTGGATGGTGTAACTGGGTGGCCTGACGTTAATGGTGGACGCCGCTGCTCGCCTTTAAGCCCCCCCTGGCACCAGTGTTGGTTCTGCTATCTGGTAGCTAATCTTCCTACTTCTCTCTGTGACAACCGGAGTCTTCCTCCTCTTAAAGCTGAACACACACACATACGGACACACACCGCACACACTCTGTCTCAACCAGACAGGCACACACGCACTCACACAAACATTTCCAGCCACCACAGTCATACCAGTTTGCAGCGCTTCGGGACAAAAGCTGTGGCTCTGCCATCAAACCAGTTTATGCTATATTGTGTCGGTTTATTTTTGTATTATTTGCATTTGAAGCTTTTCATATTTAATGATTGGATATGACGGAAGCCGGTGTGTTGACAAAAACCACATGCAGCATTCTGCATGGTGTTATGGAGGAGGCACTGGCTGCTGCTGCTGCTGTTAACTTTATTTGTGATACTTTCAAGCTTAATTGCACTTTTTTTTTTTTGATTTACAAAGGTCTTATTACATAGTATCTGTACTGTTATTATTATCATTGTTCTCAGTGACAATCATAATAATCTAGTCTACAACTTGATCTGAAGTATGCTCATAACCAGACTACTAAAAAAGGAGTAAGTAGAGGAACACGTGAATGGCTTTAAGTTGTTGCATTAATTATTTCTTGTATTGGTTAATGTTATATATTTCAGAGATTATTGTTGTTGTTGTTAGGGCTGCAGTAAACCATTCCAATATCACTTAATAATGCGCTGATTATCTTTAGGGATGCACCGATCCGACTTTTTCGGTCCCGACAGCGATACCTGGGCTTTGGGTATCGGCCGATACCGAGTACCGATCCGACACCAGTGTTTGATTAATAAGCTGTATGCCTCACTGTGTGTAAGTGACTGGGATCATTCTTTTATGTGTAAGGCAACATCAGGCTTGACTTAAACATTGCTTTCCTAACTTTGTAAAACAAAATGTGACCAATGAATACATATATATACATTTATTTAATTGTTCTTCATAATTTAAATAATAAATCGTACTCCAGCAACTTGGTAAAATTTTTTAAAAATTAACAGGAATTACAATTCAGGTGTAAACCTTTTTTTAATGGAGCAACCAATTGGTCCAAACTTAGATTCAAATTACAGTGTGTAATATGTATAGTATATAATCACTGAATTGTATTGAATAGATCAGCTTCATTGTCACCGATATCCGATCCGGTATCGGTGCATCCCTAAATGTTACGTATTTCAGAGATTATTGTTGTTGTTAGGACTGCAGTAAACCACTGCTTTCAATATCGCTTAATAATTTGATGATTATTTTCTAAATTAATCTCTTGGTTTATAAAGTGATGGCAAATTGTGATCCATCCCAGTTTACCAGAGTTCAAGGTGACATCTTCAGAAGTCTTGTTTTGTCCGACCAAAACAGTCCAGAACTCAAAATATTAAGTTCACTATTATAGAAGGGTAAGAAAACTTTTGTGAATTTGGGCCATTCTTGTCTGAAATATTTAAACAATCGGTTGATTATCAAAAGTTGTTGCGGATTAATTTTCTGTCAATCGGCTAACTGTTGCTTTTGTCAAATATATTTAACCTTCTCATCAGTAATCAATGACCATTGGTTAATCAGGACCTGTGCACAATAAAGCCACTTAAAACCAAGTACTGTCCCTGCCATGTGGACTGAGGCTGGTATGGTGGTAAAGTGAGGAGACTTTATTGCCTCTTTGTGGAGATCTGGAATAAACAGTCAGTTGTCCATGTGGACAAAGAGCCTGAAAAGCGTTATTTGCATGTTAGAAAATCAGTTGCATTGTTTATGAGCTGTCACTGTGAACAAAATACAGGTTGCCTTTAGTGAAGGGGTTGTCTAACAAAGGTCAGAAGAGAGGAGAATGCTTTGCTTTGACACCGGCACTACCTACTAGCTGCTACGACGGACAGTGTTGAAGTTGTACGTCCACTGGTAGTCCCATCTACCCGGGGTGACTCATGACCCAGTGTATTCATAGTATTAAAATTACAAGACCGAGTGTGAGTCAGAAAGCGTTGAGAAAGTTTCAGCCTTGTTGTTTTTCCAGAAATCGCCGTTCCAGTGATCACACATATGAGCGATCCCGAGCAGAGTTGTGTAATCGGCCAGTGTTCTGGAAAGGGTCGTCTGCTGGACACATTTTAAGCTGCTGCACATGACTGCAGGGGTCACAGGGCAGCTGTTTAGTCAAGCCTCCATGACTTCATCAAATATATAGGCAGCAGCACTGATTGCCTTTTTCTGCCTGTTTTGTGGAGACAGTGGTGCTGGTTGCTCCATAAAGCGCTGATATTGAGCAAGCCGGTGATCAGCTTCAAAGTTAAATTGTTCAATCATACCAGCTCAGATTATTTCATTGTGAAGGTTTTGTTACTGGTTGATGCTCGGAGACCGTCGTCACCGCTGTCATTTGTTATTCTGACCGATCCAATCAGATAATTGATAAGAACGTTTCGCCAGTGCAGCAGTTCTATGACTGCGTGGGTGCACAGTTTTCTGAACACCCGGTGCGGTGTAGAAATATGTTTTCACAGGTTAAAGGTCCGTCGGTGGGTAAATAACATGCCGAATGCACACCGTATGTGCAGCCAGACATCGATGATGGTCGAGAGTGAGTCTGCCAGCCCGAGTGAAGGATGATTGAGTGACTGATGGTTGTCATGATCCACGAGTGACTAGATAAATAACCACCGCGGGGAAGGAAGAAAAGACACTCGGCAGAAAACAAGACCGGTGTAGATAAACTGTGGATTCGGATGAGCGGCGCCCTGATAGTGGTAGCAACCTGATACCAGATTAAAGTACAAGTATTCTGCCTTGGTGAAAGCCACACAGAGAGTCAAGTACCTGCACAGTACAATATAATAATATGGATATATGTAATTACACTGCAAATGTTAATGGGAGGATTGAGTTAGATTAGAACTTTTTAAAAGTCTTCAAACAGACTGTACAATCAGTTAACCAGATAGAGTAATAATGAGATATTAGATCAGCCTTTTTTAGAATAAGAAACTTAAGCAGTATCTACAGTTAACGTGCTGTTGGTTAAGAAATATTACATGTCAATAAGAGCCCTATAAACTCTAATTTATTGTCATGTCTTAATGACAAGATGACAAACATTAGTGTTTGTTACAGGACCGGCCTTTTGGTCATTTTGTTGATGTGGCCTGATTAATGAACGCACATAGACAAAAGGGCTGCAAGATGATTGGAAAAATGATGTGATGTAAATAAGCAACTATGATTATTATTTATTTATACGTTGTGTTATTTGTCTAACGCCCTCTTGCACCCTAACATAAACCTTGTTTCACTGCAGTTACTTTACAAAGCAGCAGTAGCTAAAAAGTATTTCTTACATTGTTATATATGTACATACTATATATTAGGGCTGTGTATTGGCAAGAATCTGGCGATATGATACGTATCATGATACAGGGGTAACAATTCAATATATTGCGATATATTGCTATACTGTAAGCAAGGCGATATGTTGCAATTTTTTTTCCAATCTAATTTTAGGAAAACTGTCATAGTATAAAGAAACACCACCATACAATATCTGAGTAAAAACAAAGTCACTATGTGAAATGGCTACTATGGGGACCAACATCATTACACATGAATACAATTGGACTCATTGGATCTTTACAGTGATACCCAATTTATGCAATTCCAAGACTGTCTGGGGGACCCCATTATGGAGAAATATTCAAACAGATCATTTTTAGAAAGGGTGAAAATAACACATTTATACTGCAAGCAAGAAACTGCATGGTTTTTGCCCATACCTGCATGTGATTATCATAATGTGGGCATGTCTGTAAAGGGGAGACTCGTGGGTACCCATACAACCCATTTTCATTCACATATCTTGAGTGAGAGGTCAAGAGACCCCTTTGAAAATGGCCATGCCAGTTTTTCCTCGCCAAAATGGTTGGTTGGCTGGTTGGTACAAATTGATTCCTTAGGTTTTCTAGTTTCATATGATGCCGGTGTCTTCACTCTAACTTTAAAAGTGCCCGCTACAACCTCCGAAAGACAGAATAGCGGCCCGGGTCCGCCGACGGGCCGTCGGATTTTTAAGAGGTTAATTAAAATCAATACAGCGTTTTGGAGAATCGATACAGTATCGCAAAACATAACATCGTGATACTCCATGTGTATCGATATTTTCTCCAACCCCTATACATATCATGGCACATATCTCAACTAGTGTCCGTTTATTCCCGTTTTACAGAAATATCGCCCTCTCCTTCAACGGAAGACCCAACAGCATGCTGGGAAAAGGCAGAGAAATAATGCCAGAAAGAACTGATGGGAAAACTAGTGCTATTAGAGTGGCAGCTCAACAAACTTAAGGACACATCACCATGACCGCACCACCACACACCGTACAATGGTGTCTTTACAGTGTCGTTAAATGCTGTTCGAGGATTTCCATCTTATTTGAATATTTATCAGGATGATATTGCGTATGGAGATAATTGAGATAATCTTACCATAACCACACTGATAGAAATAGTATAATATTGAAATGGGCATTGTAGCTCTTTAATGTGTGTGCTGGTGAACAGTCAGTTTACTTGTATGTTAACTCTGTGTACATACATAGAATTTAAGTGTAAAGTTGAGTTTTCCTTTCAGTTTTGGATGCCTTCAGAGCCTTTGCACTGGTTGCATGTGATGTCAAGTTCTTGGGTGGTTGGGGGTTTGATCCACCATACGTGTGTGTGTGTGTGGGTGGGCTTGATGGAAATGTGTGTAAACTGCCGTGGAGATGAAACGTGAAACCTGTCAGCCATTCAGATCCCCCGTTACAAAGATAGGGTCGGTGTCTGCATGAGGTTGGGGGGGGGGGGGGGTTGGCGTTTCTAACTTCTTCCCCCATCATTACACAGCATG
Source organism: Sebastolobus alascanus (assembly GCA_916701645.2). NCBI lineage: Eukaryota > Metazoa > Chordata > Actinopteri > Perciformes > Sebastidae > Sebastolobus > Sebastolobus alascanus. The sequence continues at coordinate 173,441 of CAKAOJ020000195.1, forward strand.
AGAATTAAAAACGCCATCACAACTCTCCTCAGCACACACTCACACACATGCACTCACATGCTGTGTAATGGCCGTCACTGTGGAAGCACGGCGTCTCCTCTGGCACCTGAAGGGTTAAAACAAGCTTCTCTCTCGGTCACACACACACACACACACACACTCACACACACACACTCACACACACACACACACTAGCCAACCGGTTTAAACCAGTTCTCAGGAAAAGTGCTTTGTGTCCCACTGAATCCTGGGAAGGGTCATGTCATGTGTGTCTCAGTGATGTCAGAGTATTTAAAAAAAAAAAACTTAGGCAGCTCTCTGTTATCAGATGATTGCTCTGCATGCTGCATTGTGACTCTGCATGTATAGTCTATATAGGTACATCATGGATACACTGAGTGTGCTTTATGCTCGCCGCCATAACCACTCTGAGAACAGGAAGAGGAGGGGGCAGGACTGTGTGTACAGTGTGTGTCACCGAGAAGTAGAAGGTTGTATGGGTTAATTGTAGTCCTTTTTTTTTCCTAAAAAAAAAACCATAGCTTCCTGTAGCGCGTCGCTGGGCAGACCGAGGGCCTCCGCAGACTTGGTAGGACCGGGCCTCGATTCTGTAACATACATACATGCATGAATATGATTCAGGACATAACGGTGCTGTGTTTCGTCTTTGCGGCCGTCCCGTAAATAGCGGCGGTCTGAGTCAGTCTCTGAATGTCACTTGTGCTTTCTCTTTGGGATTCTGAACTTGGAGCACAGGTCGTCTCCTGCAGCGTGCCACACGGGCCAGCACGTGTTCACCTTTTTACATATTTGATTTGATTGCACAATAGTGTGCCCGTTTTTAGTCTTATCCTGGTTTTTGTTGAAGTTGGAACACGGGACGTTAAAATGCGCAATGAGGATACTCATATATATGTTGGACTGACCAGTCACTTTCTTTTCTGTACATGTTTAAAGGAGCAGTGTGAAGGATTAGTGGTATCTAAAGGTGAGGTTGCAGATTGCAACCAACGGAGTACCCCTCTCCTCACCCCTCCCTTTCTAAAGCTGGGGACACACCAACCTGACATCGGCGAACTAGCGGCGACGAAGGCCGCCTGTTTCGTCGTCTCGTGTCGCCTTTGTTTTGGCCGACAAGTTGCGTCCGAACATCCCGCAAATGCTCCATTTCTGCCAATAAATCCCCCTGAATCCTACACACTGGCCCTTTAAGGGTCGGGTTATGTTAGAAAAGAACCTAGTTTGACTACGTCAGAAGGCAAAAGTGTTTATACCTGATCCCCGGCCACCTGACTCGAAAGCAGGGTGAAAAGCCAGGGACGACACGCCATGAACATTTTAAATACGGGGATAACGGCGCACACTTCTCAGTCTCTCCTGGAAGGCGTTGATATGGTGTGGCACTAGGCTGCACGCAAGAAAAGCGACAGAAATAGTTGTAAAAAAGAGAGTTTGAGAGAGAAGTCCAATCCCTTTTTAGGTTGACTCTCTTATGGTATACAGTCCTTTTGTTATTGTGCAGATAAAGGCATGGTGTATATGGTTCTTTTTTACACACAGAACAATGTGATTATCAAAACCATAAAGGTAAACATGTATTGACTCATGTGGTCTGCCTGTGTCTCCTCTCATTTCTGACCTGACACTGAGGCTTTCGGAGCAGCCACTGTAGGGGTATAATGTGCGTCTGTATGTACTTACCGTGTACTTTCTGTCTTTCTGTCTGCTGGCATGTCAACATCTGGTGGGATGGAATTTGTTGTACAGGGGGGCACATCGGTCGTAATGGATCCGGTGCTCTTCGGTGCACAAGCTCTCTGAAATGAATGAAAAAATAATTTCACTTACATAAATTACTAAAATACTTGGATTCATGTGTCACTATGAATATTTTAACAGAATTCATGCTCCAGTTAATTTAGGATATTCCCCAAGTCCTTTTTAACTCTGATTTGATTACGATATTGTCATGTTTTTCCAGCTGTTTGATGTCTCACTGCAGCACGGCAGCAACTTCTTTGTTGTTATCCCTCTAACAAGAAACAGTCAAGTGATCCTCAGTTTTTTTTTCGTTTTTTTTGCACTGAACATTGAGTACTTACTCAGTACTCCCATCTTCTTTTACGTCCATCTTTTTTTTCTGTTTTCCTTTCTTTTGGTTTTTGGTTTACTCTGACATTTGGATAATTGGATGTTTTGGAATTATACTTGAGTCAACATCTAGGTCATGTGACCTTTCTAATCCCTCATGTTTTGTCTGGGGGCCATTTTAGTCACCCTGTGTCCCCTACAGCTGACTCAAGGTCAGCTTTGTCTACTTAAGTTCTGAATGATAGGCCCACAATCACAACCACAAGTTAATTTATTATTATAATAGCTCTGTATTGTATGTTTGTCAGATAATGTCAACATCACAGGAATAAATTGTGACAATCAGAGCTTTAAATTGTCTTTTTAAACATTGTGCAGTGCGGCTCTTGTTTCGAACGGCTGTAATCAACTTTATTTTGAACTTGAACCAAATTTATTGGTTAATTAATTCAGTGAACGCATTGCTGGAGGTTCCTTAGTCGCGGAGAGCTAAATGAATAGACCTTTGTTGATGTGTTTGTATTTGTCCTTCACTTCAGCTGCTTTCATCTCTTACTCTTCAGATGTTCTTTTAACGTCTTTCAGAACTTACATAGAACATGTTGGAGCCTAAATACCTGTTGGGTTTAAACTTGCAACTGTTTTTAGCTTGAACTGACACCTTAAAGGGGCCCTGTGGAGTTTTCTTGTAAACAAAAGTTTTATGTCTTAACTTAAACTGACACTTCAACTCCTTTTAAGTGTTTGAACTTTACTGCAACTCACAGTATTTCACAAGCAAAGATTCACTTTTTATTAGGCCTACGTGTTAACCTGTTTACTGGCTTACATCTGCAGTGGCTAGCCAGGTTCAACTACTTCAGCTGACATTTCCACTACTTTCAACAATTACCATTTTTATCTTATTTATGGTGGTTACACCTGCTATTTTCAGCATAATTCCTAGTTCATACTACTTGACTTTAGCCCTGATTTTCCACACAAAAGACCAAGATCAGAGGCAAGTCCGCGTTAGCTCGTTACACGCACATGGGTGCTCGAGCGCCACGTGTGAACTGTTCAAAGACGGGAGCCGAGAGGCTCGCCGGTGCCTCGCAGACACATTCCAGAGCGCAAGACACGGGTTGAAGGGAAACCAAAACCTGGCGGAGGGATCGCCTGTAACAATAAGAACTTACTGTATGTGTTGCATTTGCAACACGGACCAAAGTTGTTGTTGCTCCCCAGGGTGTTGGATGTTTGCATGAATAAACATAACGCATAATCTGATCTACATAGGATAAATAGTAAAGACTTGTGGAAACAGGCTACTTTTTGAACACTTGCGCCAACAACATCAACAAGCATGCCTACGCCCGTCACTTCTCACGTGTGTTTGTGTGACAGAACGTAGTTTGGAGAACTCATCGGGGATTCCTCCCAGTGAAAGATCTTGTAGCGTGTCACCCCCCTTTTGCTCACAAATCACAACGACTTCAAGACTCACGATTACAAGACAGCCAGTTGCGTAGTGTGAACAGTACAGCGATCTGACGACTTTGAAAGTTGTGTAGTCTGAACTTGGCTCAAGCGAGCACACTTTACATTTTACTCCAGAAAATGTAGCCCATTCTAGTTCTGTCTTATTTGTTGCTTTTGATAACATTTTTTAAAATATAAAATAATACAGTTATTCCTTCCTGTATCTGCAGGGGATGTCTGAGGAGGCTGTCCGCCAGACGCGCAGCCAGAAGAGGGCGCTGGAGAAAGATGCTGCTCCCCAGTCTGTAGAACCCTCTGATTCTGACAATGAAAGCAAAAAGCCTAAATTGGACCCTTCTGAACCTGAAACACAGGATCAAACTGAACCTGAACCTGACTCTCTGATGGAACAGGAAGATCAGAACCGGACTACGGTTCTCGGATCAGAGCAGGGGAAAGAGCAGGAAGAACGGCAGAGCCCGTCTCCGTTACCTTTAGCGTTACCTTCGGCCTCTCAGCCGGTGCAGGACGATGAGGAGCGGACCCAGAGACAACAGGTGACGGTTGAACCCAGCTCGGACAATCGGACTGACTGCAATGACCGAGCCAGCAAGGTGAGGACAGAGCCAGCTCTGTCTGACACGAGGAGCCAGGTCCGACCGGCGGAGCCAAAGGTGTCCGGCGGCATGCTGGCTGCAGGCGAGGTGAAGGCCACCATTAAAGTGGAGGTTCAGACGAGAGACAAGCCCGTGGACATGAGCACCTCCAGAGGGTGAGAAATGGTTTATAGTAAACTCTCTTCAGCTGTGACAACCACATGAAGTATATGTCAAAGAAGTAATGATGGAAACTTTTATCTAGACAGCAGAAAGGCCGCAGGCTTCTTGATGGGGAGAAAAACTCACTTATGAGAGTGTGCAAAAGGATGTATTACACTTTATTTAAGTCTAAAAAGACTGAAAATGCTTAAAGTTACTTTTACGCTCCTGAATTACCATGTAGGGTGGAGGGTTGGGGGGGGGTGTTGTTGTCCTCAGAGGTGATGTTTAACTTTATCTTTTTAGTCTACCTCCATTTTCCCCCCACTCAGCACCTGAACCCTAAAAACTCCCCTCACACAAAATGAAGCCGTGTGTCACAAACCGGTTCCAGCCGGTTGTTGCCATGGTTTCCACAGTGGAAGGAACAGCGAGGGCAGGGGGGGGGAGGAGAAAAAGTGAGTGTGTCACGTGATAATGACTTTGAGGTCATGTGACTTCTTTGGAAGAGTAGTGATTAATCCACAGGAAGTGATGATGGCGCTAAGCCCTGAGGAGAGACACACACACACACACACACACACACACACACACACACATATATAAGGAGGACGGCGAGGAGAGACAGGCCTCACGTTGTCGTGCACAGACTTTAACAACTTCATAAAAATACATAATCTGTGTAATCACAAGACCGTCCTTGTTTTTTAGAGGAACATCACTCATGTTCTTCAGTTTTTTTGAATGCCACTAGTTATAGAATTTAGGTCATCCGCTCTCACATTTGGCCCGTAGTTGAATTAGTCGCTTTGCAGGAGAAGCTACATGTGTTGGGAGGGGGGTGGGGGGTATGTGTAATATGTAAAGGTTGATCCAAACTGCCTCCAAGATTCCCACATGCTTTCATTTCCATTTTGAATGACGTATGTAGCCTGATACAGGTCACCCCCAAATGACTCAGACGACTGTAATGCGCTGCCACAATATCCTGTTTCAACAGGAAATACATGCTCTCAAACAGCCGTCGCATTTTGGCTGAAAGACCTTTACTGGAGCTTTAAGCCCCACCTTGGTCCTCCTCGGCATTTAGGACGATTCTGTTGTGGGTGTAGCATCAACATGAAGAGAAGCTGTGCGGAGGAGAGATGTCTGGACTTTCTAGATTACAGCGGAGCGGATCAACCTCCAGTCATAAATTATAATTGTGGTTGAGGAGCAGATCGACATTACTAATAGATGCTAATATTTGAGCCAGTTGAGGTGTACTTTTTTCATCTTGCCTCAAACAGCCATAAAGTGTTCTTAACCTCAACCCCACTGGATCAGTCAGTACAAACTCATAATGTTGCAGCTACACATTGTTTAAACCCAAATAACATTTTTTTTTTCAATATATATTCTTTTACATCCTGACAGTTTATCTGACTAATAATTTTGACATAACTGATATACCGGTAATGCTGTTTTGTGTCCACTGTATACAGTATTAGTGCTTGATTTATAAAATACTGGAATCTAAATTTGAATGTCATTGTCCGAATTTATGTCCAGCAGTATAAAAAGGGAGAAGCGCCCTCCGTCCCCTGAAGATGACGATGTCATCATCCTGTCAGATAACGACTCCCCCAGTCCACAGATGAACGGCTTGAGCCACTTTAAGGAGCTGGACACAGACCTGCTCATGGTGAGACACATGTATACACAAAGCTAGAAGTTGTGCATTTCATGCTACTATACTACTACTACTACTACTACTACTACTATTACTACTACTACTACTGAGATGGATCCTGAGACACGTTTGAATCGTAACCTAGGCCTTAGCTATTAGCGTTTTTTGATTTTTCTTAAAGTGTGGACACTAGGGCTACTTGATAATGGCAAAAATCCAAATCACGATTATTTTGGTCAGTATTAAGATGACAATTATATATCGCGATTACTCATAGAACATTTTGTATCTCACATTTTAGAGTTAAATGCATCAGTCTGGTGCACTTTGACAGCAAAATCAAGAGGATAGATCTATGAAGAACTTTGTGCTCTAGTAAACAATTTAATCATAAACACACTGGTTGTATAGATATGAGTTTAGACGACGCGGCAAAAAAGTCACACCCACATAAACGAGACGGGGTACATGTTTCAAGACGGTTCTTTGATGCTCAGAGCAACTGAAAATTAGTTAGCAGATTGGGGCTTCAATGTCCTACAAGATGCATGACTGTTAGTGGATAGTTTAAACTCCAACATCAAATGTTTTAGTCCCTGGAAAGTACTTTTGTCTTTTGTAAAGCGAGTGATGTTGTTATCTGTAGAAGAGCAGCCCAGCGGAGAGGGAGCGCATCATTAAGCAGCTGAAGGAGGAGCTGAGACTGGAGGAGGCCAAGCTGGTGCTGCTGAAGAAACTTCGACAGAGCCAGATACAGAAGGACACTCTCCATAAGGTAAACGGTCGTTACCCGCGTCAACACCGGGTCACGCGAAGCGCCGCACATCCCCACAACACGGGCTTCCACTTCAAGCCTCCCGTCTGTTGTTTAATATCTTTCTCCGTTTCCTCTCCAGCCCTCAGGTCTGTCCGGCTCCTCTGCTCCTCCTCCTCTCATTCGAGGAACAATTACAAGCAATAAAGGCTCTCAGCAGGTTAATGCTCTACCATGACTCATGCGCTCAGGCAGCATATCTGTGTGACAGCAACTTCATACTGTAGTTGATGCCGTTTCTGATGTTTTTTTTGTTTTTTTTAACCAGATTTTGACAGGCAGGAGTTTGGGCACGGTCATCCCTCCGCCGCTGGTGAGAGGAGGGCAGCTGGTGTCGTCCAAACATGGCTCCCAGATTATAATGCCACCTCTGGTCAGAGGGGCACAGGTGAGTCATGGGTGAAATGTTAACAATATTACCACGCAAAGATATTAAAATGACATTTTTTTTTTTAATATATTTAAAGTTGTCTTTGTCAGGGCAATGATAGCCTGAGTGGAACCAGCTTACTGCTGTTTTTCACTCTGGGACAATCTGCAGGGAAATAATTACACTTAAACTTAAGACTTATGACCTCTCTTTGCGCCTCTCTCTCTGTGTGTGTGCCCTTTGCCTCGGTGCTTTCGATGCCCCTCCCTCGTCCGCCACTACCTTTGTCCGTGATGTCCCTCCGTGTCATCCCTCTCATTGTCCTGGTTAGCCCATCTCTGTATCTCCACAGCAGATCCAGGCTCTCCGCCAGCAGCAGCAGCAGCAGTTGGCCGCCTCTGGAGGCTCGGGCTCAGGACCGCCTCCTCTGCTGTTGGGCCTCAGGACCTCAGCCCCTGCAACCCACGGCCAGAGAGGCATGGTCAACTCAGGCTTCATCCGAATTGGCAATAGCGCTAACACACTGGTCAGTATTTCACACGTGCTTTCAAGTTAACATCCAGGGTGGGGGTTCAGGGTTCACTTCACTACATTTCAGTCAAAAATCTTTAAGTACAATTACAGGAACATATACTAAATTAGTACTCAATTGCAATTCAAATGTACTATATTTTGATATTTTTCTTTGATTAATTCTACAAGTTTGAGGTGTAACAAAAGTGCACAGTGAACTCAAAATATTGCATGAAGTTAATATTTGGCATTTTCTCATAAATCCCTTATGCTAACGCTTTAAAGTGATTTTAAAATAAGAAATCTCACAGTATTAGAAGATATTGAAATTTATTGGCTATCTGTTCTGCAACTCTTTAATGCGATTTGATGTTATCTTGTATTTCTACAACTGATGATGATAAGTTCATCAGTTAGCCTAGTTAACGTGGTTGAAGTGATATATATATCTATATATATAGATATATATATTAACGCTTAATATCCTGAATCCTGCCACCTATCACATCCTGACATCAGATTCCTCTCACATGTAATTTCTACAAACTGGGTTCAATTCACCACCTCACCATCTGCAATTCCCCCTGTCTCCATAATGTTCGTGGGTCAGAGTTTCCGTACAGGCGCGCAAAGTGACGTACGCCTTTCAGGCCCCGTTTTGTGCATACGCAACGTTATAAATGAGGCCCAGGCAGGCGCTGATACAGACACTTTCTTAGCAATTTCCACCATAAAGTCTTGATCCGACTTTAAACCAAAGATCGTATATTGCTAAGAAGTGAAAGACAATTATACGTTCCATTTGCAACGCCAGGGCCCAGCAGCAGACCTACGCCTCCATCATTTTGGACTGTAGTCAAGTCGACTACCATAATAACGCAAGTTAAACGTCCGCCTACAAAGTGCCGTACAATAGTAAAACAAAATGATTTCTATCGTCATGATTTTAATGTTTCTACCAAAATGGACTGTGTTGAACGATTAAAATATTACAAATATGCATACTATGATGACTATTTACTTATTTATTAACTTTTTGCCCGGCTGCTTCCCAGTGGAGCATTAAGTGAGCGATGGACATAAATGGAAGTTATAAAAATCCAGCACACAGATTTTGAGAGCAATCTCAAACTTTTTCATATCAAGGACCTCCAATATCGATGAACAATAGACCACAGACCATGGATGTATAAGAGGTTGTGCCCTGTGCTTTTGTCCTGGGTGTTGGTAAATAGCCTACAATTAAACAATTACAGCATACAGCCCATGGGTGTATTATAAGATAATAAAAGTGATGAATTACAGCCAATATATCCATTATTACAGCTAGCAGGAAGCTGGTAGAAATATGTCATATGAACGTGCAGGGCGGTGCAGTCCTGTGGGTCTGATGTACATTCATAATGCCGAGGAATATAACTCTGGATTCAGCTATTAGTGAATTTTACAACTTTTAGGACATAATGATTTAAATGAGGGCTATTTAGGTGTTCGTACTGGGAAGTTGATTTACCTAAAAAAAAATATCCTCTGATTTACTGACATCTTTTTATACAGTCATGGCTATGGACTCATTGGACTCATTGTCATTTTCGGTCCAAAATGGCGGCAGCGCTACCGCATCGCCATCTAGCGGCCATTGTCAAAAAAGCACCAGAGTTTCGCCTCTTTGCTTCTATACTACTTTGTTTAAACTCGGAAGAAATGAATGCAAGAAAAAGGAAACTTCTGGCTATTTTACTTTTATATCGGCGTTGGAAGCAAAGACAGCGGGTCGCTGGACGCCGGAGGGTTCATACCGCTGTTCAGGCTCATTTTTGGGGTCATGAAAATGTTTCTGCACCAAGTAACGCTGGTGCAGAAAGTGCATTCAGCCGGCTAGCTACGCTAGGTTAGCATGTGCTGCTAACGTTAGAAATCATGCAAACTGTGAGATTTCTTTCAGTTTAACGTCTTCGTTAAATCGACAGGGTGCTTGAACTTTATTATATTATTTAAGGGAACAGAAGAAACGTTAGGTAACGTTACGTATTTAAGCTAGTTAAATATAACTACCAGTCTTAATTAGTTTATAACATAAACGTCAGCTACCTTGCTCACTGTCAGCCAATCAGAGACGAAACATTTCAGTGGCCTGACCGTCACCTTTAGTAAGTTACCTATTACAATATAGCTTACGTGTAACACTGCTAATGACCTTACCTTTTGGTAAACATTGCACAGTTACCCATAACGAACTTCTTTCGGAGAACTGAAGTGAAGGTAACCTTACGGTAAACGTGTGAAATAAAGTAGCTCGCTAACATGGAGGGGTGCTAGCTGCTAGCTTTACACTGGGTGACTGAGCAGGTGGTTTAGCTGAAGACTGATTCTGAGGCAGCAGCTTGTCTGTGCATTAAATCATCAGCTGACTGTTGAATTGAATGCATGCTTTTCTCTGAACAAATATCACTGAAGGCTATATTTAACTGACATTATGTACGACAAGAAGCTGTAACAAAAAAGCAGTAACAAACCCCTGTATGAAAACAAAGCAAAACTGGTCCATAGATATAAATGTATTATGAGCTATAATAATACAGCTAATAATTCTAGTCTAGAAGTGGCTTTCCTTTAATATTTGCACATTTTTTTATATGGTCACAGAAGCCTTGAATAGGGCTCCAACTGTCTGGTCAGTGTTCTTTGATCCTTGCAATTAATCAACACCAACTTCAACTTGGTAACTTCTGTATGGCTCAGACCATTCAAACACATTCTGACCTTGACTGGATGTTTACACCTGTCTTGTTTTCTTCCTGTCTTTGCTTGTTTTCAAAGGCCTCCAGTTTGAAGGGCTCTTCCTCAGGAAGCAGCGGTGTGTCTGTGGTTAGCGTGAACGACTCTCCAGCCAGCCGCCAAGCTGCAGCTAAACTCGCCCTGCGCAAACAACTGGAGAAGACCCTACTGGAGATTCCCCCACCAAAGCCCCCTGCTCCGGAGTTTAACTTCCTGCCCTCTGCAGCCAATAATGAGTTCATCTACCTGGTGGGACTGGAAGAAGTGGTACAGAATCTGCTGGATACCATCCACAGAGGTGTGTTACTTTTTCCAAGTAAAAATGCCAAACATCCTCTAGTTCTAAATTGTGAAGATTTTCTGCTTTTCTTTGTTACATATGATCGTAAACTGAATATATTTAGGTTTGGACTGCTGGTTGGACGAAACAATAATTGTAATATTCATCAATAATAAAAAATAGTCATTAGTTTCAGCCTTAGACGCTAGGCTAAAGAGTTAGCAATTGACCTGCCCATTTTTATGGAATTGTCCATATGTAGTCAGGATATCCCCACTTTCACCCAGGACTTAAATATCTGTCTACCACCTGTGTCTTTGACACCATAGAAGCGCCTCTGTTCGTTTTCAATCGGTGCGTCTCGATTTCCCATCTCTCTCCATCCAGGGAAGACGGGTGTAGCGCTGTCCAAGACCATTACCAGAGAACCCTTCACCTGCACCCAGTGCAAAACGGACTTCACCTGCCGCTGGAGGCAGGACAAGACCAAAGGCGGGGCACTCCTCTGTGAACACTGCATGTCATCCAATCAGAAGAAGGTTTTGAAAGCTGAGCACACCAATAGGCTGAAAGCTGCGTTTGTCAAAGCACTGCAGCAAGAGCAGGAAATAGAGCAGCGTATTTTTCAGCAGACGTCCTCACCGGTCTCCCACAGCAGCTCCTCGTCCTCTTCGTCGATGAGAGCAGAGAAGCTGGTGTCCCAGCAGCTGAAGCAGGCTCACGCCAGAGCGTCCGCCCTCCAGCACCTCCACCAGGCCAGTCGAGGAGCCAACATGGTTCACCATCACTCCATCAAGCAGGTTGGAATCAGTTTTTATTTTTAAAGGGAAGCATTTGTGCAGTTGATGCAACTGTAACTCAAGACCCCTCTCTGTGTTTCTTAACCCCCCCCCCCCTCCCAGAGCTCCCAGGGCCAGCTGTCCCACGGTGTCTCATCACTGGGGATGAGGGGCACCCCCCACTCCTTCTCCTCCTCCTCCCAGCTGCAGAGTGCAGTGGCGGCTGCAGCTTTGGTCAGTCGGCCAGGTAAGCATGCCCACTTTTCCCACCGCTCTGTCCAGAGTTCAAAGGTGAGCAGCAGCGGAATCGCCGGCGGCAGGATTATCAGCGGAGGTAGTGCCTCATCCACTGCATGGAAGAAGCAGAGCAACAGCAATACAGGTAGACTCACATTAATACCAGCCGGCCTGCTGACATCGGCTCTCTTTCAAATTCCTGTCTGGTCCAAAAGCAATCCTTGAACGTCCTACGTCCAAATTTCTCTTGTGTTAAGGAATCTTATACAGAAGACGCCCTCTAGTATAATCTCATACACTAGATGAAAAATATAATACAGTTAAGGAGGAAATGTTTTCGGACAAGGCAACCCCACTCCCCAGTTCTCCTCCTGCGAGTGATCTCAGTCTTCCTACTTTAGTCCCTCAGTTTGGTGGTGTATTGTTTCCCCGGGTGTCACTACCAAACCTCAGAGTAGAAATCTTCGTAATTTTTCCTCTCTGTCTGTATGCTGGGGGGACACGGGTGGCTATATATTCAGGCGCTACAAAATCATACTGCTTTCTTCTTATTCAACTCAAAAAGGCATGAAACTGCCAGCGTGCAGCTTGCTCCGCGCCTTGACCCGCTGCTCTGTTGCATGTTCACAGGAGTCACCATGGCTTACGTGAACCCCAGCCTGACAGGTCACAAGACATCAGCCGCCGTCGACGCTCGTCAGAGGGAGTACCTGCTGGACATGATCCCCTCTCGCTCGTCGATCTCGCAGACTGCAAACACGTGGAAATAATTTCAATAGTACTCCAGTACTACTTTGTTTTTTGTCCAAGTTCCTGAGTTCCAATAATATGGTCAACAGCAACCCCTGGAGGACTGTTAAGCAAATACAATCTCTCAAAGCGAAGAAACGTTCCTTCCTCACCTTTGTACGATTGTTCTTTGAGTTTTTTTTTTTTTTTCCTGTTGTTTATTTTGAGATTTGCTGTTCCTTCGGTAATTGTGCAGAAACTATTTTGATTGGATTGGGGCAAAGAAAAAAAACTAATACTTGAAGGGCTTCCCCCCTGGGTACTCCTGTCCTCCAGACTGGGTGGTTAAACGGTGGTGTGATAAGAGGTTATGTGTGCATTGAGTACTCTATCCTGGGCTTATAAGCCCTTTCTGCCATGATGTGGGTCAAACTGACCCAAGCTTTTGACACTTGAATGGTTATAGTCATACCCAAGAGTTCACATTCAACAACATACACATTTATTTTAAGCAAAAAGAAAATAATGGAGTTGTAAAAGTTTCAGTACACCCCTGTAGTTAAAGGTTTGAATTTATTTTGTATTTACAGTAAGTTATTTTGTTTTTTTATTATTATTATTATTATATTTCAGTATATGGTGGTTTCCACAAATGAAGAGTTTATTCTAGCTTTTTTTTTTTCCCCATTTAACAGCATGCCTTTCCTGAACCCCTCTGTTCATTTCACACCTTAGCTGAAGAAGCATGGGGTCGTTGCTCAACTCATCTGTAATTACCATCTGTAATTTGCTTATTTTATATTAATGTCAACATTGTAAGATTCATTTGAGTGTTTTTGTCATTGCTGAGAAAATGAAAACTCTGAAGGAGCTGAACTTGCCACACTTGAACCAGCGATCAACTATAATCCACACAACAACACGGACTATCTCCCAGCTACCAAGAGCCTGGAATACACAAGATATGTTCATCTCGTACCCCTCACCATACTGTATCGTTTCTCTGCTCCCCGATTTTAACTGCATTGTACAAACTTACGTTAAAATTTATTTGGTTTACTTTTTTTCCTAGCTCCTAAAGAAATAAAAATATACATTTTAAGCACTTGTTTTCATTTATTATGTGTGGATGATATAACACCCGTTTCACATTTCATCTACAAACAAAACCTTAGGGGTGAACTCAGTGCTCTTTGTGAAAAAGATCAGAGCGTGGGTTGTTGAATCAATTCTCTAGCATTCAGTATTGCTTCTTTACAAATTACAAATAGTGAAGTGATGTGTTGGTTGAGAGGTTATCAGATCAGTGTTTGTCCAAAGCAAATGAAGGTCCAAAGTCGAAGAGAAACTGAAGGAAATGAAATGCAAGCAAGAAGGACAGAATGTATCATAGAGGCGGATCAGATAACAGTTGGGAAGTGAGGTGGAAACAGGAATGGCAGGTTGGTGAGATCACTGTTGATTAAACTAAAAGGGAACATATTTTACAAGACTGTATTTACAGTGCGTGCCAGCAACCGTGCCATCCACTCCAATACATTTCAGAGGAAAATGTATATATCATATATATATATATGATTTTTTTTGTTACAGTTGAACTGAACTGCCTAACAGGATATTGAGTAGTTAAAATGAACTCTTCCTCGACAATCTACAACATTGCAGTACTGCTTAAACCAATTATAATCCGATGGTATAAAATACAATGACATAACTGTGACAGGGGTGTTTTGTTGCATGAGTATTCAAATGGCTTTATTGGCATGACGTAACACTGTACATATTGGCTCACATCTAAACAGTGGTGGTAGAAGTATTAAGATCCTTAAAGCTGAAGTTTTAAAGCCTGAAAACAGAGCCATGAGGAGGTGCAGAAGTCTAGTCGAGTAGCCTACTTTTACTTTTAATACTTTTGATACTAGTACATTTTTGCTTCTGTGCAATACCTTTGTACTTCGACTTAAGTGGGATTGTGCATGCAGGACTTCTACTTGTAATAAGAGTATTTTGAGCCTGTGGTGCTGCTACATTTAAACCTGCAGTAGGCAGAATATTGTTGGCATCATTTGGAAAAAAATCCATAAAAACCTTTCAGTATATTGTAATTCAAGTGTTTTGTGAGAAAACTAGACTTCTGCACCTCCTCACGGCTCTGTTTTCAGGCTTTAAAACTTCAGCTTTAAGGATCTTAATACTTCTACCGACACTGTTTAGCTGTGAGCCATTCAGGTAATCCGTCACCAGAGACAACATTTCTGCTTCGCATGCTTGTTAATAACACAAAACAATAATGTTAAGTTGACGAAATGAAAGCAAAACGAAATGTTGCTCACTATGACAGAGTGCCCATCTCAAGCAACTTTCAAGACTCGACACTAATCTACAGGATCATTTAAAAAAACAAAATTTATTATGAATGGAAACTGGAAGCTAAGAAGTACAAATTAAAAACACTAGCTAGATAGATAGATAGATAGATAGATAGATAGATAGATAGATGCATAGATAGATAGATAGTAACTTTATTGATCCCGAGGGAAATTCAAGTTTCCAGCATCACAGTTCCATAGTGCAAACATATTAGTAAAAACGTCACAGGTAAGTAGTACACATATTAGTAAAAAGACACAAGTAGTAACAAGACACATGTAAGTAATACAGAGTATAAAACAAAATATGCTATGTGCAGAAGAACTGTTAAAAATGAATATAGTGCAGGGTAAACAAATGAGATACAGGACTAAAGAAAAAGTGAATGTAGTGCAGAAAGTGATATAGTGCTGGGTGATAAAAAAAAAGGAGATATAGATATTAAGACATGTCAGATATGGAGTATAGTGCAGGATAAGAACTGAGGTAGAGAAGTTTTTTTTGTAGTGTGCAGAATTAAAGTGGTTCAGTCTATTAAAGTGCACTGTGTGCATTAACTGTCCTGCAGACCGTCATCCTTTGTCCCCCTCCTGCTGCATTCTTGATATTATGTTTGTATTACCTTTTTGTAAATTGATTCAAACATACTAAGAAGGTGGTATGGTTTAAAATAAACTGTTAAGTGCCATAAAATGTAAAAAAAAAAGTATTCATCCAGAGAAGTGGGGGCGGTAGAGCGTCACTGGAGCTTTGACCGGACGAAAGAGGAAGATTTCCTCCAGTGACGTCAGCAGCGTGTTTTGTGGACAGAAGGCTGGAGGAAGATGGCGGGGTCCAAGGTGAAGCAGGACATGCCTCCTCCGGGGGGCTATGCTGCGTTTGATTATAAGAGAAATCTGCCGAAACGAGGACTCTCGGGTACTTACATTACATACACTGTTAGCGAAATATATAGATCCACACACGAGCTGTTAAGTATGCACAGGCCACTTGATATTTGCGGCTAATGCTAACAGCTCAGCGTCAATTAGACAGAAACTAATGTTGTTACTAAAATGTAAAGTGTTACAATTGTTGGATGCTCGTGAGTTGATGCCTGTTACATGACGGAACAATACGTGTCGTTTGTCGTGTAATATGAATAATGTAATATGAAAAGTTTGTAAAAATGTTTGGGGCTAAAAGATTGTGCGAATTATTATTGACAGCTACTAGCTGACTGGCTAACTAGGGTACTTAGTTCATTGCAGGTCCTTCAAATCACATCGTTCTAAAAGGGGAAATGACCTTGATATTTGATATAATGCACTTATAGTAAACATATACAGTTTAGCTGCTGTGTGAAAATCTTGAGACCAATCTATTTAACTAAATGCCCAGAAATGGTGTTGCACTTAAATCTGCCCCATCAGATTCTGTGCTAGTGCTGGCCATAAAAGGAACTAATCTTTCCTACTGATAACGTAAATTTAAATAAGTCAGACAAATATTTCTACATCCGACTGACTAGATAACTAGGGTACTTAGTTCATTGCAGGTCCTTCAAATCACATTGTTCTAAAAGGGGGAAATAACCTTCATATTTGATATAATGCACTTCATCCCACAGCTTTAGTAAACATATACAGTTTTTTAGCTGCTGTGTGGAAAATTCTTGAGATCAATCTATTTAACTAAATGCCCGGAAATGGTGTTGCACTTAATTCTGCCCCATCAGATTCTGTGCTAGTGCTGGCCATAAAAGGAACTAATCTTTCCTACTGTTGACGTAAATGTAAATAAGTCAGACAAATATTCTTACATCCAACTGTCTTAGTGGGGAACTTCAGTATTTTTCAACCTGGACCCTATATGACCATGTTTTTGTGTCCAAGTGACTAATGGGGACAACAATTTAGAAATTGGTCCAGCATTGCTGTAACTGGCAGCCGTGAAACGAGCTGTGAGGACAATAGGTTCCTTATCACAGCAGCCATTTTCACATTTCACATGCAGGGTAAACACAGGTGTAATTGATCAAATTAATTTCTGGTCCCATTCAATTTAGTGTCACAGCCATTCCGGTGAGCTAGCATTCACAATGCCAGGGTCCTGGCCTCTGAAATGGAACAGAGCCTTAATTAATGCTATTAATTACACCTGTGTTCACCCTGCAATGACATGTCAAGATGGCCGCTGTGAAAAGGGGCCCATTGAGCAGCCTCGTCCACTCTTCAGTTTGTAGGAGCTCATCATCCGTACACTCTGGCTCAAATAAATACGGGCGTCCATCGAAAGCCACAATCATCAAAATATTCAGCCATGACATTGAGAATAACAGCTACACAACAAAACTTCCTAACTCTCGCTCACATTTCCACTGTTGTCTTCCCGGCAACAAGTCACCTCTCACGAGATTTCAAAATGGACTTCTCCTCTCCTGCTTCTCTGTAGGGTTCTTTCCATAATGTTGTTGGACACTAATAATAACAATCTGAGCCTGTCGGTGGCAAAAACAAGCACTTTTAGTGGACGTAACGTTACATTGACAGTGCGCTATTGCCCTCGCAGCCCGGCGGCTGCAGCGCTCTCGATCAATGCTGGGCCAAATTTAAAACTTGTCCCCACTAGTCACTTGCGCATAAAACATTGGGATATAGGATCCAGGTTGAAAAATACAGAATAATGTTTGCTTCAATTGTGACAAACATCAGGTGCGATAAACCGGTTCGACATGATGGTTTGATACCGTTGCCGGTATCTTGATGCCTCGTGATAGTGTAGGCCACGGTTGTTAAAGACACAGCTGTGCAGCCAATATTAATTTATTCTATCTTTGTAATATCAGAGAAAAAAACTTTAGAAAGTACAACTTATTCTTCTTTGATTTCTCTTTTATTAATGTTGGCACACTTAAACTTGATACGATTTAACTCAAAACCCAACATTTACCATCAGTGGTAAAATACAATGTTTCCTTTAAAAAAAAAAAAATGTCACTAATCACTTCTTTACTTAACAGGATATAGCATGTTTGGCATCGGCATTGGCATCATGGTGTTTGGCTACTGGAGGCTTTTTAGCTGGAACAGAGAGAGGAGGTAGGATCGTTCTTGCAATTATACTTAAGGTTAAAATGTCGGTCAAAGTCTGTATCATAATTCACAATCAGGCTGGAACTAGTGGTGTGATGTGTTTGTGCGTTGCAGGCGCTTGCAGATAGAGGAGCTGGAAGCCAGGGTAGCTCTGATGCCCCTGCTGCAGGCAGAGCAAGACCGAAGGTGACAACAACAACAAAAATCTCACACACAAACCTGTTAAGTTTTTAAATATGGTAACTCCCTCATGCTAGCCTTCCTGTAACAGCTGAATTTCCCCCCTCTGGCCAGGTCCTTACGGATGCTGAGGGAAAATCTAGAAGAGGAGGCGATTGTCATGAAGGACGTTCCTGGTTGGAAGGTAAAGAAACGCTTTGATTTCTCTTTGTTGTGAAAACACTTTAGCATCAAAAACATCACAGACTTGACCTTTATTTTAGCAGGATTTTTTTCCCATTGAGATTCAAAATCTCTTTTGCAGGGGAGTCCTTGTTTTGTTCATAATTGTTTTTACTTTTTGCCTTTTTTAAAAATGTGTTACAAACACAAACTTTATTTTTGTGTGTAATTAAAATAATTATTTTGAGCAAAATTATAAAGATAGCATACATTTTACATGTATTATTACCAAAAAAAACACTGATTCTAATACAATTAATTTTTGACCCACTTATAGAAGATGACCTATGCATCTGGTTAACAATAATAGTCAGCTTTATTGGTGTAGCATGTTCCATAAATTGCAGCAATTAATTTTAGTGTACTAGTGAATATTTGCATCTGATGTATAGAAATACTCATTGTTGGCCATCAATATAATCTGTTTATTTGTCCATGAATGTATATTGTAACTATATAAAACAATGCTTACATACCGGAGCTGCCTGGCAGTTTGAAGTGCCAATAATACATGAAATCTTTATGTATGCTTAGTAAACATCCTATCAGTAGCAGTTGGAACTTATTTTTATTTTAATTTATTGGGAGTAATAATCCAAGTTGTTAATAATCATCAGATCCAGATGTAGGTTAACATCAGTATCTTTGTATTGATAAAAAACTGTGTGTCCGTTAACACTTGTGCAGGTTGGAGAGAGCGTGTTCCACACAGACCGCTGGGTCGCCCCTCTGTCCGAGGAGCTGTTCAACCTCCGGCCCCGCGAAGAGCTTTTGCACAAGCGTTTCGGCTTCCTGTGGTACGTGTGAGCGCCACCGAAGACGTACAGCGTCCCGAGCTCCACCGCCAGCACCACGTGGACCTGAGCCCTCAGCCCAATTCAGCTTGTAAATGTTCAATAATAAAGTATCTTTTTTTCTGTACCTCATCCTGGTTTACCTGTTGACATTTTTTTTACCTCCCAGTGGTAGAACATACATTTACTGTAACTTTGAGGTAGTTGTACTTTACTTCAGTTACATTTTATGCTAGATTACACTTCACATATGAAGCAACTATTGAACTTCTTACATTTAATTTAGAGTTTGGTCACTAGATAATTTTTAGGTACACATTCATCTCAAGCATTTGAGCTTAAAATGTAGAGTGCATTGTTATTAAACTACCCAAAGTAGATAATATAAGCTCCGCCATAACAAGCTACATTAAAATGCTGCTTACACAAATGCAATAATATGAACTATATATCACATTGAAAGGGGGCGTTCGCAATGAGTACTTATGATACAAGTACATTTAGCAGGAAATTGCTTGCAAACTTGAGTATGTTTGCATTGCATTAGTACATTTACTTTAAGGATCTGACCCAATAAGGAAGTATCCCTGTTCTGGGGTGCATTGCCCCAAATTGCTCCCACCTTGTTTTAATCTGTCAAACACTTTGTAACTTTGTAAATCTCCCCCCCCCCCCCAAAATCTAATAAGAACACTAAAGCCTCCGAACAAACAAGTGTTTCACCTCTGCTCAAGTAGAAGGTGGGCCGAAGCGTCGATGGAAATTTATTGCGACATATATCATCTACCAATAGGAATGATAAACGTGTCGCATTGTCCCGCCCTTACAGGTTAAACAGAGGACACTCAGATCGAGGCCTATTGAAGGAGGCTGGGTGACGCGTCATATCTTTGGGCGTATAACATATGCGCAGCAAAATCTGGTCAGCACTCATCGAAATTGAGCAAATCGCAACGCACAAATTCGGCTTCAGTTACACTGCGCATGTACTATACCTCATATCCCAAGACCCGTGTCCACCCATGTCCGCCCGTGTCCCAGCCTCCTTCCATAGGCCTCGACTCAGATGCGGATGTCAACTAATCTCAACACACCCACACTCTCCTGAGCAAAGGTCAAATCAGCCAGATTAACCGAAAACGCCTACGTGGGTGTTCACAGTCTTTAAAATATACATTAACTCACATAAAACACATTTGCAATTATAAAAAGGTACTGTGTACAAGAAAGAGTTTGACATTTTATGATTGCCACGGTTTTATTTTTTGAAATTGCAATACAAAAAGATCAGCAGAATAGTGCTTGACTATCTTCATTAAATGACTTAGCATTAAAATGATCTTAACAGTCTTAAATGTAGGCCCACTGCTGGAAAAGGACCTTTCGCCAAGTTAAAAAAAAAAAAAATTCAGGCACTAGAGTGTACAGCTCTGAGCTTTTGTCTTGGACTTTTGAATAACAGCCATTACATTTGAACAATGTATCTGTCCAGGTCAGCTAAGGTTTGATATTCACAAAGCCCTCGACCTTTTAGTTGGCCTGATCCTGGCCGGTTCCTCCCATGGAGCCGCCGCTTACAGCTGCACCACCGCTGCTGCACGTTGGACCTGAAAGGCAGTAAGAGATCATAATCAGCCAGGCATTTTTTGACTACGCAAGTAACAATACATAATCCATTTTACAAGAATTTACCTGATATCTGGATCTGCGTCCATCACTGCCATGTAAAGCCGGTTACTTCAGCTGCGAGTAGATCCACTGAAGCCTCAGAGAGCCAGTTCACTCTAAAGAAAGAGATCAAGAGGTGGATTAAGCCCGGCAATTAACATTTGCCACAAGTCAAGTACACAATCAAAATGCATGCAACCCTATTCGAGTCTGAAACTCACCGCTTATACATATGCAAGGGTACAAGGAAAAACTGAATACAGTCTAGACACCTTAGACGTCAATTAGGACTGCTGTGGGACATTACTGGAGCAAATTTGAGGACTAGTGCAGTGAACAGAAGTGGACTGAGCACAATACTACCCATGACTTAAGAGGCCAATGCTTTTTCTTGGTGGACTCGAGGGAGGTGGAGCACTACAATCCAGAGGAGCTTCACAGAAACATTTTCTCAATGGACTTTTCCAATCAGGGGAGGGGGGGAGAGACCATGGCATGTTGTAGGCGACATCTGAAGCAGAGGACTAAAAACAACGACTAACTTGAAGGTATTCATGGAAACAATGAGAACTGAGTTTGAAGGATGTGAGCAAAGCAAAAGTAGATTTTTACCTCACGTGCATTGGCCTACTTTCTCCACATATGACCTAGGCAAGAGAGCAGCTTTCATCCCTGATGAGCACTTGTTGGAAGGCGCAACACTTCACTCTCCAAGGACTTGTAGGTTTTTGAAGTAGCTGACCTCTTGAACGTAATGAAGCGTTAACATGATCAGACACCAGCTGTTTTCCCACGTGCCACTTTTAGGGGTTTACTACTCAAGCCTCACTAGAGGTTTGATGTCCATACACTATAAAGTTGTCCAACACATTCGGTAAATTGATGGTTTTTAGACGTGTACAGGGTACACCGGGCCAAAAACCATCTTTAAATTCTTTTTTTTTTTTAAATATTAGGAGACCAGGCGGCAGCTTTCGGACTGGAAGTGGACTTTTAAAAATAAAAATAAATTAAAAAAACAAAATAAAAAAAGACACCAAATTACAGTTTCTCCCATTATTTTAAGATAATTTAGACTGAACTGCCAATTTATAAATTGCCCTCCAAATGTGTAATTTCAGTGCTTTGAGCAGTGGACTTTCTCACGCAACATTACAGTAACATGAGCCTACAGCTCGCAGCTAAAATTCCCCCATGCGGTAGTTTTGAAAGGCAAAAGAATCAAGATTATTTTCCACAGTCTGTTTAATAGGCTCCATGAAGCCAAACTGACAAAGAAAAAAAAATGTTGATCATACAAAGAACATAAAGTACAAAACTGTTCCCGGTTGAGATATTACTTTGGGGAAACGAAGTTACATTTTTCGATCACTTAAACAAGATTAGTCCATTTTACAGCACATTTAAAATGCAGATGTTGAGCAGAGCACAGAAGATACCTTGGACAGACTGTAGCATGCTGCAATTTGCAACTTCATGAACGGCCGGCCACTTCGGTTGTGTAGTTCACCAGTCTGAAAGGAATTCACTCTTTTTGGGAAATCGAACACACAGGAGCCTCGGCTAGGCTAAGTTTTTAATAGTAAAAGGAATTTAGCATAAAATCCCCCAAAAGTCTGTTTTAAGAGTAATTGGATTTCTTTCCTCACTCAGTTTAAAACCTGGCGAAAAGTAGGTCAGCCACAGAGACTGAGAGGGGAAATAAGTAAAGGAAAAAAATACAAGCCCATCGGATACTTCAATATAAAAAAACAAAAAACTAAATAAGGAATCAAAAATCAGGTAACACTTTACGTGCTGGACAAAAAGTCTACAGCGATGGTAGTGGCCATGTGGAGAGCCGATGTTCGGTCCCCAAATTGGGACTTGCAGTACTAATCAGATTACACAGATGCCTTTTAGTTAACAAACGACCTTTGAGGAATAAAGATGCCCAATCAAGCAAGGTAAGAGTCTTGAACTGTAATTCGTAACATGGTTTGTTAAGGAATGACCAAAACTCATGGCTACATTTTTTTTTTAAGATGCTTGAGCTACTACAACAGAACTACAAAACTAAGGTCAGCAATAACACGTGGACATTTTTCTTGAGGAGCGCATCTTTGAAATACAGCCAGCCAAGTGATGATCTTGAATCAGGGAGATGTTTACTCGTTTGCAGCTGAGGATAAGAAGTGGGCACACAGGTAAAGACACTGAAAGTTCGAACACTGGAGTTTCACAACATCCCCTCAACCCACCAGACAGTCCATTAACCCTCCCTCAGTTTTTCAGCTCCATCCGCCGAGATACGAGTCAGAATGAGTAACATTTGTGTTTCAAATTGTTTGCCAGCCTCTTTATCAGAGTGGGACTGTGGAAGGAGGGGGGGGCTAGCAAAATTTGATAACCGCATAGAAGCATAAAGTTGGGCTCAGGTACAAAACTGAGGGACATACACTATACAAGTCTTCATATGTTGGGGCTGTAAAGTTTTAATTTTGATCAAATGTTTGCCGACGCATAGTGTGATTGTGTATAAATCAGTCTACCACGGATAAAATATGTTTATATGTATAACTTAATGAGTGTAATGCTCTGGTATATCCATTAAACTGTTTTTTAAGTAAATAATTAAGAGTCTAAATGCAGGTTAATTTAATGTTTTAAAATTTGAAAATGACAGCCCCAACATAAGTCTACATACACAGTACAAATGCATATCATATATACTTACTGTAGCTGTCGTACTGGTCGCGGTAGGAGGCGGCACGTTCACTGTATCCACCCTGCCCCCTGGAAATTAGGCAAACAAGATTTAGTAAAATGGCATCCAATTTTTTCCAAGTAACTTTGTCAGAGTATCATAGATTGTCTTACCTGTTATCTCTGTAGCCACCGCCGCCGCCGCCGCCACCTCCTCCACCTCCGCTTTGGTAACCGCTATTCCTGTACTGGCTGCCACCAAACCTTCCCTCAGAGGAATGGTAGTTTCTATCGCCGTAAGTCCTATCACCGTATGATGGCCTGTCTCCGTTGTATCCGCCACCTAAGACAACACAAAGACCATTATTGACCACAGGGCAGAAAGCATGGCAAAGCCAACAGAGCTGATTGTGTTAAATCCGCGGACAGCCAGTGGCCACCTCTGGAGTAACCTCGGCCACCTCTCCCACCCCTGCCGAAACCGCCTCGCGATCCACTACGCTGTCCTCCGAACGATCCTCCCCTGGCGCGTCCACCTTTTCCTGCTTCATCCACACGAATAGACCGGCCATCCAGAGTCTGCAACACAAAGACCAACATTGTGAATAATTTATTTAAAAAAAAAAAAAAAAAAAAAAAAGTAAATATTTTATATTAAGAACTATGCATTTTTACATATTTTAGATCACCCCAAAGCTAAATACACCTTAATGTGCATAGGCAAGCATACAGCAAATGTTTGGGCAAAGGCTCAATATTAAGATTAATTATTTTTTGTTAAGAATATGGCTTTAATCTTGTTTTTCTTCATAATATAGATCAACCCAAATGATAAATACACCTTAATGTGCATAGACAAGCATACAGCACATGTTTGGGCAAAGGCTCAATATTAAGAATAATTATTTCTTTGTAATGAATATGGCTTTAATCTTATTTTTCTTCATAATATAGATCAACCCAAATGATAAATACACATTAATGTGCATAGACAAGCGTTTTGGGGCAAAGGGGTTAATATTAAGGCTAATAATTTAGGTAGTGAACAATGAAAAAAAATTAAAAAAAATTAAATGTCACCATGTTGGTTAAAAACGTGCAATGTTGTTTTTACCTTGCCGTTCATGGCGTCCATGGCATCTTTAGCATCTTCTGCATTATCGTATTTCACAAAGCCGAACCCGCGAGATTTGCCCGTCTCTTTGTCTCTGATCACATCCACTGATGGAGGGAAGGAAAAAAACAAATAAATTAAAAAAAAATTGTTTAAATGTGTATTGTCAAAAGAATGAAATCGCTTCACGTGAACACATCAATGATTTATAAAAAAATATATATATAAACTCAAATGCTTCAGATGGATTTACCTTTTTCGATGGTTCCATATTTGCCGAAGGCCGAGTGGAGACTCTCCTCGTTGGTGTCGAAGCTCAGCCCTCCGATGAACAGTTTACCCTCGTCCGACATAGTGGAACTAAAAAAAACAAACAATCAGCTAAGCAAACAAGATATTTGCACAAATCTGTAAAAACGACTGCCTCCTTTTATTAAATAAAGAAAAAAATAAATAATAAGTAGGTCACCGGCCATCACAACCTGCGCACCGCTATTTTTTCCCCCCTAAAACATTTATTTTCTCCCCTTTTAGTTGAGAAACAATGAAATAAATCCGATTAAACTAAAATATAATATGGCCTACGCATGAGCTTTAAATGAATCAGTGCCATTGTCCTTGGCCAGCTGCGCGCTGAGCTCACGTGAAGGCCTCGGGCCTATAAACGTGGTACCGTTAGTTAGCGGATTAGGCAGCTAGCATTTCTCCTTTCGGCGCCATTTTGTAGCAGCGGGCTCATGCGCCTCACTTTTGTTTCGCTGCTCGACATCAGCGAGAAGCTTCATTAGGATGCCAGTTACATAATTGTTCCGATAAATGAACACAATGCGGGTTAAAAAACAGCTTCACAAATTTCCCCTTCGAACAGCAGCAACACGTGTATAACGATTTATAATAAGATAAGCGCACGCGTTGTATTCTTTAATTTTTTTTTTTTTTTTTTTTAAATAAACGTAGCATTAAAATATCTAAAAGCCAAGCAAATGTTAGTCATGCCTTGTAAAAAATGCAGATGAATGTAAGCGAGGATACACCGTGTTAAAAGGTGGTAAAATAGAAAGGGTGAAATAGCAAAATACCTTTTCAATAGCAGGAGCTCAGGCGCTGATGAACGGGGCTGCAGGTCGAATGAGAGAGGGGAGAAGGAGCGCTCCGCTTTTACACGCTCTGCCCGACCACCTCTTCTTCTGCTGCTTTAGAGACGGCAGCACCGCAGCTCCACAGCGCCACCTGCTGTACCCGCCGAGGCGTTACCTCATGGCCGCTCCAGGCATGTTCTTTTGACTTACAAGTAGTAGCACTCTGAATAGCAATGTGTGTTTGATATGGCTTTTCAACAAATAAGCTACATCTTTATTAATGATATTTTATTTAATTTAAGTATGAATTGTAACTTCAAGTCATACTGTGCAATATTTTCAGGTGCAATTTCATTCCAATCACTGTGCAATATCAATTTTCCGCTTGTGCAATTGTGTTAATAGTCTTTATTTTTTGTTTTGTTTATTGTCAATACTGTATATATTGTTCCTATTTTTAATATTTCTCCTTGTTTATATTGTTCCTATTTTTAATATTTACCCTTGTTTAAATTGTTCCTATTTTTTATATTTCCTTCTATTTAAATTGTTCATATTTTATATGTCTGTATGCTTTTGTTTTGCTTTTTTTATTTTTTATTTTACTGTTTTATCTTGCTTTTTGTTTTTACTGATGCTTCTTGTTTCTGCACTATCCCCTTTGCTGATTTACACTGCAAATTTCCACACTGTGGTACCGATAAAGGAATATCTTATCTGATCTTTTCTTAAAACTGTATCTACTCCTTCTCCCTCACTGAAAAAAATCCTACAAATCTAGATATGCAAACATAATTCTTTTCAAAAGTAACTACTGGACACAAAATGTCTCCTTCTTCAATTAAATGTCCATTTTCTGTATGTGGGCTGGAGGATTTAAGTTACTATTCATATTACTGTTATTCTGTACTTTTATATTTTGATGCTTTGGCAACATTGTACCTGAAACTCTCATGCTAATAAAGCCCCATTGGATTTGAATTTGAAAAGACAAAGAGCTGAAAAGCGGGTCTCCTGAGGTGCAGTCTTTGGTGTAGAGGGAGAAGGGCAGTTCACAGATCCTGAGTGCAGGTGATGGGGCTGGCAGGGGGTGAGATTGTCTGAATCGGAGAGGGTGAGGGGTGTGAATGTTTGGGGGATGGTTTCCTGTATCTGGTGATGTCCTGCAGGATCGTCGGCTGCGAGGCTTTTCAGGGCCGCCTCTCTTTGTTATTCTGATCTCTTTTGTCAGTGAGTTTCTGGCGTTGATGCACGGGCCTCAGGCCTCCTTCTTGGCCTGACAAAGAGTTTAGCTTGATTTGGCGTTGCTGTATGTGCAGAACGTTTTAGTCAGCACACACTTCCTCACAAAAGCTGACGTAAGATGTCAGTGTCTGTGAGTTCATCCAGGTTTGTAGCTGCAGCTTCAAAAACACTCCACTCCCCCTTTAACTTCAGCTTTGCCCCATTGGTCCATCTCCTCCCAGTCAAATACCGTGTGAGCGTCTTGGCTCTTTCTGTACATGTCCCGTCGTGCCTGAATATATGGAAATGTAATGTAAAAGATGCCCATGTCATTCAGACGTGGGCGTCTTGGCACAGAAATATCTCCAGGTTTTTAAATGTTTTCCTTTATTATTTTTTTCCTTCCTTGCGTTTACACTTTAATATTGCATAAGTAAAACATTTTAACATCCTCTGCACAAAACAAAACATACATTCAAGACATTTACATTTAAGGCATTGGAATACGTACAACAAACATACGAGGTCTTTGTTCAAAACACCGAGATTTATAACATGAAAATGTACATTGGAACCCTTTGTGGCATATGCTACATAACAATGAGTCCCTTAAGGACGGACTCAGATGAAATAACATGCTCGGCACAGTGACAGCCACAGGAATCAGACTCCTCGGGGCCTTCGGGGGCTTACATTCTTGAGAAATGCTTGACAAAGCATCCGAGCTCACTCTGCTGCTGTCTCGCCTGCTCCGCAAGTTCAGAAGTTCAGCTTTGGTTTCCACGACGGTTCCTTCTGGTCACCAGACAGCTGCTACTGCCATCACAGTGAGAGGATCTTTTATCATCAGTAGGAGTGCTAGGGACGATGGCGATGATGCTGGTACGGGTGAGACGTTTGCGAGTTCCTGCGAGTCCGCCTGCGAACGCGCCTCTGATGCATCAAAAACTGCAGGCGCTCTAGCTTACAGTGCAATGTTTGATTTTCCTGTGTGGGTGAGCAGTTAGGGCGACTCTCCTCACCTACAGGGGGAGGGGAGGGATAAAAACCTGTTAAGACGTGCTACACAATGATAACGTTACTGTTTGCCGTGTTCTGACGGGAATAATTACATTTATCATAAGAAATATTTTCATGAGTATTGCGGGGTTTTTTTTGGGAGTAGAAGAGTAAAGGGAAGAAGGCTCTATACACTCTCAACGCAAGAATTTAATGATGAAGCCAGGAGTCCTTCTTTTTACTCCAATATTTGACAAATGAGAGTGTAATGATGTCAAACACAGATTTGTCACGCAAGTACACAAATGGAGTTCATAATTGTTGGTCAAACGGTCAAAGGAAAGTCCAGAAAAAACAAGAGTAAATCAAAAGTGAAAGCAAAGAAATGGAGACACGTGCCAGAGGTAGGCTCATAAAGGGAAGGACTATAGACTATGGCCTTTTATAGTGCCATTTAAGACAACTGGAGCTCTATTGTGAGCATCCATGTTCTTTTTCAATTTTTAAATATATTCCCCCCTTTTCCCATCCTTGTTCCTGAAATACGTATTTGCATAAGGAATGCATTATGAATGCAATCTTCAGTAACTCCTGCAGTCTTCAAGTGTATAATATCAAGTGTTCACCTGGAGTTTTACTGAGGCCCTCTGCCCTCTGGGTCGCCAGAGTTTTGCTTTTTGCTTTGCTTGGCTCCAGCGGGCTGGCTGGAGGGTTTGAATCAGGACAGCGGAGGTGGGGAGGGACAGGTTGAGCCCCCTGGTGGTGGCAGGCAGCTCGGAGGAGGTCGTTGAGGATCTGGAGGATGATGCCGATGCCGCGTCGAGGATGGCTGATGCCGCTCTGACTACAAGGGGCCAGAGTGCCTGATGCGTGAACAAGAGAGCGGGGGGGGGGTAATAGTGGATTAAAAAGAAGAACTAGCAGTAGTAGTACAAAATGATTAACCAGCTAATTGAGATCGTCAGATTAAACAATAATGAAAATAATCATTAGTTGCAGCCCCAGAAAACATAACTGAGCTGTTGTTAATGAACTCTCTGTGCAGTTAATCCTGTTTTAATATCCAGGAACAATCCTGCACCTTGCAGTACAGCATGTAACATTATCTACTAGATTTGCAGCACTAATGTACAATATGGCACTATTATTGTACAGTGTATATTCTATATATATATATATATTATAGTATTCTCCATTTTTATCTCATTCTATATAGTGTATTTTAGTTATTGTATATAATTGGGATCTGTTTTTTTGCCTACCTCATCTGTTTTTCTGCGACTTGGCTGCTGTAACACTGCAATTTCCCTTTGGGATTAATAAAAAAAACTCCATCTATCTATTTTAATTAAACTAATCAACAGATATTGTATTCTCATTTTGTCTCACACTTACCAGAAAAAGTCCCGGAGAAGACACCTGGTGAGTGGCTCACAAAGCTTTCTATGACTGCTCCTGGCTGCTTGCACAGCTCTGCAGTGGATGAGGCATGAACATCACTCTGTAAAACGAGAAGGAAAAGATGTTTTTTTACCATCCACTATGAGGAACAAAAACTAGCAGAACTGTTGAAAACGGGACCTTTTGAACTCTAAACTGGCTTGTTATAGGTTGCCAATAACACACGGTGTAGTGGTGAAACCATGACAATGATTTGGATTTACTTTTGCAGTAGAATAAATGTAAGGCTAACCTCGCTGAAGGTTGAAGCTGGCGCTGGGCTCCGGGGTCCAGAAATGGAGCCGATGGGAGCAGGTGAACAGACTGGTGTGGCTGCCGGTGGTGGACAGCTGGGATGTGGACAACCGGAAGGCAAAGAAGGGGTTGAAGGAAGAGGAGGAGATGTGTGCGTAGAGCGGGGGGGACAGGACTGATGTGGAGGGGCGGTGGTGAGTGAGTGGGAGGTGGGAGCTGTCGAGTTAAAGGAAGTTCTGGGTCTTTGAGCACTCGGTTGGATGGAGGACGTAGAGCCAGGAGAGTCCAGGGCTGGGGTAGAGGTATGGGGAGCAGGTGAGGAGGCGGTGGATCCTGTGGTGGTGTTGGTGGCGGAGGAGGAGTCAGGGCGGCTCATCCTGGCGCCGGTTGGAAGCTCGCCGCTGCTCCCGGCTCTCAGTTCCCGGTGGTGTTGCTGCAGCTCCGCCACGTTCTGCGCGGACAGCTGGAGCTGCACATACATGACGTGGGCACCGATTCCCAGGTTAATGGTCAGAGGCGTGCGCCCAGACAGGAAGTCGCTGATCTGCGGGATAGTCGGGAAAGACACTTCAGTGGATAAAATTGGTGACACTCATGGTTACCGTGGTAACAGCAAGCGTTTACAATCGCAGACTGTACAAAAGAAGTGGACGTAGTGACCGTGACGTCTCCTATTGGTTTGTGGACCGACGTTTTGAAGCCACGAGTTTGGCATTTTGGCCGTCGCCATCTTGTTTTTTTGCAACCAGAAGGGACACGAGAGGGTGGAGCTAAGTACAACCGAACGCTGAATAAGACATTTTAAGGCGACCAAATGGTTATAATTAACTTTCATGAACTGAAAACACACTGTGAAAGGGTTAAAGTTGTAAGACGAAAACACGGACAACTCCCAGACCGGACAACGCCGTGGTAGCGACCTGTCAATCACAAGGTAGCCACGCCCTAAAGCATACCCTGCTTTATGGTCTATTTGACTCTAAATGGGACCATAATTTACTAAATGAACATCATGCTGTATTGAAGAAGACTTGAAACCAGCGATTGAGACCATAAACTCATGTTTACAACATTTACTAAGGGAATAAATCAAGTGAGTAATAGGGTCATTTTCTCATAGACTTCAATACAATCAGACTTCTTTTTCCGACCAGAGGAGTCGCCCCCTGCTGGCTATTAGAAAGAATGCAAGTTTAAGGCACTTCCACATTGGCTTCACTTTACAGACCCGGAGGTTGCCCACTGTTAACACTTTAGCAAACATTTACCGAGCAGCTACTCACAGGCGTATCTGTTCACAGCACAACCTCATAAACTATTACATGCACACAATGTTTCCTGTGGCGTACCTGCCAGTAACCATGAAAACTACCATATAGAGGGATATAGTAATTAATTAATCTAAATACAGTGAATGGCTATCACAGACAAAATGCCCAAAACTTTGATTTGATTTCATGAAAATCTTGAGGATTATAACTTAAAATAAAGTTAGGGCCATGGCTATGTACGTTTGTGTGTATGTATGTGTAGTTTGTGTATGACTGTTAGTAATAAAATTAAGTGTGTATTGCATTTGTGAAGGACAAGATGCATTCATGTTTACAGGTGTATGCAGGTTTTCCTGAAAACATCAAAACAAGAATGTGTGGGGGTTTTCTTTTCCCATGACAGCTGAATCATACATAGACGTTGCTGTCCAGTGAAAACCATGTATCTCCAAATTTGGTTCATTTCCAATTTTTCAGAAAAACTGAAGGATCAGGTGTTCCTTTATGGGTTAGAAAATGATCATACTCCTTGAGCTAAGTTAACCATTTAAAACCCCAAATTTGTAACTGAAAAAATGCAAAGCTGAAAACAAAGAAAGTTAAGGTTTTGGAGATACATCGTTTTCACAGGACAGCGGTGAGATGCTGACAGTGTATTACATCCTACTGCACGAAATAAGTGGAAAACACACACCAGTGCATAGTTTGAATTCTTCAAGCTTTTTTCCCCCCTCACCTCATTCATGCATTAAACAAGTGTCTGTTTATTTACATCATAGAGTTAAAAAGACAATAAACTTACCTGGATTTCTGTTAAACTCTCCAAGACGTCCATCATAGTTCTCTCAGCTCTGGTGGTGGAGCACTGTGGCAGTAAAAATATGACATCTCACGTAAAGTGTGATTAAATGTGTGCATGGAAGTGAGTGGAAATGTGTTTCGGTGACACTTTATAAAAAGGTACACAAAACTTTGAGTAGTTACCAGGGAACAAATGAGGAACGAACGAGGAACTGACTGCTAGTAAACCATTAGTTAACGGGCAGTTCTTGAGTAAATCCTAATCAAATTTTATAGTGTATCTAATGACTACTTAGGAAAAACAACTATTTGATATTATGTTTGAGGTTTGTTCCTCTTCTTCGGTCATATTCCCACTTCCTCGGACTATTCATTGCCATTTTCCCTCTTTTCCCCCCCTTTACCTACAGTGCTACATCCATCTACACACCTTCTTCCACTTCCCTCGTCTGCTCTGCAATTACCTGGCCTTCGCCGTCCACCTCCCCACCCGCGTCTCACCGTCTCATCAGTCACTCAGTTTACTGTTTCCCTTTAACCTGTAAGCTATTCATTAAATCCCTGAGCTTTCCCTGTCTGCATTTGAGTCCTCCTTCCTCCGCTGCCTATATACTCCGTCCGTGACAGAGTTGGTGCAGAGCACCGAGTCATCACTTCACGACTACCTGTCTAATTATTACCTATTTTGTTTCACCTCAAGTAAAGTGGTGCATCACTCTTACTGACAAATAATAGGGACAAAGATTTCACATGTAACCATTCATTCATTCATTCATCATTACTATCAATCCATAGTGTATGAATCATTTGTGATACATCACAACTGTATGACTAAATCAAGAAGGCTAGAACAGGAAAGGGAAAAACAGGAGGCCGACATTCGATAGATGATTGATTCAGTACTCATAACCACTCGGTATGATGCACCACTCTACTCGAGAGGGGGCACAAAATTGATAACTAATGGACAGGTAATCATGATGTAATGATTCAGTACTCGGTAGCAGCTCAGTATGGTGAATGGACCTGCATCTTTATCCAGCCAATCAAAGCGCTTCACACTACATGTCAGCATTCACCCATTCACACACACACACACATTCATACACTTGTCACGCCAACCTGCCCATCGGGATCTAATCGAAATACTCTCATTCACACACCGATGGCACAGCCATTCGGGAGCAAGGTGTCTTGCTCAAGGACACTTCGACATGTGACGCTACTTGAGGTGACTTGAGAAACTTAATAATGAAGTTTGTTGTTGGTCCAGAAATAATCAAGAACAATGCATTAAGTTAACATACTATCTAACAGCCTTTTCTTAATAATCATTAGCTAATAAAATTATATTAGGAGTGACTCAAGAGCTGCCAGTTAGCTAATGGTTTACTAGCAGTTAGTTCCTCATTTGTTCCCTTATAAGTCAAAATGTGTGTGGGCCTACCTTATAGGCCTTTTCTCTGAAGACATTTTGACACAGTAGGAAAATCATAGGTGTAAATAATTTGATTTGCTTTCTGTCAATATTCTATTACTGTAATGCCTATTTCTCGCCTCAAATGTTTTCAGAAACGTCTTGTAGTGTACTGTTTAGCTGTAAAATGAGAAAGTATGTGGCCCGGCAAACCATGTTGAGATAAGCTGAGGAAATACCAAGCACCGCCCACCAGCCGGAGCACAGCCAATAGGATCGCTGAATAAGAACGCTCTCTCTCTCTCTCTCTCTCTCTCTCTGAAATGACCTGTGATTGGCCAAAGTCTCCTGTCAAGGGCTAGATTTTTTAAAGCCTGAAAACAGAGCCATGAGGAGGTGCAGAAGTCTAGTTATCTCTCACAGCACTTGAATTGCAATATGCTGAAAGGTTATTATGGGGGTTTTTTCCCCCCCAATGATGCCAAAAAATGTCTGCCTACTACAGGTTGAATGATGGCTGAATTGCATTTAGCTGCTTTGATTTCAGGATCCAGGATCCACTTGAAAAAAAACAGAGCTATCATTAGTGTTATTAGTAACACCTGTGTGCTTTTACTACTATGACAAGTCAACATGTCTGCTGTGAAAAGGGGCCTCTTGTCAAGTGTTCACTGTATTTCTCCCCAGTGTAAGGTGCAGGCTACTTACCACTAAACCGGCTTCAATGGCAGGGACCAGGGTCAGTTTGCTTCCATCTGTTACACCCAGCTCCACCAGCTTGCCTCCAGTCAGCTGCCTGCCACACATACACATTATATATAAATAAATAAATAAATAAATAATACCAACCAGTGGTGAGGAAGCAACATGTGTTCGGTTCCACATGAAGCACAACTCACTTGTCTCTATGCAGGAGGACGATTCTGTCTGTTTGCAGTCTGAGTTTGTGGGAGATGTGCGTCCTCAGTCCCTCCACGGTCTCTCCCCGGGGCACGGTGAGCTCCACCGGGCTGCCGGTGGTCGAGGTGACGGACAGACGCATGGCGGGCTGCCCGGTGGAGCCCGCAGCAGCCCCGCAGCCTGCAGCCTCTCCCGGGGTGAAGCTACAGAGGCCCCGCTGCTGCTGCTCCATTCAGCTGTCAAAAGGTCCAAATATTAAACCAGAATCTGCTGGCTCAGTTTTGAGGCGAGATGCGACTTCTCGTTTGCTCTCATTCCTCAGTGGACAGCGTGAAGAAAAGCTGCGAACATTGAAACAAACAAAAAAATGAAAACGGTTTAACAAACAACAGACTGACTGTAGCAGTTCCTCTTTGTGGCTTTGACAGACGCAGCACACTACTCCACCGAGCGTAAAACACCCCAACCCTGTCAGTGGAAGCCCCGCCCACTCGGACACGCAACCCAATCAGCGAGAGCCCCGAGACCCCAGTCTGCCTGCGTTGTCCAATCAAAAGCGCGCGTTTTCCTCACACGGCTCCGCCCCGTTTTGTGCCTCACTCGCCATTCATAAATGATGCAATCTGCAGAGCATCACAGCGTTTTGTACAGAATGTCAACATGTTTGTCTCATTTTTTCAATCAAAAAAGACAAGACTGTAGGCTGTTGTGATAGTTTAAATGATTATTCACATTATTAAAAGCTTCCCAGAGATAAGTCACAATATTTCTGCGCTAGTCCAAAAATGACTAATAGTCACCAACAAATCTTTGCCTCCTATTATTACACTAGGTTTTCTTCTATGGTGCTCTTTTAATGTGTAAAAGAGGCTGTGTGACATTCTAACAACCACCACTAACTCATCTGTGTTGTGCGACCTACAAACACAGTGATGATAAAACCAGAATAAGCACAACTGGAGCTGCTTATCATCCAGGATACCGGGTCAGCCTTCTTAATTTCCTCCTTCTCTTTCATATTTTTTTTTTAGTTATTTATTTAGGTCTAAAAATAGATGTGGTCATATGTGGTACATATTGTAAAGCCATCAGAGACAAATATGTGTGGTTTTGTGCTATATAAATAAAATGGAATTGCCTCTTAATCACACATCAGTCAACTCCAAGGCACATTTGTGTAGCTACAACTCACTGTATAAATTACAATAATGATCATTCTTGCACATTCTTTAGATAGTAAAATATAAAGAAAAGCTTGTAGTTTCATATAGTGATTTCCAACTACACAAATGAGCCCAGGTGTGTAATGAAAAGTCAAGTCAAGCAAGTACATTCTATTTAAATATCTCTAAATCTGAATTATGTCATTTATTTTATGGGGTTTCATATTCTCAATCATTCCTCCTTTTTTTCCCTTTCAAAGTGGGACCCGTCCCAGCATGCACTGGGCTGAAGGCGAGGAAACACCCTATATGCACATCTATGGATGCAGTAAAATCTCACTGCTCAGCCAGTGGGAGGAGACGCTCACAGACAGCATCCAGCCTTTGTTCTCTGCGGTCTTTTTCATCCTCGGCTGCTTAGTATTCGTGTCCCACCTCTTGTCCACAGCAGGATCTCGGGGCTGCACCTGTCACATGACTCACAGCAGAGAGAGGACCAGCTTGGAGTAAAGTGACGTAGGAAGCCGGGATAGGGCAGAGAAATGCAGCTAATGTGTGTCTCCACACTGGGGCTAAAAATAGCTGCACCCACAACTCCCCCGCTTTGTCCGGACCTGCGTCACTCCACTCCCCATATCACCTACCTCCCTTCCTCACCCCCACGCTCGCTCCTCTCCTGAATGCAGACATGTTTGCCTCACGGTGTCTTTTCTGTCTGTGCAGAATGGGAGAAAAACAGAAACCATCAATCTCCTCCTTGTCTGTTCTGTTTTTGGTGTGTTGCAGAGCTGTTTCCGTTGAATATTTCCATCTCTATTTGTTCCTTTCTCTGATGATTCATATGCTCTAGCAATATGAGAGCCACACACACACACACACACACACACACACACACACACACACACACACACACAGTAAATTTCATTTGAAACCATAACTTCCTCTTAATCTTCACTGGAATTTAAAAGGAAACCCACACTGGTCTCTCCTTCGTCTTTTCTCCTTTTAAGTGACTCGATGAACTCGATGTCCCAGTGAGATTGGGATGGAGATCTTGTCCTCCCTCCTTCCCTCCCTGAGCCTCCCCCACCCTCGTTCCTCCCCAACATTTTCTATGGCAGCAACCTCTCCCTTTCCCACTCGCCGAGACGAGTGAGAAAGGGAGAGGTTGCTGCTTTACATTCTTCGGGCCTCGCTGAGAACAATTCCACAGGATGTCCTGCTCTCCAGAGCATGCACAGACGCAGCTCTGACGTCAACCGTCCAGCAACACACACACACTCCCCCTGCAGAGCCTCTCCTGGCATCATTTCCCAGATGTTTCAATCTTCTGGTATGTTACACCTTAGCGTCGCTGGAATTTCAGAGATAAAAACATTTGCATGTGAGGAAGACTCGGTCCTGAATATTTCAACAGGAATGTTGTTGACAAACTGAGGAAATCATCAAATGGCTGTCGCGTTGTCTGCAAATACAGAAGCACAGACGGAGGAGAGCACTTAAGGCTCTTCACTGATCTTAAACGCATTACATTATATCCTTAATTGGGATGAAAAATCTGAATTTATTGCTTCAAATTCATTTTGAGTCATTGTCTTTAGCTCTAGCTTTTTATAAGTAGTAGTAGTATATGACAGTAGTGCATGGGACAGGTAACCTGAAAAAATCATGTGCCTCTGTGTCCTCCGGTGCTCCTAATGGCATCTGCAAGATTTCAAGTTTTATTGCAAATTAATCACACTTTTTGTTATCTGATCAAAATGTACCTTAAAGGGAGATTTGTCAAGTATTTAATACTCTTATCAACATAGGAGTGGGCATATATGCAGCTTTATGCAAATGTATGTATATATTTATTATTGGAAATCAATTAACAACACAAAACAATGACAAATATTGTCCAGAAACCCTCACAGGTGCTGCATTTAGCATAACGAAATATGCTCAAATCATAACATGGCAAACTCAAGCCCAACAGGCAACAACAGCTGTCAGTGTGTCAGTGTGCTGACTTGACTATGACTTGCCCCAAACTGCATGTGATTATCATAAAGTGGGCATGTCTGTAAAGGGGAGACTCGTGGGTACCCACAGAACCCATTTTCATTCACATATCTTGAGGTCAGAGGTCAAGGGACCCCTTTGAAAATGGCCATGACAGTTTTTCCTCGCCAAAATTTAGAGTAACTTCGTAGTGTTATTTAACCGCGACAACCTAGTATGACATGGTTGGTACCAATGGATTCCTTCGGTTTTCTAGTTTCATATGATACCAGTATCTTCACTCTAGCTTTCTAGTAACATCCACCAAAAGATCAATTGTGTTAATGCATTAAAGATAGTTTATATGTAGGCGTCTAAAAGCTACAGCTGTTCTCAGAGACTGTGCCCACAGTGGCAACATTTTGTTTCTTCTAAAGTGTATAAACAAGTCCCAAGTCCTTGAAAACCCATATGCTGTGTTTATGTTGCAGATGTTTGAAGAGCTGTCTTTCTGCTCGTAGGGTAAATAAGACCCTCTTAAACGAGCGGAGAGAGAAGCCGAGGAGCTTACAAAAATGTACTGGAATGTAAGATGCATAGCCTGAGAAGACATTAGAGGTCATTACAGAGGACATGTGGTCACATTCCTGCATCAACAGCATCTCTTCTGCATCTATCCGAAAAAATGTGACACCTCACTCCTGAAACAGACGTCATTATGTCGGTTAACTCCAGTGGGTAAATACATGTGGGTCATTTAGTTGGCTCTAAACCGATTCCCTCAGTTGAATCAAAGTAATCACTGCTCATCTGTGCTGTGAAATCTGTCACTCAACCAGCTGTTCCAATTTTGGTCTAGTTTGCTAAAGTTTTGGGGGAAAGTCTTTGTGTAGAAACATGAGATGAGTTCCTTCACATGTCTGACTCTGACTTACTTACTCAGACATCGTCCTCCCCGCTTTCTGTTATCATATAGGCGCAGATTAGACCTCCTGCCCCGTTTCTGCTGACGCATTTTCCGTTTGTGCTACGCCTTCAATTGTACATCACACAGCTATGTACGCTGCAGAGGGGATGATTGCAAGAGGCCTTTTTGGATTAGAACATGAGTGTGAAATAGTGTAGAAAATATTTGTGATGAAAAAAAACAACACCACAAGGGATAGACAAA
Organism: Sebastolobus alascanus; assembly: GCA_916701645.2. NCBI lineage: Eukaryota > Metazoa > Chordata > Actinopteri > Perciformes > Sebastidae > Sebastolobus > Sebastolobus alascanus. The sequence continues at coordinate 211,733 of CAKAOJ020000195.1, forward strand.
ATAATGTAAACATACAATGTAAACAACTTAAACACTGAACCGAATTACAAACACTCTTACAAAGGAGGGATATCACGGTCATTAGGGCTGCAACTAACCATTATTTTCACTGTCGATTAATCAGGCGATTATTTTCTCGATTAATTAAATTAGTTGTTTGGTCTATAAAATGTCAGAAAATGATAAAAAAATTGTTGATCAGTGTTTCCCAAAGCCCAAGATGGCATCCTCAAATGTCTTGTTTTGTCCAAAACTCAAAGATATTCAGTTTACTGTCATAGAAGTGTAAAGAAACCAGAAAATATTTACATTTAAGAAGCTGGAGTCAGGGAATTTTTACCTTTTTTTTTCTTAAAAATGTACTCAAACTGATTAATCAATTAGCAAGCTAGTTTGCGATTGACTTAATAGTTGACAACTAATCGATTAATCGTTGCAGCTCTAATGGGCATAAATCATCAAAGAGGCCTAAAGCTGCGGCCAAACTGCAGGTGCATCAATCATCAAGCATGGTGGGCGGTGCTTGGTATTTCCTCAACAGATCTCAACATGTCTGCCAGGTCACAAACATTTTACAGCTAAACAGTACACTACAAGATGTTTCTGAAAACATTTGAGGCGAGTAATAGTCATTAGAGTAACAGAATATTGATTCATATTTGATCAACGCTGCCTAGTTTGACCGTTTGATCGGAGTTCACGAGTGACTGACAGCTGCTCAGAGACGGCAAGGCTCCAGCTCGGTTCTGATTGGTTGTTTTCCTCCTGTCTGTGAAATCTTGCATATTCCATTAGGAGCACCGGAGGACACCGGAGGACACAGAGGAACATGTTTTTTTTCAGATTACCTGTCTCACACACTACTGTCAGGATGTAGTGACCGTTTTATAAAAATAACTTTTTTTAATCATATTTGCTCCATTTCTACACACTGCTGCTTTCAGTATACTACGACTAAACAACCTTATTGTAAGTAAAAAAAAAAAAATGAATGCATTACACCATGGAGTGATGAAAATGTGACCCAAGAACTCACAGGTATATATATTTGCCCTGAATAACATAACTTTCTAGTGTGCATTTGAGGAGGTAACAGTATTTAAGGATCAAACCTTTCATTAGAGTAACTATTCTTGTCTCTAATTTGGATGAGTTCTATTGAATTTGAATGAATTTAAACTATTCTTTATTTAGCTGTGAGTCTGGACTGGATCTGACTTTGAAAAAAAGCTGCATGAAGAATTTCCATCTGAAAGTATATTTAACCTGAAAACAACAGTGCAACGCTGCCACCAGGCGGCGAAACGTGAGATTACAACAAAAAAAACGTCCACGACACTCATCTGTCTCCGTGCATTTTGTCGCGCAACAAAGAAACAGCGGCAGAGTCAAACACAGCAAATTGAAAATATTCAGATATTCATTTGAACGTCTGGATCGATACCAAAAAAAAAAAAAAAAAAAAATCCGATAGCCAACCAATCAATCGCTCTGTCAGCTGCTGCCATTCATGAGCAACTGCTGTGAATGAGGTTTTCTCCTCCATCTCACATCATCATCACCATCATCGTCGTCAGTGCTGGTCACGTGGTGAGCAGGGAGCGGGCGGTGGGCGTGTCTAATCGCGTGTGGTTTCATTCATAACTACAGTCTTTATTTGAAGCCCAAATTAAAGTATGCAGACGGGGCAGGCTGCCGGTGGATCGCCGCTTCTCACGGAGTCTACAGCCGGGTGAGTCCGATCTTTGTCCCGCTCGCATCAGCACCACTTCACGGACCTATACAGGCGGTGTCATGTGCTACTATTTCATTATGTAAAGATATAGGTGTCACAAGATAATCGAGGGTGATTTAGTGAGAGATGTTTGACGCGCGGGGAGTCACCCCGCACACCTCCCCCTTTCCCACACCCCCCGTGTCCGACCGGCACATGAGGGCTCCTGTGATCGTGATTTATTCCCCGCAGGCTGACAGCAGACGACGCAGAGATGTGGGACAGCCCTGATCGGCGGGTTTTCGGAGGAGAGAGCTGGAAGATGCTGCTGGTGCTGATGCTGATGCTGAGGCTGCTGCTGCTGAGCGCCGCCGGCTGCAGCGGGTCGCTGTAGGGAAGCTGCTCCAACATCGCCTCTATAGACCGTAAGATACAGCAGCACATCTGGAGCACATCAGCATCCAGTCACACGTCAGGGTGATATGACCCCCCCCCCCCCCCCCCCCCACCTCCTCCACCTCCTCCTCCTCCTCCTCCTCCCTCCATGTAGCCTGATGGTGCTTATAATAAGGGTGTAAACACCACCAGCATCATTACAATCCACTAATGGAATGAAAGTATGTGGATGTCTGTCTGCGCCTCGTCCATCTGTCTGTCTGCCTGCTGTTGAAGCGAGAGATGATGTGAGGATGTGACATGTCATGAGACCCTGGAAACGGGCGCGCGCGCACACACACGCACACACACACACACACACACACACACACACACACACACACACGTGCACATTTTGGATTTATTTTTTCTCCACCAGTCGGGGTCAGTGTTTTCAATTGTATTCTGGTTACTCACCCCTGGTAGGCTATTCAAATCAGATGAGGACGCAAAGAAGTCAAGCTGGTTAACGTTATTAGCCTAATTAATATAAGTTATAGCCTGCCAAAAAATGTATAGAGCCGGATGAGTCTATTTATACTACTACTAATGTTTTCTACAACTAGGGATGCACCAATACCGATACCGGATCGGATATCGGGCCGATACCAACTCAAATAGCTGGATCGGGTATCGGTGACAATGAGGCCGATCTATTCCATTCAATTCTATGTTTATATACTATATACATTATATACTGGAATTTGAATTCCTGTTTAAGTTTTGACGAAAGATTTACACTTTAATTGTAATTCTTGATAATTTTAAAGTTGCTGGCGTACGATTTATTATTTCAATAATAAATTACAACCAGGAAATTTATACCTATGTATTTATTTGTTACATTTATTTTTTACAAAGTTAGAAAAAGCAATGTTTAAGTCAAACCTGTCGTTGCTTTACACATAAAAGAATGATCCAAGTCACTTCCACACAGTGAGGCATACAGCTTATTAATTAAACACTGGTATCAGGTCGGTACTCGATATCGACCGATACCCAAAGCGCAGGTATCGCTATCAGGACTGAAAAAGTCGGATCGGTGCATCAACAACTTTAAGCATGCTCAAAATTAGACTAATAGGAAAAAAGTTACTCGAAATGAATGAATACATAATTAAATGAAAACGATTAAATAAGAAATATATATTGTTTTAAATAAAATTTGAGTATTTTTTAATAAGTATAATCATAATAATTATTGCAATTATTATACATTTATTCTCAAAATCAGCATAATGATGATGAAAATATCAAAACCCATTAACCCACACTTTCCTCTTTTTATATCCCCTCAGGCAGCCTTAAATAATCTTATTCCACACTGTCTGACAGTAAAATAGTGTATTGATGTTTTCACTGAGATTATTTTTTTCAGGGCTGCACCATTTAATTACTAGGACACATTCAGCAGAGGAAAAATGTATAGGGATCATATAGGATAAAGCCATTCAGCCTGATGTATTTTTTTTTTGTTTTGGAAACTTTAGGACCTCAATTAGAATTTAAAAACAAGTTGTATGTGGGTTTGAACACTGTTTGGCTTCACAGCATGAGTTTGTCATGGCTGACACAACATGGATCAACATCATATATTATACTATTTCATGTCAGAAATGCATGGAAGGAAACCGCTATTGCCGAGTTTGGACTGGCAGCATTAATTGCAGGTTCATCGCTGTAACAGGTCAGTTACTGTAGTGAAATTATTTAAATGGGCTTCTGCTTTGAAAAAATCAAATTAAAGCTAATTCTCTAAGTGCGGTTTAGTGGTTTTACTAGGCTGTAATAAGAAAGAAAAGGAAAATGAAAGTCCACCAGCAAGGACATTTTGAGACCTTGGACAATATAATGCGTAAGACCATTTAATTCTTCTGCGAGGTGGCTTTAAATCATTTTAACTGTTATTCAGTCCGCAAGGAGAGGACAGATGTTTCCACAACATCTGTCTCGAGGGAGAATGCATCATGTCAAAATAAAATTAAAAAAATCAGGCAGTATCTTGTAATCTTTCATTAAAAATCACTTAACACTTTCAGTGTTTTATTATAAGTCCCCAGTCCCCTATTTATTACGTATAATCAGTGAATATATAATAGTTTAAATCAGCTGTAATATAAAATATTGATATAACATACTTAAAAATGTTGACAAATAAAACATACATTAATAAACACTTAAAAGCGACCTTATATTTGCTCACAACTACATTATACTGTGTTAAATAATTCATTATATTAAAGTGACGTGTTACCAATGTTCCACATGATTTGTACGTGTGTGGCTCTCTCTTGTCGGTGTGCTCTTGCTATTCAGAGCTCCGTCCTCGTCATTGTTACCTTGAGCTGTATGAGATATTACATAAAATATGACTCTCACATGGAGAGGGAATGTGCGGCAGTGTTACCAGTATGTGTAAGGAATGCAACCACGGACTGATGTTACACAATCTGCGCTGCACGGTGTAAATGATTATGTTCCGTCAGCTTTTTTTCCTTCTCTTACCACACGTCTCATTTTACAGACTGTGGTCTGAAGACGGAGATGAGAGATTCTTGCTTATTATGTGATATTGTGCGTGTGTGTATAATAGTCCACTCGTCATGAGGAGTATAGCTACTGTTCAGCCTGTTGTGTAATACTTTCTGTTGATCTAGTGATGTCATCGGGGTTATTGCCGCTTGAGATGGATGACGTCAAAATAGTAACAGAAAGCCTTCATTACGAGCTGGGATTGTGGAGTTTGAAAGACGTGTGTAATTACCAGGCATGGAGGGTCTAATGAAAGACATTGTCACATTAGACAAAAAATGAGGTTATCTTAGCCTCTGCTGTACCGATTTTGACCATTCATTTTATATTTTTTTTTATATCCGTCTCTTGCAAATCCTCCAATGTCATGGAAGTGCAATATAAATAGGAAGCATGGCCCCAGTCAGGGCTGTATTCAGGAAATTAGAAATACTGAGTCCATGAGTCTAACATTGCTCAGTGCAACCCCAGAGCCCCATGAAATGTTTGACTGGATGCCCAAAAATGTTTAAAGTTCTATTTCCTGTAAATTTGATCTAAATTCATTATAAATGTTGTTTCAAATAATCATTTACGTTACCAGGAAGATACACCGGTGTAACTTTTCTGCCCAAAAAAAACCCAGTAAAATTGTAAAGCTAGTGACTAAAATAGATAAATTCAGAGCATATCCATTGCCTCCACACGGCTCTCAAAATGGCGGCAGCTGAGTTGACAGCTGGCTCGCAGCTAACATGCTAACAGCGCTAACAGCCCCAACAACAGCAAAAGTGCTGACAGAGCTGAGAGTGTTTACCTGAGGGGGAATCGGAGGGTGGGCGCTAGGCTTCCATGACAGCGCCATCGATTCGGGACGCCGTTATCAGCCGTAACTGCCGTATGAGGGCAGTGCAGAGCAGCGATGGCCCCGGTCCGGCTACGTAAACAAAGCACAGAGAAACTGGGGATTACAACACACACACAGAGGGAGAGTGACTTCATTCTCTGCTCAGGTAGACATTACTCCTCTATATCTTTACATAGCAAATAGTTGTCTAGTGCTATATTAACGCTCTGAATATCGTCCTTTAAAGAATATCAGAATAAGCCTTAAAGTAACCATTTGTCTGTATTTGTAGACGATAAATTCCTCCTCCGGTGGTTGAAATACCCAAAACTACCAGCACCAATACTGACTTCAGTGTCTTCAATGACAGCTACAGACCAGTTTTTAGCAAATGTTACTCAAACAGGAGAAAATCGTGTTTTTGTTTGTTCACAGCTGTGGATTAATACACATTTGGTGCTTATTTATGGAGCAGCAGGACGTGTGTGTGTTACTGAGTCAAAATAACTACAGTCTCCACATTCATCGTAACGAAGAAACATGTCACCTGGTGCAACAGTGCTGCTCATTGATGTGTTTTTAATAGTTTTTAAACGACGATTGGAGGTCAGAGGAATAAGATACAGCGGGATCATTTCATTGTTGGTTTCGGTCTATCCACAGGATTCGATGACAATAAGAACATGATTGAATATCCCCGTTATCATTTAAAGCTTCTGCACTTTGACTTTGCTGCATGAAATAATTGTATTATTGTCCAGAAAGAAGTGGCAGCTCTGTCTGACTTCCCTTTCTCCATCCTCTGCAGGGTTAACACACGCTGACCTGGACCATGAGCAATGATTTGCCTGTTCTGACAAGTCTGACTGAGAACTCCACTGTGAGTACACCGCTACGTCCCCGACACCATCAACACTATACTCTCTCTACACCTTCACATCAGCTGGTGTCTGTGTGACAACTCTTCCACTATACTTTGTACGGATCAAACTGAACCTCAGCCAAAACCAATAGGGAGACGCAGTAAACACACCACAATGTCCCAGTAACAGGTATTATATTCCAGGTGGAGCTGTAGCGGAGGACAGCTTGATCTGTATCCAAAGAGGATTTGACTCAGAAACCGGACTGAGTGTGCAGCTGGCTGTGTGTGCCATGTAGTCCCTGGAGGCCGGGGGGGGGGGGGGGATATCTGAGCCAGCGGCAGTGATTATCGGACAGTTAAAGCTGTCTGTGCAGAGGGAGAATTGACTGTTGTTTGCCTCGACAGTGTGTGTTAGAAACATGGCCTAAAGACTGGCGAGAGGCTTCGCTGCTCAAGCTGATTGATTGAGTTGTTCTTCCTGTTTGGCTGAGCTGGTAAAAACAGCAGATTTCATTAAGCTACAGACGCTCTGACTGAGCGTGTTTGTGTGTCTGTGTGTATCAAGGTGTGCATGTTGTGATGGAGCTGTTATTCTTACACAGACACACGTACATACAGCTTCAAACACATTATACTGTATCTCCCCACAGGCTTCAGCTGAATGTAGGCCACTACAGCATCTAACGAATGTAAAAATATACTCTATGTGTGCGTGTGACACGAGACTTAGTTTAACACGTTCAGGCCTGAAGCGGGTTTGAAGTTTCGTGAAAAAAGGTGAAAAAAAGGTGTTCTCATTTGCACCAACGCACATAATCATCAACCTTTTCTGGTTTTATAAGTAGAAAATAACAGTTTCTTCTACTCAGCAGCGCTCTCGCGACTTGCTTGCTGTTGGATTGAGCTCGTGGTTGAGGTTCACACAGACTGATTGATGCTTTGTCTCTCACACACACACACACACACACACACACACACACACACTGTTTCCTAATACACCCCCATTAGTCAATCAACAGAAAATGTATCGTTTCAGTCATTTTTCAATTAAAATGTCAAACATTATCTGTTTGCTGCTTCTCCAGTTGTGAGGATTTGCTGCTGTAAACTGCATATTTTCCGGTTTTGCACTGATTGTCAGACAAAACAAGGAAGTTGGAGACGGCAAAGTATAAATTGAAAAAAACTACAAATATAATTTTCACCGTTTTCTGACATTTTATAGACAAAGTGTTTGATTGAGGAATTAATAAAGTTCATCCTATCCTATCGAAGTAATGGGCAGATTAATGAAAACAATCATTAGTTACAGCCCTAGTGTCTGTACATGCAGTCAGCAGTATTTTTATTAATTAATTCATTTTTTATTTAACCTTTTCCAGGATATTATTCCCATTGGGATTTAAAAAGCCCCGGCCAAAATGGCAGCATAAAGAAATTCACATACAAGTAACAGTCTTAAAACAAACAGCAAATTGCATCAACCAATGGATTAGCGGTGTTCAGTAACAGGACATGTAGCCTACATTCAGTGTTCAAATAGTCCAGTTTTAAAGTCTTGCATGCTTCTAAAATAATTTAGTTTAAAGAGACTGTAGCTCGCACCGAGACACTTTTGAGTACATAATTTGTCCGCATGACCGAGGGTTGCCGCTACTGATAGTTTTAGGAGTCAGTCGAGAACATAGATAAGGAGGCAGTTCGTGTAATATGGCCTTATTAAGAAAAATGTACCAATGTTCCATTCTACGGTTGTATAAGGAGGACAAACCAACTTTCAAATGACCTTTAATGACCTTGCTGCCGCTCCTGTTAAGGCCATCATCATCTAAAGGTCGGTCTGTGCTCAGTGAGGAGCTTCTCCACTCCACGGTCTCCTTTAAATCTGCGCATGATGACAACCTTTAACATTTTCATATATTATGTAACGCTAAATGTTGCAATAGATGAATATTCCCTTTGTGACGGCGAAAAGAGGCCAATTATTTCCACTCCCTTTTTGAAACTGATATCGGAAGAAGAGCCAGGAAAGTCTGGTATGGGGATTGCTCGTGTGCGTCTGCATCCTCCTCCGATTTCCATTTTTAGCCTGCGGAGGCCTCATTTCCCCCTCATTGAGAAGAGCTGAGAGATTGAATTAAGGGTCTCGCTGACGTTTCGATTAGCATCCCAAAGCTCACTCAGCCAACACTGAGAGTATTAATCAGAGAGAGTAGAAAGCAGTTGACTCTGTATGTGTGTTTGTGTGTGTGTGTGTGTGTGTGTGTGTGTGTGTGTGTGTGTGTGTGTGTACGCAGGGAGGATGTATATGAGTGTGTGTGTGTGGATAAGAATCACTGTGAGGAGGCAGGGACTCAAGAAAATCTTTCAGTGTTAATTCCACTCCTTATTAAATATCACGGCGCCTAGCTGGCAGCGTAATGCGACAAAGAGATTCCTCATTGCTGCGAAGCTCAAAGGGAGAAGAATCAATTACTGTCCCAGCAGGACGAACGCAGCCAGCGAGCTCACGGCAACTAAACATGACAACAGAGACACGTAAGCTTCTGCCTTATTGTGCTGTTAAAGGCATGAGTTACGAGCTCCGGCCATGCTGCGTGAATACAGTATTGGGAATTGAATTGATGCCGTGCAACCTCAACAGTTACAGCACAGAGTACAGTACCAGGGTTTGACTGGTTTTGAAGGTTGATATTTTTAGTGACACATGATATTTTCTGTCAATATTTGATTTTTTATTCCTGTCAGCAAGAAAAAGTTCTATTTTTTTAAACTTTTAAGGTTAAATTCTTTATTTATCTTTCAGGATATATCTTTTTTTGTTGTGTCCTTTGATCCAAGGGAGGTAGGGTTGGATTTAGGGCTGCAACTAACGATTATTTTTATTGTCGATTAAGCTGTTGATCATTTTCTGGTGAAAATGGTGAAAAATATCTATCAGTGTTTCCCAAAGCCCAAGATGACGTCCTCATATGTCTTTGTTCTCTCCACAACTCAAAGATATTCAGTGAAGAAACCAGTAAATATTCACATTTAAGAAGCTGGAATCAGAGAATTTTGACTTAAAAAAAAAATAAAAAATTACTCAAACCGATTTATCGATTATCAAAATAGTTGGCGAATCATTCAATAGTTGACAACTAATCTATTGATCTTATAGTGGGATTGGAAAACTGGTCGGAATATAGCTAACCTCTGTTCTCGGCTGCTCTTGATCAGGATGTGCCTGTGTCGGCGGGCGACGTGGACAACTATGTGCTGCTGTTGGTGCTGCTGAGTGCTTTTGCCGGGGGGACGCTCGTCCTGCTCTCCCTGCTGCTCCTCTTCTGTCACCACTGCTGCATGGGTGGACGACGCTACTCCAGGTGGGTGCGCCTCGCTGAGTGACACACTGTGTGGGACCGGAAGGCGTGGTCCGTCTGCAAACACACGGGGATTACAGGAGACAACGTGATTGTGACAGCAGTGGATTAAAGCTGTGATGTGACAAGACATTTGTGTTTTCAGTGAAAAGAGGACAAAGAGTAAAAAATCTTTTCACCCTTTCAGAGCAAGCGATGACCCTGAGAAGACAAACACCACTTATGCTGAGGATTCTCAGCCCACCCAAGGTCAGAGCTGTGTTATTTTCTCAAGTTCATACATACACGTCTTATGGTCCACTGTCGTCACTCACGTTATTTCTCTCCCTCGGGTTCGTCCTCGTTCTCTTTGACACTCAGAGATCACCATTCATCTGGATGACTCCGACGCTTTGTCAGCTGCCAGCTGTCACGATGGAGAGTCAGAACGATTCGTCTCCACTGGGTCTACCGGCCGCAGAGTCTCCTTTAATGAATCTGCACTTTACGAACAGGAGAAGGCGACTCAAGACAAAGGACGCAGGTAAAGTTCAACAGGAGATTTTTTACATTATTATTATTTGGGTGAGCTCTTGGTGGAATTAGATTTGATGATTTATCCTCTTTCCCAGGTACACTCTGACGGAGGGAGACTTCCACCACCTGAAAAAGGCCCGGCTGACCCACCTTCACCTGCCTCCGGCCCCGTGTGACCTGAAGATCCTCACCATCATGGAGTGTGACTCAACAGAGAGCAGCACCGTCAACATCAACCAGGTAACTTTACACTGGCTGTGATTTATCTCACTAATGTCACCAAATCTGGGGCCAGTTGCATACATTTAGTTAAAGACTAGTCTTGGCCTTAACATGGTGTTAGACTAGTCTAATTAAGCCTGTCTGTTGCATAAATATTAAGACTGACTTAATTTGAGGTAGGAAAGTTAGCCACCTCTCCCCCTGGCCGCGCCAAATGTGAGAGCTTTGCTGCTATAATAACAAGCTGTTCGGTAAATTAGCTTACAACTGTTTATCCATCACTTTTGTCTAATCTTTAGCTAACTATTTCAACTGTTTACCCATTACTTTTAGCCAGCTTTTAGCTAACTAATTCAACAATTTATCCATTACTTTTAGCTAACTATTTCGACTATTTATCCATTATTTTTAGCTAACATTTAGCTAACTAATTTAACAATTTATCCATTACTTTTAGCTAACTAATTCAACAATTTATCCATTACTTTTAGCTAACTATTTCGACTGTTTATCCATTATTTTTCAGCAACTTGTAGCTAACTATTTCAACTGTTTAACAATTACTTTTTGCCACATTTTAGCTAACTATTTCAACTGTTTATCCATTACTTTTAGCTTACCTTTAGCTAACTATTTCAACTATTTACCCATTACTTTTAGCTAACTATTTCAACTGTTTATCCATTACTTTTAGCTTACCTTTAGCTAACTATTTCAACTATTTACCCATTACTTTTAGCTAACTATTTCGACTATTTATCCATTACTTTTAGCTAATTATTTCGACTGTTTAACAATTACTTTTAGCTAACTATTACAACGTTTATCCATTACATTTATGCTGTTTACCTTTTCAGTTAGTTTCTTCCATACTTGGTGTGATGCATGGGGGATGTATAAAGAGGTGTCGCTGTTGCAGCTGCCATTTTTTTGTCTTCTTTCACCCATAATGCATTGCGCGCGACAGGCTATCTAAATCAGTCTTATATTTGTCACTCAAAGGGAAGCCTTATGCAACAGGTAAATTTAAGTGTCTATAGCAAGTCTGACTTAAAGTTATATTTAAGACAAAGACTAGGTCTATTTTTAACCAGCAACCGTCCCCAGGTTTGTTTTCTCATCTTTGTTGATTTCTCTCTCCAGCCCACTGAGAGAAGAGTCCCTGACTGGTTGGTACAGAGCCTCAGCGGAGGTCTGCCTGGAGACCCACACCACTCCACCATCCTGGACCAGGGCCCCAGACAGGCATCATCGGCCATAAAAGCGCAGCACACGAGGTCCCAGACAGTGAGTTTAACCTTTCTCCACTATGTATTGACAGTTATAAAATGGTCATTGCATAATACAGGTCAATACATTTTTAGCCACTCCGGAAACATGACTCTTTGGAGGGCAATGACGGTCTGTTGGTTGGTCGGTCAACCACTTTGGTCCAGACCAGCTCAAAGTGATCCTAAGTACAGCCTCACAGAGTCACCAGCTCTAGACATTTTTTTATCACTTCGTCATCATGGGATGAGATGCTCAGTGTTTTTATTGAGTTTTTGGTTCTCAGGCAAAACCAATATTTTCAGGGTCAGACTCTCAGGAATGTCTGTGAGAAATGTTTTAAATCACAGCTCACATTTTTTAGCATGTTTTTAGCTCCTGCTCGAAACATTTATGTTTAGATAATAAGAAATTCCTCAAAATCCGTAAACCCCTAATTGTTTTTTACAGTGAAGTTGTGAGCCTGCTTTCACTGGCCAGAAGTACATTTGCACAGATGGATTCCTTGGTGAGGATAGATCCACTTGTATCACACATAAACGGAGCTGTGAAAAGCAGCTGCCACAGGCTCAGACCTGCTGATGCACCGTGACATCAGGCATCGCTGCAGCTGAGTGACAATATGACAAACTGCCGTCCCCCGAGGGCTTCGCCTCAACCCCTCCTTAATGTCTCATCACCTCCCTCCATCCTCCTCTCCCTTCATCTCTTCTGTCAGATGGAGGCTATCGGGGACAGGGGAGAGGCTGAGAGCGAAAGGGGGATGAGAGGAGAGTCGACTCAAGCTCCGGGCCAGACTTCAGTTCTACATTTCTTCTCTAAACTGCGGCGCCACGCCAGCCTGGAGGGGGCAGGGCCTTACTTCAGGAGGTGGAAGTTTGACAGCAGTCACCGGGCTGCCAGCCTGGATGCCAAAGGTTTGGATAAATGTTATAAATGAATGAGTGAGATTCGATTTTGTCAAACTATGCAAAAAAATAGCTACAATAAAGAAAAATGAAGAAAAACATCAAGTAGACATTTGATCTTTTCATGTGATCATCAGGATCCCCCAAGAGGAGGCCCTTCCAGCGACAGAGAGCAGCGAGTGAAACCACTGATCACACCGAAGACGACTCTTCGTCTCTCCGAGATGAGGTCACTGACTCTTTCCCGCAGTCCCCTGTCCTCACCAGTGGCCTCCAGTCCCTCTCTGCAGAGTCTCTGTCTCACTCCGACACTGCGCCCGCATCCTCAGTCTTCCTCAGCAGGTGCATCCCTTCCCATAATCCCACGACTTGCACCATGAAATTCCCAGAATTATTGATTAACTGACTGTTCTCCGTCTGTGCAGGTTAAAGCTAGAGGCCATGGTGGAGGTCGGTGGTTGCAATGGCGCCAGAAGAGAGGATCTCCGTTCGCCAACAAATGATCGTCGCGCCCAGAGGCAAGAGGAGGCCACGACCAACGGGACGGGAGAAGAAGTAGAAACACAGTTCGGCGCAGTTATGAGAACAGAGGCAGCGGGAGTCGAGCTGGACTTGATGGAAGATGACGACTTGTTTGGGGTGCATCAAGGAGCTGCCGTACAGGACAGGTTTGAAGACATGTTGAGGACGACCAAAGACGCATCAGATGTTAGGAAGAACAGTGAGGCAGAAGCAGACGACGGAGACGAGGTGGTGTTGGGAGCCGAGGCCAGACGTAGGGCCGACTCGGGCTCATCTTTCTCCTTCATGATTCGCCGGGAGAGCTTGGAGGCTCCGCCCTCCCTGTACAGAGACATTTGGAGCTTGCGAGCCTCTCTGGAACAATACGCCTCCTCGGACCAGAGCAGCACAGATCGGGAGTCCATACGCAGCGATGCCGACAGCGTCTCATCCCCCGGCGGCGCGGGAGCTCGCTCGGGCCTGGACAGCTGCTTGTCCCAAGACCTGGACGACGAGCCCGAAGGAGAAGGGGAGGGAGAGATGTCGGAGGGAGGAATCAGAGGGGCGTCGGGCGGGGACAGCGAGGCGGGAAGTGGAGAGGGCGAGACAGGGAACCGTAAGCTCCTCCAGATGGACAGCGGCTACGCCTCCATCGAAGCACCGTCCAGGGCCCCCGAAGAAATGCGTCTCTTTGGGACTCCTGGAGCTCCGAGAGGGAAGTCGGCGTCCGAGCGGAGGTTGTTCTTCACCAGCTCTGGGAGGAAAGGCTCCGTGTGCGAGAGCATCGAGGCCAGGCTGTTTCAGGAGGAGCTGGAGGACGAGATGACCGACACCACAGAGACGGAGGAGAAATCAAAGGAGAGATCTCGAACTGGCAGCCAGTCTCTCACCCTACAAGAACCATATCAGCTTCTGAAATCCCTTCATCCTCAGAAAGCTCCCGAATCGCAGCTGATGTCTCCGCTGACGAAGCCAGTCCCGCAGCCCTCCAGTCCCCACAAACCCCGTCTCCGCCGCCGCGACTACAGCATCGACGAGAAGACGGACGCCCTTTTCAGCGAGTTCCTCCGCCACGACCCGCGGTTCGACCAGCAGGACTCTCCGCTGCGTTCCAGGCACCGATCCAGAGTTCACCTCCGGAAGCAGTGGCAGAGGCACAAGCAATACAGCGACCCGGGGTCAGGCGCCGGGGGCCGGTACTCCCCGTCTCTGGAGAGGCAGAGGTTCACTCCGCTGCGGCGAGGCGACAGCGCCGGTTACCCCCTGGACACCAGGTACCACAGCACGCTGTCGCGCATCGCGAGCGCCGCCGACGAAGAAGCCGGCGAGGTCGCGGCTTGCGAGGAAGCGGCCGAAGAGAGCGCGGAGAAAAAAGATGGAGGGGACGCCACAGGAAGCACGACCTCCGAGGGCACCGACGCGACAAAGAGTTGCGAGGGCGACGGCTGCCAGGTCTCTACCGAAAGCACAACTAGCCCGACCGCCGCGGCGACAAAGACGAGGCGCATGGACCCGAGAGTCAACAACAGAAACAACAACAGCAGTCAAGCTATTCTGTCCGAGAGCAGCCTGACAGACAAGCTGGCCGTGTCGGTGGAAGAGAGGCTCTACGGCGGCCTGCGCGGCGCAGAGAAGCTCGGCAAGGGAGGAACGGAGCGCGTGATCACCGTGTCTCACACGGCCGCACCTGGCTTCAGTCCAATATAGCCTGTTAAATATCCCATCTTCTTCGTCAACTTTATTTCAGATCCATTATCTGTAGATGACAGATGACTATAGCACTTCATCTTGTGTCCCTTACGTTTGGACACATCTTCACAGTAACTGATGCATCAAAACACAGATATATATATCTTAAAGGACAGAAGTTCAGTCTCTTCCGGCGTTTTCATTCAGACCCTAATTTCCACTGTGACGCCATGTGACACGTGATGCCCCTTTTTTTTAAATTTATTTATTTTTTATTATTTATTGGTAACCATTCCTAAAATCAAATGCACTCATTACATAGCTTTGAAAATATAGACCCATCTTTAGAAAAAAATGTCATATTTTCAGACTTAACTGTGAATTTTCAGCATGCTACTACTGTATGTCCAAACAATGTTTATGTTAATACTGTACAGTTTGAACTTTGAAAACAAAAAGCACTTTGATGGGAAGAAAGATAGCGATGGAGTTTCTGTCACCCATTTCTCTCATTCTAAAACCATATCCTCCTCAAGTGTCCTTCTTGTCTCGATCACCACGAGGGTAAAAGGTCTCCGCCAAAGCTCGTCTCTGTATGTGGCGATAGGAAGAACACTGACCGCGTAAAAGAAAAAACATAATTCTTAAAGTGCTCGCAGCCCTCTCTCATTAATATCAGCAGATCTGGAGAATACACACATTATATCCTAAGTAAAAAAAACAGATGGGATACCCAATCTATACAGCTGTTGGTGCTTGCATCAAGAATTTTTTATACTCATATTTCATCTATTTTTATAGGATTTTTTTGTTAGTCATTTGTCCCCCTGTTATTCATCAGAATTAAGGAGGTGGTATCCAGGAGCTTCCGCGAGCCAAGTGTGGCATCGCTGCTGCTGAGGGGGAGACTGACAGATGATACTTAAAGTGACTGACACAGGAGCCTCTCAGGCTTTTAGACAGATGGTCCGGTGACAGAGTTTGAAGCTGTGAAAGTGGAGGTTGAAACCGAATAGCAGTGGCACAGGATCTACTTACTCCGTATCACTAAATAAAAGAGAAGTCTCCTGATATTCTATATTTTTCTTATTGTCAACAAATGCCACGAAAAAAAAAAGACCAAAATTAACAATTAATTTATCCTACTATCAAGAAATACCTGTGTATATTCCTCTGCACTGTTGTCATTAAACTATTAAAAAAAAAAAAAAAAGGTGAGCCACGTTGCTGGAGTGGGTGCCACATTTATTTTGAGTGAATCCCACGTGCGTCGTAAATGTGTGCCAATCCACAGCGGAAAAACAAGTGCCCCAAAAATGCACTATTTACTCCCATTAGAGATGCTAAAAATCCAGAGTGCCCAGCTGTTTTAGGAAATTCAAAAAATGAAAGTATATATTTGTCACCCATGTCTTACGAATTGTAGTATTGAAGTATATTTGTCTAATTACTAGTCAAAATATCTCATAACACTTAATATAAGACACAATCACCTAACAAGTAACATTTCAGTGAGAAACAGGGACTTTTTTTTTTTTTTTAGTCAATGCGTTTTGAAGTGCCAAAATACTACTTTTGAGCATTACATGCTTATTGTGACACAGCACTAGTGAAATATAGCTCCAAATGAGTTTTCCCAGCTAATTTCGGGATCTTTTTTTTTTTTTTTTATCTTGAAAGGCTTAAATGTTACATCTTATTTCAAGAAATCTTATCAAGATCATTTTCACTTGTTCCATTGGCAGATTTTTATACATACTCCAAGTGAAAACGCCTTGTATGCATTGTTTGTTTTTTTTACTTATTTTTGGAGAAACCCACGGACCGGCTGGGGAAGTCAGACAGTATAGAGAGAGACAAACTAACACCTTGTTGGTTTTGTTTATTTGTTGACATTGAGAAAAATATACAATATAGGCAGCCCTACCTTTCAAGTAATACTCTGCAAATATCCCCCGTCTTTACATGTTAAAATCACAACTTTCTTTCCCCTCTCTCTCTCTCTCTCTCTCTCTCTCTGCCAGTATGGATGTAAAATGTAATTATTCGTTCTGCATTCGTGTCAAATCGTCTCCATTCAACATGCGTGTTATCGTGTGGGATGCCACCTGGGAAACTGCGATGGTAGGTACAGCTCGTCCCCTTTTCCTTTCACACAGACTTGGGTTTGAGCTACGGTACATGTACTGTATGTGTGCGTGCTATGAAACTCATGTCTTTGTCCTCATTCGTGGTGAACCATCTGTTTTATTGTAAAACGAGTAGTGCAGAAAATTCAAACGTCTCGCAGCCTTGACAAAGGCTATACATTGTGGGACCAACTGAGGCACATATTCATTTTGGACTGAACATTTTTCTGAATTAAAAAAAAAAAAAAAATGGACTCCCCAACATGTGATGTCATGCTGTTGTAATATGATTCATGTAGGCTGATGTAGTGTGTGTGTGTGTGTGTGTGTGTGTGTGTGTGTGTGTGTGTGTGAAACTGTCACGACGGCAGAATCGTTACCATGAGAAGAGAAAGGAAAAAGGTGTCCCTGACATACTAATCATACCGCTGAAATATCCTTCAGCCTGTTAACCGCGACACATCTCTTCAGCCTTCCTCGTGTGTGTTGTTGAACAGAGGATCTCTCTGTCGACCTTGCTGACGTGGGAAGCGCTGCTCTCTCCCTCCCTCACAGTTGTGACTCACCTGCTCTCTGATCTATTCCCAGCGAGGGGCTGATGACGGGCCTGGCTGCGTAAGAAGGGGGGGGGGATCCCGCTGATGTGAGCGGCGCAACAAAGAGCATCGCTGGAAAACAGGCGACCGGGCGATCGCGACGGCACACCAGCCTGCAGCTGAGCGGCATCGGCTCTTGATATTCTAGGATCTGACTACAAACGGGTGTATTCCTATCAAAGGAAAAAAAAAAAATAAAAATAGGACATAAACCACTGAGGTGTATAATAGAAAGGATCATCCAACAAAATAGCCTGTTTGGGACATATTTTATATAAATAATAATTAAAAAATATTCATTGGAAAAAAGAAAAGAAAAGAAAAAAAAACTAAATGGAAATCAAAAATCCCCAACAGGTCGGCGGTGGATCTCAAAGCTTCAGTCTGTCCACAAACCAAGCACTTTCCCTTTCTTCCAGCTCTGTACAGCATGCAGTTGTTTTTTTTTATGTTGGTGGTAGTAGAGTACTATCATAATTATTCTCATTATAGATTTAAATATAGAATTATTCATAACTTTTGTTATTTTTTTTTTCCTCTTTAATTTTTTTTTTTTCTTTACACATCACAATGTGTCTTAAAAACTGCCATTAGGGTTCTGTAAAAACAAAGGTAGTCAAAGAAACAGAGGGTGAGGGTAGAGGGGGGTGGATGGGTGGGGGGGTACAGGGGTGATGGTGTTTTGTAACGTCCGGTGGCCCTCCTGAGAGAGGATGACAGGATGGAGATAGAGGGGGAAATGACTAGATGACAGAACTGGAGCCAAAATATGGGAGGAAAAAAAAAAAAAAAAATCTTCACAGCCAGTGCCTCAGTCTCAGAGCAAAAAGAACATTTCATGCTGTCCTCCTCCTCCCCGTCACTCACACCGCATCTTCAAAAGACTCTGCAGGCCAGTGGTCCAAGGAGGTATGGGGGGCATTAACGTCAGCAGGTTTCTCTCACAACTGTGAGGACTCCGGACACAGAAGGACGGGGACAGATCAACCTGAGGGGGGACAGAGGACAGTTCATCTCATCACATATCGCGACCAAGTTTACCTTAGTTAAAAGTATCAGAATTACAACAGTAAAGCACCGAACTGGCGCCGTTAACACGGAAAGACTCGTCCACAGGGGGAGAAGGAGAGACAGACACATCCCACAGTCCCACTTCATCTCATCCAGGGTGAGTCATCGCCTGAACAAATTAATACACAGCATCTCCTCTGCACTGCACTCATGACAAACAGCCTCGCACTGTGACTGGTTTGTACGTGAGAGACATTGAAAGAGCAAACTGTGGGTGGTAACAGGAAAAGAGAGGAGGATAACCTGTTAAATTGGTGCGTACGCTTGCAGCATAAATCTGCCCCACTTCTTCGCCTGAATGACGAACCCCTGGAAGGCTTTATAGTCTAGATGAATCGTAACGGGAGAATAGAAAAAAAGTGATGCTCCGAGACCGGACCAGTCCAGATCTAGTTTTTGTGACTGTATAGGAAACCACCCATGTGTTTGCCTGGGGAGTGGTGGTGAGTCAGAGCGCTGCTTTCTGAATATCAACACAGACTCTCTCTCTCCTCACTGATTTCCTCTTCCTCCTTCACAGATACTCATCTCTACATCTGTTCTAACGCATTCTCATCCCACCTATCTTTTCATCTCTTTATCTTTTTCCTCTGTCTACTGTATAGAAGGTGTCCTCTAAGCGCTTCTGAAGCACAATTCGGAGCTTTTCTGTTACCACACTCACCAGGTGGGTTGTTGCCGAGGGAGGAAGGGGAGCGGGTCATTGCTGTTTGCAGGTGGAGAGCTTGCGGATCTTGCTGGCTGTGGACACTCCTTTACGCGAGGGGTTGGATGAAGAGGAGGATCGGCGTTCGGCTTTGGCCTTGCTGTTCAGAGACCCCCCCTCTGTCCCGTTCACACAAAGCGGCTTGGCTAGAGCCGGACTGTGGTCTGCGTGCCCCTGATCCCCGTCTTCTTCGGCCACTTGTCCTAAAGACAACGCACATTAGGCTCAAAACAAAATCCATCACAGTTTCACACAAGTGCTGACTTGACCGCTGCGTAACTGAGCAAGCGTGAGGTGATAACACGAGGGCGCACACTGTGAGCGATTACATGGATGGAAATTACAAACAGACCTGCTGTTGTAAAAACTGTAAACATGCTTTCTTTTTTTAAAGAGGGGACCTTTAAAAAGCTCATTTGTCAGCAGCACTAGCAAAATGTCAGGTCACTTACAATAACAGGAAATCAGCTGAGTGAAAAATAGGCCCTAACCGTGATGTGACTTGTTGATTTCAAGTGCAGAGGTGTGTGTGTGTGTGTGTCAGTGTGTGTGTGTGTGTGTGTGTGTGTAGAGATGCAATGATTGCAATTTTCTCGGCCAATTCAGTTTTTTTTTTTTTTTTTTAAAGTCTGACTTTTCTGTCTTTCTAAGAACTATAATTGACAGCATGCGCAAACAATTTTTGTGTCTTTACTTTCATAGAGAATTGAAATTCAATTGTGTGTGTTCATAATAAAACATTGACTATTAAATAACGTACATTTTCTCCAAAACTGCACCAAGTTACAGGACCTTCTCTCTCACTCAAACGAATCTCAACATAAAAGTGCTCCAGGTTACTGGACAAATAAAATCCAACTGAAAATAAACTGCAGTATATCTCACTTTATCTAACATGTTTTACTTTCCCAGAAGAAGAAAATGTGTGCAACATATCTATAAAACAACACACCTAATGTCATTTACATCAAAACTTGTGTGTGTGTTTGTGACGTTGCACAGCTGGCTGGAGGGAGATTGTTAACAACCTACTTGGGGTTGGCTATAATGCATGTCATTTACAGTAAATATCACAATATAAACGTGCGTTTTCCATTTAAAAAGTACAAACGAGGAAGATAGCAAGCAGGCTACGCACCCATCTTTTAAGTGGTTATGTCTCCAGTCTGATATGTACGCGGTTTGTTTATATGACGTAACAGAAGTACATATCTTTTGTTGAGCAATTTTTATTGGTTTTCCATGAAATCCACCACACATTGCAGGATATATTGGAAATAAAAACAGAAGTCCATATTTAACGGATTCAGTGTGGACAGAGAGCGTCCGATGTTACGTGATGTGACGTGATAGTTGGAGCGCTCGCTTGCTGCTCGGAGGACACAGTGTTACTGTTACTGTGCAATGTAAAACTATCGTGTGTGTGTAGCTGGGGCCGTGAGAAACTTTAAATGACTTCCCACACTGCGAAAACTGTTAACACCAAGGAGAATATAATATATAGAAATATTAAAGCAGTGAGATGTAGTTACTGCTTTAAAGTTTAATTTACCATACTCTCTATTATTTCATTCATATGAAGCATCCTATAAAACTGTGCTGAGCATGTGTGGGAGTGAACCCTGGAAAAACCATTCATACTCCCACACCAAAAAAAACATTTCAACTGGACTATTTTTAGATCACTTCATTCACAGTCTTCAGCTCTGTTTGGTTCTCATGTGGGGCATCACTTCTAGATACCCGACACAGACTCCTGCATTTATTATTACCGGCTGTTGCCTAGCAACAGATAAAGGATCTGAATTCTGGGGTAAAAAAGATGAATGAAGAGTTGGGGAACAAATTAAATCAAATACAAAGATGCTATCATCATCTATTCGCACCAAAGTCAGTAAACAAGTTTGCTACTTGGTGGGCGGTGCTTGGTATTTCCTCAGCCTATCTCAACATGGCTGCCGGGTCACAAACTTTCTCATTTTACAGCTAAACAGTACACTGCAAGATGTTTCTGAAAACATTTGAGGTGAGAAATAGGCATTACGGTAACAGAATATTGACTCATATTTGATCAGTGCTGCCTAGTTTGACCGTTTGATCGGAGTTTGCGAGTGATTGACAGCTGCTCAGATACGACAGGCTCCAGCTCGGCTCTGATTGGTTGTTTTCCTCCGGTCTGTGAAATCTTGCAGATGCCATTAGTAGCACCAGAGGACACAGAGGCACAGGATTTTTTGCACTACTGTCAGGATATAGTGACAGTTTTATAAAAAAAAAATGTGAATCATATTAGCTCCAATTCTACCCACTGCTGCTTTAAATCGCCATAATTCTTTGATTGATGTGGAAAATGTTAAGTTAACGAAACCTGACAAACGCCACTGCGGCTTCCATGTCAACTGAAAAAGATACTGGTGGGATTGATATGTCACAAAACAAAATAAGATGTGAACACGTCAGACTGAATGACGTGAAAAGGTAATTCAGTCCGATTATCAGGCTACATAATGAGAGACATTTCTGGTATTTACCTCATTGCGGTTTTAGTAAGTCGTGGAAATGACAGTTTCATTTTGTGTGACGTGGAACTGAAAATGATGTTATATGTAGGTCCTATGCATGACAATCACTGGGGGAAAGAATACTGGAATGTTTCCGTAACGCATTTCTAAGAAGGACGATTCAGCGTCGTCACACAAGCGGAGGAAGTAGCAAACGATGAGACAACACTGATTGCTCTCACACCGCACAATGTTAGAAAAAAACATATTTAAATCCATCTTCAGCTGCCAGAATTGTCTGAGCTCACGCTTACCTGGCACTGTGAAGTCCTGAGTGTATATGATCTCGTCCTCTCCGTCGTAGAGCTCGTCGTCGTCCTCCTCTGTGTAGCCGTGCAGATCCTCCAGGTAGGGCACGACCGTCATACTCCGCCAAGGATCCCTGCTCTCTGCGTTGGCAGGGATGGGCACGGGGGGCTCAGACGGGGGATGTTTCTTACGCACCCAGCTAGGAGGGACGGGCACGGAGAAAACGGCCACGTGACTGACATGTTTTCTAAGCGCTTAATGTAGGAATCAGGGGTGTCGCATTAACATCATTTTACGTGGGAAACATGATACATGCGATTTACTAAATCACTCACTTGTGTTGCCTTATGTTCTGTATGGAAAACCTCTTCGCAGGGTCGTACTCAAGCATTCCTGAAAAACAAACATTACAAAGGTCAATCGAATCACAGCAATCCTGAACAATTTCTCCGCTCACATCTTCTTTCTGTTAAGTGTTTAACATAAGCTGGCGGGAGGCCACGGCGGCGAGCTAACGGCGGACAGACGATAAACTCGTTCGAGGAACGTTAATTAATGCACATAATAATCTCATTCATCACCGTGTGTCACGGCATCCTGCGAAGCTTAAGGAGTCGATGAGGTACAGTAAGGAAACATCAATACGAGCAGCGAAACAGCTGTACCAACGTAATGAAGATTTTGTCCCTTAATTATCATAAAGTGGGCCGAATCCGTGGGAAAAGCAAGAATGTCAGCGTGATAAGGCAGCGGTGATGCAGTGCCTATCCAGACCTAATAATGTAATTGTCTCCCAGCAGGCAGAGAGAGGGGCAGCATGCAGAGTGCTGATAGTAGTGCTGCGCCTGCTGAAGGACACCTTTTGTGGCACCGGGCTTATTTTAGACCATGTAATTATGGACTGACTCTCTCCCAGGTGCTGCGTCATCACACACAGACGTCACGCGCTCACACAAAATGGGGGATGGAGGCTCTGTGAGTTACAGCAGCATCAGAATGTGGCTGCTTTTTCCCTTCCTATTCATGGGTTGTTCAAAATCCCTCCACGCGACGCCAATAACAAGATGAGATGGATAGAATACCGAGGCATTCGGCTGCATTGTTTCATTAGTTGGCGCAAACGTAATCTCCCCAACATTCTTTTTGGATTTTCACATCCATTCAGCCGATTATACGTCTCACTGTAAAAGACTCTTGACTCTACTTGTTTTTTTTACAAGGGGGCAGAGGCATTGCAGCATTCCAGTCGGGGGGGAAAAGCAACGCCTAACTGTGAAGTGTTTAGTATTCTGCTGCTGGCTCCGGATCAATGGAAACTACGTCAACAGCTGGAGGGATTTCTACAGTTTGGAGGAAGCCTCTCATGCTGAGAAGTCACAGCGACTTTCAGTGTCACAGCACCACCTACTGGACGCGTACAGAAAAGATCACAGTGCGACCGGAGGGGACGAGGGGCTCTCACTACAAAAAAAGCTCAAAGCTTTTACTTCTAATCGACTCTTTTTCTCTGTAATGCTTCACAAACTTGCATTTAGTCACCATTAAAAACGCACTCAGAAGCAAACCTTTTCACTGCCATTGTTAAAATAAATGCACACCTGACGATGCATGACGCACAGCCATCTACTGCTATGACAAAAATACAACACTCAATGGATTAATCCCACGCTGAGCTATGAATCATCCACTACTACGGCATTGGTATGTAACCACGGCAACACCTTGATGAGAAATCTTGGGCCTTATGGTAAAAACATTTAGCAGTATACCCCCCACTCACCTCGCAGCAGGTCCGACAGCAGGGGTCCACACTCCTCGGGAATAGTGTAGTCTCCTTTTCCAATGTTCTCAAATAGCTTATAGATGTTGTCCCCCTCAAACGGATACAGACTCGTCGTAAGGTTGTATCTGGAATGGATGGAAGGAGTCAACAAATACTGTAAGTGCATCATAAACTGGGATGCTGTGAACAGTTGTCAGAATGGTTTGCACACATCTAATGTTCTATATATGAATTTAGATACACCTTTCTGGTGTTGACTGTTCTTTAAAATCTAATAGAACCATGCTGTTGCACTTTTTTAAAGAGGACTTATTTTTGCTTTTGTGCTTTTTCCCTTTTCCTTTAGTGCGTTGTATAGTTTTTTGTGCATGTAAAAGGTCTGCAAAGTTACAAAGCCCACAGTCCACGCCGAAAGGGAGTTACTCTCCCGCACAGAAACACTGCTCCTGAACTGCCTGAAACGCCTTGCTCAAACAGAATGTTTCAGAGGGTGAAAAGAGGGGCTACAGCGCAGTGTGAGAAAAATAAAGCGTTTTTTTGAACATTAAAGCATGTTAACATGTTCTAGTAGAAACCCCAAAATACAAGTATGCACCTGAAAATGAGCATAATATGTCCTCTTTAAAGATTCTTTTTGAGGTCCTTAGAGGTGGACAACAGAGTGTAAATGTATACACACAGCAGGCACGCCAATGTATGACAGGTACATAGAGAGGTGACTGAGAATCAGTAAGGAAGTCTGATGAGTGTCTTTCTCTATTAGCTTCGGCTGCTCTGCCCTTTGACCTCCCTAAGAGAGGACAAGCATCAAAGAGCATTTTTCTATGACAAGCAATTAAGTACCAGAAGCAACTCATTTCGTCAGATGTTAAGACAACTTAGCAGATCTTCTGTCTATAATTCGGCCTTTAAAATGCCGTAGAATTGAAAACGTTGTCTGAGAACTACTCACAGTGTTACTCCAGCAGACCAAATGTCCACTTTAAACCCTGAAAAGGTGTCCAGTCCGTTGGCGATCTCTGGAGGCTGGAAGGCCGGAGAGCCCTGACTGGTGCGACATGTGTCATCCTCTGCAAATGGGTGAAGGGCCTGAAAAATAATGAGTGAATAAGATTAGTTAGAATTTGAGTTAGTATTTCTCTATATCTATAACCACAAATATGAATTATGAGTATTGAGTATTAAATACTTGACAAAATCTCCCTTTAAAAGGTGCATTTTGAACAGATACAAAATGTGCGATAAATTTGCGATTCGATTGACAGCCCTAGAAATTACTGAAAGATTTGTTTCCATTTGCTTCTTAAGCAACACCGTCTACACTAAAACCACAACTAGTGTTAAACCATAAAACTAAAAACACAGAATAGACTGAGACACTTGTGGGCAAAATCTGTTTTACACTCATCCACTTCTGTCACATAAAGAGGAAAACACTAACTACAAATGAAATACAAAATCGACAGTAATGTGTGTAGATTCAGCCACTTTAAGTCGACTTGTATCTATAGTAAGATACAACGACGTAGAAACCGTTTCTACACAATGAATTTAAGTGTATTGAAGCTTAAAAGCATCCCTATGTTTTTGTGTATATCTGAGCTGGCTGTGTCCGTAAAATGATAACCTTTAAGTTTCACTATCACTACCAATTAGTTGAAATGTGTGGAAATGAAAATAAATGATGAATTAGACTAGTAGATGTTTGATTTGCAGAAATCTGGTAGTTATGGTGGAAAAAACAAACAGTCATTCCCCCTGGATGGTAGACAACACTATGCCGCAGCCCGACCTCACCTCTGCTACTCCCAGGTCGGAGATTTTAAGCGCCCCGTCTGTGGTCAGCAGCAGATTCCCTGGTTTAATGTCTTTGTGAACTATTCCCTGGCTGTGCAAATATTCAAGGCCATCTAAGAGTTGGCAAAAGTACCTGAAAAGAAAAAAGAAACAGAGAGGGTTGATGGATACAACTAAAAGAGGAGTGGAAGTGATCCACACCGTTAAGTTGTTGAAAAAACAACTGGCATAGCAAACAATTTATCACTGTAGTCAACTGAACCGTCATCACTTCTTTAGCGTCAGCGGCTTTCCAACATTGACCACGCATTCACACAATCTATGGTCAGTTATTTTAACAGTAGAGGCCCTGCGGTCTTAGAGTCTAAACTTAGGCCTGGAGCGATGGCTGCAGAGAGGCTTAATCTAAATATAGCAGAGAGACGGAGAGAAAGAGGGAGCAGAGAGGGGGAGAGAGAAAAACAGACACTCACCCGTGAGCTTGAAATACTGGAAACCTTTTTTCTGGGACGCTGTCCAGCATTTCTTGCATCCCACAAACGCAATACTCCATCACCATATACGTAAGTCAGCAGTCAAGGGGATTTGCCAAACAAAACAAACAGATCCTTTAATAAAGTGAGCCTATTACAAGGCCGATAAGTAACAGATAGAAATAGTTAGGCATGGAAATAACCCTCGCGAACAGCAACATTAAAATCCAACATCTAAAAGCGTCGCTCACATGCACACTCGTTTACAACGTAAGGATATATTTTCTGCTTCTCTTCATTGTAGAGCACGTCCACCAACTGAATCACATTCTTGTGTTGGAGTCTTCTTAGCAGCTGAATCTCCCTATAAACGGACACAAGAACGAAAACATGCAAAAGATTAGTTCAGCAAATGTATAGGGAGTGTTATATAATCGAATACTGTACTAGCCCTTGTCTGCTGAGAACGTAGGATAAAGGTCAGGTGCCATATAAGGCCGCACAATTTATCAATTTTATCGAAATTGCAATATGGCTTGCTGCAATTTTCAAATTGCAGGAGGCACAATATTTGTTAAGGTGAAATGTTTGTCAAAATACCATTTTAAATTAAAAACCGTGATGCTGCAGAGATGTCCTGACCTACTCTACAGACTTAAGAAAACATCTTTGTTTTGGATGTATTTTGGATGAATTAGATATTTTCTCAAAGAATTGTGCAGCCCTACATCAGCACAACCGCACTAATTTGGCACTGTACAGCACGAGCACAGGTATATTAGCGGTTTCATTACTTGCATTTCTAATAAGCTGTTGAGCAAGGGAGAGTATTGTTGGCAACTCAAATCATTTCACAATAAAGTAGCTGCTGTTTTGTGTCTCTTTGTGTGAAATTCAAATAGATTTTCTGATTTAGTAACAATTAATTCAATTTGTATATCCATCATATTAAAAGGTGCAGTGTGTAGGATCTGGCGGCATCTAGCGATGAGGTTGCAGATTGCAACCAACTGAAACTTCTCCCGGGTGCCAAGCGTGTAGGAGAACTACGGCAAAGTAGAGTATAGAAGCAAAGAGACGAACTCCAGTGTTTTTTTTTTTTTTACAACAGCCGCTGCCGCCATTTTGGACTGAAAACTTATTATATTTAGAATATTTTATTGTTCAACACAGACCATTTCGGTAGAATATGACAGTAGAATAGAAATAATTTTGTTTCACTTTTGTACGGCACATTTTAGGCGGACGTTTCACTGGTGTCTGGTAATCGCTTTCAGTCCAAAATGGCGGAAGTGTAGCTTTGCTGCTGGGCGCTGACAACGATTCTTAGTTTCAGGTGATTATACGCTAATGAAAACATACTTATTAATATTATATTCCATTTCGGCCAATAGATCCCCCTGAATGTTACACACTGGTTCTTTAAAAGTAAAAACAAAAATGTGAAGCTCTTCTAAAAAGGTGAGATTCACAGGAAACAGAATAGCAGGAATGATACTGCAAGACTTGATATTGTCTGAGTGAAGCAGCAGTCAATTACAGTAGGCTCATAAAGACCAATAACCTGACAGTTCACTGCGCTACCCAAGGCGAAGAGGTTTAAATCACCAGCATGGCAATACACCCTGGAGACTCCACATTCATCAGAGAGCTGTGAGAGGGGACGCTAATGAATTTGGATCTGGATAGGAAGAGCACAAAGTACAAACCGCAGACTTGCTACCCACATCCACACACACAGAGGGAATACTAATGTTCTCATTAACAATTAGGGAGGGGAATCTTGTGATTAGATTTAGATTCAATTTGTCTCACCGCTACATTGTTCATATTACCGCATAACACAGCCAGTAATGTGTTTTAATTAGCAGCAGTGAATATTGAATAAAACCGACGTGCTATTCTCTGTACGTTTCAGTCAAACAATGACATCAGTTATGTTTCATGTTGCAGTGGACTCGTATTTCGTCCTTGGGAGATCATAAAATCCAAAAATGTTTGCCCTCATTGAAGATGGCGCCGGTTAAATTATTTTCCCTCTTCCATGGCGTCATGCAGTAGTCAGCGGCACCACCCCAGCTTTGTCCGTTTCATCATTATTGCATATGTAGAGTGGAGAAACCATAATGTAACCAACGTCAAAGACGGCACCTGTGCCAAAAAGAAATAAAGCCCCTACAGTGCTGAGGCATCATCTGTTCTTCTTTTTCTACTTTTAACACAATCTCACAACAAACACTCTGGAGCTTTTCTGTCCCTCATCAGCCTGCATTTTATGAGCTGTGTCAGTCCTCTGCCTTATACGCAATCTCACTACTGACAAATGGATATTTTGGTGCCTAGTCAGCCTCCATTTGGTCAAGGATGATGGAGGGGGAATATATTCATCCTCGATACGTATGAAGCATACCGTTATGCAGTTTGAAATTTTCCACTGATATCCCAATTCACATCCAATATAGACCCCGTGTGTGAACGTTGCAAGCGGAACCAAATGAGAATATTTGTGACCCGGCAGCCATGTTGTGATCTGCTGAGGAAATTACCAAGCACCGCCCACCAGCCGGAGCACACTTTCTCATTTTACAGCTAAACAGTACACTACAAGATGTTTCTGAAAACATCGGAGGCGAGAAATAGGCATTACAGTAACAGAATATTGATTCACATTTGATCAGCGCTGCCTAGTTTGACCGTTTGATCGGGGTTCGCGAGTGATTGACAGCTGCCTCCGTTGAATAGGAACGCACTCTCTCTGA
This sequence comes from Sebastolobus alascanus, assembly GCA_916701645.2. Classification (NCBI taxonomy): domain Eukaryota; kingdom Metazoa; phylum Chordata; class Actinopteri; order Perciformes; family Sebastidae; genus Sebastolobus; species Sebastolobus alascanus. Next base: position 240,696 of record CAKAOJ020000195.1, read on the forward strand.
AATGACATGTGATTGGCCAAAGTCTCACGGGGTAGATTTTTTAAAAGCCTGAAAACAGAGCCACGAGGAGGTGCAGAAGTGTAGTTATCTCTCAGAGCAAAACATTCTGCCTACCGCAGGTTTAACTTTGATTGTTTTATATTATTTGTATATTTATTATTTGTTTACTTGCATAGATTAAGTTTTATATTCTCTATCGTGTTATCATGAGTAGGGGGAGGGGGGTTTATCTATCAGTCCAAAAGTGTATATACAGTGAATTGCCAAAGTTGTATTAACAGAAATAAACTTTGTTCAAAAAATATGGTAAAGCATAATGAATAGCATCATTTTAAGCTATGCATCATCTCTGCTGAATAGCAAGCGCGGCTGACATGTCTGAAATGTAGCAAAGCAAGCTGCATCTGCAACGCTGCTTGTTTCCATAACACAAATCATATAACCGAGGCGGCGCTGCCACTAAGGCACAGTGACTGCTGCAGTCCATCTGCAGTCTCTGAGTTCCAACGTGTGCCGACGGACCTTGTGCGTTCAAGGCCTGCAGGCTGCAGAGCTGAAAAGGATTTCAGCACTCAGCGATATAGCAGCTACTCTGGCACGCAGTGGCAACATTAACAACTGATCCGAATCTGCATCTTCACCGTGCTGGTCCAGAGTCTGTGTCTAGTTTAGGGAATGTGCGCATGTGTGTGCCCATGTGCGCTCCTGTCATTCCAAACAAGGGCATGGCATTTTTGGGGTGTTGCCGTAGAAACAGGAGTGGTCAATTGCTCAATCAATGCCAGTATGAGCATGCCCATTCCCATGGCAACCCTGTGAAAGCAGGAAGTGTTTGGTAGACAGGAATGCTAAACAGAGGCTGAATGGGGAGGCTGAGGGCTACTACGGCATCCACACACAGACGGGCCTTCACAGGCTCGAGGATCCAGCGTCCTCGGGCCGGAAAACATACTGCCTCCACCAAGTGAGACGGATGGAGAAAAAGAAAACCCACACGACAAATTCATTTCACACATCGAAGAACACTGCCGTGGTCTTATTAACGGAGTGACACAACCATGTAGTCTACCGCTGCAGCTTTGTCCTCAAAATAAAAAATATGTCCAGGATAAAAAAAATAAAAAAAACACCTTTGAAAACAAGAAAAGCGAGAACAGAGCACCCGTCTAACTATCTCGTCACCCAGGGGAAGATAAAAATCATTTATGGTATGAGAAATTTTTTTTGGACAACTTCAGGAAGATACAACAAAAGGTATTCAGTATCATTATATGGCAACAGTAATAAAAAGGTGGGAGTGGGACCAGATTTTTAAATTTAAGTAACTTTCCATCTGCAGTATAATGCCTAGTGTCCACCCTCTTAAAATTGTTTATTTTGTCTTCATATTTTTGACATTTTGAATCACTAATCTCCCACATCTGAACATGAAAGATTTCCGCCATTTTTCTTTGCAAAACTGCTCAACCTGTCAAGTAACACGGGGACTGTGACTTAACAGTCATTTTTAAGTTCAGCCACATATTCTGGATTTGACTGAGGCCCGGTCTTAAGAGTTGGCCACTCCAGGACATTAATATAGTTGTTTTTAATGTAATTTCGGTGTAGCTCTGCCTCTCCCCACTCTCGCTTCTCTTGCAAACAGCAGTAGGTTTTCCTCCAGGATTTCTCTGTATTTAACAAATTACCATCAGTTCCAGGCAAACACTAACCAAGCTGTCATGTGAGATTTTTTTCAACCCCGGGCAACAGTAGCATGCAATGTGTCTACCATCTCAGCCATGCAGCCCCGCAGCACCGTTCACAGCCGTCATAGGCTTCTTTGTGGCCTTTTCACAAGGACTTTTATTTAATGTCCGACCTTACCGAGTGCTGCTTATGTTGTGCTTCTCCTTCTTTGTACTTTTAAATAACAACATTACAGATACGCTTGAAATATTCTCTCGTCTTCGTGATGTAGTTTCTACCAGGATGTTGACATCAGCGATTGGTCTTTGCATATGCAAGTGTATTTAAACTAGAACCACTAGCGGCACTATGATTAAATGCATCTCTGGTCAACTTCTTAAAATAGCTAAATTTTTCAATCAGCCATCTCAAGAAAGATGTTCACTTCAGTTGTGTTCAGTGCAACACTTGGCATACGCTTTAATGTGTCTTGAAGAGTCGTTTTAGGCTTCAAGTCTATTTTTTCCCCACACTTAAGCATGTTAGCAAACGCTTCTGAAAGCAAGGCAATACTATGGCTGAAGGGATCCAGTGTAGACACTGATGGAGAACTGCAGCTGCTGCCGTCGAGCTGCTGACAGGCTGCTTTCAGTCCCAACTAACGGGAGACTGAGGAGAATGGTTAACACAATATTCTGCGATAGACTTCAGTAAAGTTAGTCTGGATACCTGATAAATACGCAAGCAGCTACAGTCCAAACAAAATGATTCTTACTGAGCTGTGTCACCACTGGCTTTTCATCATTCTTCTGCTGCCGTTTTGACGGCGGCCTAAAAACACACCATCTTGCAGCTCTTCTTTCTCTCTGTGTGTGAACTCATTTTGACAGGTTTTCTAAAGCTTCCTCTATAATTAGCACAGGCCCGCGGCGAAAGGCTGGAGTAATATTTAATAAACTACTGTGTGATTAAAACTTCTGATGCTCATCAGGAAACGGGGGATGCAGAAAAAAAAGTTTGAATATTTAGAAAGACGAATCGCAGAGGAGTTAAGACAGAAGAGAGACGGGCAGACATTTTAACTCTGTGTCAGATTATCACTGTCGTAGTTTAAATACTGACACAGCTCTACGTTTGTGTGTGTAAAGGCTAAGACTCTCTGCATGTTGTCACATTAGTTTCATACCTAGCCATACAAATGATCTCATTTGTATGAATAGGTACTGAACCTTTGAGTACTGACTAAATGGCATCTGCTGCAATGACTATTGAAAGCGGTTTAAATCATCATTTTGTTCATTGAAAACTGTTATTATTTAGGGAAACTTTTTTAAACACAAGCTAAAAGGAGTATTTTGTTGACCTCCGGTGACTGAAGTTCTCACATTGGTGCAGAAGTGTATTTAGGGTGTGTTGCTGAGTTGCAACTTCACATCACTGTTGGGTGTGATTACATGTGAAACAGAGCACGCTTGTTCTGCCCAAACTCAACAGTGATGCTGTTGGTGCAAAAGACATGAAAACTTCAACCAGAAGAGGTCAGAGAAGAAAGGCTGTATAAATTATTCTTTATATTGTGTGAAATGCTTATGCATTTGACAAGTTTGGCTTTTTGTAGAAAGTGAAGCAATTTGTCAAAAAGGCATTATTTTGGTATTTGTACTGAAATTAAGGTAGTGGAGATTCCAAGTGAACTGAATTGCAGGTTGAAATGAAAGTTAAGAGTTGTGCACATGGAGGGATGGTTAATGAAGTGGGCCAAGCATGAAGGGCCTTTCTCATTGTGGCACAGTCATAAGAAACCAAGTTGACTTTTGTCATTAAATTCATTAGGGTGATTAAAATTAATTAACTCATATTAAGATAAAGCATAACAGTCAAGTCAATGCTATTGTATCTCATGATAACAGACTATCCCTCACCCTGCACAGGTGAGGAGTCAGTGACACTGGTGTTATGACTTAAACTGTCAGAGTGCAGAGAAAAGAGGGAGATAAAGGGTCAAAGAAAGCAAACCCAAAAAACACTCACTTTTTCACATTGGCTTCGCCATTGGGAATCCTCCTCAATTTCTTCTTCTTCAGTATTTTCACAGCCCTGCGACAAAGTGTCTCTGAGTCCAGCATCTCTTTCACTTTGCCATAAGATCCCTCACCTAGCAGATCCCCCATCAAGTACTTTCCTATCAGCTTTGCCCTCTTCCTCCGCGGCTGGTAGATCACCTCTGTCGAGTCAATGCGGTGAATGAAAGTATCCATCTCCATCAGTTCATTTTCATTTAGATAGTCAAGATGATGCAGCTCGCCGGTACTCATGACTGATATAGTTCGGCAGCCACAACTTAAGCTTCCTGTGCAAAAACGTTCGCAAATAGCTATGATTGCTGCTTGGAGAGTAATCCACCGGTAACCTTTCAGCACTGAGCCGAGTGTTTCAATTCCACAAGATGGAATACAGATGAATTACAAAATACTGAACGTGGGAGAGAGAGAGAGAAAAATCCGGCCTGAGAGTTGAGGGAGGAGGTTGGGGATCAATCCCAATTTGTAAACATTAGGGCTCTTTTCTCTCAAGAGGTGCGAACAGAGGTGAAGAACCTGTCGGGTCCAGTGCCAAGTTAGTGCTCTATACTGTGCATTTTGTACTACATCTGTGACGGAAATGAAAGAAAAATTGTGATTCTAAAATGTTATTCTTCTCTGCTCAACTCTCAATCTCCTCTATAGGAATTTAATACCATACAGCCTACGGTAGAGGCAACCAGTTCAGCTTCAAGGCCATGCAGCACTGCATTTCTGTCAAAGGTCCATGCTTCAAATCACAGGTTTCCTCAGTATACATAAGTGTGTAGAGCTGGACTGGATCCAGGCACAGATCTACAGCCAAACGCAGTGTCAGCCCGGCTCCTGGAGGTCGACTGAGCCATCCAATGTGTCCAACCGTCCTCAGGTTTCCTCCATGCCACCACAACTCCTACTGCCAGGTGCCTGGAAAAACAAGGGGCCATTTAAAAAACATTATTGAAAATGCACACATGTGGCTTTCGCTGACCTAAGTTAGCCCTCTTTGGTAAAACAATCTGTCCAGACATCAACACTTGACCGGTTAACCTTACTGGGTTTCCAAATCTGATGTGAGGCACACATCAACACGAGAAGATTATAATTTGCGCAAGAACATATTTAGCACCCTAAACCCCAATTAAACAGAATCGTGTGAGAGATTTACGACCGAGACACTGAAGTTGCTCAGTTGAAATAAAGAAAAAAAAAATCAACTATTCGCTAGCTGGTAAGCTAACATAGCTGCTTGAATGAACTAGCTTGCCAACATGCACTCTCACTTTGTCGTTCATTGATACACACACACCTTTTAGAAACCGGTTCAGATTTTAACTCAGAAGTCTGCTTTAAAAAAGAGGCAACTAATTTAACGTGAAAGAGGACTAACGTTGTCCAACTGGGGAGGAAAACCGAAACGTCGTCACACAACTGGAGCTAACGGTGGTTACGCAGCAACAGCTAGCATTAGCTAACATCCCCTCATTTACCGGCGGAGCAGCGGCAAAACATAAGCAGACGGGGAATTGTTTTGCGACTGTACTGCATTATGCTCACCTAATAACAAAATCAACATCAGCTCCAACACTCAAACCGGCCCCTAAACCGGAGAAACAAACCCAGATAAATCCAGCTAACGCGAGCTAACCGCTAACAAGCCGTTCGGATTCCAATGTAAATTGCTAACTAACGAGCTAAGAAGCTAACTAGTTATCTCCTAGGTTACCGGGTCTCACCTGTATCCATTCGAATCTTGTTGCCGTTGCAGATTGTATTCCGTCCCTTTCTGTCCGTCCTGGTGTGAAGCAAATGTTTTCACTCGGGTCTATCAGTATATATCAGTTACAATATTTCTGACTCTTCGTTGTTACTCTTGCTGCTCAGGTTGTCGCCATCTTGTTTACCTCCTCCCCCCCCCCTTGACTCGTGCAGACAGCCCGATACGTTAATGCGTCAAATCAAAGCTTCTTCTTCCTCCCACACATTGAGGATGAACAGCAAAGCCTGTCAAACCAGTGCTGACAATACATAGTTTGAATAATAAGATACTCAGCTTTTTATACATTTAATTTAGCAGTCTGATCCCATTGAAATTTGAGGAGGGGGACACACTGTAACTCTTGACAACTGCAGTAGTTCTTCCACACGGTGTTTATTTTTATGAACACTGATTATAATCAGCACTGCAATGAGGCGAAAATACATTTATTTGAGCTGGTTTCATACTTCCCTTCCCTTTATATGACCCCCCACTCCACTCCACTTTTAACTGTAGTCAGTTCATCAATTCAATTCTGCACACTACAAAAAAAACAAAAAACTTCTCTACCTGTTCTTATCCTGCACTATATTCCATATCTGACATTTCTTAATATCTATATCACCTTTTTTTTTATCACCCAGCACTATATCACTTTCTTCACTACATTCACTTTTTCTTTAAATAGCCCTGTATCTCAGTTGTTTACCCTGCACTATATTCATTTTTAACAGTTCCCTTGCACATAGCATTTTTTGTTTCATACTCTGTATTACTTACATGTGTCTTGTACTACTTGTGTCGTTTTTACTAATATGTGTACTACTCACCTGTGACGTTTTCTTACTAACGTGTATTACTTACCTGTGACGTTTTTACTAATATGTTTGCACTATGGAACTGTGATGCTGGAAACTTGAATTTCCCTCGGGATCAATAAAGTTACTATCTATCTATCTATCTATCTATCTATCAATGTACAGAGAAATAATGGCAACAATTTTGATAATCATTATTTTCCCATCAAAGATGTCCAACATTCCCACATTCTGGCTTCTCAAATAAAATCAAAATTTTCTTTTTTTTCATTAGCTTGTAAATTGATTAGATTTTTAGATTGAGTTCCAGAGAAATGGAGAGTTTGATTTTCTGACATTTTTTTTAAACTTTACCATGCCACTAACCAAACCACAGCCTTGGTTTACCTTCTAATATGGCTCAAGTTGCCTCTGATTGATGCTGTGGCCAACACCAGAGTGGCTCTTGCTTAGCTGGGATTTCGGAGTTATATTTATCCTGTGTAAACCCCCCCTGGGGAATGGCAAACTGAAGGTCTGATTTCACTGATCTGTCAACCTCCTCCTCCTCACCACTAGCTGCTTGAGCCTGGTCAGCTCTGCTCAATGGCTCACTGCTGCCCAGAGCCATGCAGAACTTAATACTGATGGCAACACGATCGGTTAGATAACTGCACTTAGCACACGAGTGTACCATAAACTTAGCTCCTACTTACAGTATTTCCTCGTAAACAAGTGAATTAACAGATACGTACAGTAGTTATAAAGACATATCTGTCCACATTTCAGTAAGTGGCCATTTTTTTTTATTGTGAACACTGAAGCATATAATGACAGGAATCAAAAATCAGTTATAACACAGTGAGGGAAATGTTATATAGTTGGAAATGCATAGTCGAGTCAAGCTCTGAAAAGGGAACAAAATGGAAACACAAACTGAAGAGTGAAATCCTTCTGGAAGCCAGGAGATGCAAGTTTATATATTTTAAGTCGTTACAGTATTAAATTGAAAACGTAACAAAACAGGTGATCCATTATTTAAAGGAAACATTTTAAACCTCAAAACGTAATGGAGAAACTTCCTACTTGTCACACACGTACTAAAATTTCTGCAACAGAGTCCACTTCACAACCGAGCAGAGCTCTGGCAGCTGCAGAAAACAGCTTTTAAGTTATGATAAACATGAACAAGAAGTACAAACAAAAGAAACAGTCCTCTACATCAGTAATATGGTCTCCGTGGATTATTCTGTGGAAACAAAAATGAAACACTAGATTAAAATATTATAGCAAAGGACACTTGACCCTGATGAGTGGATCAGCGACACAGTAAATTAAGTTTCTGAAGCTAATATTAAACAATGAGTACGGATTTCTATTACACATTACATTCAATGCAAATTCACAGAATATTGTTACGACAAACAGAAAACAACGTGAAACAGAAGTTACCAATGGGTTGGGCCTGAAGCGGTAAGCGAGCATCATCCTCTTTCTAAAAGCATCATACTCGTCGTCATTTTTCGTGAGCGAGGCTGGACGGTCAACTCCCAACCCTGCTCCGTTCATAGCCGTCTGACCCCTAGAGTGGGACAGAGAGAGGGAGACGCTCAAAATCTCTTTTCATGCTATCTGGATAAAGCAAAACAGTTAATATATAAGCCTCGTTCACAGAAGGTAGTTTAACATGCCACAGTAGAAAAAGCACAGTTGTAAATAATACAAAATAATGTCTGAATCCTATTTAGCTGCTTCATTTTAAAGCCTCTGAACACCCACACAGGTGTTTTCAGTTAATCTGGCTGATTAGACCTCTTCTCTGGACTGTGTCGGCGTTTATACCTCTAACTAATACTGACTATTACCTCTTTCACACCGATGATAGTCTCTACAACTACAACAGAGGAGAGCCGATTCAATGTGAAACCCCATGTGAGGCCATTAAGAGCTGATTATTGATGCAAAAGGTGTAGAGTTATATGACTAGTCTACTCTCTGCTGCATGTGCCAGAGGCACAATCTGTGATGTAAAGGGAAGTCTGATTATCTCAAATGTATATTGTTAAAAAAAAAAAAAAAAAAGCATGCCAATAGGCCTTTTTCACAGCAGACATTTTGAGGCGTCACAGTATGAAAAGCACAGGTGTAAATAATACATTTAATTATGGCTGCTTCAGTTTCAGGGTTTCTGGTTTTGTGCATGCTGGCTCGTTAATGTTATTAGTAACACCTGTGCTTTTCCTGCTACGACAAGTAAAAATGTCTGCTGTGAAAAACGGCTTTCATGTGCGAAATCTTCCTAACAAATTTTTATTTACACTTCATCAGAACCAGAGGTGGTGTCACATTTTCTAAAGCACTGTTCAGGCACACTCTGAACTAAACGTATACGATATCTGTCAAATGGCGCTGACCAGCTATCCACCCTGAGCAGCAGTCAGACAGAAATTCGCCTGACAAAAATGTACTCGCGGAGTGTGGCCAAAAGCAGAGGTGACAGGAAATAGCATAAACATATGTTGTAAACATAAACTGTTGGAGCTAACGTGGCTAGCACACGCTAACAACAGCCCTACAGAGTTGTGAATTATACAGTGTTTTTATCAAACTTTTCACTGTCATTAACCTCAGTCACTCAGTCCCTCTTTCTCTGCTGCTGGTATTATTTTGCCATGCAGTTATAAAACAAGACTATAATGACAACATATAACAATATTTCCGAAATGAGAAGTCTATTGGAGAGCCCCGTGATTCAATCAGACTGAACTGGAAGTGAATGCGTCTCGCCCCGTCCCACACAGAAATGAATGGGGAGCAAAATCCGGTCCGACCGCGCCGTAACGAGTGACCGTTAAAACCCACACAGGTGTTTTCACTTAATCTGGCTGATTAGACCTCTGCTCAGGACTGTGTGGCCATTAGACTAACTGACTTACATCTTCCTGTTAGCTTTGTTGAACCTGCCAGGGCGGGACAAATTATACCTCATTCTTATTGGTAGATGAAGATTTGAGACCTAATAAATTTCCATCAAAGCTGCGGCCCACTATCAACCTTTTCAGAGGTCTAATCAGCCAGAATAACGGAAAACACCTGTGTGGGTGTACAGAGGCTTTTGGGGTCCTGATATTGTACATGCCGGCTCACCGTCATGGCTTACTGGGACACTTGCTGGAGCCGTTGTTAACGTTATTAGTAAACACTTGCGCCTTTCCTGCTATGCCAAGTCAAAATGTCAGCTAGACTTGTGTGAGATAGTCAGGAATGTATGTTCATGTTGTGCCAACAAAATAAAAAAAAGATTTCACAGTCAACAAAAAACAATCGCTGGTGGAAATAAACACTCAAACTGTTTCTGTTGTGTACTCTTCTGTGCACTGTCTTGTTGACTTGTCACTATTTTAGGGAACTAGAAAAAGTATTTTTCACACTTCAAAAAATAACTGTAGTGCTGCTTCAATAAAGATTTTAGGTTATTTACAAGTGTACCCTGAATGATAAAGAAATTGCAAAGAAAGACAAATGTACTGAAGACGAATGCTCACTTGTTCACAGGAGCCTTGATGCCCTGTCCGTCACTGCCCAGGCCTTCACCGTCCTTCCAGCCCATCTTCATAAGCATTCGGAAACCAAGATTCTCCACCGTCAACTTAAACTCTTTGTATTCTGAGTAGTCCGGGTCCCGGCCCTCCTGCAAGCCAAAAAGACTTTAAGTTGTGCATTTATGTCATACACACTGAAGTGCTGCACCATTTTACTGCCTCCCAATACCACTTTGTCGCTTTCTAAAAATAAAAGGAGGAGGGTGGGGAGATTATTGAATACCAATTCAGACTAGGTGAGGCAAGATCTTCTTCTACTATTTAGTTGATTTAACTGGAAAAGAATGAACACTGTCTGTCATCTGAGGCTGTTCAGAACAGCGGGGTTGGTGTTACTCCGCACTTGTGGTCTTCACTAAATACAACCTGCATACTCTTTTAGTTTTAGTCTTACGTGACTGCTGACTTTCCATTAACTTTCCATGACTCTCATGACTGGGAATTTGCATTAGAAAAAAAAAAATCTCTATTGACATACTCTGCTGTTTTTCAACTTTTAAAAAGGGATTAAAAAAAAAGTGTGGTTTCCACAACAGTGCCAAATCGAGTTAAACAGACAAGTGGTTCCTCCCGGGGATCCCTCAGGAGGAGCCAGAGGAGTTTGCAGGAAAAAGGGACGTGTGCGTTGCTCTGCTGGCTGTTGCCACAGTGGCCCTGACCTGGATAAGCAGCTTGAAAACAGAGGCATGGATGGATGATTACAATCCTGTTTACAGACACTTCCAACTGACCTTGGCCCTACTAAATCTTGTATGGTCTTCCTGTGGCAAGGCAGGGCTAATAGCTACAACAAACTACACTAGAGACGTATGAAACACGTTTTACAGTACTCTGAAGAGATCCTGCAGAGGATAGGTGAAATTGTTATTTTCTCTATACACGAAACACCACTTAAAATTACAAGTTCAAAACATTTACTGACTTGTGGGATGCCTGAAAAACAATTATTTACATTAGTTTGGTTCTGCAACGATGAATCGATTAGTTATTAACTATTAAATTTATCAATGCTTCGGTCAAAAAAGTAAAAATTCTCTGATTCCAGCATCTTAAAGGGCTATTTGTAACTTATCACGCGCATAAATCATACCGGGTCGGAATCCCATGCGCGCTCGCGTGTGGGTACGCGAGCGCGCAGCAGCGCTGCTCCTGCTGCCTGCTCCAGCCTGCTTGCACACCGCGCTCGTTCTCACCCGCTCCAACTCCACGTGAACGCGCGCACACTACACACTGCAGAGTTAGTTTAGCTCTGAGAATATCTAGTGAATGTTCAGTGGACGTTTGTGCAGAAATAAATGCTGCAGCTCCTCCAGACCAACAGAGGTTTCCCGTGTCTTGTGAAGTGACGGGGCTCCGCAGAGAGTTACGTTATCCCGACCGGGTGTCGATGTCTCCCCCCCCACCCCCCCCCCGTTCCCTCCGGATCGGGAGGAAAAGCCAACACTAGGATCAGCATTGATTCATGTAGAGACCTTCGTCTGGTCAGCTAACATTACTGCCAAGCAGGTGAAATATAGAGTGATATTGTGTGTTAGCTGACGTGTGTCGCCCCACTGTTTAGACCGGTGCTCGTTCATGTCTATGTAGAGCGAGCACAAGCGCGAGCACGAGCAACAGGACGCCGACTTTCGTTGACATTGCGGCCACAGGTGTCGCTGTGAACAAGCAATTTCTGATTCTTACATATAGTCCCTTTAAATGTGAATTTTTTCTGGTTTCTTTACTCCTCTATGACAGTAAACTGAATATCTTTGAGTTGTGGACAAAACAAGACATTTGAGGACGTCATCTTGGACTTTGGGAAACATTGATTGACATTTTCAACCATTTTATAGACCAAATAGCTAATCGATTAACCGAGAAACTATCAACAATAAACATGATCGTTAGTTGCAGTCCTATAAAACTGAAGTTAATGGATACGGGCATTCCTAACAGTTGCACAACAGTGCCTTCCCTATTGAGGAACAAGTGAATTCAGAGGCAAACTAACCTTGAGTGCCTTGAAGGTCTCCATGAACTTGTCCAGCTCCTCAGGGGGCAGGAAGTCACCAATAAAATGTTTCCCTTTACCCATATCTGTCAGAGATTCTGCCCACTCTGGAAAAGTGCAGACAAGAAGGTTTTTTTTTTTTTTTACAGAAACAACTGATCACTTTACCTTGATGAGAACTGATTATTGAGCACTGACAGCTGCTAGTGTCGCAGAGGCGAGACCAATTATCCACACTGATGGTCAGCCTTACCGCGGGTCTTCTCCATTTCCATCTGTCGGAGACGATGCTCCCAGGTGCCGGCCTGCTGGTCCACTTCTTCATCACTGTCGTATTCATGCTGGTGGTCTCTGATGGCCTTCTCCCACATCACCTGCATCTCCGCCATCGCACGCTTATGCTTCATGATCATCTCGTACATCTCTTGCATCTAGAGTGCATGAGAAAATGATGAGATAATAGATTACAGGGCCTAATTGTCCTGAATTTATGGTGCGATCAACCTCATCAACGTGCCTTCTGACTATTCTAAAAGACAGATTAAATTAAAAAACAATAGACAAAGAGTGAATAATAAAATATTTGTGGGTGGAGTTTTGGTCTAGTTAAAAATGCAGCGTACAAATTTCGTTGTCACTTTCATACCTCTTGTTGTTCTTTGAGTTGTATCTTCTGGTCCTCAGATAGTTCTGTCACTCCTACCAGACCAAGAGGCTTTCCCTTCTTATAACCGAGACCTCTCAGGTCCTGGGCTGAAACAGACGTTACCACAAACTTATGTATTCATAAATTCATTATTGGCTGATGGTGCAAATTAAAATGTGATTTTAAAAAAACGATACGTGGTGCCTTTTTATCAATACGTATAATAATAATAATAATAACTGCACTGTTATCTTCTATGGCTCTTCCAAAAAATGCACAGAAATATTAGCATGTATGGGTTGGAAAATATTGAAAAGGTGCACTAAACAGTACTTTCACAAAAAAGTGAAATACTGCATAAGTGTGCGGATATCTTTTCTATCCTCGTTTGGACTCATTGATGCTTCCAGCACCTTAGCAAAGATTAAGACAGGTGGAGCGGTTGTCATCCTGCAATCCCCACAAGAACAAAATGTGTATGCACCAGGGTTATTATAGTAAACTAAAATTGAAACTAAAAATGAAAATAAGCAGTGAAAAATATTGCTAGTAAACTGAAACTTAATAAAAACTATATCCTTTGAGAAAATGATATCGCCTGGTTAAAAAAAACTCTCGTGACATTGAACCACAGAAATTGACTTGACATTCCAGGAAATGGCGCTATGCTGCAATTGCTTCACTAAAGTAGCGTGAAAATGAAACACTAAACATTATGGCCATTCCTGCACAGTTCTCAAAACGTGTTTTTGTATGTATATATAGCTACATACATCTGAGACATTATACCTGGTCCAAACAAAAACAAGCTAAAACTACTGTAAAACTGAAACTAACTATATAAAAACTAAAACTAAACCTTTTTGAAAAACTGAACCTAAACTAAAACTAGCAAATGCACTCTGAAAACTAACTTAAACTAAAATGAAATTGAAAAGTCAAAGCTAAAATAAAATAAACACTAACTGAAAATTCTAAAGTATTATAACCTTGGTATGCACGCATATTTACAACATGTAAAAAAACAGTTCATGTACCAGAGAGAGAGGGTGCGTTAGGGTCTGGAACAGTAAGCTCCGGAGGAACAATGATGGGAGGAATGGGCAACTCGACTTTGTCGTCCTCAGACCCCCATCTGCTCTTTCTCTTCCGTTTGACAGGCGGAGTTTCTCCCTCCTGACTGTGCGGTAGAGGAGCGGCGTTCAGCTGTGGAGGGACTCCTGATAATGGCGGAGCAGCTGGTCGCTGAAGGTCAGTCCTCGATTCCGCTGCTGGAGGTGAAGAGCTCCGGGAGGCGGCAGCACGATAATCCTGTACTTTCTCTCTGAAGAAGCGGTACGCTGGACTTTGGTGGTCATATAAAAAACTGAGGGGAGGACAGTAGATATTTTGTAGTAAAACCAGCGTTAAAGTGTAAAGAAACGCAGTGACATGCATTATCCAGTTACTGACCTGAAGGCGGGGTTTTCTCGGTTACGCTCAGCGGCGATGGCTTCCACCTCGGGGCCACCCTCCACCACAAACCTGGCCAGCTTCTCAGCCACCTGCTGGGTTTCCGCGTCCACTGGGGGGGAGACTTTAAGCAGCCTATCAGTACTGTGACTCAATTCACACTCTACTACTGTACCGTACTTAACTGGCCCTCACACTCCACCAGTCTAGAGCCAATAGGGGGATAAGAAGAGGAAGGAGGGAGGAGCAAGGGGGACAGGGGTGGTGAATGGGGAACTGTATGGACGTGAGGCTTTTGTTGTAACAAATGAAGACCAGAGAGGCTCCATCACATACTGTACACTATGCCTACACTGTGAAACTTGTATCTGCATGTACATAGAATGTTGTGCACAATTTAGGACTAGAAAACGTACTCCTTCCTATCTTTAAATTATTAATATGATTCAAGAAGGCACAACATAGGGGTGAGCAACCAGGACAAATATCACAATATACTGGCTAAAGTGTGGAACAAAGTCCAATCCAAAAACAAATATGGTTTATTAAAACATAAGAGAATAAAGAGAAAAAACTAAAGAAGTCATAACCAGTGTATGCACAGCCTAAAATAAGAAGCCATTGGGAAACTGACAATGCTATATTGACTTTTGTCCACCCCTTTTGCAATTATATTTTAGTATTTCTGAGATGCAAGATGAGCCAAAGAAAACAGAGATAAAAGACAGAGTGTGAGAAGAGGTAATCTTACCATTATCTGACATATCCTCAGGTCTTAGCAAATCCTTTCTCAAAACGGCAACTCTGTGTTTGTAGTAGAGAAACTCCATGCTGCTCTTATCGTATAAAAATCTGAAAGGCAAGGATAACATTTGAAATCAGATCAGTGTGAATATACCGTACGAGTAAATACATCTGGATGCGCTGCACTGTCCTCAAAAACTTACGAGAAAACAGGATTGTCCTTGTAATCCTCCTGGGCCTTTCGCTCCAGTTCAGCTCCTCCCTCCGCCACAAAAGAGGCCATCTTGTCGATAATGAGTCTGGTGTCTGAGTCCTCTGGGGGAGAGACTTTAAGCAGGCTATGAGTACATTTACTCTAAGGGCACCTATGACAAAAAATGCCAGTCACAAGGCACTGGAGTATGCAGAAGATGCACTGAAAATGTCCAAGCCTTGGAGTTGTCCAGAGATACAGTGAAAAACACAGGCCTTGAATTACCTTTCATCTCTAAGAATCTGGAGTAATCTGTCTCCTCTTCCTCATCTTCATCATCCGGAGAACAAAACACGCTCGGCCTCTGGCTGAGAACGGGATTCTTCTTGTGTGAGTGCGAGTAGTTCTTGAACTGACTGAGCATGCTACTGACTCCAAGGCCAGGCCGCTTGCCAACAAGAATGCTCTTTTTCTGCTGTGCATTTCCTCCTGGTGATGAAGTCGAAGTCGTGGGAGTTTTGGTATCACCGGTGGAACCTAGAAAGAGGATGAAACAGGACACATTCTTTACAAATCTAGTACAAGCCTTCATGTAAAGGGTATTATTCTTTCTGCTATAGATGGTTAGGGTTGTTCTTGAACTAGAACATTTGGTAACCAACACAAGTATGTAATGTGAGGTAATGTTCATGGTCCCTATTCTAGACTAGTTTCCTTAGGTCAGGATGCCCTCTTTCAAAACCTCTACCCCCCCCCACAAACTGCGCTGCTGTCAAGGACTTACAGTAGACAGCCTGGAGCCTCTTTGTCTGTCTCTTGCATAAGCCAAAAGTAAGGTTATGGCTATTTTTCTGTGTTCCAGCGTTGATGCTGCTGTGTGAAATTTCACTATACAACATCAAAGTAATACATAACTTGTGATGAAGATATGACAAAAACATGACTAATCTTTTGGTCAAAACTGTGCAGATCAACGTACTAACCATTGTTGGATTTGTCCTTCTGCATCCTGATGAACTGCTGTAAGAAGCTTCCATCATTTAGGAACTTGTTTGAAGAAGGTCCTTGAAGACTGGGAGAACTATTGGGATCAGAATGAGTGAAATATGTTTAAATATACTTTGTTATAATTTAGGCCAACGTTGGTGTCAAAGAAAACATCCACACATAACAATACTGACTGGCAGCACCAGACATTCACACTGTACTTTACAAAAAATAGGTTTAAGTTTGCTGTGTCTGTGCCATATTACCAGGTCCATAATGAGTACATTGTTACCTTGGAGGCAGGGGTTTGCTCGGGGTTTGCACATTAATTTTTGCTTGCTCTGCCATTCTGGCCTCAATCTCCTTCTTCTTCTGAGCTATCAGCTTCTCTTGACGGAGAATATTCATGTTCATCTTGTTTTTCTGTGGCTGGATAGGCTTGGACTTCCATCCTCCTCGCCCTAAAACGAGAATAAAAGGAAAATGCAATATATTCAGAATCAGAAATACTTATTGATCCCCGGGGAGAAATTGGAGCATTACAGTTGCTCTTATATAAACATAAAGAAATGTAAGAAAATAGAAATAAAGGCGTATGTAACCTGTAATTAATGCAACAATATATAACACAATATATGTAGAGCAATATAAGTAAATAATCAAAATAAGAAATGAGAATATAAGGAATATGTACAATTATTTGCATTAAGACATGCAATATATAACCACAACGTAAATGCAAAATGCTAAGAAGAGGGATCTATTAAGTGTGTTATATATAAATGCAAGAATGGTATAAATAAGAATTAAATAAGAATATTTCTTGAAATGTGCAGTATAAATGCAGTATTAGTGACAGAGTAAACATCACAACAATAAACATGCTGTGTAGCTGTGGAGCTGGCAGTTGAGGTAGCAAATGTAAGTGACATTTTCTGATATGCATCCAATGCAATTTTCCCCAATTAAGGTTCAAGGATAACTGATTCTACAACAACGAAATGCAAGTTGTAACGTTAGTGCCTTTTGTGATGAAAAGTTAAAAGAAAAAGAAATTCAATAATTTTTTTTTTTTTATGGTGGAGTAAATTTGAGTTTATCGTATAATGTATTACTTGACAAAACAAGGGTTTACCTCCTCAAAGGCAAATACATATGGTAACATACATTTATATATAATATTTTAACTTTGCATTGCAGACTAGCATACAAGAAAACTTAACTTTTAAAGGCTGCTTAAAAACTGGGGGGCAAAAGCGACATTCGTGTTATTAAATGTGGATGTTACAGTTTGCAGAACTAAAGAAACTCGGGTATTTGTTAACTTACGTAAATATAATTCTGTAAAACTGTCTTATTTGATAACTAACTAACTAAGGAACCTTGTTTATCCTCCCCGACAGCTAGCTAACGTTGGTTACGCTCCTACGGCTCTATGAGCTAGATGGTTCACGTTAACAGGCTAACAGCTAACCTGACTAACTTCGGTGTTTACTAAGGCCAGCTGCTACATGTGTAGCGTTATAATCACACTCATATTCACGGTAAAGGTGTACCTGCATCGCTAGGCTCCATTGTCGTAGCAGAGGGGGGAAATATATTTGGAAAACGACGCTCACGGACTACAATAAGGCCTTTCGTTGATTTGTAAGATGAGTCCACTGGTTCTTCTTCTTCTCAGTATGAGAGGCAGATCACTAACAGCTTGAAGGCGCATTACCGCCACCTACTGTACAGTATCATACAGCATGCTTTTTTTTAAAAAATTTTTTATTGAATTCTTTCAATACAATTTCCATGGAACAAGAGAATGAAGATTTTACATCATAACTCATAAATCATCAATATGCGACAACATGAGATTAAAGACAGAAAAGAGATAAAATAAAATTACATAAAATTAAAATTAAAATAATCAACAATTACATTTAGTACAAGGGAAATGACCAGATATTTTAACTGTATATAGTTCATTTGTTAATATCATACAGCATGCTTTACAGAAGAATATGACGTCTTCTTCTTCTTCTTCTTCTTCTTCGTTGGTGTTTTATGGCGGTTAGCAAAAACAACTTTATGGCGCATTACCGCCACCAACTGATACGGAGTGTGGAGCAGTATTCTACTTACTCACCAGTTCTACTGCTAAAAAATAATAACAATATTTTTTTAGTTTTACTACTAAAAAATAATAACAATAATAAAATTATAAAATAGAATATTATATACGCTTTTATTTCAAGGTAAATATTAAACCGGAAGTCTTCTTTTTCTTGGTAATTTTTCTAGCTGCCATGGTGACGTTAATATGGCGCTCGTATGTTTCCGTTGTTTTTTTGTTTTTTTGTTTTTTTTCCCCCAAAAGTTCAATACAATATAATCACATGTTCAGATGTTTCATTACAGTTCAGCAAACATATCTTACAGTATAAAAATAATATAAGAATAAATTGTAAATTGTACAACAAATAAACTGTAAAGAAAGGAAAAAGCGGAATAAAAACAAAAACAAATAAAAAACAAATAAACAAACAAAAAACATTTGGGGTCTGCTAAATAATTGGAATAAATTTGAAATGTCTAAACAATTTAATAGAACAAAAATAATAACAATAATAAAATTATAAAATACAATATTATATACGCTTTTATTTCAAGGTAAATATTAAACCGGAAGTCTTCTTTCCGGTAATTTTTTCTAGCTGCCATGGTAACGTTAAATTGGCGCTCGTATGTTTCCGTTTCCCACCGAGTCTTCCCGAGTCTTTCCCTTTTGCAAAAGTCAGGTTTTTATTGTCCCTCGTTGCTACCCGTCCGTGTCGTACGAACTGGTCTCCTGCTTAGAAATGGCTGAAGCTCCCCCACGGCCCTGCCGGTTTTTTTGTCACCGGTGTTCAGCAGAGATTAGTCCGCGTTTACCGGTAAGGACACCAAGAGACATATTTGCCTACTTGAAGAATGGGGGAATTATGTTTGGGCTTGTGTGGGTTTTAATGTGTGTTTGTGGCGAAGACCCAGTCACGTCGACCCACTGCTGCTGTTCAGCTAGGCTAGGTAGCTAGGTAGCTAGGCAACAACGGTCCAGTGACAGTGAAGTGGTAACGTTAGTAGCGTTAATGAGGTTGGCTCTTGTGTTTTAGACATACATTCAGCTTTATTTCGGTATAATAAATAGTAGCTACGTAACATTAGCGCCAGTCTTAACAGATTGGCAGGTCTCATGGTGGTTAACGTCAGCTAGCTCACGTTAGCTAACAGAGGAAAGCGAAGGTTTACTTTCTAATTTAGATTCTGTCAGGGGGCGTATGTCACGTTTTGGTTTTGATTCCCAGTCTGCTAATATAACAACTCTTCTTGTAAATGTCTTTCTCCCATGAGGCTTTGCTGTCACCTTATTGCGCTTTGTACCGCAAACAGAAGTACAACTTTCCTAATATCTAACCAAAGCCAGTCTCAGATAGTCAGTCAATATTGCTGTTGTGGTAACTGCTCGCTCGCCTGCACACAGCAGTCTGTTGTCACGCCATTCATGGGAAGCTTCTTGAATGTTACAGTAAACAGGTTATTGACAGTCAGCCAGCTGCTTACCTGTGACAGCGTAACGTTACTCCCATTGGAAGTGCTCACAATGTGTTATTTTACAGCATGTAACAAACCCACAAGCTGACTTAATTGTCAGTTAGACATCTGGGATGGATGGTATCGATTATTATCCTTATGGTCTACATCAACATTGGCATAGTCTGCGCTTCACATAGACACATGTTTATAGGAAAGTATTTATTTTCCATTATTAGACATCAGATACTCGGTTGCCAGTTTATTAGGTACACATACACCTAGCTAAAACTAATGCAGTCTAATACAAGCCCTGCAATTAGGGCTGTGTATTGGCAAGAATCTGGCGATACGATACGTATCATGATACTGGGGTAACGATTCGATATGTTGCGATACTGTAAGCAAGGCAATATATTGCCATTCTTTTTTTTTAATTTAATTTTAGGAAAACTGTAACAGTAGAAAGAACACACCAGAAATACACAATTTTAGAATAGGCAAATCAACAAATGTATACTACATGGAAATAACTGCATGTTTTTTGCCCCAAACTGCATGGGGTTAGCTTAAACCAGTGTTAATTTCGTTAACGAAAACTATGACGAAATATGTTCGTCAACAACCTTTTTTGAGTCGGCACAGACGTTATTAAACACTAACAGTGATGATATCAAACGTGCAATATCATTAACAAAAAAAGACGAGACTAAAATGTAGTTTAAAAACATATCTAACTTAACCATCTTAACATATCTTGAGGTCAGAGATCAACGGACCCCTGTGAAAATCGCCATGCCAGCTTTTCCTCGCCAACATCTTGTAAAATGTTCAACTTTGGAGCGTTAATTAGTCTCCTTTGCGACAAGCTAGTATGATGTGGTTGGTACCAATGGATTTTCTAGTTTCATATGATGCCAGTATTTTCACTCTCGCTTTGAAACTGAGCCCGTTACAACCTCCGAAAGATCGAATAGCGGTCGGGCCCAACGGCAATCGATACAGAATCGCACAACATAATCTTGCGATACTCATGTGTATCGATATTTTCTTACTTACTAACTTGTATGAAGGCTATAATATTCAGTTTTTGTTGAAACTGCGTTTTGGTCATTTTGGAGGAAACCGTTTGTGGTGCTGTTGAATTGTATTGCGAGAAGCATTTCTATTATTTTGTCCACCCCATTTATATCCGTGGCGGTGGAATAAATAATAGAAACACAGTCAGTATACTACAAGAAAATTCAGCACACACCCTCCAAAATGACCATAAAGTAACCTTTATAACCCTCATGAGGGTAGCATTTTTTGCCGAGCTGTTGAATTAGAGTGCATTCATTTTAGCTAGGTGTACCTAATAAACAGACAACTGTGTACACGTTAGTATACATTCTAGATATTCACATTTATATTTTCACTGTAGGACTACACCTGTCCACGCTGTGAATCTGGTTTCATTGAGGAGTTGACTGAGGAAAGAAGGTATGGAAAATTATTTGTTTCTCATGAATTTGATCAATTAGATGTTTAAGTGAATTTCTCAGTCTTAGCTTTTCACTTTCTTTACCACTGTGTTCGTGCAGCACTGAAAATGGGTCCGCATCCACGTCCTCCACCAGTGATCAGAACCGCCCAGCCTTTGAGGTCAGTGCAACTTGTTAAATCAGCTTGTCCAGGATACATTTTGCACCCTGCACCACGATTTGACATTGTCTCTGTCTTTTCTACTAGAACATGGATCACCAACACTTGTTCACATTCCCTTCTGGGTACGGTCCGTTCGCCCTTGGGATTTTTGATGAGAACTTTGACCTTCGAACGCGACTGCCCACAGAGGACAACCGCGAGACAGAAAACAGGAGAGAAAGAGAAATGGCATCACGGCAACGATACAGTGCGCGGCAACCGCGGGGTCGACATGTTCCTCGACGACAGGGTACGCGCCATGAGGGAGTGCCCACATTAGAGGGGTGAGACATTTTCAGCAGTAGAGTGTGTTGGAGGTTGTTAACCTTAAACTTAATATCATTTCCAGTTTTAGAATATGGTGACATGATGTGTTAGATTAATCTAAACATGTAGAACTTTGCTTAACTTAAGTGATCTGTTATGCCTCTAAGTACAAGCATATTACCTCGTACAAAAAGTATAAAACTAAATATCCATAACAAAGAGACACTATTTCTTTAAACACCAAACAGCAGATATCTAGTATTACAATTTGTATTGAGAATTAATATGTTTTTATAACCATAAAACTATTAATATGTAAAGACATAAATGCCATTTAGATAAGAAGACAAGTTGAAGTTCTCAGTTTGATTCAAGAGTTGTTGTTTTTTTTTGTTTGTGATGTTTTTTCTGAACACAGAATTATCCAGCAGCTAGTAAATGGAATCATAGCACCGACAGCCATGCCAAATATCGGAATGGGACCATGGTAAGTATAAAAAAACACGATGCATGTTTGTTTACTTGTTTCATATCACTAAGTAAAATTGTTATATTTTTGTTGACTACCATCTTGTCGTGCAGGGGCATGCTACATTCCAATCCAATGGACTACGCCTGGGGTGCCAATGGTCTTGATGCTATCATTACACAGGTATAAAAATTAGGCAGCTACAGTGTCCCAAGAACCTGTTCAATAGACCCCCAGAAATAGTGCTACTTATAATACCATAATTAATAATTCATAGTATAATTTATTTTATAGCAATATAATTATACCAGGAGCCAAAGTCCAAAAAGTGATTTCTACATTTTAAAGAAGTGGCCTTTTTTTTTTTAGAAGGGATTATTTATGAATGGTACTCTGTTGTCACTAAACAAATAGCACTCAAACATTGTGAAGAATTCATCCTTTAAATCAGACACATAGTTTAGCTAGGTAAGTTGTCATTTACAGAACAGCCTTGTTCTCATGCATATGATCTCACTCACAGCCATTTATTGTGATTTTGTTCTTTTTCACTTGTAGTTATTGAACCAGTTTGAAAACACGGGTCCCCCTCCTGCCGACAGAGAAAGGATAAAGAGTTTACCCACCGTTACCATTACAGAGGAACATGTGGGTAAGTCTACGTCTCTCTCTGGCCCTGTTCATACAACACGTTCTCATCCCAACTCGTCCTATACTGACGCTTTATCAGACCCCCTCTGCGTCACTTTTTTCAGTCGCTGTAAACACATGCTTCATGTTGTGAATTAAACAAAAACACTTGCTTAGGTTCAGGCAATAAAACCACTATAGTTCGGTTTAGGAAAAAAACAACATGGTTGGACTTAAAACGACTACGTTTGTACAGTGAAAATGACGCTGAATGTTGTGAACAGGGGACATGAACGAACAGCTGATTGTAAGGTGACGCACGGGACACGGACAGCGGTCTCCTGGATGAAAGCATTGGGTTTGTTGGACCCATCCACCTCCACTCCCACCCGCCTGGTGTGTCTCTTTCGCTCTTTAAACTACGTCACCACAGCACTTTCCCTGAGCATTTAATATCGACAGGGATGGGTTTAAATTGTAGTTAATGGAAAGCCTGGTGCGTCTCATACCGACGCTAAAGGGTGCCTTGTGCGTCGGAATCTAACGCAGACGGCCGTGACAAAGCGTCGGTATTTGACGCCTTGGGAATGAGAACGGGCCGGTTCATAACTGGGTGTTGGACAGCTCTAAGTACGTCAGTTCACACCTGGCATCAGAATGCGCCTCCACATGCATATCGAGTGATCACTTGTGAGCGGATCTCACTTCACTGCTCTATATGCAATTAAACGCGTACATAATTTCTGTTTTCAAAGACCAAGTACGTTTTTGTTTTTAACCGGTGGGACGCAGCAATGCTGTGCCTAGAAGAAGAAATCAAAACAATACCGACTGGGTCTATTCCATGGCGTGTTGCAGGCAAAGCAAATCGCCAAGATTCTGATGCACTCGTAATATATCTCTATCCATCCTCTATCCATTTTGCCTGTTTTCGTTGTTGTTGCTGCCTGTTGACGCACTTTAATATGACGCCGTTGGCACACAAATGAGTAGGTACTTCCGCCACCTCTGAACATGGTCTGAGCGATTGTAGGCCCTATTCAGACCTGGCATTAACATGCATCTGTCTTGGGTGATCCAGGGTGGACAGCTCTATGTCAGTTCACACCTGGCGTTAGAATGCCTCTCGGGTGACCACTTGCGATCGGATCTCACTTCCCCGCTCTATATGCAAAGAAACACGTACATTAGGAGTTGAGTTTTAATTGAAACAAAATTATGACTTGTGTGTTACCTGCATGTCAAACGACAACGGTTGTTAGCGCCGCTAAAGAATGAATGTAGGGAAAGCACTGTTCCATCATCTTGCAAGCTGTTGGGATCACCTCTCTCTCGGTGAGTAACACACTCACACACACACATGTGCATGTTAGTTGAGTGAAATTAATTGATGAACTCTTTGCATAGGCCTGTAAGCCAATTCAATAACAGTATTTTCTCTGTTACAAGAAGACACTGAAAATGTTGTCTTATCATCACAGACTAATGCGGGAAGATTAGTGGTAGTGAAGTGCTTGAATTTAATCTTACATGGCCAACACTCAAATATACATAATCTGTGTTATCACTATTTTCCATGCAGCTGATGCATGTGACTGTGGCTCTCTCACACAGACAGACAGACAGACAGACAGACAGTATGTTGTTTTCTGTTTGTGCAGGTGCTGGTTTAGAGTGTCCTGTTTGCAAAGAAGACTACAGCGTTGAGGAGAATGTTAGACAACTGCCATGCAATCATCTGTTTCACAATGACTGTATAGTACCATGGCTGGAACAGGTACGTATATCTATCAAGGGTGTCCCAAACAGATAAAAAAAGATTGATATCAGACTTTTCTTCTATATTACATCTGTTGCAGAAGTGGATACAATTGTTTTTTCATCCAAACTTGTCCTGAAAATACTTAAAGGTTTTTACACAAGTCTCGTTTATCCTTGTTTCCCACAGCACGATACTTGTCCTGTGTGCAGGAAGAGTCTTAGCGGACAGAACACAGCCACAGACCCACCAGGGTTATCAGGAATGAACTTCTCTCCCTCTTCCTCATCCTCTTCCTCCCCCAGCTCCCCTAGTAATGAGAATGCTGCCAGAAACTCATAGATTTTCACCGTCACCTCACATCTGAAAACCTCACAACATACGTCAAACGAGACCCAACGACTTCAATTGTAGGGGACGATGCGAGTCGAGTTGAACTCTGAATCTGTTGCAGACTTTAAGTCACCATTCCTCCCCCCTGTGCTGAACGGACACCGGGTCCAGCTCCTGCTGCTATTGTTGCTGAGTATTTGAGGAGGTGGGACTGGGCTGTGTTGAAGGAGGATCCAGAGAGGCTGTGAATATTAATAAAAGTGAGATTGTGACCAGAAGTGGAGCGGAGTTTGAACCAGAGTGGACTGCTTTTTGATGGAGACATGTCTTTGCCACGAGGCTGGGGCACATTTTATATTTAAAAGACAGAATGCTCTTTTTTAAAAAAAAAGAAGAAAAAAAAACATAGCCTGTGGTGGTGCAGAGTCCATAGATGTGTAGATAGAGAATTAATTTTGAGCGATCAGCCACCGTACAGCTAGTGGATCAAACTAAAATCTTGTGGAAAGGAAACTGAGTGTATGCATTTGATTTTTTTTTTTATTTATATGCACCTTTGCTTTTTTTATTTTGCACAAAATTTTGTCTGATGTTGAGATTGTGAATTTGGGTAAACTACTGAACAAAAAAAGTTTTTTTCATATTTTTTGCATTGAATAAGTCTTTCAGGACTTGTTTTTTGTTTTTATTAGATTCTCTTTTTATTAGAGCTTGATCCAGTGGTGCATCTTGACAAGGTAAAGATCCTCACAGCTCAACGGTGGACACATTTTTATTCCTCGAGTGAAAAAAAACCCACAAACCTACTTATTTATTGAACCCTTGCCCAAGACACAAATTCAGCAATGTAAAAAAAAAAAAAAAAGACATAAAAAAAGGCATGGGAACATCTTACCTCTATGAAACTGGCCAAATGTGTTTCACAAAACAAGTGTTTATTATATTATTTACTGATTTTTCGTACAGTCGCAATAAAGTGCTAAAACAAACAAATTTGGAGTTTCTGCTGATAATGAACAGTTTCAAAATGTTATATTGGTGCTGTTGCGGGAAGTTTAGTTTTACACATTTGAAATATCAATCAAACCCCAATTTGTTTTTAATCAGGATCAAATTTGCCATTTACTTGTTTTACAAATCTACCCTGTGATATTTCAAAGGTAGCTTGTCTACTTCTTTTACTGATCATGTAGTAAAGTGATTGTTAGTCATAATGCAATCCCTTGTTTACAGCTTGTTTTCTGCCAGGTCCAAATAACAAAGAAAGATGGCTACAATACATGTAATTGATAACATTAATGATGATGGCCGCATTCCATTTAGGTGAGCCAGTTCCAGAGCGAGGCAGGGCTTACAGATACAAGAACATTTCCAAGTCACTAAAAAAAACCAACATAGAAACTTCTACCGGGGATGTATACTTTTTACAGGCGCTGTAAGTCTGTCCTTTGTGGATGTGGTGTCGACAAAAGTAATGTTGATAAAATTACTCAAGTACCTCCATGGAACTAGGCATCATGCCAATCGTGTTTCGCAGGCATCCACAGCGAGCCCAGGAATGTTTTAGTATAATTAACAAACAGGTGGTGGCTGAGTCACCAGACCAGAGGATTTCATATTCAAATAAATACGAATAGCAATTCATATTCCTGATTGTCCCAAAAGTTATCAAAGCAAAGAGATGAGGTGTTGCCACCCACTGCAAATATGAAATGCTCTTAGGTTGGTATTAATGGCTTATTTACATGACTTTGCAGAACAGAGTCTCTGGTTGAGAAATGCTGACTTAATTGGTTGTAAATCTGTGGGAAAGAGACACCTAATTTTCCTCTCATTTGTTTTTTACTGGTTCAGGAAATGTATGTGTCTATTGCTCCACGCCAATAAGGTCATCACTTAATCTTTCCCTATATTGGTTATCACACTTTTGATTAATGGATAAAACCCTTTTAGCTCCTGTGTAGTACTGTAACATGTTTCTGGCCCACTCATGCCGCCACCACTTGCATACTTGTCTGGAGTTTGTTCAATTTCAGTTTCATTGCCATGTCAGTGAATCGCTGCGTCTTCTTGATCTCTGTCATTTGTTGAAAACAGTTAGAGAGCTTCACACCGCTGCGTCACCCCACCAGGAAATTAAAGTGAACCTTGGTGCAGCTGCAGCGTTTTGCCTATGACGTGGAGGGAGGATGGCAGTGAGAAAGAAGAGGGGAGGGGAGAGAGAGAGAGAGTGATGACGCTTATGGCTTCCCAGCACTGATGTCAAAAGGTAAGAATTGTGCAGGAAGAAAACTCAGTATGTGGCAGGGATGATGTGTAAAGTCAGTGATTGGCACCAGTTTGACATTGCTTTTAAGCAGCCATATGTGAGTGTTTGTGTTTTAAATCCAAGCTATCCTTCACATATGTGACCAATATCTGACTCAACCAAAACTAGAACAAAGAAAATAGGTGAACTACTTTATCTCAAGTGACAAAGCACTCAATCATCATGGCCCATATCCTGAATGTGTTGGGATAATCCTCTACAGCTCTGTAGCTTTGCCAATTGGCACAAACATGCTTTGAGGCTATTTTATATACTAGTGTTATTCCTTCCAACAGAGATGCTATAGGAATGTAATTACTATACTGCACTACACATACCATGCAATTTAAATCAGAGCACCAAATAATTCATCAGTAATGCTCAGTGTGCACTACATCAGGGGTTCTCTAACTGTTTGGGGCTATAGGAACCCCTTAGAATATTTTCCAAGGAACCCCTCTTGATCGTAACACAGATCAAGTATATGTTTACTACCATTTGTACTCTTAGATGCCATTGGAATAGTTAAACGTTTCAACCTAAATATTTCAGGCCTGTTTCATAGTGATAAACAGAAACACATTTGAATTTGAATCCTGATAAGATGAGATGAGATGATCCTTTATTAGTCCCACAGCGGGGAAATTTGCAATATTACTGAATGTTAATACCACTTCTATATACAGTAGGCTACCTTTTAAACAGAGGGTGATATTATTCAAATTGCATTTGGACTCAACTTGACACCGCATTTCTACTTTTCAAGTAATTGAACAGTTGCACAACTGGCGTAGTCCTAACAAACCCAGACGTTTAAACCTGCCAGTCTAAAGCTGAGTTTCAGTAGGTGCTCCAACTTAAAAATAATGAACTTATATTGCTGTGTGTCACAATCATATCAGAGTTTCTATTGGCCCAAAGCTAACGTGGGTTTAGTAAAGGACACAATATGGTTGCTTTATTGGCGCAAATGGTCCCCATCTGTAGATATGCAGTTTTTGATGACACAATTTTATTATTAATAGCAAAATATTTTGTGGACCCCCTGAGAGAGTGCCAGGTCCCTGAACCCCACTTTGAGAATCACTGCACTACATGAATACCTCTGCTGTACTTGTTGACCCTTGTTACAGGCAGTACCTGCACAGATTATGCAGTACCTGACATGAATAGCTAATAGATTTCTCCTCAGTGCATATTTTAGTGCTTCTCATACTCACACCTATAGAATGTACCAAAACAGTACAAATTGTTGTTGCTCGGATTGTGTACTTACAATACACAAAAAACCTTTGGACTCTGAACCTCTGAAGTAAAAAGACCGGTCTCCAAGGGGCAGAAATCTAAAAGTGAAAAACTTACCTTTTGAGAAGTGGAAAGAACAGAATGTTCCCTCAGGGGCGTGAACCCAGCCCCAAGCACCCAAAGGATCAGGCACCTTTTTAGGCGATATGTCGGACAATAACTGCACCCTTTTTGTAAATATATCAACCTAAACTGTAAACCTGTCCCTGTGTCTGAACACAACATTTGACATTTCTGTTATCAGAATCACATAACATTGAACAATTTGTCTTCTAGCGTCTGTGTCACCCTTGTGTGGCCGCTAGGGTGCGCTAAACACCAACTATGGGTGCCATCAGTTCAGAGAGGATGTCATTGAAAGCACCTTCTAAAACAAATGACATCATTTGAGTTCCCATTAGCACGTGGTAATTAAACTCGATGTCACTGTGCCGTGATTGACAACATATTAAGCGTCTATTTCCGTGTGATCATTTGTAAAGAGCTACTTGAGGCCTCGGGTCCTGACTGAGAGGCCTCAGCTGGAAGCAGCTTGAGTTGAATTAGCAGCAGCATAAGCTCATTTAATTTAAGGTATTTGACACGCAGTCAGAGGGCTCGGTTAGCGTGACGCTTGAGCATCTTTGACACAATGACTGGTGAAAGTAAAAGCGCAGTAGTTTGCAAAGAAGTCACGTCCACCCCTCCCTCTGTCCCTCTCTCCTTCCTCTCCCCCTCTCTTCTTCTTCTTCTTCTTCTTCTCTCCATCTCCCCTCCGCCTCTGATTGGTTTTCTCCAAAGATAATTGGAGGCAAAAATTTGATATGCTCAATGTCATGGACAGGAACGAGGTTCCGCCGGCGTCTGCTGCTGCCACCAGCATGAAAAAGCAGGCGGTGGGCGGCAGTGGATGCGGCCACACCAGCGCGCCAAAGGCTGCCGCGACCAACTGCACGAGAAGCAACAGCAGCCAGAACTGCCTGGACTCCGGTTCTCCCGGAGCACCGAGCGGTAAGCAGCCCGGTGCGGCCAGCGACGTCGTGATGGACGAGACGGAGGACGGGGAAGAGGAGTCCAGGTTCCAGCATCCGCGGTTGCGCCGAGCCGGGGGGAGCGGCAGCGGCGGAGGTGGAGGAGGAGGAGGCGGAGGAGGCGGCAGTATCAGGATGAAGAACTTTACGCCAGGAGGGGGAGCCGCGTCCTCGGGTTCCAGGAGAAACTCAAACAAGGAGCCCTGCCACACGCACGCAGAGGACGCTCCTGCAGCCACGGCTCCACGGCCCACTGCTGCCTCCGGAGCCACCGAGACCCAGACACCCAGTCCGGGCGATGCTGCCCAGCGCGGCGAGACCAGCAGAGCATCTGGGGCGGAGGCGTCGGCGTCAGCGGTCGCCGTAGAGGTTTCGATCGCGACGGCGGGTGATGGTCGCAAAGGCGCCGCTCCAATTTCCAGCATGAAATGCAACAAAAACGGAGAATGCAGGAGGGACTCGGGCACCGGGAGCCTGCGCTCCATCATCTCCAATCGGGAGAGGCAGACGGGAGGG
Source organism: Sebastolobus alascanus (assembly GCA_916701645.2). NCBI lineage: Eukaryota > Metazoa > Chordata > Actinopteri > Perciformes > Sebastidae > Sebastolobus > Sebastolobus alascanus. The sequence goes on from CAKAOJ020000195.1 coordinate 270,438, forward strand.
TCGGGGAGGGCCGAGGACGGAGGGAGCGCCAGGCGGGGAGCCCGTAACTCGACCACGGCCAGCATGGACGGCTCGATCACGCCGGGCGGGTCTCTGACCGGGGGGCACGGAGGAGAGAGCGCCAACCCCGGCGCCACCCCGGTGTCCAGCGGCGTGCCCGAGAAGAAGGACTCCAAGGTGTCCTTCTCCAACGCGCCGAGCCGGAAAGCCTCGTCCTCGCTGCACGGCCCGACTCAGACTCAGACCCAGCAGCCGAGGAACTCTGTCACTTTCCTGAAGCCGGAGGATGGACCGCCGATCGTGCCCGCCGATGACGGGGAGCCCGACGGCAGCCAAGCCAGCTTCATGCAGCGGCAGTTCAGCAGCATGCTGCAGCCTGGAGTTAACAAATTCTCCTTACGCATGTATGGAAGTCAAAAAGCGGTGGAGAGGGAGCAGGAGAGGGTCAAATCAGCTGGAAATTGGATTATCCACCCTTACAGCGATTTCAGGTAAGAGCTGGGGCTCGCCATTGGTCGCACGTTGAAAGTCATGAGGGGCCCGTACACGGGTCCCTCATTGTCATCCACAACTTACTTTATAGCGAGGAACCCACTGTGACTCCACGGGAACACATGCAATGGTTATTGTTCAAGGCTATACAGGCTGCTGAATGTCCATCTCGTCCCTTTAATGATCGTAGCCAGGAGATTTGAATCGATGCATTGCAACGTGCTGCCATTAATTCCCCCCCAAACAACCTGTTGTTGTCGGGCAAATAGACTGGAGTAAAAGAGTGTCCTCTCAAGGTTGTAAACAAATCCTATTTCCAGTCTACACGTATACAGTATAGCATGTCTAGGATGCTCATCAAGCCCCGGCCTGCTAACACATCTTCCACTTGAGCGTCGCTCACGTTTAAGAAAGAGGACATTCGTTTAAAATGTCTCAAAGATCTGGTTAATATTCGTTATGAGCTATATGCTCTGCGACAAGAGCCGTCTCTGCTGACAGGATGTAGGCTATATGCATGTGTGTGTGTGTGTGCGATGCACTCAGTAATGGAATGTCACCTTGAGCCAAGTGTGCGAAAAACCTCAAGCATGCTCACTGGAGACATATCCGCCTGTACGACTCCCCGGATCCTGCATTTTAATGACGGATGCGCTCCGTTTTATCACGGCTCAAAACGCCGAGAAACCCAGCTGGACATTCAGCAGATATTTGGTCATATTTTAGAAGGCTCGTGACTCGGGCTGGATGAATTAGCCTCCCCCCCTCTCCACCCCCATCCCCCAGACATGTATCAGTCGCCGAATTGCATTTGGGTCAGAAAATCAGCAGGTTTTCCTCTCGGCTGAGTCTGCTCGGTTTCAGCACCACAAGGAGTGGACAGCTCCCGGCTGATCTGGAGTCCGCTTTTTGAGCGCTTCCTTCATTCATTCATGTTTTGGCCCCATTTGTATCACATAACGCCGAGTCAGAAAAAAACAATCAAACTTGAGATGTGTCTTCCAACAGCAGGACAGGTCACTTTGGACACCTGGAAGCTCCCACACGTTGTGAATCTGTGGCTGCACCCTGCCCCCTCCGCCATTCTTATGCTAATGAATGCACAGTTAAAGTTGCTTCATACATCATCATCATCGGGGCGGTTATTGTTATTACCGTGAAGTGGAGGAGTCAGAGCTTGTTGCATAAGTCGCAGTGTAATGACTCAGCGCTGCACCTGTCCTGCAGAGCCTCCTCTGACGTGACGGGCTCAAACCTCAACTACTTTTACTCCCGTCTGTCCCAGTCACCAAACTGCCACATCAGCACTGGCACTGAATAGCGAGGCAGACACCTTCTTAGTATCCCAGGTGTACTGCAAGGTCGATAAATGCAATCTGATAAATGAAAGTTCTGTTTTGGGGTCCCTGAGCCCCTTTTAACAGCCCAAGAATCACACTTAGCATGTTTTTTCATCAGCTTAATACTTCATGACTTCTGTTTGGGGTCTCAGAGACCCTGGCTGTAAAACATGGTTAAATGGATGTGCTCAATATCTATGATTTATGTTGACAGCACTTTTTATGCAGCTTCTTGGTAGGGGTGTAAGAAAATATCACGATATTATGTTTTGCGATACTGTATCTCAAAAACACTATCGATTTTCTAATTAATAGTTTAAATGTAAAGCTGAACTCCGTCAATACTTTATTTCAATTGCAAAGATATATGCTCCCTCTCAGTGTATGTGTCCTCTCAAAGTATAGTGCTGTGATGTTGGATGTTACAGAGATTCATGTAAATGCAGATCCCACCGTTCTGATTGCATAAAGAAGGAAACTTTTCTTACTCAGGTTTTATGCATATGGTGGCGTGTTCTTTATACTATGACACAGTTTTCCTAAAATTATTATTATTTTTTTTTTAATCGCAATATATCGCCTTACTTATCGCAATATATTGAATCGAACTCACGTATCATGATGCGTATCGTATCGCCAGATTCTTGCCAATACACAGCCCTACTTCTTAGATCTTATAGACAGTTTAAAATAGTTTGTTCATAAGGTCTAATTTACCCTAAACATAAGTAAGATCACTACAAAGGACAATATGTACTCAGTGGTGTAGTGGTCATTGATGAGGTGGGTGTACTACTAAGTAGATGGGTAGTAGGTTATCGAGGAGGAAGTACTCTCCTATATATTCCAATGGCTTTTTGGCTGATATGTGGGTATACTGTAAACCGCCAGAAAAGACACTATGTACTATATATGAAATATTTCAGTTTGTGATTTCTGTGTTTTTTCACCTTCATCAAATGCGCGGGCTCAGTCTGTGGCAAAGGGATATCACTTCAATACTTTTGTACACATTGGGTTTTTGATAAGATTAGGTGAAATTGAAAGAAAGGACACAATCAATTGGTAAACATTTTGCAATTATAGCTCCCTGTACTTATCTTTACACTAGTAGGGTAAGTGTAAGTCAAGCCAATGTCAACGAAACAGAAGCGTTAAGAAAGGAGGTTGAAGGTTGTTTCCATCATTTAAACCGTGAAAATGCAGCCTGAAGAGCACATTCACTTCGGTCTAGAAATCCATCAAAAAAAAAACCCCAAACGTCATCAGCCTTGAGCAGAGACAATCGCAAGATTAATGTTGTTGCATTATAAGGCTAAAGCATGGCGAACCTTCTGTTGACTATGTAAATCCAGCATCTCATTACTTTCTGCATGTTCAGGCAGGCACGGTGTAGCTCCTGCACTTCGTTTACTTTCCCAATCTCCAGTTAGGAAGTCTCTTGTGCCTATCGGCTTTCCACAGCAACTCCCCTTTCTTATCTGACTCTATTTTTGTCTTTTTCCCCTTCCTGTACTCTCTACACACACATGTTAACACACTGTCATGCACACACCACAACTACACACACACACACACGCACGCACATGCCTGCTAGGTTCTACTGGGATTTCACAATGCTGCTGTTTATGGTGGGCAACCTGATCATCATCCCCGTGGGCATCACCTTCTTCAAGGAGGAGACCACGACGCCCTGGATCATCTTCAACGTGGTCTCCGACACCTTCTTCCTCATGGACCTGGTGCTCAACTTTCGCACCGGAATCATCATCGAGGACAACTCGGACATCATTTTGGACCCTAAGACCATTAAGAAGAAGTACTTAAAAACGTGGTTCATTGTGGACTTTGTCTCCTCCATCCCAGTGGATTACATATTCCTCATCGTGGAGAAAGGGATAGACTCGGAGGTGTACAAGACTGCTCGGGCCCTGAGGATCGTCCGCTTTACCAAGATCCTAAGTCTTCTGAGGCTGCTGAGGCTCTCCAGATTAATACGCTACATTCACCAGTGGGAAGAGGTAAGAGCACACGTTCCACGACCGTCCCTCAGTAAATATTATATTAACTCTCTAGTCACACAACTCTGGGCCACAGAGGAAGAAACGCCCAATCTAGTCTGTGATAAAAAGGTCACTGATTTGCCTCCGGTATGCTGATGTTGGCTCGAGATCAAACCGACAATCTGTCTCCCTGTCTCCTCCGAGCGGCCTGCTCTCCTCCGCCCGGAGGCTCGATGTTAATGTTCTCACCTGCCACCTGGTGAGAGATGTATAATGTCAGCAGGATGTTTGAGCTTTAACAAACTTTGCATTCTAATTACTGTTATTGTCACACAAGCCCCCCTACCCCTCTGTCTACCTGTCTGAGCTGGTAGTCCCACAGGCGGCGCCAGGCGGTCTAATAAGCAGCCTATTACCACGCCAAACACAGTTAATCAATTAAGATGCCAGAGGAGGAGCAGGTGGGGTAGAGGGTGATGCTAATATGCAGCACTAGGGGGCTGTTGATTGTGATTATATATGTCACTAATTTTTCATTTAAAGGCATCGGAGAGGGCAGGTAAACTGACATTTCCTCCGATGCCCGACTGGTAAGACTTTGGGTGTGAAGATGGGTGCTGTTGCTAGGTAGACTCCGCTCCTGTTACAACTGAACTCAATGACCCAGTCCTGCCCTTCCCGGCCACTCGGCTTTTATATACTCCGTGAGGCATACACTTTGTCGGGACCCTGCTCCAGGCTCTCCATCGGACTCCTTCCTCGATTGAAGGAGAGCAGCCTGGGAGACACAATGTCACAAGATCACTCGGCTTTTCGTTCATGCCAGTATTGGCATCCTGGTGTTGGCATTTTGCAGTGGTGAGCAGCAGCGCAGTGGGGCTCGGCTGCTAACTTGACCTTTGGATAATTGGATTTCTGAAGATATGATGTGATACGCACACACACACACACACACACACACACACACACACACACACACACACACACACACACACACACACACACACACACACACACACACACACACACACACACACACACACACACACAGTGGTGCATGATGGGAAGTGATACTTGGCATGCATGGAGAATGAGAGTGGAGATGTGGTGGAGACTAGTGAGACATTGACACAGGAAATGCCCAGTTTCAAAAGCCCAGTCTGTAAGCTGCTTTTAGTTCTTGTAACTTTCTTGGAGCTGTCCGTGGTGCTGAACGCCTCTATCGGCCAGCACAACACAACTGTGTACAGTCCATGGATGTATAAAGAGAACTGGAGGCGGGCGGGCTGCCGTTCATTCCTGTGAGAGCTGCTCAGTGGCGCATGAAGCCAAAATGGCTCGAACCATACCGTACCGAGTACCCGGATCATCGCATCCATTGGGCCCATAGAGCAGGCGCAGTAGCGCTTTCCTTAAACCCCGCCTCCCAGTCCCCCGCTCCAGCCTGCGGTCTGGGTCTCATTCATATGAACGGAGGAAGGAAAATAACTCTGGATTCGGCTATTAGTGCATTTTACAACTTTTAGGACCTAATTATTTAAATAAAGGCGATTCAAGTGTTTGTACTGGGAAGTTGATTTACCTCAAAAAATTATCCGCTGAGTTACAGACGTCGCATTCCAAGTGTAAGTCTATTGGGAAAAGTGCGTATGGGCCCAAAGGCATCACGTGACGGATGCAGAAGTTGTAGTACCGCCGTTTGGCCACTACGAAAATTTGCCTCGCAGCCTGGCGCTCTGTCTGGGGGCTCGGTGCAGTCGCGTGGTGCTGAACGTCTCTATCAGCCAGCACAACAGGCCTGTGTACAGTATACAGTTTCTCTAATCCATCCTCAGTGAAAAATATGTCAAATTACTCTATTTTGTCAGTTGCTGATTGATGAAAACCGACAGTGAAAACCCCACAAAGGTTAAAGCGGCATTTAGAAAGATCAGCCCATGTGATTCATGTCCGGTCTCATTCCTCATCACTCCCATATCACAGTGTATCACCTCTCCCTCAGCTGTACTGAGCAAGGAATGACCCACTTATCAGACCTTCCTACGTGTCTTACTGTACGAGCAGTTTTGTAATTTCGACAGATTTAGATATTAAAAGGATTATTATTGTGGTGTTAAATGCAGCCATTGAGCACCAACAAAGGGTGGTTTCTCGAGGGTCAGTCAGGTGATAGATGATTGGCCTTAGTGTCTGTCCGGTGACTCAGAATGATTGATGTGTGAGACGACATGGAATATCAGTTGTTAAGGATCATGATGGTCCCTGTCCATCACTCCGTGTGTTCGAATTTGGGACTACGTGCTGGCATGTCAGTCTGCACGTGTTGTTAGTGTATCCGTGTGCCTGCAGGCTTGCGTGAGTGTTCCGTGCGCTCTGTGTGCATGTTAGAGCCTCTGATTGATGTCATGTGTCTCTGTGCAACAAATGTCTTGCCTGCTCCTGCTGTGTTTGATGTGGGACTGATGGGAACCTGTCTCCCCTACTCATTAATCAAACTTGGTACAATCCAAAGGAGACTGCGAAGCTGAGTGGGAAGCCAGTCCCTTGCCACTGAGATATGAAGTGACATATATATATATAGCAAAGCCATATTCACATTCACATTCCAAACATATTCTCTATCTCCACATGTCTCAGCCCAGTTTAAACTCCCCTCCCCGTCTTATTTGTCTCGCCCCAGATCTTCCATATGACCTATGACCTGGCCAGTGCGGTGATGCGGATCTTTAACCTGATTGGTATGATGCTGCTGCTGTGTCACTGGGACGGCTGCCTACAGTTCCTGGTTCCCATGCTGCAGGACTTCCCCTCAGACTGCTGGGTGTCCCTCAACAAGATGGAGGTATGTGACGGGGAATCATGTCTGCGCACACATACCAACATACGTCACCCCGGAAATGGATTTGCACCTTTTATTCTGAGTTGATTGGGAAAGAGCTAACGGTGGTCACAGAAATGTTGATTGAAGTTTCTGACCGCCATAAGAAAATATTGGCTTAATGTCAATCAATATTTTGTGACTATGATAAACTCTTGTCTTTACTAAAACAGGAACCCTAGTGCTCTCGTAAGCATGGTGGAAAGCCTCAAATCTGTGTGAACTTTTGCATTTGAAAGAGCTTTAAATGGGTTTATTTTCCTGTTAACTCATCTCTGTTGCCACAAAAATTAAATCTGTTGGTAGTTTAGTCTCTTGTTGTATTGGAGGCATTCAGCAATGATTTGAAATTTGTTAAAGATTGAGTCAGCAGTAATGAATATAGGTTCTGGTCACTGAAACAATACTAGTCTTAGTCTTCAGCCACACTAGCAGCTCTGTGAGGCAGCACAGCGGTAATTTATGGAAAGCCCGGTGTGTCTCATACAGGTACTGAAGGGTGCGGCAGTATCACACGCCGACAGCTGTGACAAAGTGTCGGTATATTTGACGCCCTGGGAATGAGAACGGGCTGCAGAGCCCGTAGGCTTCATCCTTTGGAGACCGTGAATGTCTGTACAAAATGTCATGGCAATCCAACCAACGGTTGTTAAGACATTCATTCATTTTATTCAGCGTGAACCAAAGTGGTGAAGTGGCCGACATTTCCATCCTTAGAGTCTTGCTGCTAGCAGGGCTAAAATTGAAGGGTCCTCTAGGTTGGCGACAATAGTTATACTGTATATATACTGTAATTTGGATCAATTTGGTCCACTTTGAAAACGGTGCACTACCCTCTTCAGGCGACCATTGTTACCCTATAATGTTTGTTGCAATTATGCTATTAGTGGTTCAGGAGGAAAAGTCAGCATTTCCTTCCAACGAATCAAGAAAATTACTCATATCACTGCCCTCTGCAGCAGCATTCAGCCGGTGTGCCAGACAAAACAACCGTAGGATACCAATGAAGAAGCTGTGAAAAAGAAACCAGAGAGAGATTCAACCACACCTCTGGATCCCTCCGTGCCTCCTCTTCATGGTGGGGTGATGACAGGAAAGATAAAAGGGGAAAACAGAGGGATGGGGGGGGGGGGGGATATGGCCTGGCAGCTGGGCTCTTTGTTGCCATGTCTCTCTCAGAGAGATAAAAGCTGGTTGTTTATAGGTCCTGTCTGTGAGCCTTTTACTGAGTGAGGGGAAACCACACTAACCCAGACACGAAGCACAGGTCCAAATGGGGTTTTAAACAGATCGGGTCCAGCTCCCCGACATTGTCGGGGCCCCGCCAAGACTGCTTGTACATTTTAGATTGGAAGTATTTCATGGATGACAGCAGCGGCGCTTGTTTTTTTTATAGCTGTACAAAAGTAATTCCAGTTAAAACAAGTTGGTAATGAGAATGAATGTGCTCTCTTTCATCTTGTTGAAAGGGAAGGAGGTTTAATGTGTCAGACATACAGACATACTGCAGTTTTACTGCCGCTATTTTGTAGAGCTTGACAGTATTGACAAAATCATATTTCAATATTGACTCACGATCTCAGTATCAATAATGTGGTAGGTATTTTGGCTCTGATTAATGGTACTTTCGTGTGATATTTAATCAAAATTAGCTGATGGTGACGTGAAAAAAAAAACTATGATGGCAAAACAGGTGAGGCATCTGCTATCACTCAAGTTCAGAGAGTAGATTCACAACACTGCAGTGTAACCTCTGAGATAATAAAACATGCACAAGCTACATGTACCTCAATGTTACAACAGTAAGAATGCAGACATTGAGAGACTTTAGCCAGAGCTGGTGTGTCCTCTCTCCCTGAAGCTGACTCTTGACCATATCCAAACCAAGTCTTTGATGTTATAAACTATCAGAAGATCCATCGTGCATCGCCTTTAACTGCATCCTTCGACCGTTTGCCCTCCGCTGAAATACACCCACACAAACAACTCTGAATGTAGCAAAGCGAAGCAAATACTGAATCCTTCTATCCATGTATTTTCGTTAAAAAAAACACACAAGAAATTGAAACAAAATAGTACGGCTGAGAGATATCTTGATGTGATTAGAGCTGAAACGGTTAGTCAATTAATCGATTAGTCGACTGTTTTGATAAGTGATTAATTGTTTCAGTCATTTTCCAGACATTCACCAATGTTCCTTATCTTTGGGTTTGTAACTGTTGGTCAGACAAAATGAGGAAATTGAAGACATCATCTTTGGCTCTGAGAAATTGCGCTTTTTTTTTTTTCACAATTTCTTGACATTTTGTACATTAAAGGTGCTCAATACGATATCCAGAGCATTAATATAGCAGCAAACAGCTAGGTAAAGATATAGAGGAGCAATGTCTACCTGAGCAGAGAATGAAGTCGCTCTCCCTGCGTGTGTTGTAATCAGAGCTTCTCTGTGCTTTGTGGAAATAGCCGGGGCCGGCTGCACGTAGTGCATGTGAGCGTGCATCACTGGCTAGCTCATGGCCAGCACTCTGCACTGCTCTCATGCGGCGGTTACAGCTGATAATGCCGTCCCGACCGACGGCACCGTTGCGGAAATGTTGCACCCTACCTCCGGTTCCCCCTCAGGTAAAGACTTTTAGCTCTGTCATCACTGTTGCCGTAGTTTTTCAGCATTAGCACCGTTATCTGCAAGCCGCCAGCTCAGCCGTCGCCATGTTAAGAGCCCCGTGGAGGAAATCTCGCATTTAGCACCTTTTAAACGATTAATTAGTTAATCAAGAATATATTAAATGTATAGATTCATATATAAATATCAATATACTGATATGCAGCTATAGTCTCAACTACTAATATGGTCTTTCCTTTTTTTTCATGTATGGAGTGTAAAAAAATACATAAACCTCGCTGACCTTCCCCTATAAAGCACCGCAAGCACAACGACCTCAACTTCAAGATAATATTTCTGCTTTTATAAACCTACATGACTCACCAGAGGACAACCTTGTGCTGTGTGCAGTGCAGAGTTTGAAGTCCAGGATGATGAAGTTTGGGGGGTGACAGGCCACCGACTCCTCCATTGCTCTCTATCTCTGTATAGTCAAAGACGGTCGGTCCCCGGAGAGCCGTCACTCTCGAAACTACAGGGCCGCTCCGGCATGGTACAGTCTGCCTACGGCCACCCGAGACCGCCCCCCTATTGAGTGGCTGACAACTTGTAACATTAGCTATTGTGTGGCAAGCAAGGCCATCCATCATGCCTCGCACCCTATAGTGGCACTGGTGGTGTGGGGCCCAGAGGCAGCAGGACCCATGGAGGGCGTTGAGAACACTCTGTAACTCCGGATGACATCCACCGACCAGTAATTGGGTTCAGTCAAACTTGTAATACCTCAGGGAACATGGGATTGTTTTTTGCAGCGCACCCCAACTTCCAGCCATTCATTTCATTTAGTTTATATTTAGCATTATGCAGCCTTGTCAGCCACATAGTTAATCTCTATGGTAGAGTGGTGGCAGAGAACTCGCTGCTTCAGTGGGTAATAATAGTGACAGCGGCGCTAACTGACAGACACAGGGTGTACAGTTTCAACTCTGTAATTACAACTGTGTGCGTACCCGTCCCTTTACTGTATCCACATCACAGAGACGTCTCTTCCCTTATTATCCCCCACCGCCATCAGCGGGAGGGGGCTTTGCAGTGCACTGGTCTGCCCCCTCGGAGAAGATAAGCCCGTAATTACTACGTATGGCGTTAAATCACTTTATTTACTCGCCGCACCTCGTTTGACCAAGCGGCATTACGGGTCTGCTGCTGGACGGTGCAAATTGGATTTAAACCAGGCCTGTAACATCATATACTGTAAACATGAGAAGCGAAAGCTGCTGCTGTCTGACCTCTGTAAATGGACTAGAAATTAGGTGGTGTTTGTTTCCCAGGCGAGGAGGAGAGAAAGGATGCGATTATCTCGGTCCCAGAGGAACTCGGTTGTGATTTTGCTCTGAAGAATCTCAAGCAGTAAGCGTATTATGTTGGAAACTACTCGAGCAGAAGTGCAAATGTTGCTGTCTGGAAGACGGTTACTTTGTGACATATTGCCACCGTCCCGATTTAGATCATTAAAAAATGATTACATCTTGCCAACCAAGCCCTCTCCAGTTAAGTGATACTCTAGTAGTCATCATTGCATCTTAGTGAGAAATGTTCTTCAAGGATCACCTTTATGAGAAAGAAGAGTACAGTACATATTCCAGACTGTGCAACAACAACAGAACTGAACCAAATGCAACCAAATCCATCAAAAATCTTCACAGACTTTACACACGAGGGGAATATGTAACAACACAGATAAACATAAATAACAGAGGAACATATTTTACACATAAAGGTCGGTTTAATAGCATCGTCATTACTACTCAGCTTGTGAAAACAGTCATGTAGTGTTTTCTGTTGCTTCGTCAAGTCTAAAAAAACCTAACCCCACAATGTCACTGGGATTATCTCGACTTTGGCTTGGAGACTGCACATTCATAACTAAAAGCCTGTGTTAGAAACTGGGGTCACGGAGTTTGAAAGACATGGGCATTTACCAAGCAGTTAAGCTATTAAGTTGCATTGTGGGAAATGTAGGATCCTACATTTTTGAAGCTTGATAATCGAGGTGAATACAAGGAATACAACAGCTTTTAAAGGAACAGTGTGTAACAATTAGGGGGATCTATTGGCAGAAATGGAATATAATATTAATAAGTATGATTTCTTTAGTGTATAATCACCTAGTAATAATAAGAATCGTTGTGTTTTCAGTACCTTAGAATGAGACGTTTATATCTACATACGGAGCTGGTCCACTTCACGGAGCCGGCCGACATGTTTCTACAGTAGCCCAGAACGCACAAACCAAACACAGGCTCTAGAGAGGTTCCATTCACGTTTTTGCTCCGGGCCACAGTACTTCTCCTCCACGCTTGCCACACAGGAGAAGTTTCAATTGGTTGCAATCTGCAACCTCACTGCTAGATGACGCCAGGTCCCACACGGCACCTTTAAAGAAACAGTTTGACATTTTGGGAAATATGCTTATTTGTTCTCTTGCCGACAGTTAGATGAGAGCACGGAGCTAGAGCCGGGGTATAGTTAGCTTAGCTTAAAGACTGGAAGCAGGGGCAAAACAGCGAGCCTGCACCTCTAAAGCTCACTAATTAACAGGTCACATCTTGTTCTTCCACCTGCTTCCAGTCTCGCTAAGCTAATCAAGCTGGCTAACTGTAGCTCCACACTTATCCCACGCACACACACGTGGTATCAATCCTCTCGTGTCGGCAAGAAAGCTAATAAGCATACTTCCTAAAATGTTGAACTATAAACATGAATTAGGCAGTTCATTAAATTAATGATCCTAAACCATCTACAGCACTCTAGGCAGCCATCACACAGTGTTAATGTTGACGGATAAAATGTGCCACTTTTCTTTTGGCCTTAAAATGAACTGTTGGGGAACAGAGGATGCCTTTCCTTGCGTGTTCCCGAGCAATACTGCCCACCCCTCACACGCTCGCTGAGGCGGACCAGAAGAAAGGAAGAGAGAGACCGAGAAGAGAGAGGAAGCGGGAGACAGAGCCGACTGTACAATAAACTCCGATAAGCCATTGTAAACTAAACCTGGCGTGTGTGTGTGACAGGACCAGTGCAGAGGCTTTGTTACATGTGTGTCGATTATCTTTTGATATTTGTCCAGCTTATCGGCCGTCAGACACACATAGCGATCGGCCATTCAGTCTGATATAACGACATTTTCCACTATCTGCTTCTTCCCTGTCTCTGTCATTTATTCCATCAGTCCTTCAGCCAGGGAGGTGTGAACTGATGAGGCTGGTAGCAGGGCAAAAGTTCATCTTTTGTGCAGGTCTCTGGGTGCACTTTTCGTCATTTTTAGCTCTAGGGATGGAAATGTCGCTGGGTCGGTCCACTACTTTTGTCCAGACTGAAATATCTCAACAACTGTCGGATGGATTGCTATGAAATTTTGTACGGACATCCATTGTTCCCCAGAGGAAGGATCCCATTGATTTCGGTGATCCTCTCACCTTTACTCTAGCGTCACCTTGAGGTTGAAATTTGTGGTTCAGAGTGAAATGTCTTGACCAGTGGGCAACCTCCAGGTCTGTAAAGTGAAGCCAATGCAGAAGTTCCTTAAACATTCTTTCTAACAGCCAGCAGGGGGCGACTCCTCTGGTTGCAAAAAGAAGTCAGATTGTATAGAAGTCTATGAGAAAATGAGCCTACTTCTCTCTTGATTTATTACCTCAGTAAACATTGTAAACATGAGTTTATGGTCTCAATCGCTAGTTTCAAGTCTTCTTCAATACAGCATGATGTTCATTTAGTAAATTATGGTCCCATTAAGAGTCAAATAGACCATAAAGCAGGGTATGCTTTAGGGCGTGACTACCTTGTGATTGACAGGTCACTACCACGGCGTTGTCCTGGTCTGGGAGTTGTCCGCGTTTTCGTCTTACAACTTTAACCCTTTGGCAGTGAGTTTTCAGTTCATGAAAGTTAATTATAACCTTTTTGATCACCTAAAAATGTCTCATTCAGCGTTCGGTTGTACTTAGCTCCACCCTCTCGTGTCACTTCTGGTTGCAAAAAAAGAAGATGGCGACGGCCAAAATGCCATACTCGAGGCTTCAAAACGGCAGTCCACAACATTACCATACAATTTGGACCAGATGTTCCCTTCGAACACTCTCATCAGCCTCAGCTGTGCTGCTTTGCACATGTTAGCATGCTAACATGCTAAACTAAGGTGGTAACATAAGAAATGGGTGAAAACACTGATGATTTTAAACATACTTTACGCATAATTGTTATAAAAATAAGGATTGTATTACATCTCTACACCTCACCCGAATCTCATCTTTGTGAACTTTGTAATACTGCCACACTTATCTTAACACTTAAATTCTCATGAACATTTGATGAAGCTCTCTCTGATATATGTTACCAAAGACCTTTATTCTGACATCACCTCCGTCCAATTATTAAATTGACTTCACTGCGACTGCTAAAGATCAAAAACTGATTTTTCTATCTAGCATTTTGTTCTTCTTTCCCACGAGCATTACAGCCTCAGAGCTGCTAGCGCGGCTATAAACTCACTGAAATTGGCAGACACCCTGAACCAAATGCCGGTTGTCACTTCTGGAAGACACGTGACTAACATCTGGCAGGTGAAATTTACGTTTGAGTGTACATGTGAGATGTATGAGGCCTGCTGCACAGCAAGGTCGCAGCAGCGTATACAACGAGGCATTTTAGGACACTTGAAGATAAATTTAAATCCCTTTGCTTTATCCGCCAACTTGAAACAGACTATCTGCAGCTAATGGAGACGGTGATTACCAACAAAGCAAAGGACAGTTCCCAAACTGAAGTCTTTGGGGAGGGCTGTTGAGACTTATGAGGCTATGGAGTCTCTCTCTCTCTCCCTCTCTGTTGCCTGTGCTATTTCAGAATCAAAGTGCTCATCGTTCATCTATTATTCAATCTGTTTCACTCCACTGTTTCTCTTTCTGTTTTCACATACACCATTTAGCCTCAGCCCACTTGGTGGAGCTGTATTTATTTTTGGAGCCTTCATTTTTTCTCTCTGCTCGTGACGGAGGAGTCCATCTATCACTGTGTGCGTGGCCCTTTAACGTCGTGTCTCTTAGATGACACGTGCTGTTGTGTTGTTCATTGTCCATTTGCTCTAGTTCAGTTCTTCAGGGCATCAAATGATTCATTTAATTATTGAAAAAAAATGTGAAAAAAATGCCTGTTGCAATTTCCCAGAGCGCACAGTGTAAAAAAAAACTAAAAATGACTCATTTAAAATGATATAGCAACTTTTCTCAGCTCATGAAAAGTTTAACGGGACAGGTGACGGGGCTAATTTAGTTATTTTTAAATAAGCCAGGGAAAGGAAAGTGTGTTTTATAATGTGGTGGCACATGCACTAATAGACTGCTAATGCACCTCTATGAGTTAGAGAGGATATAATCTATTGCCTGTGCTGAATGCAGACTGTAACCTCTATGTACACGTTTAGAGAAGAGGAGTGTGTGTGTGTCAGGAGGAGCCGTGATAGAAGATTTTTTTTGTACCCTTGAAGCCAGCCTCTTAGAGGTTTTCAGGAGGCTGTTTTAAACTCCATTTTTCCACGGACAGAAGCTATGTTTCATTACACGCGACTCTAGTTCCCCCCTGGTAGGAGGATTTAAATTAAACAAAAAAACCTGGGCTTCAACCACCGGCTTTTGGCTTTACCTTGACTTAATTGGCAGCCTGTTCAGGTCGAGGTCACCATAGTCACCACTTAGAGCTAATGAAAGCAAAAAGGGGAAACAAAGGAAGCTGGTGGACAAAAGTGTCAGATCAATGGAGCTTGTTCGGGTTGCTCATTCACTCCTCTCTTTTGTGACGAAGGGCGTTTTGGCGTAAAGCTGCAGAGGAAGAACATAGAACCGCTATTTACATTTAGGAAAATATACTGAGATGTTCTCAAAGTGATCGGACAACACGACTAATGCCCCTTGATGTTTTTTGTAGCTTGCGACCTGAGGTTTGCCCCCTTCATGAGTCTCAACACAAGCAGCCTGGTGGCCGCTGCCTGTAGTGGATTCCTACTCAAACAGCTCTGAAAGGGCATATTTAATGACCTCTCATTATCGTTCCTCTCTGAGGAAATAATATCCAAACCGTCTCTGCTTTACTGATTAGGCCTCGAAGGATTCCCCTGATGTCGTTTCCACTTCCTCCCTCTTTCCTTCTAATGCAACTCCGTCCCCGGAGTTCTCATTTGTATGAGTGCTATTCCACGACCCCGCCGTCCCCAAAGCTTCTCCTCTGGTTCCCTACCAGAGAGCCACCACTCTCCCTTTAAAACATGCCTTTTTATGTAACATTGATGTCTTTAACTGTTTGCTTCTCTCTCTCTCTCTCTCTCTCTCTCTCTCCACAGAATGATACCTGGTCAGAGCTGTACTCCTTCGCCGTATTCAAGGCAATGAGCCACATGCTGTGCATTGGTTACGGCCGGCAGGCCCCGGAGAGTCTATCAGACATCTGGCTCACCATGCTGAGTATGATTGTAGGAGCGACTTGCTATGCTGTTTTTATTGGCCATGCAACAGCTCTCATCCAGTCCCTGGACTCCTCCAGACGGCAGTATCAGGAAAAGGTGAGGAGCTTCATTAAATCACCTTTCCGTCCCACATTCTCGACGCTTTTTCTGTTTCCCGCTAACCACTTTAACATCCACTCTTATTTCCCCTTAAAGAAAAAGTTTGACATTTGGGAAATATTTGCTTTTCTTGCTGAGAAATCAGTACAACTCTCATGTCTGTACAGTAAATATGAAGCTACCATCACCAGCTGGCTAACTTAGCTTAGCATGCCTACCAGCACCTCTAAAGCTCTTTAATTAACATGTTATATCTTTGTTGGTTTACACCGTGTAACCAAAGTGTATGTGCCCAAGTGTGTGTGCTGAACTATATCTTAGCCAGGACCAGTAACATAGATGTTTACTATTAAACTGGAGGTGTTGACAGTGGGTCTCCCCTCCTATAGTCGATTAGTCGACTAATCTGTCGTTTTGGTCTTAGTCGACTAAGATTTCTTCAGTTGTTTTTTTTAAAGTGGTGCTTTTGTTTGATTCTTTGTGGAGAAACTCAGTTTTACAGATCTGTCGATTAAATCAACAAATCGATTAGTCGACAAAATCACTTGAGTGTTAGTCGACAAAGAATTTCTTTGTTCGAGGACAGCCCTAGTTGACGGTGACATGCACGGTTAGCAAATGTTACCAAAGATGAACTCCATGTAGTTTTACATTTAGGTCTTTTTGAGAGGTTGCAACAAGGATGAAGTGGATTTTATTACATGTTTAACAAAGCTTGATAAAGGAGAGAGGCTCAGAAAACGAGGACTGACATTTATATCTTATTAACGGTGACTTGCACAAGCCTAAAAACATCACGTTAAAGAATTTTACAGATTGGAAATTTGTGAAAAGAAGCACAACCGAATGCTGAATAAGACATTTTTAGGCAACCAAAAAGGTTATAATCAACTTTCATGAACTGAAAACACACTGTGAAAGGGTTAAAGTTATAAGACGAAAACGCGGACAACCCCCAGAACGGACAACGCTGTGATAGCGACCTGTCAATCACAAGGTAGCCACGCCCTAAAGTATACCCTGTTTTATGGTCTATTTGACTCTAAATGGGACCATAATTTACTAAATGAACATCATGCTGTATTGAAGAAGACTTGAAACTAGCGATTGAGACCATAAACTCATGTTTACAATGCTTACTGAGGTAATAAATCAAGTGAGAAGTAGGGTCATCTTCTCATAGACTTCTATACAATCAGACTTCTTTTTGCAACCAGAGGAGTCGCCCCCTGCTGGCTGTTAGAAAGAATGGACGTTTAAGGCACTTCAGCATTGGCTTCAAGAATTTTGCACTGACAGACCCCGGGTCAGTGCGATTGAAGAGCTCCCTCAGTGTTCAAGTAAAAAAGTGATCTTAGCTTATCAAAAGAGTTGGTACTGCTCATTATTTCTCTTTCTCCTCCCGTGTCTTTGTTAGTCATCGGCCGCAGCTGATTGCATATTATTGCTGCTGATTAAATGGAAACGTATCGTATTGTAGCCTTATCCGTTCATTCATCTAAAATGCAGGATTTGATTGTAGCTGTACTGTGGTGCAGCAGCACAGTGTAGCATCCGGCCACACCACCTTCCTTTGGGTTATGACCTTAATCACACGTTACTGTTTAACCGCTCGCGTACTGTCATTAGATAGTGTTATTCTTTGCCTGTCAGACGTCTTTGGAAACAAGGATGGGGATCAGAGCAGTGCTGCAGCAGTAGCCTGTAGTGGTAACAGCGCAGCCTCTCTGTTTCCAAGCAGAGTCTCGCTGGCTGGGGAGCAGGGGGAGTGTTGCTGGCTTTCAGCAGCCAATCAGAGGCTGCGGGTGTGTTCGGCCAGGTAGAGCCACGTCGCCAGGGGCTGGGCGTGTGTGTGCGTGTGCGGGCTGATGTGGGAGAGAGAGAACGAGACATAGGGTGTGTGTGTGTGTGTGTGTGTGTGTGTGTGTGTGTTGTGTGTTGTGTGTGTGTGTGTGTGTGTGTGTGTGTGTGTGTGTGTGTGTGTGTGTGTGTGTGTGTGTTGTGTGGTGTGTGTGTGTGTGTGTGTGTGTGTGTGTGTGTGTGTGTGTGTGTGTGTGTGTGTGTGAGAGATATGATGTCCCCTTGGGCAGCAGTAGAATTGATGAGGCAGCAGACCTGTGTGTCCTGCCAATGTCATCCTGAAGGTGACGTAAGCAACCATGGCTGCCTCTTTCTCCCTCTCTCCCTTCCTGATCACTCACTCACTGGCTCTCACTCTACCTGCACTCTGTATCATCTGTTATGCGTCTTTAACTATCCCTCTTTACATTATCTCATCCCCTCTTTTCCTCCCATCCGCCTTTTAAATATCTCCACCTGATTTTCTGCCGTGTCTCCCATCCGCTTCTTATCTTTATCCCCCTTGATCTGAATTCTCTTTCTTCCTCTCCTCCCCTCTCTCTCTCTCTCTCTCTCTCTCTCTCTCTCTATCCTCTCTGGTGGTGGTTGTGTCCTTGAGAGGTGCAGTGCTACTGCTAACTGTCTGCTACAGGGAGCAAAGCGAGGGGGGGGAGGGGAAACCTGTGGGAGACGGTAAGGCCTTGTTGTCGACACAAGTCGAGGTGCACTGCGAGATATTTGAACGCCGTCTGTTTCACGTCGTTCAGAGTGCTTTTGTCTGCGTTTCTGTCTGGTTAGCTTTGTTTGGGACTCCCCATAGGGTGGCTGGACGCTTGGGTATAAATCATTTCCAATAAATGCTTCAGAAGACAACGATTCAGCAAGTTGAGTGCTTCCTGTTGCTCCCGTCTTTACTGTGTGTGTCCTGGATGACGGGAGTTAAAAGGTTAGAGTGAAATCCATTGTTTTATCGGTGAGGAATGGTTTCTTCCAGTGGGGGGTCACATAACCTGTCCAAGAAAACAAAAAAATACAAGAAAAATATTTCTCTGCCTCCTCCTCCTGTTGCTGATGGTTGAAAGTTTTCACCTTCGTTTTAAATATCGGGTTAAATTTGCACCACAAGCAGTAGCGTGTTCTGTAAGTAAGAGCCGTGATGAGTTGTATGAGTGTGTATAATCCTCATAACAGCCTGTATTTTTATTCAGTTTAAGGCTAAATTGATAATTCTATGCTCTGTGCGTATTCACTCATATTTAGACATTTAACGCATCCTCATCGCATCCCAAAATATATGTGTTTTCTTTCTGCTGAGGGCAGGAAAGTGCATTTCCCCAGAACCACTTTTCTGACCAGTTGTCACATTTTCTTTTTTTTTTCCCTGCTGCAAAGTTGTTTTTTTTCCTGCTGCTCTGTGAGGATTAGTATTTGAGCTGAAGTCGTGTTTATTTTTTTTTAAAAAAAGAGAAAAAATAGCAGCAAAGTGCCAGCCATGCCAGTGAGGATGATGCCGATGCTGCCGGGTGAATTCGCCACGCCTCCGGATAGGACTCAGAGTGACATTTGTGTCATTTGGAGAGTGTTAGCAAAACCAGTCTGCTGGCAGTCTGTTACGGCCCCAGTGAGGCTCCAGCTAGCATTGTGTCGAGGTTTCCATTTCAGCCCGGCAGTAATGTCACACTCACAATGCATGCTGGTTAAATTTAGGCAGAATCTGGCTTGGTGGCTTTGGTGCAGAGACCCATGAGTTATTTATACATAGTGTACTCTGACACACAGCAGAGGGGCACATAGACCTACAATAGATAGAGTTGTGCCAACCTTTAATGCGCCTTTGAAAACGAATGATGTGTTTCTGGTGATCGCAGCTCTTGGAAATTTGCATGTCAGAATTAATGTTTGTTGATATCTGACCTTTCAAACCCGCATGTTTGGCCAGTAGAAAGAAATGCTTTTTTTTTTTTTTTTTGGTGCATTATATTCTGTGATTTTGACTTTGTGATTCTGACATTACCCTGTTTTATGTAATCCGGTGTGAGGTCACGAGAAAATGCAGCATTAAAGGCCCTTCACACTCCATGGTGCAGACACACACACACAAACACACACAGGTGTTTTCACTTATTTTGCCTGATTAGACTTTGTCTCATGCTGCATTCAGGCACTGCCGGCATAATAAGAAGAACTTGAAAACCTCCCGTTATTCAGACCTGAGTGCTCACATTCCAAGACGCCGCTACACCGCTGCTTAATTAGTGAAACCAGATACAAAGAAACTGGGAATAGCTCCTTTTAAACCAACAGAATCTATATTATATTGGTGTTTATAACAATAAAAAAACAGGGACTGTCCGGCTTACTTTGAAAGGAAGTCCTTGGTATAGGACGGCAGTCTTGAAAACATCCGAGGCACTCTGATTGTGAAATAAAAATCCTTTATTAAGACATGGATAACCTTAATTTTAGTGTTTATATTGGATTTTATTTAGATGCAACACCCAGGGATGGTGGTTTTGCAGGCAGCTGTTTTGCTACCAGTCACATGACACTTCTGTAGTTCTTTTCACCGAGTGGGAGATATCGTCACTGTCAGAAATTTAGGACTCGGAGGCTGACGTTAGTGGATTTTCAGACTCCAGGAGGCTACTTGTAATTATGGTGTAACAGTATGACGTGAATGCGCATGAGGACTCTGTGGACACTGTGCTCGACTGACATCTGTCTGACCCTTGTATTATGGTGCCTTCAAATGAAACTCATGAGCTTGTGTTTAATTAAATTACAGCATGGGAAGTCGTGTACACGGTAATCGGCGTTCAAGTGGTGAAGTCGTGAGAACACCGCTGCTAAGCAACGGCAATATTAACGTTACTGTGGGCGTCTAGAAGCCACAGAGGCTAACAATTTAGTTAGGAAGCGGGTAACATAATGCTGTAAATGCAAAGGCATAATGACAGAGGAAAAAAGATGAGGCCGTTGGGAATATCAACATTTTCCTCAGACCTATTATAAAATTACGAAGAAAAACGATATATACGACTAAAATTACAATATATTAACTTATTATGCACCGAAAAATTAACTTCCATGGCCTCCGCCATTTCTGACAATGTCAACAAACACCTCACAACTCGTGAGCTTTCAGAAACTTTCTACTTACGAGGTTGTGAATACCACAAGAGGGGGGCGTTCAAATGGACTCTTCCGGTGAACACGGTAAACACGACCCCATTTGAAGGCACCGTTAGTTTTGTTGCGTCTGTTTGGGTGGAAGAGGATGAACCTGTAATTCTTATTGGTTCATGAAGTTTGGTCTAATAAATCAGAATAAGTTAAAACACCTGCGTAGGTGTGCAGGGCCTTTAAATCCTCTGTACACCCACACAGGTGTTTTCAGTTATTCTGGCTGATTAGCCCTCTGCTGAGGTTGAAGGTTGGTCGGAGCTTTGATTGGAATTTATTAGGTCACAAATCTTCATCTACCAATAAGAATGATAAAGGTGTAATTTGTTCCGCCGTTACAGGTTCAACAAAGCTAAGAGCAGACTGAGGAAGATGTCAATTAGTCTATAAATGCCCACACAGTCCTGAGAAGAGGTCTGATCAGACAGATTAACTGAAATCACCTGTGTGGGTGTTCAGAGGCTTTAACAGTCACTTGTTATGGTGCAGTCAGATTTTGCTCCCCATTCATTTCTGTGAGGGACGGAGCGAGATTCGCTCACTTCCGGTTCAATCTGATTGAATCATGGGGCTCTCCAATAGACTTCTCATTTAGGAAATATTGTTATATATTGTTGATATATTCCTGTTTTATAACTGCATGGCAAAATAATGCAAGCAGTAGAGAAGAAAGGGTGCTGCCTGGCTGCAGTGACTGAGGTTAATGACAGTGGAAAGTTTGAGAAAACGCTGTATAATTCACAACCTTGTTTTTATTACCTCAGTAAACATTGTAAACATGAGTTTATGGTCTCAATCGCTAGTTTCAAGTCTTCTTCAATACAGCATGATGTTCATTTACTAAATTAGGGTCCCATTTAGAGTCAAATAGACCATAAAGCAGGGTAAGCTTTAGGGCGTGGCTACCTGTGTGATTGACAGTTCGCTACCACCACGGCGTTGTCCAGTCTGGATTTTGTCTGTGTTTTTGACTTACAACTTTAACCCTTTCACATTGTGTTTTCAGTTCAGGAAAGTTAATTGTAACATTTTGGTCGCCTAAAAATGTCTTATTCAGCGTTCGGTTGTACTTAGCTTCACCCTCTCGTGTCACTTCTGGTGGCAAAAAAACAAGATGGCGACGGCCAAAATGCCGAACTCACCGTGTCTACTTCTTATATACAGTCTATGCATTTGACAGATATCTTGTTTGATTAACATGATAACTAGTTCAGAGTTTGAGCCTGAAATCTGTGCTTTAGAAAATGTGACACCACTTCTGGATTACATGAAATGTAAATTAAATTTGTTAGGAAGATTTCACACATGAAAGCCATTTTTCACAGCAGACATTTCTACTTGTCGTAGCAGGAAAAGCACAGGTGTTACTAATAACATTAACGAGCCAGCATGCACAAAACCAGGACCCTGAAACTGAAGCAGCTAAATTGAATAAAGCCATAATTAAATGTATTATTTACACCTGTGCTTTTCATACCGATGGTGCCTTCAAATGGGGGTCGTGTTTACCGTGTTCACGAGAAGAGTCCATATCAACGCCCCCCTCTTGTGGTATTCACAAACTCGTAAGTGGAAAGTTTCTGAAAAGCTCCGATCTTTTACGAATTGTAACTTGTTTGTTGACGCTGTCAGAAATGGCGGAGGCCGTGGAAGCTAATTTTTCGGTGCATAATAAGTTAATATATTGTAATTTTAGTCGTATATTGTTTTTCTTCGTAATTTTATAATATGTTTGAGGAAAATGTTGATATTCCCAACCGCCTCATCTTTTTCCTCTGTCATTATGCCTTTGCATTTACTGCATTATGTTACCCACTTGCTAGCTTGCTAAATTGTTAGCCTCTTAGGCTTCTAGACACCTTACTTACTTACTTTGACTTTATTGTCCACCTTAGTGGAAATTAGTGGAAGTGCTATTGGCATGCAATTAAAAAAAGAAAACAATATACATTTGAGATAATCAGACTTCCCTTTACATCACAGATTGTGCCTCTAGCACATGCAGCAGACAGTAGACTAGTCATATAGCTCTACACCTTTTGCATCGATAATCAGCTCTTAATGGCCTCACATGGGGTTTCACATTGAATCGGCTCTCCTCTCTTGTAGCTGTGGAGACTATAATCTCAGTGAGCAGACATAAGTCTGAGCTCTCTGCCATGATGTGGCACAAGACAGGATACAAGATTGTTTTCTATACCTTCTCCCCCTCCTCCTCCTCCTCCTCCTCCTCCTCCTCCTCCTCCTCCTCCTCCTCCTCCTCCGCTCCCTCTTCGTGCCGCTGCCACCATCAACAACAGTGATCTGTCTTCTCTTAGCCAGGCTGCTTGTCACTGATCGCTCCAATTATCCAGAACCGGGCTGACTTTGCAAAGATAGTGGCCAAAGAAATTCCTACGCCAGCGTATACAACAAAAAAAAAACAGTGTCCCTTTAGTCGTGCCAAATGATATTCACTACTGTAGTAGTAGAAAGTGCGTCTGATGAACAGACCCTTATCGGTCTCCTTTGGTCGTCACTCCCTTTGACTGAGTTGTAGGAATATCAGTGTTTCCATAGAAGCCTCATTTCATTTAATGAGACTTTGTACTGTGTGAGACCCCACAGTGTGTTGTTCCTCCCAGTGTACACATCTCCGAATTGAAGAAAGACAAGACGAGCTCTGACTTACCGCTATCTGATTTCCTTCTCTTTGGCGAATGTGCTGCATAATATAATGAGGCGATTTAGCAGGGAATTAAGTGAATGAATTATACATCCAGCATGGCCATTTGGGATGAACCCAAATTAGAATTTCCAATGGAGAGAGGTTGTGGGATGAATGAGCAGGAGGAAAAGAGAGGAGAGGAGAGGAAGGTAAAGGAAAGGAAAGGAGATAAGGAGAGGGAAATGATGAACAGCTGATAGCTATTTAAGGTGAGCAATTAATGGGCTTAAAAGTTTAAACATATAATTGAAGTCAAAGACAAAACTCTCTGTGAATTTTCGTCTAAATCACAAAATGCGAAGAGTTCCCAGAAGCAGCGGTTTTAGAAGACGAAATGTCAGTGGAGCGTTTTGGTGCCGAGTACACTGTCATCAAAGCGACACAGAAAATGGATGTCATTTTCACTCTCGTTTGGGGGTTTGTCGGTCCCCCGTGGGCGCTGTGACGCACCGGCCAAACGCTGGCTCCCTCTCCTCTGTGACACTGGAGAGATTTCAGGTTTGGCCTGGTGACGATCGATACGGCGCACTGTGACATGGCTCTAAAAGTCAAGTCGTTAAATGCCACCATTTAGGCTTTTGCCGCATCATTCATTCACACTTAGCCGAGTCACAATCCTAACCACAGCAGGGGAGCGCGAGGTTTTTCCCCTCGCACCTGCACTTTGTTCACAATCAGCACTTCTATCCTATGAAAGGCTCGCCAGCTGCAGCGTTAGCTTTGACGCGCCGAGTAAAGAGTTGTGACACGGGGGGTCATTTCTTCAGGCCGCTCTCCATCTGCAGATGTCAGGAAGCAGAGTCACTCATGCAGGTGAGACATTGTGTTATGTAACTCCATCGGAGGAGCTGAGCAGCTTCCCACCCCCCCCACCACCACCATCACCGCATAGGAGACTTTTCCTTACGCAGATGCTGAATTATTGAAATGTTGCATGTTTGGTTTATTTATGTTTATGTTATATGGCAGAGGGAAACAGCGTGGGTGATGACGGTATCAGTCAGAAACACGCGTTGCTTTTTCTGGGCTGAGTGGCAATGTTTTTCTTGCCATGTGGGGTCATTGTGTACCAGCATCCGCTCTGCAGAAACAGGACGTGGTAGCATTAAACCTACTGTTTAGGAGACCAAATTGGATATGAGGTAACCAGAATTAGGGACAGAGAGCCATGAAATTCCACCGAAAAAGGATTTTATTTTAGATGAACTTCCCCTTTAACCTCATCAAATGTATGATGATGAAATGCATCTGCATTAGATACACAAACAGATGCATGACATTAACAGCATTGCATATGCATTTACTAGCACATTGGATTTGAAATAGAATAGAGACACTGAGACTTTAAGATTTTACCACCTACTGTTCCTCATGTGAGATGCGTTTTACAGACTGCTTGTATTATGAAACTGTTATTTGGATTAGACTTTTCAGTGGAAGCGGTCACACACACCTACAGCCATGCTCGCAGCTCTGTGAGGCTATCCATGGGCACGTTAGCAGGCTAAAATTTTGTAATTGGTGCAGAAGGAGGAAGTACAGCTGAGGCTGATGGGAATGTCATTAGTTCAGCAGGTATTTGGTCATAAACCAAAGTATTGGATGATATGAAAAGTCAGGAGGTGAGTCAGGATACTGAGTGATTTAAATCATCCCAGCCTGTTCTCATTACCAGGGACCTAACCTGTATGAGACACACCGAGCTTTCCATTAACTACAATGTCAACCGATCCGCGGCAACAGTAACCGCTCAGGGAAAGTGCTGCGGTGACGTAGTTTAAAGAGCGAAAGAGACACAAAGGGCAGGCGGGCGGGAGAGGAGGTGGATGGGTCCAAGAAACGCAAGGCTTTCATCCAAGAGACCGCTGTTTGTGTCCCGTGCGTCACGTTTCACTTTCACTCTACAATAAGCTGTTCGTTCGTGTGTCGTGTTCACGTCAAGTCACATTTTCACTGTACAAACGTAGTAATTTTCAGCCCAACCATGTTGTTTTTTCCTAATCCTAACTAAGTGGTTTTGTTGCCTAAACCTTAACCTTACAGTAAGTATTTTTGTTTAATTCACACCGTTAAGCACATGTTTACTGCGATCGAAAAGTGACGCCAAGTGGTCTGACAAAGTGTCAGTATGTGTGACGAGTTGGGATGAGAACTTGTTGATCATCCAGAGGGGGACATGAAAGGTAAATGTCTAAAAACCTTTAAAAAAAAAAGCCCTTACAAATATGTTGTCTCCTTACCTTAAAAGCACAAAAGCATATTACACTCAACGACAAATCACAAATAGGCTGCTCAGTTTAATTTAGGTCGACCGTCCCCAAAAGTGGGGTGGGTGTTGATGGGGTGAGGATTGAGCAATGTTGGACGTGCAGCCCTTTATATTCCCCCAATTGTAGGACAATGCACCAGGATAATATTCCCAAACATACCTCAACCCAGAGTACGTGTTTCTGTTGCTGAAGACCAGACTGAACTTTAAAAGTGGCTAAAATAAGCAAGAACTGGAGAGTACAAACCTGGCAGAGCATCACCGCGGAGGATGCCAAGAGTCTGCCGATGTCTTCGGGTCACAGAGTCCAGCCAGCCATTGACAGCCAGTATGAAATATGAAGACCTTCTTCAAGTTTATGTTAACTTTCTGCCTCCTAAAATGCAATGACTGTACATAAATAATGCCGTAGTTCCTCCACAGTTCATCTAATGTGAATGTAATCACACTCAAATCAAAGCTCTTTAACCCCAGTGGTATAGTTTTATATATCAAATCAAACAATGCAACAAAATGTAATACTCTCTGACTGTAAACACTGTACGTCAATTCTGAGGTTGAGATAATGCAGTTGCTAATGTGACCCTAGTTATATGAAATGGTACGCACAGGGTCAGGTCTGTTTAGTCTCAGGTAGGATTACATTATATCGGGGGTGCTTTGTAGCTGTGAGTTAGTGTACTGCTGTCAAGAAAGTGGGGATTTCGTTGCCCCGTACTGCAGGATTCTCCGTGTGTACACGAGTATTAAGTTATGTACAACTAGAGATCTTTGTTTGCCAAATGTGTCTCTCTTTTGGAGACAGTCTGTCTGTCTCAGAGTACAAACAATTTAGGCATTTACCTGATGCTGTTGAGGATCCAGAGCTTTTAGCGTGCGAGCAGGTGGACCTCGTTGTTTTAGCTCGGGGCCTCCGACAGGATGCAACATCACCAGGAGTGAAACTGTTGTGGGGCGGTCTCGCTACTCTGAAGCAAACCAGCTGAAAACATTGTCAGGAGATGTCACTTTTTGTGGCGTTCATCCGCCGCACAGTTTTCGGACCGATGGGGTGGAAAGGCGGTTTGGACGATGACGATGAAGTTGTGAGTTGTACACAGCACGTTCCTGCCCGCTGAGCTGTCACTGCCTCATTTCGGACAGCTTTATAGGTGCAGAGTGGAGCTGTGCATTTTATAAGGCTTTCCATTTAAAGCTTGTGCACACAGTCTGACAGCAAAGTACGAGGAGAAATCTTTGTTCTCTCCGCAGTTTACCGTCTGTCCCGTTCACCGCCACATCCATCACCATCACCGTCACTCCCCCCCGGCTGTCCGCAGGCCGGGCGGCCGCGTAGTTTTTGGTTTCTCAGTGGTCACTTTGGATGGATTGCGATTAGCATATCTCAACAATAGGAGCTGATTGTTTGTGCTGTTGCCGTGTTGGACCCTTCACTTTCTATCGATCTGCCATTGATTAACTTCTAGGAAGCATTGATTAAAAGGGGCGAGTGTGTTCATTTCAGCGGACAGCTGAAGGGCATGTGCTCGCACAGTTCTGTGTCGTGTTTGTTGACTCGCTGGCGAGAAATACGGGTAAAAACGCTGTTGCGTCATCCTCCGAAAGACTACTTGTTTATTTTCATCGATAAGCTGCATCCCTTTAGGAGGCTGTAGTTTGTGGTGCTGTTGAATTGTATTACGTAATGAGACTCATACTGAGTGAAGAAAGGAGGTTAAACGCGCTTCAACCGCCTCACAAGGAATAGTAGGCCTGTCCGGTGCTCACAGAGTAGGGCGATCTTGTAACAGGAGAGACTTCAGAGACCAGGTCCAAAAGCACACTGGAGCACACGGATTTAAGGCAATCAACTTTATTCCAGACTAACGTTTTGACTGCCAACTGCGTCTTCATCAGATTAAAACCAATCTGAGACTCACATCCTCTTAAATAACCTCCCCTCGTTGGGAACTGATTCAGCATGGGCTGGAAAAACGGGGAGTGAACAATAAGCTGCATGTGGGCAGGGTAAACAATCAAACATCATATAATAATAAAAAGAGAGAAGTAGAAGTAAATAAATAAATAGCAGTTTGTGACTTTTCATCAGTGACAATATATCAAAAATGATTTTGTAAGAATAATAATAATTAATAGCATGTATCACAACGATAAAGGTAAATACATCCAGCATCCACATCTCATAAACATCTGAATATCTTAAATATCACTCCCTAATGAGGAGCTCCAGTCCACAGTGGGAGAGTGGGCTATATGCAAATAATCAATAGATAAAAAAGACATAAATAAGGGGATATAAAAAAAAAATCCCTACCATAGACAATGATATCAATTCCTATTGAATTAATTACAATAGTAGATAGCCTGGCCTTGGTTTAGGCTATAAAAAACATGTCAGGCTTAGTTCTTCTTCAAGTCCTGATAGTTCCACAGTGTTGAGTTCACTGATCCAGAAAGCTTCTCTACGTAGCAATCTATTGATAATATCTCCACCTCTAGGGGACGGTGTAACACGTTCAATACCCCAGAATTTAAGAGTCGTAGGAGAGCCATGATTACATTGAATATAATGACGTGCGATTGCATACTAGTCCAGATTTTTGGTGCGGATAGCAAGTCTTAAAGTTCCGCTATTCTCTGTTTAAGAGGGCATTTAGTTTGAGGTGTTTATACTGTAAAAATAAAATATTAGAAAAACCTCTGAGGATAATACAATACAATTTAACGACGGCGTGAGCTACAGTCTCCAAAATGGCCATAAATCTGAATCAGGCACCTCTCTAAAAAATGTTTCAATATAAACTGAACGTTATAACCTTCATGAAGATTTACTGCCAGGCTGTTGCATCAGACTGCCAACTGAGTGTAGGTATCGGTGTAGTTAAAAAAACACTGCTTAGTAAATGTCCATATCAAAGAATATATTTTGCTGTGATTTTGAGGTGGCTTCATACAAACATTTATCCAAAGATTTGTGTGTACTTGCTGTGTGTGAATTGTAATTCCTGCCGTGTATATGAACAGAAGTGTGTAAAGATATGGACACACATGATCTGAACCATTTTAAACATGTGTAACCAATTGAATCATAAGTTTACACATATTTTTCAAGGTTGGTTGGTGTCTTTTATTCTTGGCTTTTTTTTTTTTTTATTATTTTTGTTATGTTTTATTTAAAGGATAAAGCTGCCAATAGTCTATATATTTGTTATTGTCTGATTCTATGAAAAGGACAAAATCAACAATCTGTCTGTTTCTCAATACTTTCTTTTACTTCTATAGCTCTTAATCACAAGTTTCATCATGATACGATATTATATATATTATATAATGATACGATATTTGCTGATGTCACAAAGTATGCCGCGATATGATTTTGATTTGATTCAGGGCCTGTGATAGATATGACACGATATCATTATGCCCATTTAACACAATCACTTCTCACAAAAAGCAACTAAAATATGATTTGACAATTTTATCATTGAGTTTTTTAGGAAGGATGTGCGCTTTGACAGAAATGGTGACACAGACATGCCATGGGAATTTCTTAAAGATGATGACGTATCGATGTTTTTTGGACGGATGATTATTGAATCGATATATCGATCCAGATCGATGTATCTTTACACCCCTAATAGCTCTTAGCTAATATATAATTTCATTTAAAGGTCCCATATTGTAAAAAGTGAGATTTTCTGGTCTTTTACATTTTAAAGCAGGTTTAAGTGCTATATAAGTACTGTTAAACTATCAAAACGCTCAATATACGGAGAAATACACACAGCCCTTATTCAGAAATTGTGCGTTTGAAACAAGCCGTTAGGATTTCTGTCCATTTGTGATGTCACAAATATACAATATTTAGACCATTACACAGTTTTAAACAAAAACATTCTAAATATGTCCAAGTTTATTTCCTGTTGCAGTGTATGTGAATGACATCAGCCGACAGGAAGTAAACATGGACCCAAACTGTTGCCTAGCAACGCAATTCCGTTGCAATTCCGTTGAAATGCACTAAAATGGAGCGTTTCAGACAGAGGGTAAATACAGGTATATTCAAGCAGACAGATGAGGAAAATAAAGTTGTTTTTTTTAACATTACAGCATGTAATCATGTTCTAGTAGAAACACAAAATACAAGTATGAACCTGAAAATGAGCACGATATGGGACCTTTAAAAAGGCTAAATAATTACCTATAAAACTGCAGGGCACTGTCGTTTTAGCAAACGTTACTCAAACAGGAGTAAATTATGCATTATTTGGGGATATTTTCAACGGTGGAGGAATACACATTTGGTTCTGCGGTGGGTATTTAACAGCAGCAGGACGGTGTTTGTGGGATTAAGTTGAAATAAACCACAGTGCCCATTTTCGTCACAATGAGGGAACATGTCACCAAGAGCAACAGTGTGGCTCATTGATGCGTTTTTAATATTTTCTTTGGACAACAATGGAGCTTGTTGGCACAGACGAGTCAGGCTTTGACTGCACAGACAGGACTTGTTGGTGGGATCAATGCATTATTGGTTCTGGATCCTCTTCATGGGATTTTTCTGCCAATAAGAAAAACACAAAATACCACCAGACTTTCCCTTAAACAGGGACAATACAATTAAACATTGTTACAGTGAGAAAAGTATACAAGATGTAGTAGTCTTATTATTATGTGCACTGTATTAACAGAACATTATCTCTGTCCTCTCAGTACAAACAAGTGGAGCAGTATATGTCCTTCCACAAGCTGCCTGCCGACTTCCGACAGAAGATCCACGACTACTATGAGCACAGATACCAGGGCAAGATGTTTGACGAGGAGAGCATTCTGGGAGAACTCAGCGAGCCCCTCAAAGAGGTGAGACATAAACGCACAGTAAGACTTTCCACATATGAAAGCTTACTGTGAGATTATTTTTGTGTTTGAGATACTTAAAGGGACTCTGTAAGAATCAGAAATTGCTTGTTAACAGTGACACCCGTGGCCGTTAAGTCAATAACAGTCAGCGTCGATAATGTTACTCGCTCTGGAGCCCCGTCACATCACTCAGCAGCAGGGAAACAAGACACATTTCTGCACAAACTGCAACTTCCACTGTACATTTACTTGATATTCTCAAAGCTAAATTAACGCTCTTCTGCTCCGCTGCTCGCTTATTTCGCCGACGCTCTCTCTCTCTTGCTTCACCACTCACTTCCCACGTTCACACACACTCCCACAACACTAGTTTTCCCCCGACGTCAGTCATATTCCTGTTTTGCAAGACGGCTTCACTAGATATAACTTTGTTTTTTTGTGCTTCCATGGAGTTTGTGTTGGAGGCTGAGGATGTGGTGGAGGCCGGTCGTTTGTTGGCGTTAGTGTACTCCATTTCTAACTGAACGTTAGCTACGGCTAAGGCACTCGCGAGCGCGCATGACATCACATCTCTTGGATTTTCCCGGAAAAACAGGTCCGGGTTCTTCACATTAAAAGCAGTCTACAGGCTAATAGAGGAAACCCAGAAAGTCGCGGAAGGTCTCATTTTTTAGGTTAGATTACAACCTGTTCACACATTGGCAATAAAAAACGATCTATAAGTGTAAAAATGTTCATACAGTCCCTTTAAAAGTATTAATTCTCTTGTGTTCTTGACATGTTTGATCTTGAAAATACGAAAAAACACTTGTTTTTAGCCTTTATTTTGTAGTTTGTCATCACATTATATTCACAAGATGAACTTTTATACTGAAATCCCTGAACTCACCATTCGTGCATGCAGAAGGAGACACTTGACTGCAGTGTGGTGCTTCAGTTCTATTTATCACCAAACAACGTGTCTTTTCTCAGGAAATTGTAAACTTCAACTGTCGCAAGTTGGTGGCATCCATGCCGCTGTTTGCCAACGCGGAGCCGTACTTCGTGACGGCCATGTTGACCAAGCTGCGCTTTGAGGTGTTCCAGCCGCATGACTACATCATAAGGGAAGGCACCATTGGGAAGAAAATGTACTTCATTCAGCACGGAGTCTGCAGCGTCATCACGAAAGGCACTCTGGCAATGAAACTCTCTGACGGCTCTTATTTTGGCGGTAGGACACAGTTACACATATTTTTTTTCTGGTGGTGATTTTTTTAGCTCCTTTTTTCAAAGCTGATGCACTTTATCCTTCCTCGTCACAGAGATCTGTTTATTGACGAGGGGTCGGCGAACAGCCAGCGTGCGAGCAGAGACGTACTGTCGACTCTACTCTCTGTCTGTTGACAACTTCAATGAGGTGCTGGAAGAATACCCCATGATGAGACGCGCCTTCGAGACTGTTGCCATCGACCGTCTGGACCGCATAGGTAAAAAGTGCATGCATGCATATGATAAGAGGCTGACATATGGGTGCATTTTTATTTTGCATTTAACTAGGGCTGTCAATCGATTCAAATATTTAATCGCGATTAACCGCATGATGGTCCATAGTTAATCGCAAGATAATCGCACATTTTTTATCTGTTCAAAATGTACCTTAAAGGGAGATTTAGTAGTAGGCAAATATGTTTGCTTTATGCAAACCTCTGTATACAGTTACACAAATCAATGACAAATATTGTCCAGAAACCCTCGCAAGTACTGCATTTAGCATAAAAAAAATTTACTGAAATCATAACATGGCAAACTCAACAACAGCTGTCAGTGTGCTAACTTGACTATGACTTGTCCCCAAACTGCATGTGATTATCATAAAGTTGGGCATGTCTGTAAAGGGGAGACTCGTGGGTACCCATAGAACCCATTTTCATTCACATATCTTGAGGTCAGAGGTCAAGGGACCCCTTTGAAAATGGCCATGCAAGTTTTTCCTCGCCAAAATTTAGCGTAAGTTTGGAGCGTTATTTAACCTCCTTCCCGAAAAGCTAATATAACATGGTTGGTACCAATGGATTCCTCAGGTTTTATAGTTTCATATGATGCCAGTATCTTCACTCTAGCTTTAAAACTGATCCCAGTACAACCTAAAAATCGCAAGTTGCGTTAATGCGTGAAAGAAATTAGTGGCGTTAAAACTAATTTGCATTAATGTGTGAGTATCGCGTAACTTTGACAGTCCTACATTTAACCTTTCCAGGACATTCCCATTGAGATTTAAAGTGTTTTTTTTACTAGGGAGTCCTGGCCAAGACGGCAGCATTAATGTTTCACATAAAAGCACGAACAAAAGACTTAAAATAAAAAAGCAAAACGTTAAAAACAACATAAGAAATTTCACACGTCGTCAAGTCAATTTTATTTATAAAGCCCAATATCGCAAATCACAAATTTGCCTCAGGGAGCTTTACAATCTGTGCAGGATACGACACCCTCTGTCCGACCCTCTCATCTGATGAGGAAAAACTCCTTTTAACAGGGAAAAAAAAATGGAAGAAACCTCAGGAAGAGCAATAGAGGAGGGATCCCTCTTCCAGGATGGACAGACGTCCAATACTGTAGATGTCGTGTGTACGGAGTAACATCCATCCATTTTCTTCCGCTTAGCCTGATTAACACAACCTCCGCACTGACATGGAACTTAGAGAGGACAAGATTTTTGTTTTTAGTTCACTGTTGCTTTGGTATTGTAAACGTATGTTTCCCATGCCAATAAGCCCCTTTGGACTGAATTGAATTGATCATAAAAGAAACAAGTAATAGACAGGAAACAAATTGTATCAACCAATGAATTAGCAGTGTTGTTCAGTAACAAGACACGTGTATTCAGTGTTCAAATAATCCATAATCTTGTTTTTAAAATCTTGCATGCTTCTAAAATACTCTAGTTTAAAGTGACTCTGTAGCTCACACCAAGATGAGGGCGCAAAAACTTTAAAAGCACTTTCACCAAAGACGCTGCAGGTTCTAGGAACGACATACATAGTTTTTCCGCATGACCGAAATTTGCAGCTACCGATGTATCAGCAGTCAAACGTATGACTAGCAGTACAAAAGCATGTAATTGCATTATTGTAAGTCTCTGCATACAGCTCTTTTTTAAAATAAAAAAAAAAAAACCTCTGAATTGAACCTCATGTACAGAGAACAAAATAATATTGCGCTTAGGAAATGTGTTCAGATTATTAATGTTGAAATAGGCAGTAAAATGAGCCGTGATGTTCCCTCAGAATGACACGGGACACTGTAACAGTAGATGAGAGTACAGGGTGACATCCATTTTCCTCAGGGCTCCGTTCTGCTATAGAGGATGTACCTGGTGTGAAGGACATCACATGCTATATCTAACTCATATTGTTCTCCTTTTTCCAAATCCTCTTATTTCCATTTTCCATATATTTATTTGTTCAGCTTGTCGTCCTCTCTGTCCCGTCCTTAATAATCAATCCGTTCATTTATTTCTGCAGGTAAAAAGAACTCCATCCTGTTGCACAAGGTCCAGCACGATCTCAACTCTGGCGTCTTCAACAACCAGGAGAACGAGATGATCCAGGAGATCGTCAAGTACGACCGCGAGATGGTGAAGCAGGTGGACCTGCAGCGGCCGCGGGCCATGTCGATGACCCCTTCCATCGGCGGTATCTTCGCCCCCCCTGGCCAGCAGCCGTCGTGCTCTGCCATCGCCACTCTCCAGCAGGCCGTGGCTATGAGCTTTTGCCCTCAAATGGCGAGTCCCCTGGTGGGTCCGGGGACTCTGCAGTCTCCTCGCATGGTGCGGAGGTTCCAGGTGATGCAGAACCTGGCCAGCCCGGTCTCCATGTCTCCTCTTCAGTCTCAACCCCCGCAGACGCTCGGAGGGGCGTTTGGATCTGCGATCTCCAGCCCGCCCGTCCAAAGCCCGCTCGCGGCTTCGGGACGGACTTTCCAGTACATGGCGAGCGCGGGACCCTCCGGCTCTCAGTTGTCCCTAGTACAGCACCACGCACCCAGCCCCACACAGACCCAGCAGAGGGCTGCCTCACACAAGAGCACCCACTCCCTTCACACAGGTAGCTTGAGCCAGGACACCCGGGCCATGTCTGCCTCCCAGCTTTCGCTCCCCCAGGAGGGAACGCAACAAGCTGCCTCCGCAGCACCCAGCCCCCCACAGTCCACCCGCACCTCCAACAACTCCATCGGTCCCCCTCAGCCCCAGCACCCCAGCCTGCCAGGGCCCTCAGGGGTGGGGAGATCGTCAGGAGCTCAACAACGGGTGGCCTTTGCCTCCACACCCCCTCCCGGTGGACCTGCCGGAACGGGGGCAGTAGTAGTAGCAGCAGCTGCTGGATCAGGACCTCCAGACTCTGGAGTTCCCAAGAAAGATTCAATTGTCAGCCTTCCAGAGCTAGACTCTGCCAGATCCCGGCTGTCTTCCAACTTGTGACCCTGGTAGAGTTCAGGAACGAGGCCTTTTTTGTAGGAGTTTGTTTTAAGGTCAGTCCAGCTGACCTGTCAGCCTGCTAAATGACCAATCAGCTACCGCCAGCGCCACCAGTCATTCGACCAGGATGCACCGTGCGCTGGTGTCAGCGGAAGGAAGAAAAAGAGCAACTCAAAGTCTTGAGAAACTTTGACTAGGAGGAGTCTATACAATTAAACTAGTATAACTTAAGGTCGAACTGGTCTAGTCTACTGCGCCAGCACCTTTAGTCTTAGTATCACCCCTTACACTCTGCTTCCAAACACCTACTGTATATCGCTGTCTTTACTGTAAAGATATGAAGAAACGTATGATTCATGTAACTATTGCATACTGTGTAGATTTCCATGCAATGCAATCTAGCAGGAGCTGGACTTAAAAATGAAAATCAGGGACTTGAGGTCAAATGACAATGACATTTTAAGCGTTCAAAAAGTGTTTTGAGTGTAATTTTTTCCGTATAAGCTGTCGTAGCAAAAGAACACATTGCTCTTCATATTGTTTAAAAATAGTAGTGAAAATAGTGTTTTAGACCGCTGGTCGATCTTACATCGATGTGTACATAGTTGGCGAAAAAAGTACGGAGGGATATTACAGTATATTCATTGTATCTACCCAAACCAAAGTTGAGCTCGAACACAAAGTCTGGTTGTGTCTGTATCAACTAAAAAAGAAACATAGAAGAAAATGCCATTTATTTAACTGCCTTGATTCAACGTTAGAAGCCATATATTTGGTTCGTGTGTATGTATATATGTGGGTGTAAGTTTGTGCGCGTGAGTTTGTCGGTACGTTTCGGTTCTATTTTCAGAGAATGGACTCACACACGCTCTACACTTGCTTTGTCAAGCGCGGTTGGTTTCGACATGCTGACGGCGGCGCTGACCTGTTTTCACGAAACATCTGGGGAGGCGGTCAGCTGTTTTGGTCGGCGCACTGATTGTAACCCTGAAGGCAAAGGTGGTTAAATAATCTGAGCTTTATCGACAAGGAAACATTTGTGAACAACCCATACTGTATACTTGCTTGTTTTTGTCTATAGGTTTATTGATTAACACATGCAATATAATTCTGCAATACTCTACCCCGCCTATATATATAAATATATATGAATATAAATATCTATACATATGCTGTACAGGAAAGTTTTCCTTTTCGTTTTCTTTTTAATGTGAAATCTTAAAGAATCCAGCAGCTATTGTGGCTTCACTTGAAGTATTGTAATCCAGTGACCATGTTGTTACCTTAACCAAAAATGTCGGGTGGGAATGAGAGTGTCATTTTTTTCGTACAAACAGACGGGACAAACTCGTTCAGAGTCACAGGATGAATCCACGCTTTCAGTTCAGCAAGTCAGATCCTCAAAAAACGTCACTTTAAAGCCCATTTGAAGATATTAAATTGGAAGACGAATGGGCAATATGGGGCGCAAATGCCTCACAGAGTAAAAACTCTTTGCTCCATATCGAAGCCTCCACGTGCCCCCGAAAACTCCCACGAATGTCTCGACATTCCGACAACAAAACCTATTGTTCAAATTTGGGGATCGGGGTTTTTGTTTGAAATATTCTGATCCTGTTGAAGCTAAAAGCCTTCTCTTGCTGAATGTATGCCATACGAGAAGGAAAGACAGCTAATCAGATATAAACTGCCATGTAAATATAAAAGGGGGACGGAGGTTTAAAGAGGCTTTTATGATGCAAGGGGGTTGTGGGCATTGCTGTATGTGTTGCTGAGTGTCTGTGTGATCTTTTTAGGTTTGATGATGCTTCTCTGGGTAGGACGTTGCTGTATTTAACCTGTATGTTACCCCCCCTCCCCGCGCCCTATCCCCAGATCTATCACAAGAGGATCCGTCTTTTTAGTTCATTTATTTTAGGCCGGCGTGAACGAAAGCGAGTCGTGACCACTTTGAACTCCTCGGTCCAAAGCGAGCACTGAGGACATTCAGTTTAAGCACCTTGTGTTGCACTTCGACCTTGTAATCAAAATGAAAAAATCGATGCTCTATTCTCTTAAAAAGAAAACCGGGTGCGGTACTTCTCCCCGGACCCATTATCTGGTTAAACCGTAAAGGACGTAGAGAAGTGAATCCAATTGGGAAAGAAAACAGGCAGCTGATTCGATGTGCTAAATAAACATCCGCGTCCTAACTTTTTCAGCTCCGGGCATCGATCCGGGAGCCAAACTGTAAAATCGATGCGATGGACATTTCACTCAGGTTCTGCTACCTTTTCAGAGAGATGTATTGATCGCCGCAGCTAGGCTGTCCATTGATTCATGTAGACTTCTCCATCCTCCCGTAATCAACGTGTTGATTTAACCGCGCTGAAAGATTCCCCTTGAATTTTGATTGGCCCCGGGAAAAGCGAGGCTCTATCGAGTGGAGTCGTAACCCCCTCAGATTGTTATTAACAAAACTCGCTGCCGTCTTGTTTTGAGCACTTGAGAGCTGTTTAAATCTTGAAACAAGGTGTAAGTGATTGTTTTTATCCAAGGGCTTCATTATATAAACCCTGGCTCATTGTCACTGTAATGTAGAGCAGCCACATTCCCCCCCTTTCCGTTTGATCGTGCTCTAAACCTCGTTCATTGTCATACCTGGGTCACAGTGCTGCAACACGGGAACTTTGTATTGCTTTTTCTTTCGTTTTTTCCTATGGGAAAGGTACATGCCAAAATGCCAATACGATTGTGAATGAATCGAGTCCATTTGAGTCAATAGCTGTTGTGTGCTTCAATACTGTTCCAGTGCAATCAATTGGTCCTCTTCCCTATATTCCTTTGTGCTAATACCAGAGTTTGCCCTATTAAGCTGCTATCAGGACTGTGCTCATATTATTTGAATGAGTCCACAGTCAGTAAAAAGCAAGACGGAGGGGAGCGTTAAAGAGCTAATGTTTCAGGCAATATCAGGCACCGTCTCTGCTTCATTGCATCCATCCAGTAGGATGCTGTAGTGTGTAATCCACTCCCACTCAAAGGATGGCGTACCAGACACTTTGATCACTCACTTGTTTCAGCCCTCAGCCATGAGGCCGATACAGCCCCGGCCAAGCACATACTCCCGTCAGCTGTCCGTCTTGTGTCGCAAGTGTGTTCAGTCAGTCGGCTTCCGGCCTCCGCCGCCGCCATCGCCGCCGAGTCGCATGTGTGTGTG
Source organism: Sebastolobus alascanus (assembly GCA_916701645.2). Lineage (NCBI taxonomy): Eukaryota > Metazoa > Chordata > Actinopteri > Perciformes > Sebastidae > Sebastolobus > Sebastolobus alascanus. The sequence goes on from CAKAOJ020000195.1 coordinate 308,888, forward strand.
TGTGTGTGATATGGCGCTGTATTTGCCTGATGACGGGGGGGTTCAAAGTGCGATTGTTTAACGGTTCTTCTCCTGGACCTTGCTGTGAAGTGGGACTGAAATCCCTCATACATGTTTGACACTGACTGACAATTATTGAGAGTATCTAAGTTTCAAACCTCTCATTCTCGCTGTACCAGATATTAAGGGTACTGAATGCCTTGGTGTTGATATGTTAGCAAATCAGGGTATTCTTTTTTTTGTTTGTAAAAGTGTCTTTTGATTTATGTTTTGTTATTGGTTATTGTTTTTGCAATGTGCCCCATGCACACGGACTGTATATACCTTGTGCCTAGTATATCTAGTTTCCACATAGTCTATTTTTGTGGTATGTATGTGCCTGTAAAAATGCAAATATGTGTTTTTATTTTCAACTTGCAATATATGTAAAAAAAAAAAACAACAAAAAAAAAAAAAAACATTAGATGACTAGTATTGCTGAATTAAAATGACAATGTCAGTATATATAATTTTCCCTGATTTGGGGAAACACAAAATTGCACATTTTTGTTGGTTTGAGCCTTCCAACACCATGCGCGCTGTACTACTTTCATGTTCTGTACATATGGTATACACAGAGATGTGGGGCACATTGTTTGTGTTTTACCACGACCTCCTGTGTAAGAAACATTTTCTACAGTGAGAGGGTGAGCTCTGACAGGCTTCTGGTGGATATCGGCAGTCTAGACGTTAGCTTAGATGACCTGCTCGCTGCGCAGAGCCAAAAAAAAAAGAAAGAAAACTGTGGAGACGCCTGCACAATAGAAACACAGGAACAAAACTAGACATGCTGGAAACCTTCTCAAACCATATTGTTGCACAGGTCTTTAAACTCTGATACTGGTTGCACACTTATCTGGTTTGCCATTACAAAAAAATAAAACAACAAAAAGATCTCTCCGAGGCTGATTTTGGCTCAGGAGCCACAGCAGTCGCGACTCCCTGGTCGAGCTACTTGACAGATAACAGCAGAGTGCATGCTTGTATTTTTCTTATCTAAAGCAGAGTTCTGTGTGCGATTCTTAGTGGGACCTTCAAACTTAGACATTATTGTGTACCAACTACTGTACAATGATTTGATTTAGTCTAACAGTTAAACCTTTGTGTCGTAGCTACTGTAGCCTGCTTAGCTTACCTAAGCCTTCTCTCTGCTTCAGGACTCTGTGTATCGTGTGCTTGAGTTTGTGTGTGCGTGTGTGTGTTCCTGTGCCTTTCCTTCTATAATGTTGGTCCCACTTGAGAATACGATGCCATTTTTAGGGGTTCGAAACCCACCATGTTGAGGCTGAGAGAGACGCCAGCACAAGCTGGACAGTGTTACGCGGTTCACGACTCCACTTGTTCTAAAACACTGTAATAATGCTCCTATAGAAAAGGCACATCCCTAGACTTAGTAGCATTCCACAGCCTGCACGAGCAGCTCGGTGTGGGCATCCAGACACACTCTACCAGCACCATGTAGACAACAGCACAGATATCTGACACAGCACGTGTCCTGTCTCTCTCTCTCTCTCTCTCTCTCTCTCTCTCTCTGGAGGTCAATCTGCAACCATCTCAGGCTGTGCTCTGCTTCTGCTCTTAACGATAAAAGTATTTCAGAACTCCAGCTCTGTCTAAGTTGATGTCTACAATCCGGGGACAAATCAGCTCCCCGGCCCGAGCCGCAGCACTTCCAAAACGATCTCAAAGGATCAGGGGGGGAGGGGGGGGGTTTAACTTGGGATGCTGGCGATATTTGTCGCCGTCCAGTCCTCTCAGACTGAGATGCACACAGCTGGCGGCTGACGGGGGGGCTGATTTGAGCCTGCGTCCAAAAAGGCTGTCTTGTCCACCACCTCTGCTGGCCTGAGAACACAGAGCCACACCCTGGTCTCTCTCAATAAGCTGGTCTGTCAGTCAGTGGCAATGTCGTTTAAGCGTTCGTAAAAAGACGATACATTGTTGTGCAATAAAAAGATGAGCGCATTGGCATACTTAACCCTCTGTGTGTGTGGACTCTTTATTCGTCGGCGTGTCCTCGTCCGTCGCCACGCTGTGGAACATTTGATGCACACACCTCAACCTTGTAAATCAGCCAGCAACCCCTCCACCATCATTCTACCCCACATCAGATGATCTCTCTCTCTCTCTCTCTCTCTCTCTCTCTCTCTCTCTCTCTCTCTCTCTCTCTCTCTCTCTCTCTCTCTCTCTCTCTCTCTCTCTCTCTCTCTCTCTCTCTCTCTCTCTCTCTCTCTCTCTCTCTCTCTCTCTCTCTCTCTCTCTCTCTCTCTCTCTCTCTCTCTGCAGACAGGAGCTCTGCTGCATCCCTGATGAGATGTCTGAGCTCAGTCTAAGAGCTTTCCACTGTGTGTGTGTGTACGTGAACACACACAGCACAGCAAGTGTATTTATTCCTGTACCTAAGAGCGCGTGCGTGCACATGCAAGCCCTAGTTTTGTATTTGTCTGATACGGAGAGAGAGTAAATGAACCAGTGGCAGGAGTGTGAAAGGGTGGGTGGGTGTGTGCGTCAGAGATGAGGGCAGTCCAAGGACACACTCCTCTGGCAGCCTGGGAGCAGCAACCACCCGTTCCTATTTCCTTTCACACACACACACGTACACACACACACACACACACACACACACACACACACTGCTGTCTGGATCCTCAGTGATTATGCATGGCACACTGGGATAGAAAGATTAAAATCACATGCAAGGTGAGGTTTCGACACAGAGCTTCACACCATTCATGTTGCAGGTCTACATGCGGCCGGTACAAATGTGGGTGAGGCCATCCGCAGTGCGTGTACGTGGTTTTACCTTGGCGTGACATAATGTCCTCTCTCTGTCTCTCTATTGACACACTCTCTCTCTCTCTCTCTATCCATTTCATTGTAATTCAATGAGGAAGCAATGTACTGGTAGTGGCTGCAGGCAGATACTACACCAAGTAGTGAAGCTATATGTAGTCCGAGTATATAGTTTCATCCTGTATATGGCCGAGGATTGTCCTCTACCTGGTTTCCTCTGCAGTGCCGGACCTCTGCCGTGTCCCTGGCTGTCCTACTTCAATTAATCATATCAGCATCTCCCGCGCTACCCCCAAGGTTTACCTCCAGAGGGCAATTTGCTTATTTAGCTGCTTACTGGGATCCTCGTCCCCCCTCTCTCATCCATCTCCTTCCCAAGCGCTGCTCCTTGACTGGGTGCAAAACTTCCTATTAGAGGCTAAAACATTTGTTGTCCCCCGGGTTTTTTCCCCAGCAAAATCAGCATATTCAACAACTGTGATTCATGAGGACAGGTGCGGTTTGTTTTTGTTGTAACATTTGCAGGTGTGGATGTGCCCAGGAAACTCTGTCTGTGTGTGTGTGTGTGTGTGTGTGTGTGTGTGTGTGTGTGTGTGTGTGTGTGTGTGTGTGTGTGTGTGTGTGTGTGTGTGTGTCTGTGTGTGTGTGTCTGTGTGTGTGTGTCTGTGTCTGTGTCTGTGTGTGTGTGTGTGTCTGTGTCTGTGTGTGTGTCTGTGTGTGTGGGGAAAGCAGACAGAGGCTGCCCCAACATTTCCTACTCTGCTGAAGCTGCTTCGGCAATGTCTGCCTCAACCGGGTAGCATCTAGAGAGCACAGCTCAAATCTGAATGCCAGGATTAGCATTTGGTCCAAGCTCTGAGTCCATGAATGAGTCAGAGAGAGAGAGAGAGAGAGAGAGAGAGAGAGAGAGAGAGAGAGAGAGAGAGAGAGAGAGAGAGAGAGAGAGAGAGAGAGAGAGAGAGAGAGAGAGAGAGAGAGAGAGAGAGAGAGAGAGAGAGAGAGAGAGAGAGAGAGAGAGAGAGAGAGAGAGAGAGAGAGAGAGAGAGAGAGAGAGAGAGAGAGAGAGAGAGAGAGAGAGAGAGAGAGAGAGAGAGAGAGAGAGAGAGAGAGAGAGAGAGAGAGAGAGAGAGAGAGAGAGAGAGAGAGAGAGAGAGAGAGAGAGAGAGAGAGAGAGAGAGGAAAAACACACAGTGTGAGACAGCAGGGAGTGGTCACGTGGTCCTCTACAAGCTATGTCATCTTATTTAAATTTAATTTGTTGGTCCTCTTATCTGTGGTTCCTGAGGGGGTTTGTTTGACTTTTATTCCTCGTTGAGAAAAAAAAAGAGAGAGATGTTCCTCTGAGTGATCAATGCAGCCTTCATCCAAGGACACATGGCCTATAAATCACGTGTCTCAAACCCAACTGTAATTCAGTCCGCCATGCAGAGGCACACTTACTGCACACATACATCAAAATGGCAAAGAGTCCAATAATCCAACAATTTATGATTAGCACACGTGTCCATGTACAACCTCTGGTCAAAAATTAAATTTTTTTTAACCACTATACATATAAGTCCAACTGTGTTATGGTTGTTTTGTATAGTTAGAGCTGCAATGGGTAGAATTGAAGCAAATATGATTCAAATTTTTTTTTTTTTTATAAAACGGTCACTATATCCTGACAGTAGTGCATGAGACAGGTAATCTGAAAAAAAACTGTTATTACAGTAACATATTCTGTTACTGTAATGCCTATTTCTCACCTAAAATGTTTTCAGAAACCTCTTGTAGTGTACTGTTTAGCTGTAAAATGAGAACGTTTGTTGAGACCAGTTGAGGAAATATGAAGAACCGCCCACCAGCCGGAGCACAGCCAATAGGAACGCTCTCTCTCTCTGAAATTACCTGTGATTGGCCGAAGTCTCCCGTCACGGGCTAGATTTTTTAAAGCCTGAAAACAGAGCCATGATGAGGTGCAGAAGTCTAGTTTTCCCTCAGAACACTTGAATTACAATATGTTGAAATTTTATTATGGAATTTTTGCCCAATGATGCCAAAAATATTCTGCCTACTGCAGGTTTAATATGGTTTCTTATATTGTGGCAACAAACAACCTATGAAAAGATTCTAACCAACTATTAAAATGTGGCCAAGCTCCGTTGTTATTAACTATTTTATCATTATGGCTACTTTCTCATCAATATTGCACTACTGTATATATTTATGTTAGCAATGTCGCCTCACGGCAAGAGGGTCGCAGGTTCAAACCCGGCTTGGAGCCCTTCTGTGTGGAGTTTGCATGTTCTCCCCGTGTTAGCGTGGGTTTTCTCTGGGTTCTCCTGTTTCCTCCCACAGTCCAAAGACATGCAGGTTAACTGTTGACTCTAAATTGCCCATAGGTGTGAATGTGAGCGTGAATGGTTGTCTGTCTCTATGTGTCAGCCCTGTGATAGTCTGGCGACCTGTCCAGGGTGTACAGATAATGGACGGACGGATGTATATTTCAGTGTATGAATCTAAACATTTTATTAAAAAGTTATCCACCTTAGATTTACACAATCCATTATAATGATTCCTGAATAGTGAGACGTGAATTCAGACTTGTGATGCAAAGCTTTAAGGCATAAAATTGGCAGCTAAAGTCGAGAATGTAACATTTCTTATCGAGCGCTGTAAATGTGCTTACAGCAACAAATTATGCAATGAGCAGTGTGTCTCTTGGGGGGAGAGGAGGAGGAGGAGGAGGAGAGAAGAGGAGGAAGAAGAGGGCAACAGCAGTAACAAGGGCACATCCTGCATAGAGTATGCAGCTCATACATACAGTGTTTTATGTAAATTATGGACCGTTTAAATGTGTCTTCCTGAAAAAAGTCCCTGAATGCTGTTTTCAAAGTGAAAATGATAATTCTGCCACTATTTCCTCTGAACTTAACAGGTTTTGTTGTTAAATGTTTCTTGAAAATAAAGTGAGAAAAGCAGCAGAGGAGAGAGGAGGAGCTGAAAGGTTGCAGGCTCTCTGTGAGCAGCTGGCCTGAGCAGCTCTCCATACATCTGCTCTGCTAAACACTTCCCATTACAGACGACCCAGAAACGTCCATGAACCCTCCGGCCAAGAGATGAGGAGAGAAAAAGGATGAAAGTAAAGCAGTGATATGCGAGCGACCGGAAATATGATTCATGGAGAAAGAAGGGGGAAAAGCTCCAGGCAGATATTATTACCTTCTTTTTTTTTTTTTTCTCAGAGCACTTTGTGTCGTTTGCAAAACATTTAATCTCCTTCAGGTCTTTAGGCTGTTTCAGCTGTGATTGTTTTGCGACAGGAAACAAAGCACCCCCCCCCCGCTCAATGATTTCACTCCATCATCCACTTCCACCGATAATATTTGCTCTGGGCCGCCAACTGAAGTGATGAGAGCCAGGACAATGCTTTGGCTTCTGAATCATCTCATCTGTTCTGCTCTGTCAAGGTCTGTACTCAGTGACACTGTGGCTATTCATCAGAGCAGACACACATTCACACATTCACACACACGCACACGCGCTCAGTGAAAGACAAAAATATTCACCATCCGAGTGTGCCCCTCCTTGCAAAGCTTTTAATAACTAATCACACACTAAAGTCACCGCACCGCCTTTATGTGTGTGATTTAGTGTGTTATTATGACATCACAGAGGGCATATCTATTAAATTTAAAGGCACCCGGTGGAGTTTTTGACAACTTATGGAGCGGCTATAGAGCAGAGTTTTGATCTTCTATCTATTTCATATCTCTATAACAATATATATCAAGATATAGCATGTTTTCTGGTAATTTATGAAATAACCACATGGTATTTTGTATACTCCTGTGACTCTCTCATTTTAAGAACTTGAGTGCAAAATGAACATAACAGTTTTAAGTGAAATTATAGAGAGAAAAGAAATAAATATAGGCCTAACCTATATTGCCATGGAAATGATATAGAAAAATATATATGTTAGGCATTTTTATATCGTTTTGACGATGAGTATCGTCATATTGTCCAGCCCTAGTGGGCTGATATCATGCACACACGCCAGGATCCGGGTCACACGGTACACGTTCCTGCCAAAGGTTTCATATTATTCTACTGATCTACAGGTGGCAGTAATGTGCAGAGACATTTAGCAATGTGCCAACAAAGGCAGGGAAGACTGCTATTTAGTGCACATGGATGTAAACAATGCAGGTTTAAAAAACTGCAACGTAAACGCATCTGTGTAAATATGCTACGCTCACAGCTAGTGACGCAGATTAAAAAGTGAGAAGGCCTACTTATGGCGGGCGGGAGGGGAGGTGGACGGGTCCAACAAACACTGGACTTTCAACCAAGAGATTTTTTTTAAAGTATCGTTAGTGACGTGTTTTCCGTACTTATTCTATGTTGTTTCCGTACGTATTTTACTTAGTTTACGTACTTATTTTAAGCTCAACCATGATGTTTTTCTTAAACTTAACCAAGTGGTCTTGTTGCCGAAAAGTCACTGCAGACATTAACGTAGTTTTGTCGCTTGGCGTACAAACGACAGGCGAAAAGCCTAAAACGCTTCCTCATGAAATGCGGAATGTCCTTGTAATGTCGTGCTATTTATATGAGCCATTAGATGGGCTTGCTCAAGGGTACATGCAGTGTATTTTGGTGAGAAACACTGAATGTAAACAAATATTCCAAAGGGAACCTTTAATTATTCAACCTGGATCTTGTTCTGAGCATGTGTCATGCTAACTTTGCACTTGGAATCTCCTGACACTTTGCAAATAAACTTAAATAATTTCAAACACTTGTCTTTGAGTCTGATCGAAGGTAAAACAGCATCACAAAATTGGCTTTGCACAAATCACAGGGTTTTCCTGTTTCCAAGCAGATTCATTGCCCGCGTGAAAAACTATTAACCGACAGCTCAGGTGCGATTCGAGGGGAGGCAGAGAGGAAGTAAAAAGAAAACAGAGAAAAACTATAAACAAGACTAACTGTTTGTTGCTGTGACCCTTTAACAGAGCTATTTAATTCCGGCAGTGTGGGGCGTTCTGTTGTTGTCCAGCATTAGCCCAGGGGCCGGTTTCTTCTACTCTGTCACTGTGTTTACTATGTGACCATAATCTCTAATTTGCGGCGGTGGAATCCAGCCCTCTGTGCAGAAACATATAATCCGTAGTAGGGATTTTAAGTGGCCTTTGTAAAGATTGATGACTGTGTGCTGAGACGTCTCAAGCAGGCCACAGTTTCTGGGTTTGAGGGGGGGGGACAGCGGTGACGGTCTAATTGTCAGGGGGAGAGAGAAGCCCCACAGCATCCATCACATTCACACAGAGCACCCTTGGGTCGTAACAGCACCCTCATCTCTCACCTGGGAACAAAGAGACCTCGGGTAAGTCCCGCTAAGACAAACAAATGCAGTAGAGATGTGCTGGAAGGCTCTCTGTGCTCAGCATAGTGTCTAATGGGCCTGCACTTTGTGCCATATGGTGTATCTGTCTGCTTCTCACCATGACTTGACATATTTATCTTTATTTGTTTCAAGGAAGCTTTGCTTTTTTTTTTAGTTTAAATGTGGGAGCTTCTACAATCTAACACAGTTTTGGGGAGTTTTGCTAAAAGCATAGTGGACTAGAGATGAGTCACGTGTACAAATTTACATGTCAAATTACAGATGAACGTAGGAATTTTTAGCACATTTACACCTGCTATGACATCAAAATACTGCTTTAGAGACGATTCAAGTGAAAATTGTAAACACTGTATATTTATATTTGGACTGGTTGTTGCTGATCTGCTGTACCAATGTCACCTACTTGAACTTCTCTTGTTGATATTTTTTTTATTTGTTACATCCCAGTCCTGTGTCTAAGGTTAGGTTTTCCGTGTTTCCAGTTTTTAGTTATTAATTTCTGTTTTATTTTGGTATACTAACCTTTGTCTCTTGTTTCAGACTCACTTCCTGCTCCTGATCAGTGTGATTATCTACCCCGCCCTGATTACTTTCACCTGTCCCTCTTCCTCCCTGGAGTATTTGGTCCGTGTGCTCCCAATTGTCTGTGCCAGTTCGTCTGCACTGTTTTAGTGAGCGTTCCAGTGATTATTTTCTCAGTTAACTCAGAGTGTTTATGACTTTGCGTGTGGATTTTTTGACTAAGTCTCTGCCCAGTGTTTCTGGTAACATTGTCTGTCTTCTCTGCAGTTTAGGCTACCTGTAAATTACGACTGTGTTTGTGCAAAGTAAAGACTCAGCTGCACTTTTTGTCTGTTAGTCGGGCTTTTGGGTCCATTTCCTGCTGGTTGCCAGTGTGACTTTGATAGTATTGCCCATTCAGTATTTTCTATTTTCAAGTCTCTATTGTATTCCATGAATCTTGAGATGCATTGCTTATCTCATTTTTTATGTATGTGTTTTATCAGTTGTCTCAGATGTTGTTCATAATGTGGGTTTAATGCCTGATGACTGAAACGTTTCCTCTTGCTGACAATGTTTACAGGTTTACCACCTTGATTCATTGCATGACCAGTCGACCCGAGGCCTGTACAACGAAGCAAGATTTGGGGCTGGCGAGGTAACTTCAGGGTTAACCCTGATCACTATGATAACTTATGCTGAACACTTAACCTGCTCTGGAGCAGGTTAAGTGTTCAGCATAAGTTACCATAAGAGATCAACTCGTATAAAAGCACCTCCTACCGACCAATCAGAGCTTGGTGCATGGATCTTATGATAATATTAGACGAATACAAAGAAGTTTAAGTCAGGCTAAAAAAAACATAGTTTAAACTGACAAATGCTGGCTGTATATGCTGTGGGTGCTTACCGCTTTGAATTATGTTTTTTTTATATTTATATTTTTACTTGCTCTCAAGTCCGTTTCACACCTCCGGAGTCGGGGACGCAGCTGAAAGAAGGCTGAAATACTCATAGACACCACATTGTTGTCAAAGGACATAATGAAGTGTAATTATCTCATCTATTGCACTTCTGAAAGCTATTTATATATCACTGCCCCATCTAGATGACTATATCTGACTTTTGAGTATTCTGTTGAATTAATAAATCTGTTAATTTAATAGTAATAGTTAGTTAAGCCAGATAAGGAGACGTTACCCTGGGTATGTTAAACTCGCTCCGTAGTACAGGCCTTAGGTGTTCATTAGAACAGTATTCACTTGTAAAACCCAACACATGTTCAATAATCATGTGCTTCGAGTTTTTACATTTTGTTACGCCTTGTCCATTTTGCTCATTCAATCCAGAGATTTCCCTGCATGTTATAATTTGTATGATAATAACAATATTGTTTATCTGAAGAACTGCGACCTGTATGTGAGGTGAGCAGAACCACTCGCTATTGAAAAAAAAGTACGATCCCAACTTACTATAAACGGTACCACGGAGAAAAAAAAAAACCCTGTCTTGTAGCAAAAGAGAGGGGAGAGGGGAAAAGGTCCTTTCACCCTTTGAAAGTCCCCACTGATTAGAATAATTGTCTAAAATTTGTGGGACAAAGTTGACTGAAGAGATTATTTTAGTATGGAAATATGCTTGTGAAACAGTGTGCCCTTTTGACCACTCAGCCAATGACAGAGCCTGTGAAACAATCAATCATCATTAAGCAACAAGATGTTGCAGTCCGTGACTACTACGAGAAAAACAAAATTTATTTTAAAAAGAGGATGTGTCAGCTGAAATTAAAGGCACATTGTACACATGAGAACATAAAGTAAAAGTATTTATTCTGGTCTGATCTAGTTAAGAAAAATTGTTTTGTTACTTTTCAAAAAGCGAGTGATGGCGCTTTCTTAAATGGTAAATGGACTTGGATTTATATAGCGCCTTTCTAGTCTTCCAACCACTCAAAGTGCTTTACACCCATTCACACATTCATGGCAGAGCCATCGGGAGCAATTTGGGGTTAAGTATCTTGCTCAAGGACACTTCAACATGCGGACTGGAGGAGCCGGGGATCGAACCGCCGACCCCACAGCCGCCCCTTGCCTTCATGCTGAGCAGATATTTGCAGCTGTGATGAGCTACTGCTCCATTTCCGCTTTATTCATCATGTTCTGTAACCCATGTCACCCGGGCAAAACCAAATGAGGCATGCACAATCATCTACATCATATCTGTCCTTCCTATGATAAGTATAAATAAGTGGTGAGTCATGGGGATGAGTGGGAGTGAGGTCTGGGGAAAGTCAAACCAGTCATAGTGACCCATTGTTCAATCTGACGTGGCTCATGTGAGGAACACTGACTTTGGACTAAGATGACGAAAGACATCGTTTCCAATCTGAGGACGCTGGGGGGCGTTTGAGCCCAGCTCACTGGTGTTGTCATGACCGGTCACAACTGAGGTCATGAAGAGTTCATCCTGCATAACGTTAGCCTGGTTCCAGACCTCAAAACCGCCATGCACATCTCAGACTTTGTCATTTTTGTGCTCATTGACGGCTATCTCCAAGGCAATCAAACTTTTGTAAATGGGATTAAGAATGGGGACGTACGTCATCTTCTGGAGCCTTAGCCAGGAAAACAATGGCACAAAAATGTCCACAAGCGTGAATGAGATTGACACAGCTATACAGGTTGTTAGCCATGCTAGCGGCGTGGCTCTATGTCAGTCAGTCGGTCATTTGGTCCGAAATATCTCGACAATGATTGGATGGATTTTCATGAATTTTTGTAAAGGCATTCTTAAATGATGAGTCTTAATAATTTGGGTGATCCCCTCACTTTTCCTCTAGCGCCATCATTAGGTCCAAATTTTTTCTGAATGACACTCCTATCAGCCTTGGTTGTACTTTGTGTTTAGTGATAATTAGTAAATGTTAGCATGCTAAAATACCAGTTAAAGGGGACCTATTATGCTTTTGTGCTTTTTCCCTTTCCTTTAGTGTGTTATGTATATTTATATACCTATAAATACAGCTCAACAGAGCCGCCAGCATGGCTGTAGACTCTGGAAGTCGACTTACAGATATAACAACTCTTAAATTGGCATATTTATTCAGCTGACGAGAAAAACGTTAAATGTCCCTAGAATCTGTGATGACTGAACATATGGGCCTGTGCGTCAGTCACGGCCCTCCTAAACAGTGAAAAAGTCAAACAGATTAATGATGTAAAACTAATAAGCAGTCAGATTATCAGTAACATCAAGTCAGTCCTCAAACCAAAATGCGTTGATAATTGATGAAGAAAATGATCAATATCTTCTGCTGAGTTTACTTTTTACACCCATGACACATGTGCTCTCTCTTTGCATTAGAAACATTCTCCAGTGGACTCTCTTCCTAATCTAATAGGAAGCTCATTTCCTTTCTCTGTCTTCCATCAGACCACCGCTGCTGCGACCACCTCATCGCTCACACACACACACACACACACACACACACACACACATGAGTTCAGTGCATGACCCAGTGCATGCTCATCCTCCTCATTGTCTCTGCTGGCGTTCATTCTCCACCCCACCATGCCGGAGAGTCGGTGTTATCTAGGATGGCAGAATACCCAGGGCCTCTCCCTTCTCCTCCTCTCCTCAGATATCCCAGTATGGTCTATTTCTGTCCCTGCGTCTCTCTGCTTTCAGCAAAGTGCCACTGACGTCTCTCTCTGCACTAAACAGATGAGGGCTGTCAGTGATGGGTGCTCAGCTGAAGATCCTACCAGCAGAATTTAAATAATGACTTTCCCTTTTTTTGTTTTTATTTCACCAGATTATGATTCTCACCTCAATCGCTGCTCTAGAAAAGGACCGACAGTAAGACAATGGACGTGTGATGATGAGTTTTCAAATTTGCTGTCCCTCTTTTCTCTAATTGACAGTCATTACAGTGATGAGATGTTATTTTTACGTGCAAAAACAATTAGGTAATGAGACCTGAATGATTATTGGGAGCGAGGAGAGTGGGGTGTGAAAAGGGCAAAGGGGATAAGGAGTGAAGGGAGCAGAAGAGGGGATTATTTACACAAAAAAAAAAAACATCATCTCTGAAATTGCTGACTCACTGTAAGCTGCAGACCAGCTCTCTTCCTCCTTCTGTCTCTTCCTCACCCACGAGCCCCACACCAAGACACATTGCTTGTCCCCACCCCATCGTCACCGTCACCACCATCAAACACACACACTTACGCACAATCACAACCCAAGAGAGCGATGGGCGCAGGCGGGAAGGAGGATGAGGCATATTGTTGCTCCACATCTATCCTGCGGTATCGTTACGGCTGTGCTTCCGTCACAAGGACTCTTAGAAACAAACCAGATCGCACTAAACCGGACAAAAAAACACATCTATTCACAACTAAAGCAGCAGATCGGAGGCCTTGCAGTCAGACGATGTGTATTTGACTTCAGATCCTGATGTGTTTTACATCACACGTGGGCTTCACATTGGTTCCAGTATTCACCAGAAAACAAGCAGGTTGAAGATTTAACACCATTTTAATGGTCAAAACCTCTGGTCACAGATGGCAATTTTGTTGTGTGTATCTTCATTTTGTTTCTGCAATATGTGCAGGATGATATGAAATGTGCCCCGATCGACATATCTTTCCCATGTGTTGTGCTGTGGCTATAAAAACCTCTGACTTGGTATAAAAAATCCAACTCTTCTGCTCCACTTCCTGGAAAGCTTGCAGCCCTCCGGAGCAGAAATTAGTGTGTGCAAATCGGTGATTGGCAAAGCTTGATAATCCTATCTATTACACTGCTCAGTGGGCAGAAAGCATTTATTTGATTGGTCAGGATGGATGATATTTATAGTAGTACTTGCCAACAGTGAATATATAACAGCAGCAGCAGCATGTCGGAAAGAAAATATACGACTGAAGTTCAAATGGCCGCCAACAAACTGTGATTTATATTCTCACGAAAACCAGAATGATGCTTACAAATCATGGCCCTGATTTGGTGCATTTATAACTCTCTTTAATGTGAAGGGAAGATTTTACGGTTGTGGAATGTAATAAGTACATTTACTCATGTACTGTTTAGTACAATTTTAAAGGTACTTGCTTGAGTATTTTCATTTTATGCAACTTTATACTTTATATATATCATTTAAAAAGCTACATGTATTAACATCACAAAATATATTTATTACTCATGGATTACCAAAGTTGCCTGCAGGACCCGACAATTTTGATGTCATGATGACATCATGGATTCTATTCCATTCTATCACTGATTTTATTGTTGCTATTGGTTACCAGTTTGATTTTATATATGAATAAATTATTTATAATTATTCCTAAAAGATGGTAAAGAGAGTACACTGAAACATGGATGTCTTTGCACATGAGCAGCACAGACGAGGACAAGCCAGTCGGGACGCCATTTTCTCCAGTAACCATCAACAACCACCTATCAGTCTATTTAAGATGGTGCATTTACCACAGCAGACAACACAATAGCCTGCTGTGATAGACAGCTTTGACTGGAGGCACCGTACGTCTGTATGTACGTACGCCGGCCCGTTCTCATGAACGCGATATCTCAGGACGGAAACATCCACTTGGACTCAAAGATGAACTGATTAGATTCTGGTGGTCAAAGGTCACTGTGATCTCATGTCCGTCCCATTCTTGTGATGTCTCAGGATTGAGTGAATTTCTTCAAATTTGGCACAAACGTCCACTTAAACTAACGGATTAACTTCGATTTGGATGAAAAGCTCAAAGTCACTGTGACCTCACAAAACACGCTTTTGGCCATAACTCAAGAATTCCTCTGCTAATTATGACAATTTCACACAAATGTCTAACAGGATAAAATGATGAAGTGATGACATTTTGGACAGACATGGATGTAAACTGCAACTTGACTGGTTAATGGAGGAATAAAACTGCGAGGCGGTAATTCTAATTCTTTTACTTACACTTATACAATCTCCCCTATACTTTGATGCTACATTGAAAAGCTGTTTAGCGCTAACTTAACTAGCACACTATTTTATGATGTTCCCCTGATCATGTTTGTCTTGGACATAGAAGCAAAATATGAAGCTTTATCTGTAGTAGTTTGAATACTTCTGTATTTAGTGGTTTTAGCTTGATCAATAGCTAACGTTAGCCAAAAGTAAGTGGACACCTGAACAAAGTTATGTCAGTGGCTAGCCCCGTTCAGTATGCAGTATTATCTTATTAACTTTGGATTTTAAACCGCCGGTCATCTCTCAACCAAAAAATGGCAAACATTAAGTGTAAAACAAGTCCCTAAATAAGAAGGCAGGATTGTTTTATGTTCTATGCTCTGATTGGTTGTTTTATTGATTGACGTTTGTTCCACCAATCATGTGCAGTTAAGGTGCTGCACATGGTGCAGCTGTTGTTAATTATTGTCAATTAGGAGAGCATTAGCTGCAGGCAGAGAAAAGTAGCCTTAGATAGCTCGGATCTGGGACTAAACTTGCCGGATTTTGGTGTCAGGCATCCAAGAAAAGTGAGTAATGAATGGTCTTTCTGTTCTTTCTGTTAGAAACAGAGTTTAAGAGGGAGAAGTAACTACCAATTTAGGTTAAAAGGGATGTCGTAAGCTTTTAATAGCTAAATCATAGCGTTTTGTTAGTAACCATTCTGGAAGTAGTTAACACAGTGCATGAGGGAATTTATGGGAAAGGATGCGGTTAATTGCTGTTAATTGCCATGATTGAACTGAACTACGATCATGCGCTGTGTAAAATGAGGCAAGGAGCTGAGCACTTGTTACTAATTAATGCATGGTGCGCATGTAACCTTAAAGATCATACCTTTGTTATCAACCATAATTCCTGTTCATGCTTTAGGAGCCATTATAGATCATTTGAATAATTTGGGTTATGGTAGTTGTGGTCGAACTATTCTTTTCTATATTTTTCATCATTTTAACTGTTAAACTTAAAGTTAAAGCTTCAGTAGGCAGAAGTGATATAATAACCTTTCATCATATTGTAATTCAAGTGTTCTGAGGGATAACTAGACTTCTGCACCTCATCATGGCTCTGTTTTCAGGCTTTAGAAAAATCTAGCCCGTGAAGGGAGACTTTGACCAATCACAGGTCATTTCAGAGAGAGCGTTTCAGGGAGAGAGCGTTCCTATTGGCTGTGCTCCGGCTGGTGGGCGGTGCTTGGTATTAACACACCTTCAATAGCCTAACAACTGTTCAAGTAGAAATGACACCACACACACACACACACACAAACACACACACACACACACACACACACACACACACACACACACACGAACACACACACACACACACACACACACACACACACACACACACAAACACATACACACATATCCTATATACAGCCATCAGATTAGCTCCTATGGAATCAGCCAGCAGCATCAGCAATCGATTGACAGAGCAGCACCCCCTGCTGTTTGTGTTACAGTGACAGGAAGAACACACACATAGTAAAACACAAATATACTGTGAAAAGGAGAGGAGAGGAGAGTCTGATGTTATACAGTGTGACTCTGGGCTATGAAGTCAGAGTGGGTTTATGCAGAGATTAAAGGATTGAAGAACAAGGCAGAGAAAGCGTGGGCAGACAGATAGAGAGTCCACTAAGTCCAGTAGCCCGCTGGAGAGACTACAGAGAGAAACACAACGCTGTTACTCATCAAAATAAACTGTAATCAACATCAGATGCGATAACACCTCTGGAGGGTGAAGTGATCGATACATTCAGCTCTGTTTATCATCTCAGCGGGGGAACGTGAAGCTCAAATCATTTCTTAGAGTGCGAGGAGTAAAAGGATGGACGTCTGTGTCCTCTGAGGTGGCTGCCTCGTGGTGAACGAGGCCGTCCCGTAAGCAGACGGTGTCAGATTACATCTCCACCACAGCTACTCTGTCTGTCCATCAATAACACAGAGTCCTGTCCGGGTGTCCTTGAGCAAGACACTGAACCCCTCCCATTTACGTCAGTCACTTGGGATAGGATCGGCGGGTAAATGGACCTTCAAATCAATTTGAAAAAGCACATTTTCTCCAGGAAAAAAAAAAAGCAATATGACCAGCTGATAAATTTGGACATTTTTCATGTAATTTTCTAGCATTTTCAAACTTCAGCTTAGTTGAAAAAATAGGAATTCTGTTTTTAATAAAGTAATTATATATCCACATGTTTGTGTTTGGGACGAAAACAAACAGGATTACAAATTGAGGTGAAGTTTATCTTGCAATCTGCAACCTCAACCGATGCCGCCAGATGTTACACACTGTACCTTTAAACTAATGAATAAAGCTGATACATCCAGTAAAGTGGTAGTAAAAAGAAAAAGAGACGTCAAGTCTTGTTGGTAAAGCATATGCAGTATGTGGTACCAAACCAGCATAGACAAAAAAATTTACAAGTGTCTGTATAATGTTTTCTGACAGGAATAAAATAACCATGAATAAAATAGGATGAAATATATAAAGAGTGTATATATTGTATTAAACTTGTGCTTCTCTCTCCATATGGTCTGGCTCTGTTGATTGGGGTCAATAGATCCCATGTCACTTACACACACACACACACACACACAGACACACACACTCACATGCGTCCCTTTCTTTCTGGTGCTGGTGTTAATTAGAGCTGTGCACAAATGAAGGCAGATGTACTCCACCTCATTCTTGGGGTCAATTAGCTGTGACAGCAAGAGCTACACAATCCTAAGACCCAATTAATGAGAGGATTTAGTTATTATCACACCGACTGGATATAATTACATTGAAACATTTAGTGTTATGGTTAAGTGCTGGGTGGCAGATGCTACGGCTACCTTCAGCTCTCAGATTGTTAATTGTGTGTAATTTCTGTGGCACTTGAATCATACTTTGTGGCATCAGCCATTGTTATTTAAGACAGCCTAGTCTTTTTTTTGTGCTTCTGAAATACTCTACATAGTAGTGACATATAAACTCTTGCCTCAGTCTTTTACAGATATCGACTCCCTGCAGGAAATCCAAAACTGTTGAAAAGAGTCACCACCGGCTGACAATCAGACCAGAGAAGTCTCCAGCAGCACGGGATGGAAACAGCAGCCACCGCGTCGTCCACAAGGTACGAGGCTCAATAAATCTTATAGGCTCGCATGTTCACACATTAGCTGTGGCCGAGTTCAAGAATAGACGAGCAAAACACCTAAGGGAGACCCAAACTGTCAACCTGACGACACAGCACTTCATCATCACATGTACCAAAAGATTAACAATCCAAATGTGATTCATTCTCTCACCTGAAATGGTGAATTTGAACTTTTGGGAATTGAATTTATTAGACTGACTACATGAAGATGGGAGATCAGAGGCTAAAGGCAGGTGTGAACCTCTTTGTAAAAAGTGTAGAACTTATATTTCCACACTTCTGTATGGAGAATAGGGGTGTGGTGATATACTGGTACTGACGATAACCGTGAGATCAAGTTAATAATACACACATGATAATATCGTGTAAGCAGCCCACGAGTGAGAGAATTAGTCTAATCACGTGTCTAGTGGTAGCCCATCAAGTGTCCAATACACGGAAGCGAGGCGATCCCTCGCGATAAAAAAAACGCCCCTGTGGACCATGGATGTATAAAGAGAACTGGATACAGCGTTGGAGGCGGGGCCCCGTTCATTCCATGAAGATAAAATGGCTCGACTTCCGTCTGGAAAAGTACCTGGATCTTCCGGTGATCTTCCGCATCCATTGGGCCCGTAGAGCAGGCGCAGTAGCGTCCGCATCGGTCACATGGCTCGGTCATGGGGTCCCAACGTCACGCTGTCGTCACGTTCTGGGTCTCATTCACGGGAACAGAGGAAGGGAAATAACTCTGGATTCAGCTATTAGTGCATTTTACAACTTTTAGGACCTAATAATTTAAATAAGGACTATTCAAGTGTTCATACTGGGAAGTTTATTTACCTCAAAAATGATTATCCGCTGAATTACAGACGTCTCTTTCCTAATGTAAGTCTATGGGAAAAAGTATTTTTGAGCTCAATGGCATCACGTGACGGACACGGAAGTTGTAGTACCGCCGTTTGGCCACTATGAAAATTGGCATCAACGACTGGTGCTCTTTCTGGGGGCTTGGGCCAGATACATTGTCGGCGAGTCGCCGTTGAAGTGTTGCTCAGGTGCTCGTTGACGTAGTTGTATTGTTAAATGGCACTGCACTGACTAACATTTTTTTTTTTTTAGATGGAACGGAACAGGGTGAAATAAAAGCATATGATTGGTTGACGCTTCACCGCGTCATTGGAGCACTGAAAAAAGTCACGCAGCGACAAGTGTCGGCCGTCAGTTTGTAGCTTCATGTCACCGACTTCCATAGAAAACGTGTAGCCTGTTGCTGTGTCACTCTTAGTGTGAACATAGCATTAGTGTAATTGTTATTTTTTATGCTTTTGTACAGTTATTGTCAGAGGTGGGTAGTAACGAGTTACATTTACTCTGTTACATGTATGTTAATTTCTTTAACTTTACCTCAGGAAGACCATCTGTGGTTGAAATAATTCCAGTCGTATCCACAATAGATAAAAGACAGCGGTGTGCCAGTGTTTTTATCATTACTTAATTTCTTAAGTTACTTGCTACTCAAGTAACTTTTTCAGTAAATACTTTTGTACTCTTAAGTAGTTATTTTGATGACTACTTTTACTTCTAGTTGGGTACTTTTTCTTGCAAAGTAACAGTACTTTTACATGAGTACAGTTTTTGGCTACTCTAACCATCACTGGTTATGGTTACAGACTCTCTCTCCACCTCCCTCAACTCATATTTTGAGTGTAATTCTTTTGCCAAAAAAAGAGACAAAATGCAACAAAGTTAAAGATGAATTTGACTGATAGCATTATTTTTTCTTCTTCAAATTTTCTATAAATATCACGATAATATCATTATCATAAATTCTTTCAGCCACGATAATCGTGTAGTGAAAATCTGCTATTGTGACAGCCCTAATGGATAACATTTTGAAAACGAATTAAAAAAAAAAAAAATCAAACGTGAAACAGTCTCGGCACCGAAGGGGAAGTTAGCTTTCATCTAAACATGAAAGAAAACACAGGAATAGCCGGCAGCCAGCTCAATACACATGCTCATGTGTGTCTACTGTCCTCACGGTCTCTGGAAACTCGTCATGATCACAGGATTTTGTCGAATGAGTTCATATTTGCCAGTTCGTCTTCAGAGAGGAAAGGTGAGCTGTGATCCAGACAGAAACAGAACCCTGCTAATTAAAATCGCTGAAAACACTCATCAGCAGCACACTCCTCTTTTAGCTCCAACACCCTGCTTCACACACACATCACAGCCAAGTTCGATTCACCTCCACACATGTATGATACAGCTGTGATGTTTCCATCCCTTTCAAGCTATAGTTCAGGTTGCATAGAGATGCTGCTAATAATAGAGATATCTAATCAATGCACACACACACACACTAACCTTGGGTTGACTTTACAAGTCTGCTATGCAACCTCCCCGCAACACTTGACAAAAACCATCAACAGCATTTCTCAGCAGGGTGCCAGTCATTTCTGTGTGAGTGTGTGTCCTCTAACCAGTAATGCAAATGGAAGCGACAGACACCTGGAAGAGCGGAAGAGTTGGAAGGAGAGGAGGAGACCTCTATTTTTGGAGACGGTATTCTCATGGTGTCCCAGGGGAGAGGGCCGCTGTGGGCTCCCCTCCTCAGACGGCAGCGCTGGAGAAACCTGCGAGAGAGACGAGCAGCAGAGGATGTCAGTCATAGACGAGTAAACAGAAGGATTTATTATATTTTGGGGCCTTGCAACTCCGTATAAATCAACACATTCAAGTGGCAGAGATGTGCTGAGTTGCAGTCTCACTTGAAACTGAGTGACCTCCGCTGATTTACTGAACGCCTGCTACAGAGCATCATGGGACTAAATGTAACAACAACAACAACAAAAAAGAAGAAGCCAGCCCATTTCTCCAACATCCAGGCCTTTTCTGTTGCTGTGACAACAACCAGGACAAGAGGAGGCAACCTTGGACGCTGGACAGCTTCGTGTCGATACAACACTGGCTCCCTCCCGAAGGCTGTCGGCTTTACAGAGCACCAACACTGACTCACACCTCGCAGCGAGTCCGTCTGTAGTGAACTCATCTGACACATTTGTGGTCAAACTGTTTTAATCCAGGATTTGATTATCGGAAACAGCGAACTCCGGCTGTAACCACTCAGACCGCCAAGGCTGCTAATGGCAGGCAGCGAATTTCTCTCTGTGGGTAAAATGATGTAATTAATAGATCTAGTTGAGAGCAAACAGTTTCTGAAATGCAACAGCAGAGTTTGGAAATACATTCACCCGTCTGTTTTTACAGAGAGGTTCACCCAACTTAGACGTACATCGTGATCAGTAGCGTAGGCGTTGGAAGAGGAGGGACTTTTTGTCCCCCCAATTTCAAGAATTATTGTAATACAGTGGTAACATCTGCCAGGTATTACGATCATAGACCGTTGGCAATAATGTTGGACCTTTATCCAATCCTAATCAACCCCTAATTCAAATTAAATCATAGTGATCTGACATCCAGCCCAGCACAGTCTAGGTTGGGCCTCCACAATTTCATCGAGGGATTCAACTAGGTGGGTTGAGACATCACCCCCTGGCTCTGGCTGGCCATTGCTTCGCATTTCCTCCGGTGCACAAAGTGTTCACTGAGCAGTGCGCCCTCTCTCCCTGGGGGGGCGCAACTGTCAACTGGGGCAGACTGTCCTCAGTGCGTCTGCGGGAATATCGGCAATGACCAAGCCCCCAGGAAGAGCGCCGGTCGTTGATACCAATTTTCGTAGTGGCCAAACGGTGGTATACAACTTCCGTGTCCGTCACGTGATGCCATTGGGCCCAAAAAGACTTTTTCCCCATAGACTTACATTGAGAAAGAGACGTCTGTAACTCAGCGGATCATTTTTTTTAGGTAAATCAACTCTCCAGTACAAACACTTGAATAGTCCTTATTTAAATGATTAGGTCCCAAAAAGTTGTAAAATGCACTAATAGCTGAATCCAGAGTTATTTCCCTTCCTCCGTTCTTGTGAATGAGACCCAGACCGAGGCTGGAGCGAGGGCTGGGAGGCGGAGTTAGCAAGCCGTGACGACAGCGTGACTTTGGGACCCCGTGACCGGGCCATGTGACCGAGCGGACGCTACTGCGCCTGCTCCGTGGGCCCAATGGATGCGTGATATCGCCGGAAGATCCGGGTACTTTTCCAGTTGGAAGTCATTTTGGCATCATGCGCCACTGATCAACTTTCATAGGAATGAACGGGGCCCCGCCTCCAACGCTGTATCCAGTTCTCTTTATACATCCATGGCACTGACCAGTCTCAGTCCCTCCAACGTCCCTCCCATCCCCATCACAAAATTTGGACCCAACACCAATGAAGTCAAATTATTTGGATTTATCATATTTTATTCATTTTCTTTAACTGTTCAGTTCTGTTAATGTCATTCCCCAACATGGATGTCTCAATGCTGTTGGAGCTTTCACACTACCAGGAATAAGATTTGGGGGGCTGAATAATTCATTTCCTTTTTTAGTCCAAAGGTTTTCCAATTTAAATACGATCAGTCTAAAAATACTTTAAAACTCCCACAAACTCACAAATTGCACAAATCACCTTACCTCAGTGTCCTCAGTGTTACTCTGTGGGCAAAATTGAGATGATCACAAAGACAAGAATTAACTGCAAAAATCTACTCAGTTTGTTATTTGATTGGAATGCCATCTATATTTATCTTGCTTAATTTTCAAACAAACATTTTTTTTTTGCTTTTTACTGTTTATTTGGTCATAAAATATGTATTATGTATGCTAAATGGGTATTTGTGTGTCAAAGTACTGGCATTGTACACTAAAATTAGAGAATTAAACATAAATAGGTGAGTAAATGAATAAATTAATAAATAATAGGCCATGTGAGACAAATGATGAAAGTTTTTTTTTTTTAATGAATGGAGCCACAATCATTAATTTATGTGTATGATTACTACTGATTGCTTTGTGATTACCAGTAACAGGACATTAAGGCTTACACAGTGTGTTTTTATTCACATCCACATCACAGGTGAGTCATACACACACACACAAACAGGTGGTTTGGCACAAGATAAAACCAAAAGCTTTCACCCTGAAAAAGCTGTCAGACAGGCACCCAAGGGTACTGCATCATTCACTCTCCACACTGGTCAGTCCATCATCTGAAGTCTGTTAAAGGAGCTGGTGGCAGAGATTTTGTGTTTAGTATGACATCTTGTGGTGGAAATTAGCATTTCAGCTACAAGAAAAGTCCACCTGTCCCTCAGTATTTCATGACAGCATTCACTTTTACTGGTGTATTTTATAATATGTGTAATGGTTGGGCATAGTTACACAAATGTTCCAAATACCTTATGACTGATTAATAGACAATAAAATAACACATTAAGTTTTTTTTTATGAATGTAACACTATTTTATTTATATATTTTAAAAATCTCATAGCTACAACTCTTGAATTACAGAAGATATTCAAGCCAAAAACTCAGTTAATTACCCCAAAAAATGTAACATGCAGATAAAAAAACAATATGAATACATAAATTATGTCTTTCTGCGTTCCTTTCTTTTGTATTATAAATCTCACTCACAATCTCTAACAATTCATCTACCCTTACCAAAAAGAAGTTTATTCAAGTCTGCTACTTCTTTGAAACTTAAAATAAGAGAGTATACTTTCAGTTTACTTTTTATGTATACATAAGTATACTTGGCTCATACTGTCAATACAGAACAGTATACTTGGCTTATAGGCCTACTTGTACTTGTACTTTTGATCGAGATATACTTAAAAAAAGTATAATTAAGTATTCTTGCCTTGTAGGCCTATAGAAAAGAATACTTGGCTTGTAGTTGTGTTTACTTTTTTATAGAGTATCTTATTAAAGTGTGTGAGCCCATGTCAAAAGTAGTATACTTCAGTGTATTAGAAATGTAATTTAAGTATACAAAAGTTATTACAAGTATACTTTTACATCATTACAGATTTTACATCTGTGTTGTCATTAAGTTGAACTTCAATGTACTGCAAATAAATATACTAATTATGTAAGACTTTAAGTGGTATTCCAGTGTATGTATAAAAAAGTGTACTTTATTGTAAGTGTATTGTAAGTTGTACTGAAGTGTACTTTGAAAAACTAAAATTGAAATTACTTATAGTGGTAATTTAGTGTACTTATGAAAAGTACAATTATTTTCAAGTCCCTTATAATATACTATAAGTATGCTTTTTTTTTAAAGTTCATTTTAATTTCACTTCATTAGAAGTGAAATTAAGTTTCACTTCACTTAACTTTCATTTTCACTTAAGTTTCACAGTTTCACTAAATTTCACTTCATTGGAAGTGAAATTAAGTATAATTTGATTAGATTTTACTTTGATTTGAGTTTTGTATTAGCCTATAAATATAGCCATATTTATACAAAACTCAAAGCCCCCCCCCCCCCCCAGAAAAAAGATTTGAAATATGTTAAAATTTATTTCATTTTTTTCCCAATAAATATATCAAATAAATGCACTGGGGGTATCAAACTAGATTACAAATAAAGTGAAAATAATTAACCTAAAGTTTACTGCCTGTAACCCGTCTTTATTATATTTAATAGCTCTCAATAATGTGCTTTTAAAAGCCTGTTACCTCTAGCTCTATCTGACTGTAATTATTACTTACTAGAGATGTCTTGGAGGCGTGCAGCAGTGAACGACTCAAGGAAAAATGTGGATTTGATCTGTGGTGAATGATGGGAAATGTAGTTTCGAGACTTCCCGAGCTTCACCATATCCTAGACATCTAAAGAAGAACAAAATGTTATCAATATGAATATCAAACCGGTCGACGATACATAAAACACTGGACTGTGTAAAGGTGACGACACTTCAGAGTTATATTCGCGGTTGCACCAAATCAAAAGGAAGTACATAAAACTGACTTCAAGTCCCAGAGTGCTTTTCAGAACGGTGAGTAACTTCTGGGAATTGTAGTCCACAAATCAGGCTCGTTTCCGTGTATCTAGCCTGCGTTAGTTAGGTGGTGGAATCTGCTCAGCAAAGACAAAACACATGTGAAATTAAAGACCAGGTAGGGCAAAAACAGCTCATTCTTCCGGCTCCTGCCTATTGAACTTGTCGATTAGGTTAAAGATGTCATTTAATTTCTCACGGTCAGAGCTTATTTTGTCTGTTAACGTAGACGCTACAACCAGTTGTGCAAAATCAGCGCTTACATGGCGATGCGTTTCCTTTTGTTCGGCTAGCTTATGTGTGTAGAAATGCAGGAGCCAAAATTCCCTCAGAAATGTTACTCATTTTATAACAAACAGTGACTTAAAGGGACTCATTTACATTAGCTACCCATATGTTTTTACTATTTTAGACAAACTGGAGCTACACATTCCCGACGACACTCGAGACGTCGACATTTATTCAGCTAGTCTCGGTGAAGTTATACATTTTATTCGCCATATGGTTAGCTGTTTAAACCTGTAACCTGTAGGCTTCATTAGCATTGAGCTAATTCAGTTAGCATTAGCATTAGGCTTGTCGCAGTTCGGTTGTTTACATCCGGTAATGCGAGTCTGTTGGCTCATTTGCATGACTTTGTGGTTGACTGAGCTTCAGGGCAGCAGAACACAAATACTTAAAAAAAACTGTTTTAATTCATGTTAATTAAGGTTAGAAAAATAATGGTCCCGTCATATTCTCTAACTGAGCTGTCTTGTGTCTCACAGGGTTGTGTGAATTTATGGAAACATGTCAAAGAAACGGGGCAGGTAGGACCACACTGCAAGTCTGATTAAACTCTTTCACCCTGATGTATTTTATGAGAGTATACTTAGCTATATACATATATACTACACTTAGAGTGCATGCACCTAGAGCAGGGGTCAGCAACCTTTACTATCAAAAGAGCCATTTTAGACAAAAAAATCTGTCTGGAGCCGCAAAACATTTGAGCATTGTGATGAAGGTAACACAGCCTATAGTCTAAGTATATAGTATATAAGTCTAATGCAGTGAGGGCCAAGGTGCAAATGTATGACAGAGTATTAGGGCCACATTGAGGGGAAAAAATCTGAGATTTCGAGAATAAAGTCATAATATTACGATAAAAAAGTTGTAATATTATGAGAATAAAGTCATAACTTTACGAGAAAAAAAGTCGTAATATCATGACAATAAAGTCATAACTTTACGAGAAAAAAAGTGGTAATATTACGAGAAAAAAGTCATAACTTTACGAGAAAAAAGTGGTAATATTATGAGAATAAAGTCATAACTTTACGAGAAAAAAAGTCGTAATATCATGACAATAAAGTCATAAGTTTGCGAGAAAAACAGAAAATAACACGTAAAATTACTACTTTATAATATTGTCTTTATTCTCATAATACTACAACTTTTTTTTCTCGTAAACCTATGCTGTAATAGTATGACTTTATTCTCGAAATCTCAGATTAATTTTTTTTCCCTCAATGTGGCCCTAATACTCCGTTGTACCGTCGTACCATAGACCTACAACAATGATAAATAAAAATGAAAATTGAAACAAAAATCAGTTATTCATTTCCATTTTTAAAGGAAATGTGGCTCTTTAGCCCCTCTCTAGTGGCTCCACAGGGAGCCACTAGAGAGGGGCTAAAGAGCCACATGTAGCTCCGGAGCCGCAGGTTGCAGACCCATGACCTAGAGTGACATAACATGAAATACTCTGCTGTGCTCGGTAAACGACTCTCCTTCATATCTAATAACTTTTATTAACAACTTTAATCCCAGTGTTTCCAGTGCTCTCCTTTAATTCAACTGCACCCTAGTGGCTTTAAACTTGAATAAAACTTTATTCTAAAGCTGTTTAACATCTTTTATATTATGCGCTTACTTGTTAGAATGAGTACATTGAATAGTTTTTTTGTTGGGCTGCACGATTACGGCCAAAATGAAATAAATAAATATTGAGATCCCGATAATTTATCAAGATTATTCTTTGATGCACTTTCACATTAGCACTGCTTTCACTTCCATGTCGTGCTACATTCCTGCTAATGTAGCCTACAAGTCTTTGCATCTAAATAAAATTGGTCCTTATTCACAGTGCATCTCCTATAAGCAAAATATAACTAAAATTATACCAAAACTATTTACCCAAAATTGAATCAACAGATTACTGCTTTCACTTTAACGATGTGCCACATTCCTGCTTATTAACAAATCTTTTTGCATCAAAATAAGACTTAAAATAAGGTTCTTCTTCACCTGAATAAGAAATATAGAAATAAACATTATATTACTCCTCTACTCTGGACCGCAGCCGCAACATTGAGGAAAGTTTTTCAGAGTTTGCCACTGTATAGAGTACGTGCGCAGCGGCATGATAACTCCCCAAAAGTGAAGTCAAAACATCTGGATCGACCCCCTTGTGGCTGGTTGTTAGTTTAAGAAGCACTTAAATTGATATGCAGTGATGCACGCATTTTAAACGTCAATATTGCAGTCGATCATATTCATTTAATTGTGGGAAACCAAAATCGTGATCGCGGTTAATATTCGATTAATTGTGCAACCCTTGGTTTTTGTAATTCATAATTTTATGCAAAATATCTGTGGAGTTTAAGGCATTTGCCACATCATAAGCAAATACTATTAATGACATAAATTTGTCTGGCTAATGGATTAACATATCTTTGCTGTCATTTTACAGAGCTCAAACACTTGGTGAAGTTACCCTGCCATGTTCATATTAATAATGGCATGTTTAGAGACACTAAAGCAAGTTTTCAACAGGAGATTACTAAACGTGACAGAAATTGGTTAAGCTGTAGCACTA
This sequence comes from Sebastolobus alascanus, assembly GCA_916701645.2. Classification (NCBI taxonomy): domain Eukaryota; kingdom Metazoa; phylum Chordata; class Actinopteri; order Perciformes; family Sebastidae; genus Sebastolobus; species Sebastolobus alascanus. The sequence goes on from CAKAOJ020000195.1 coordinate 336,570, forward strand.
AGGAGTCGAGGCACCGATCCCCTGATAGCATGACACTTGTGAATATTAATATATGACAGGCTTAAACCCTTGTGTGCATATGTAACAGTTCCCTGTTTGGGGCAACAGTACCCATTTGGCACCCTTGATGTTTGTAAAAGGCCTTTTAGATCTAGGATTCCCGCAAAGTCTGTGAGGGCTGTCCCTAACTGTATGGATGGTAGATAAAAAAAACTCATGAAATCAGAGGAATGCAAGCATTAGACTATATTACACAACTGGTTTATTCATCAAACATTTTGTTTAATTTTGCTTAATGCAGTTTGACAAAAGCAAGTAAATTGATTTTTTGACAGTTACCTTTAGTCTCGTAAGGCAAGAGCCTGGAAGATTTTAAAATAGGCAGTAAATGACCAAAAATAAAAACCCACAATTGGCGTCGTCAAGGTAATGTGATATGTTGCTGCAAAGTGCTGTTCCATTCATATTTATACAATTTTTTAAGCCCTTGCAGCCTCTCACACTCACACCATTTACTAGGTGACGTCAGTCAAGTCCCTGAGGGTTCAGGGCTTGATGGGGACATTGGGATTTGGCCTACAACTAGTACATTGATGCTAATTTGGACCCTCCATGTTCACAGGAAGCGTAGCAGTGGAGAGCTGAGTGAGAGCTCGGCCTCGGCCCTGAGCCCGGACCCTGACAACCTGCTGGGCCGTAGGATTCAGCACACCTGGAGGGAGAAGGGTTCCGTGACCAAGTGGAAAGGCACCGTCCTGGAGCGCCTGACGGTGAACAGCTCCCTGTACATGGTCAAATACGACGGCTTTGACTGCGTTTATGGCATCGAGGTCTTCAAAGACAGCCGGGTGTCCAACCTGCAGGTGTTGACAGAGAAAGTCGGTGAGTGTGACAACGTCTATCTCTACTTATGGACATATTTTCGCTCTGCTTGGGTGTGCATATTGTAAACCTTAAAGTGCTGAGAAGTGGTATTTTTTGCTTTTTTTAAATCTTGGTAACTACTCTGGTCACACTTGGTCTTTTATACCGTGTGTTTCTCAGTACCTCTGCGATCACAATGCAGTCAAACAGCACTATTATGGCCTTTTCTTAAAGGGCCAGTGTGTAGGATTTTTGGGGATCCATTAGCAGAAATGGAATATAATATTCATAACTATGTTTTCATTAGTGTATAATCACCTGAAACTAAGAATCGTTGTGTTTTCATTAGCTTAGAATGAGCCCTTCATATCTACAGAGGGAGCGGGTCCCCTTCACGGAGTCCGCCATGTTTCTACAGAAGCCCAGAATGGACAAACTAAACACTGGCTCTAGAGAGAGCCTTTCACATTTTCACTAGGGCTGTCAGTCGCTTAAAATAGCACATTGCACATTTTTTTATCTGCTCAAAATGTACCTTAAAGGGAGATTTGCCAAGTATTTAATACTGTTATCAACAAGGGAGTGGGCAAATTCGCTTGCTTTATGCAAATTTATGTATATATTTATTAATTGGAAATGAATTAACAACACAAAACGATTACAAATATTGCCCAGAAACCCTCACAGGTACAGGTTTGACAGCCCTAGTTTTTACGTTACCTGAAAGCCATCATAGTTCTCCGTCATGCTGCGGTAACGTGAGCAACAGAGTGCAAAACCGTGGTACCGCCAGCCGCCGTCTGTGTCATTATGGTAGAGCGAGGCGAACGCCGTTACCACGGTTTTGCACTCGCTGGCTCACATTACCGCAGCCTGGGAAAGAGAGGAGTGAGCGGAGGGGTACTCAGTTGGTTGCAATCTGCAACCACACCACTAGATTCCAACAAATCCTACACACTGGACCTTTTAAGATTTTCTATTTCAAGCTTGAGTTGGTATTTTTCTTATTCTCTTTTAGTCGGGTGACTATCGTTGCTAATGCTAACTACCCAGTTCTTCTACCACTGTTGTGGCTGACAGAATCACGAAACGTATCACTTAAGTTGTGCCTGAGTATGAATGAATGGGTTGTGTAGAAAACAGCCAAATCATTTGTCTAAGAATGTGATGGGTTAACACTTGAAATGATAACACCGACGGTGTGAGCACTTCAGCCCAGTCAATACTGGACTTTTTTTAGTGAGAAGAATTAGTTATCATTTTGATTCCAGTCAACTTAAAACATTTCTCGGCTTCAGTCAACTAATATAAAGCTGGAATTAAGTAAAACTGTGAAGGGTTTTTGCAGATTTTTATCAGTGTCAGCATTGTAAGATAATATAATAATAATTTTCAATGTCCTACTGGGATCTATACAGTTTTCCAGTTAACAGGCTTATCAAAGTGTTTTCTTCCCGCAGTGAACAATAAGATCAAGGTGCCTTCCGGGGCGGAGGAGCTGGTGGGCCGGGCGGTAGAGCATCTGTTTGAGAAGGAGGACGGTGAGAAAAACGAGTGGCGGGGCATGGTGCTGTCTCGAGCCCCCATCATGACCCACTGGTACTACATAACCTACGAGAAGGACCCGGTGCTCTACATGTACCAGCTGTGGGACGACTATAAGGACGGAGATCTGCGCGTCCTGCCCGAATCAGGTAAAGTAACAAGAGCTTTAGTGTTTGTGTGCATTAAACTGTAAATGTTTCATATTTCAGATTCTCCACTGGAAAGGTGGGAGGAAGAGAGCAGGACAAATTTACATAGTCAGCATTACAAAACACTCCAGTCTGTATGCCGCCTTCTTTTTTTATTCTGAACAGCATTTTTTGAGTTTCTGCTCGATTCAGTAGTAAGACAGTATGTTCTGTTATGGGCACCCATGTTCTTATCACGAAGAGACAATGCTATCTAAGGAATTAGAGGAGGCAAGGTGAGGTGAATAAATAAACTGGGGCAAGGTTCAGCTTCAAATTGTAGATAATTTACCATCTTAACCTTGCTGTTATCTTTGCAAATGTTGCGTAAAAATGCTAGAAGAAGAAATGTCTTGCTCCTGTTACGTTGTTCTTATTTTGTCCATCTGGCTGCTGTTTATCTGTCCAGAGAACAAACACCTGCTGCCAGCAGACAGGAAGCCAGGTGAGGAGCCAGAGAGCCTCGTGGGTAAACAGGTGGAGTACGTCACAGATAACGGTCTGAAGAGGACGGGCTTGGTCATCTACCAGGTCCCCGCCAAGCCCACGGTATACTACATCAAATATGACGATGACGTCCACATCCACGTCTACGATCTGGTGAAGACCACCTAGTACTGACTGTCCTGTTTCATCTCCAGCTGACGGCTCACCTCTGACCCGAACCAGCCGTTACCTGTGAAAGTGTTAACACATTTCAGTTTTCCTCCAGCGGGAGGCGACGTGCCGAAGATCAAAAGCCCCGTCTTTTTTTGTTTCAAATTTTGTGGGCCTCCAGAGGCTTCTTTCGTTCTCGCACCACCAGACGTCTCGGTTTTTGATTCTCAATTTCTAAAGGCACAATGAGTAGGATTTGTCGGTTGCGGTTTGTAAACATTCAAAGTTGGCTCCTCCTCCCCCCCGGCTCAGCGAGGGTTAGGGTGCTCGCCAGCGGGTGGAAGCCAACCCCCAGGTTCACTCGCGTTTTGGAACGAGCTTTGTCCGCTTGGCGTTTGGCCTTCGATATATTTGCGTTTTTTTGACGCTGTGTCGCCTGTGTTTCGTAGCTCTTGGATGCGTGCTTACGATCTGGCACCTGGTCGCTAAGTTTTTATAGAGGTTGAAGGCCAGAAACGTCCCAGCAAAATGTAAAGGGTCTCTGCAGGGTCTCTGCAGACACAGCCACCGCCACACACTCCTAGTGGGTCATAAGTGATGATCGAGAGGGATTATTTTTGTATGAGTCTATACATCGTGTTTCAGGAAAATCCTACTCACTGGGCCTTTTAAGTTGACCTTAATATGACTATTGGGTCCTCTTCAATGTAAATAAAGCAGGTCTGAGACCAGTTGTATAGCCCAGCAGATGAAATGGAGCTAGACATTTGTTTTGGTTAAATCACACTTGTATAGTGCAACTTTCAAACTCCAAATTCATACTTTTTGTAAGCAACACATCAAACTAAAACAACTCCGCTTTCTTACCTATACCTCTGTGTTTTACTCTCTGTATTTCATTTCACTTTTATATGCCTGTACTATTTATTTCTTCTGGAATATCTGGCTGTGCTGCTAGTGACATTTTGGCAAAACATGTCTGCTGTGCTTTATGTGTGTCACTGGGTAGGCCCCAGGTTGTTGAATATAGAAGTCATTTGACCGGTGTGCTAATTTTACCATCACAGTGAACTACGATTTCAGTTGAAGTGTTTAGGCATTGATGCGACTTGAGTGTCTCACATCATGGATATAAAACACAGATTATTCTAAAAAAAAAAAAGAAAAAAAAAAGTCATTTCATCATATTTCTGTTTCATCATGTAAACTGCAAGTTTTTCTACATTATGATAATATATGAAAAATACTGATGTTGATGTCAAGTTGTTTCAGCGGTGTTTGTGCAACACACTATTTATGTAGTTCAAATTGGCGACCAACATTGTTTAGTATTTTGGACTGAAGTCTTTATTATTTGCCAAAAAAATGAATGATGTGACACGATATATTCAAGCCTCAAAATATTGTTCATTGTGACCCTTAATATGTTTTGTTCTGTAAATATAATCGGAGACATTTTTATGAACGTAAAAACAAAGGCTGCTTGAAAATTATTTTCTTGTTGCGTTATTGTTAAATGCTGTTTGTGTTGCGGTGGTTGTTCCAGCGTGGTTGTAAGTACAATACATTAATTTAATCAAATAGTAAACACATTTTTATCAGATTAGCATATTTTTGCCCCTATGATTGTACCGTCTGAGGTGATCCGATAGTGCTTCTCTTATTTAAAGGGATAGTTCGGGTGTTTTGAATACAATAGATGACGGTCGGCACGCCCCCAGCTTGGAGAAACAGACGGGAGTTTCCGACACGGGAGCAAAGCAATTTACAGCTGTGGACGGGGCCGGCAGCAAAAGGTATTTTAGCCACCTAAAGCAACGCTATATCAGTTCAAGTGTACGCAATATTTAGGATATTTTCACCCTTCTACCTTGCCATCAGACAGCCCTTTCCGACGGGGAACTGAAGCCGTTGTATCCATCTATGCTCTCGCCAAAGCCACAAAAAAACCTGTAATTTTACCTCGCAGAACACGGGATTGGCTGGTCTACAGCTGCCTCGATCGGTTACATTTTTTGCACTATTGTGGGACTTTGGTGAATCCGAACTGACCAAAGTCACACAATAACACAAAATAAACTGACCGATCGAGGCAGCGGTAGACCCGTGTTCTGCGCGGTAAAATTGCTGTTTTTTTTCTATGGCGTCTGGTTGCTTTGGCGAGAGCATAGATGGAAACAACGGCTTCAGTTCCCCGTCGGAAACAGACCGTATAGCTGTCTGATGGCAAGACCGGCCAAAGTATTCTGAATATATCGTACACTTGAACTGATACTGTTTTTTTTTTTAGGTGAGCCTTTCTTTTATGTGGCAAAAATAAGTTTTGCTGATGGCCCCGTCCACAGCAGTACATTGCTTTGGTTTCCTGCAGTAACTCCTGTCTGTTTCTCCAAGCTGATGGCGTGCCGACCGTCCTCTATTGCAGAAAATACACTGACTATGGATAAGTACCTCATACAACCCCATTTCCAATAACACCCGAACTATCCCCTTAATGGCATGCTACACTTAACGCTATAATTCATAATCCAAGGCTCTGACCAAATGACCTCCAGTGTATGTCTGTCTGTATATCGCTGATATAGTGGCACAATTGACTCATTCAGAATGTAAATAGAGTTAGAATTAAATGTAGGCCCGATGTGCGTATTGATATTGTAACTGAATATGAAATTCCTCTCTTTATACAAGTACATGATCTGAGAGATATAATGTCCTTGCCCCAGCGAATACTTCAGAACAGTGAATGGATACTCTACGTACATTATGTCAAAAATGTTGCTTGAATTCAAAGCATTTTTTTTTCCAAAGCACACATCTTCATATTTCAAATGCTATGGGCAAATAACATATTTAAGTAAAATATACATATTTTGCCACCAACTTCCCAAAACACTGTCTTATGTTATGAACAATATCCAAATCCCAAAAAATCTTATAGCACAGTATGAGTCAGATTTAACAGCCTACTTTGGTCATCGCAAGAAAAAAGGTCACTAACATAAATCGGTTAACTCCTGCAGCTCAGCTGTGACTGTGTTTTGGGTGTGAAAACGCCTTTAATCGCTGCGGAACAGCTCAATCAACCTCCCTGCATATAGAAATGTAAATTGGAATTTGCAAGACACATGGCAGCTTCCAGCATGCAGTGCAGCTTGATTTTTGCACCTGCAAAACAAGAAAAACACTGGACACAAGCATGTTTACAGTGTGATGTGTTTATTTTTAGTTTTCTTGTCATGCTGGTGGCCTGGCCTGTCTTTCTAATTTAGCTTAGTGGCAGTATATTTTTGTCCTCATTGGGCAAAAATTCCATAATAATCTTTCAGCATATTGTAATTCAAGTGTTCTGAGAGATAACTAGACTTCTGCACCTCATCATGGCTCTGTTTTCAGGCTTTAGAAAATCTAGCCCGTGACGGCAGACTCTGACCAATCACAGGTCATTTCAGAGAGAGAGAGTGTTCCTATTGGCTGTGCTCCGGTCATGTGACCGGAACTTGGTGTTCCTTTACCAGATTTCACAATGGCGGCAGCGTCACAAACTTTCTCATTTTACAGCTAAACAGTACACTACAAGATGATTCTGAGAACATTTGAGGAGAGAAATAGTCATTACAGTCACAGAATATTGATTCATATTTGATCAGCGCTGCCTAGTTTGACCGTTTGGTCGGAGTTCGGGAGTGATTGACAGCTGGCTCTCATAGACGGCAGCTGGGCAGCGGACCTTGTTTTCCTCCGGTAAGTGAAATCTTTCAGATGCCGTTAGGAGCACCGGAGGACACATGATTTTTTTCAGGTTACTTGTTCATGTACTACTGTCACAATATAGCGGCCGTTTTATAAAATATAACCTTTTTTTAATCATATTCGCTCCAATCTCGCCTACTTCAGCTGGATTCGGACATTGACACTTTAGCCTTCCATGTTTACCAGTGAAGCAAAAGTTGTTACATGTTTTGAAGGGCCCAACAGCAAAATAACCAAGATTATATTGGTCAAAAACAGGCGATTACACATTACATAAAAAGTGCAACAAAAGAAAAACAGTCAGTGATGTGTGTCGTGCTTTAAAACGATTAGTAACTAACAACTTAGTAGAGTTTGACGGTTTCGGCTGATTCACTTTTTTCTGTCACCTATTTTAATCAGATTCCTGATTAGATTCTGTATTTAAAGGCCAATGAAATCAGGGGAACAGAAACCATTAACATACACGGTTGATCATTTAGCATCAGAATCATCTAAGTGTCTGTTTGTTTATGCAGCAGTGGAAACGGCATTGCCATAATCCTTATTGATTACTTTGTAATTCTTAGTCGTGCCCCATTAAGTGGGCTATTACTGTAGAGACGCTGCACACACTGACCGTGCTAGAGGCTTCTGATTCGTAGTGAGTATTTGTCTGCAAGCAGCAGTTATTTGTCCTACAGTACTGTGAATTATTTATCATCAACAAAAAGATATTTAGAGATGACCCTGCTTAGATATTTGTAATCACTGAATGCCAAACGCAATCTGCCATGAGGTGGAGCTTCTGTCTGATAACAGCTCATCAAATGTCAGCCCCGCTTTGATGACGACCAGACATGAATCCCAGCTCCTCCTGACCACACATGTAGCCACATGCTGACTGCTGACTTGCCTCTCCCTCCCCCAGAGTCCCTCCGAGGTGCCAGGGTGCCGCTGACGGGTGCCAGTACAGACAGCGGGGGAACAGTTGGCAATGCCATCACGCCAGGCTCGGTGCCCAGATAGTAATAACAACGAGGAGGGACTACATGCGTTACACAAGGTCTGTGCTCTTGAGAGTGTGCGTCTGATGCAATTTGTCACCTGTTGTGCACTTCCTTTTACACATCCATCACTATTTTCTAGCCATTTTTCTTTCTTTGTGGAAGCGTCTGCCTGGACTCTTTGGCAACTGCTGTCATTGTTCAGACATAATAATTATGAACTCGAGTATCTTTGACTGTGAATCCGTCTCTTCCTCACAAGGCCGTAGTAGCTTTGATTTTGAATTCAGGCAAAACAGGATAAATAAAAAGCACCATATGTGGCTGGTTGTGGACGTTGTGTGTGATTGTGTCCCCGTCCTGTGGGGGGGCGGAAGTACCCGGGGGGGGGCTCAAAAGGCTGCTTTGTTCTTTAGATCCCTTTCTTTATTAACAGATTATAGCCAGACGCTACTATAAAATGTTCAAATTCACTGCTGACCACCTCCATATACTTTTTAAATGTATAGCGCCTTTTTCAAGAGAAATAAATCTACCACATTTTTACCTCTTTACCAAAACAGGCTGAGAGCCGTTCATGAGCTCCGTGAAGGATGCGTGACAGAAACATCTTTATGCACAACACTATTTATAAACTCATACAGATATATGAAAGGTTGTTATTAGAGAATCCTCGCCTCTATTTTCTTTTCTGTGAGTTACATTATTACAGGACCTTCCCTGAAAAACCTTGAAACTTTGTCTGCATTCTTATTGGCCAATAAACAAATGCACTTGACTCTTTTGTGTTGCTTAGCAACGCAAGCCAGTCCCTGTTTTTTTTTTTTTATATATATGAAAAACCAGCATGCCGCCAATCTGGAGACTTACAGGGTGCAGTGTGAATGAGACCAGCCACGATGCATATTTAATTAAAACGTTGCCAGCTCTTCTGAGTGAAAGGGGCTGTGAGCATTGTCTGTTATTAACGAGAGATGATTGATTTTTGGTGTCAGCGGAGATGAAGATGATTCGTCATTCAAATGTTGGTTTCGTGTCAGCTTTTGGATTTCAGTGATCCAACAATCTTTGCTTAGCATTTAACGTAAATACGGTGCCTTTTTTTCACGCGTGGTAGGCTTGAATTTGTGTTCTGAGCACCGTTTGCCATGCGTAAAAAAAACGGGGATCCTGTCAGGTCACTCATGCAGGTTTCCTGGGGGAGGGAGAGGCAGGTAGAGTGTTTTCAAATGTTTAATGTCTGGAGCCTCGTGCCTTTTCCATCATTTCCATCCAATCCTTTTAAAAAAAACCTTTTGCTAAGAAATAATTGTGCCCACCACCACCACTGCTTTTCATATATTTAAGTGCACAGCTGGTAGAATTTGACGAAATGCCGAAGCGTCGTGATTTGAAGTCCTTTAATTGCACATCTGTGTCTGTTAATATATTTTTTTCTTCCGTGTCAGTTAGATTTCCTCATCTGTCCATGTGAGTACGGCATAAGAGCAGAGAGCAGGATCCTCTTTGATGTGTGAGCGTGCCTCTCAGACTTCTTGGTGACTCTAGATATCTTATATTTGCTCAGGTCTGTTTACTGATATTAATCAAAGCTCAGAAAAGGCCCGGCTCTGCATCCATCCCATAAAATACTGGCGGTGAAGTGTAATAAAAAAGCAAAAATGTACAAAAAGGGATGGATACTGTGTGTGAGAGACTCGTTCTCTAGTTATTTCTGATACTATTGCCCCTAAGTTCACGCTGAATGCTTTCCTCATAGCAACGTGTTAGTCACCATGCAGAAAGTCAGGTCAGCCTCCCAACACTTCTTTTAATAATTAGGATGATTGACTGGACAGTTGGTTTTTGGGATATCTAGTATCTAGTTTAGTTGCATGCATTCATGTATTCTCACACCTCTCCTGCTGGGTTCATTCACCTGGCCACTCAGAACTCTGACACGTATTGAAGAAACTAGCACTACGGGAAGCAATTACAGAGGGATTTAGACCCCTCTTGTTGATGGTTGACGTGTGTTTCGTACTCTAAGTACTCAAAGTGTTGCACATAGTAGAGCGTGGCCATCTCATCTAAGAGGAATAATACGTTTGAGTGGAGAGTGGAGCGTAATTAGTAGGACACGAGAACAGGATAGACCAGAGCGCCTTTTCTTCTTCTCTGGGATCTCCTCAGCTCCTGGTGTGTGTGACGTACAGTACATGTGTACATTAAACGCTGTCGCGTTGATGCTGATGAGGAAATGCAGAAATACACGTAAAAAGGTTTACATCCGGGTTTTATTTCACCAATATAAAAGCCAAGCTCTAACACAGATTAATTAATGAACATTTAGATGAACAATTACGTATGTAGCACAATTAAAAATAAGTTACTTCAGTCTAATTTTTGTACAAAGTGTGCTGCTTTACGCCGTTATTACAGTATTTCCCAGAGATTTTGGAGCACTTTTCATTGTTTAAAGGCTTAAATGATTGCAATTTTGCTGGAAAATATCAGTGCTGAACATTAAGGCCCAGTCACATACTGTAGGGGCAGGTTACAGGTTGTTGAAGCTGAATAAACAGGAAAAGTTGTTCACAATGACATAAATGAACACGTTCTGAATTGAAGAGCCGTGCAGGTTAAAGCTGACGTGGACTGAAGAGCACTGCTCGTGCCGAGAGGCAGACTGGGACTTGTTGTTCTTTGATCATCGTCACAACAAAATCACTAGTCTTCCACTCAGCACTACCAACACTTTTGCCGAAACATCCTCTCGTTTTGTTTGGAGCTCCACGTCCACTGCTTTCAATCTGTAATAAAAGAAAAAAAAGAGTTGTAACGCCGACCGCGGGGCCTTGAAACACTCAAGTTTGAATCTCCCCTCGCACTGTTAAACATATCGATTTTGCATCGTCACCCAGAGTTAGAAAGGATTTCAGGATATGCATGTGTCACAGGTGTTGCAGAGCGCCCGTGTGTTGACAGGTGTTGAACTTCAGATGTCGGAGACGGAAACGCTACATGCAATCCCCATCTCTGTGTTTCCCTCAACCCATTTCTCTCTGAAGCCTGTTGACATTCCATCCTTCCTTTGTTGTTGTAATGCCAACCTTTCAGCTCCTCTCAAAAGAGGGAGACAGGAGGAGGAGGAGGTGGAGGAGGAGGAGGAGGAGGAGGGGAGGAAGAGAGAGGATCACAGCACAGCACTTAGAATAAACGTTGTTCACCATATGCAATGAACAGAAGCTGTGCACAGTTTTGCAATTACACCCCATTCAGATTGAAAAAAAATGGAAATGCGAACGCAGGCCGTCAACTCGGTGATGATGTGTTTTCTTTCCAATAAGTCGGACTGAAAGAGAAGAGAGACAGACAGATTGTCCTGCATCTCCAGTATGTTTCTGAGCTGGTAGCTATGCAACAGGACTGGGAGTCAGTGGAAGAGGGGGATGGGAAGATGGGGACAGTTTAGTGAGAGGAAGGAAGGAAGGAAGGGAGGAAGGAAGGGAGGAAGCAAGGAAGAAAGGGGGGGTCCTTGAGTGTAAACTAGAGGAAAGAGGAGTGCTGAGCAGACACAGCACTCTATTTAGACCAAGAGGAGACCCCAGAAGAGACAATCAATAATGTTCACTGGAGTCATTTTGATTAAAAACACTTCATTTGCTCTCACATTCAAGCATCTGCCGCTCAAAAAAAAAAATCCTCCATTTAGTTTCCAAGCAGCAGCAGCAGCAGCAGCAGCAGGGACATTTGAATGCTGACCATCAGGCTGTGTTAATATTCACCAAGCATGTCATGATTCAAAGCTATAAAAGCGACAATATAAACCGTCCAGATCGAAAGAGTCTCGACTGTGGGAGCTGTCCAGTGTCTCGGTGCTGAATGACGCCCTACTTTCTTTTTCCTCCACGTTCATCATCTCCTCCTCAGCATCTCGGCCCGGGAAAAAAAAAAAAAAAAAACATGCCACCTGTTGCTGCACCGAAGTTTTCTCTCAGGAGGTTGGAAAGCCAAAAGACCTCCGATATGTGACACATATAACGTGCAGCGACCCTTCGATGCTGATCTAAAGTAAAGGTTTTTTCTCTCTTTCTCTCTCTCTCGCTCAAATCACGGCAACATGACGACATGATAAACATTTCCCCCTCCAGGCGAGGCAGGAAGAGGAGGAAGGGGCTGTCATTTAATTTCGCCGTAGACGCATTTGAATTTTTCCTTTTATGGCTTTTTTTTTTTTTTTTTTTTTGCGTCATCGTATTTATCAAGTGCACAAAATGGTACAAACACGCATCCGCAGCCTTAACGTTGCATTCGCGTGATAAAAGCAGCAGCAGGACAAAAGGCTGTAAGTGATGGACTCACCGTGTTATCGACGGGTGAACAACAGGTGAAGCCGACATAACGCTGTGCAGCGTGGGCTGCGTCTCTTTCACTGTTTTTCTGTTGAAATCGGCCACGATCTGAGGATCGGAGGCTGTTTTTGCGCCCTCCCATCTGAGCTCCACGTACTGGTTACCATCATGATGTTACTGGGTAGGCTGGGGGAAGATGGATCAGCGTGTTTATATACGATCTGGTGCCCGGAGAAGACGAGGAGGAGGAGGCGGGACTTAGCTGGAGTGACGACCGCGAGGAGAGGCCAATAGACGTGGAATCCTTTTTTTTTTTTTCTCCAGACCTTGTTAAGGGTGCGGCCCAATCCAGCAGCCAAATTACATTATATGAAGGTTAAGGATGCATATGAATAAAACATATGATGGGGGGCTTAGGATGTATGTCGATGGTAAATACCTTGGTTTCTATTTAGGGGATGGTTAGGGTTAAATCAATGCAGCTCCCCTAACCTCACATCAGCGCGTAATTTCAATCTGATCGAGGAAACATCTCACACAAAAATAAAATTGAAATCATGTGTCCCACAAGTGCAAAAAAGACCGAGCACCTGTGGTGAGGAGCACGGGTGTAATTGAATTAAAACCCTGAACTGTGCAGATCAAGATTATGCATCAAATTAATTGGTGAGGGAAACAACAAGAGTGAAATGCTACATACCTAAAGGGGCTGTGGAAATTGTAAATGATAAAATTAATTGCTTTGGTGAAGAAGAAGAAAAAAAAACAGCCGGGCTGAATACAATTTAATTTATCCTCCTGAGCAGATACATTCACACACTTTGAGCTATACATTTACGTTTAGTTTGAGCCAGTTGATCTTTTAGACAATACTTTATTGAGACATTGTTTGCTTTAAAGTGGCCATAGTCAACAATAAAACCTTTATGCATAAAAGAATAAATAGATAAAACAACCATTCCCATGGGGATACTATCAGTAGGGCTGGGCGATATGGCCAAAATCTTCTATCATTATATACTGTAGGTCATTTCATATCTCGATAACCATATATATCACGATATACTGTAGGTCATTTCATATCTCGATAACAATATATATCACGATATAGGCCGAGCGTGTTTTCTGGTAATTCAATAAATAAATAGTCTATATGAAATAACCACATGGTAAAGCCTATTTTTATACTCCTGTGTGAATTAAATACGTGACAAATGAAAAGTACTGAGTATTTTTTCAGTTTAAGAACTTGAGTGTAAAATGAACATTAAAAGTTTGTTTTTTTTAAATCTTTTTTATTTGGTTTTCTGCAGACATAGCAAAGGTCATCATATGAAATACAGAACATAACTGAGTGTCCGTGTCATGAAATAAAAACATAGAAAGAGGACCCCTCACCCCATGTTGGTCTTGGTCACACGAAAGAAAAGAAAAGAAATAATAATAATAATAATAATAATAATATTTAAAAAAAAAAAGTAAATAAATAGAAAATAAAATAAAATAATAAAAGAGAACAAATATTAAATTAAATAATAAATTTAGCTTTAAAAAAAAAAAAAGGAAATAAAAATGAATTTAAGCGCAACATTAAGTAAGAAACATATTAGTGTTAATAATTGGCCATAATTAAAGATGGTCATAGGAAAGGAGTAGTGGAGATCCCTCTCTCCTCTCTCTCCCCGCCCCGCAAGCTCCGCTCAGGAAACACAGTCAGTAACAGGAGTAATAGTGAGGTCGCTGATGTACACCAGTAGAGGACTCCAAGTTTTTTAGAAGGATTCCAGAGATCCTTTCAGAGAGAATCTTAACTTTTCCAATTGTAAGCAACATAGGACTTCCTGTATCCAACTTTTAGCCTATGTGTTGGAGGGGAAATTTCCATTAAAGAAGGATGGATGGATCGTCTGGGAACATAATAGTTTTAAGTGAAATTATAGAGAAAAATAAATAGGCTTAGCCTATATCGTGATAGAAACAACATTTTTATATTGGTTTGACGATATATATTATCATATTGCCCAGCCCTGACTATCAGCACCACAAACCAACTGTATGGATTGTATACCATTACAGTGTCTTGTGGATAATAACAACACACTTGTCCTGATACTTTTCAGTCTTTTAAAAGAAGGAAGGAAGCTATAAAGATGTCCTGAAGAATCTTGTATCACTTTTACCCGTAGCTGAATGGTGTAAATGTCAGCAGGGGATGGCTGTTACAAACTGATGTTCCAAAATCTAAAGTCATCTGTCAGTTGTCGCCCGAATGACAGTGTTTCCCAAACAGGTCAACAAAACTGGACAGTGGGTTGAGAGATGATAATCACAAGTGCTATCTTTAAATGACATAATAGTTAAATGATACTGTTATTGTTTTGACCTCCTTGACAGTTTAGTTGTAGTTGTAGGCTGGTACTTGGGTGCAAGAGATTGATTTAAATGTGCAACTGTCATACTTTTAAGAGCTTGGGTTTCGTATAATTGGTATAATATTATTGGATTTTTCTTCCAGCGCAGCAATGAGTGTAAAACTGAGCAGCATTATCACAGTGAGCAGGTTACAGGTGTCTGTGGTCCTTTAGCGCTTTCATGACTCTACTCCTCACTCATCCTATCTGAACCACAGGACAACTAAACAATGACCTGTCAGAATTGTGTCTTACAAAGAATTACAAATGCAATTTGAACATTTTTGGTCTACGTAGGGAGTGGATTGTACCTCCTTGTGAATTAGAATTCACAATTATAATAATTGTCAGCAAGCCGCGGGGTATTAAAAAGCTTTGTCAGCAATTAGATACTTCTGCCGTAGTCTATCTTTCCTTATTAGAAAATGAAAAACTGTCCCCATAACGCCAGAATGATTTGAAAACCAATACGAAACCCGCAAGTCTACATTTTAGTGCTCCATCTAATTTTCACTTTGTCTAGAAAATATCAAAAATGATTCTCAAATTTTCTTCACAAGTTACCAAAGCCCTTTGGGATTTGTTTTAAAATTGTGTTGTCAGTATTGAATTTATGGTGACATGCAGAAAAAATTAAGCAACAATTCATATTTGCAAAGTTGTACTGAGCATTTTTATTTGCTAACTGGAACCCACTTATTTTATATTAATAAAAACATCAACCCTGGACCCTATATTCCCATGTTTTGTTTCTTACTGACTAATAGGGACAACCATTTCTTAAATTGGTCCAGTATTGAGGGATGATGACGACTCTACACCTGTGCAGCAATGCACTAAACCGTGCCTAGTCCGCCAGAAGAAGAAGTCTCGTTCTGAAATCTCGCGAGATCACGCGTCGCCGGAAAACATCGGTGGAATAGTGGAATACATCCATGGTGGAAACGTGAGTGTCGGCCGGGCAGTTTGTTGTGTTGCAGTACAGAAAGCTTAGCTAGTGTTATCTAAAAGATTTTCAATGTCATGGCTGAATATTTAGATGTGAACGAGACTTCTCCTTGAGCAGGACTTGGACACAGTAACAAACATACCAGATCAAATGAAAGGTAAGAGAAACGTTTTGTGTTTATCTATATGTTTAGGTGAATTGTGACTTTTGCCTGACTGTGATAGTGCTGCTACACTTAACTTTGACTGAAACAAACACAAAGATATTACACAAATACCATCTGGCAAACTGTCCTATTACTAAGTTAATATATCAAACTAATAGGCCTAGAGGCTGGTCAAGTCTCCTCTGACACAATAGTTAATTGTAACATCGACACTGCCGAGCCATTGATTCCTCATGACAACTTTAGCTAGCAAGTTAGCTACTTGCCAATTAGCTAATGTCCAATAGCAACACACCGGGTGCCTGTGGTCTCTCCTTCAACATTACGGATGTAACCTTCAATCCAGTTGCTGTATCCCTTTGTTTGGATTATTTTGAGGACCTTTACAGACTTATCTGTCCACTTTTGATTGTTTCAACTCTTAGCTGGGGTACACAAGTCAAATGTTTGAACCTCTTCACCATAGCTATAGAGCGCTGCAGGGATGACGTATTTTTGTAGGCCAACCAAGAAGTTAGCATCGCCCTGGGTTCCCTTGACAAAAAGACAATGGGATTTTTAAATTGGACTTTGGATTATTGCAGGATATAAGCTCTGTGGCAAACAAAGGGTTTATGATACAGCCGCTTGTTAGCGACCACCTTTTTTAAGAAACATAAAGGCTTCAAAGTTCACGAGTGGGAAACTTACTGACGTATTTTATGTCGTAGAACAAAATGTTAAAATATCTTAAGCTTGTGTTAACCACAGACCTTATTTTAGGCATTTAACTAAAAACCCATTCAAAAAACCCGCTGACTTCCAGACAAAGGAACCAGAAGTGCTAAAATGCTAAGTCATTTCTGGGGTTTAGGACTCATTCCTGTCGCACTCTATATAGCTATCTGACTAGTTTACAGAGATCCTTCCCACCATGAGCTAAGAGCAAAATGGCCGCCGGGTAAATATGGTGTATACTGGACCAATTTCAAAAAGAGTCGTCCCCATTAGTCACTTTTCCCACAAACATGGGAAAATAGGTTCCAGGTTGAAAAATACCAAAGTGAGGACGGTCTAACTTTCGTTATATTTCCAAGGAAGACTCTAAATAACACCCGGACAACGATGTTTCCTGCCGTTTTCAGGGCCCCTGTGTGACAAAAATCTTCAAAAGCCTCAAAAAACAATCAGGCACAACCGAACCTTTATGTTGCTCCGTTGTCCCTTTTTTTCAGCTCTTTACATCGTAGCATCTTCTCTGACACCTGCTATTTGACAGCTCGTCACAGGAGGAACAACCCCCCGGTTTATGAATGCAGGTGCTGCTGAGTGACTATAGTGTCTATTTACGAAATAAGGCACATGAGTGACCCTCTCTGTGCTCTGATAAAATGACCAAAAAGAAGCCTGGGTGGCTGCAGCCATTAGTTCTCACAAAAGCCTCGTTCCTTTGATACCCTTGTATGCGCTGGTTATCAATACAACTCAAGAGTCGGGCTTAGGGAGGAACCTGGGGGAAGATCCTGCTCTCTGTGTTGTGAGGCTTTAGTTGTATAACGAACATCGCACTCTGTGCCTCTTGATGGAAACATCAGGAGGTAGGATTATGCATATTAGCAATCCCCCTCCGTCCTCCCCTCTGCTTTCAGGGCTTAATGTTAACATCTGCCCACCGAGAGCCACAGATGAGCTTGAAGACCGTGCTGAATGTCTTCCATTCAGATGATTTATCTGATCACTATAATGGACTATGCATGTTATTTAGATGACATTATAATGGAGTCTGAAGGGGAGAAAGGCTCGGGCTCTCTGGCGTTGAGAGAAGCTGAGTCACGGAGGCCCACAGCACCTGATCTTCATCACGAGGAAAAAGACTTTACAAAAAAAGACCTTTCGTTTTTGAAGTCACTAAATTAGCGGTGGTGTTTTTCAGCCAGCCAGTATTCAGTATTAGTCATTTTCTGATATCTATCTGTAAATTATAGCCAAACCACGGGAGCAGAGGCATTTAAGATCCATTGTTTTCTTCGTGTATTTAGACCTTTAGGCTGTTTGTTTTTTTACACTGATAAAAATCCTGCTTAAACGTGTAAGAGTGAGTTTGGATGGACCACGGGGCAAGAGCAGAGGTGTAGGAGCTTTGGGAGGTGGTGCACATTCATTATTTTTCATGCTCTGGGTGAAAACTATACTTGTGTGGGCTGGAGTAGTAATATTCACGGACCTCCAGCGAACAAGTTGAGGCCACAGGATGTTTTGCACGTTAAAAACTCTCATTCTTACAAATGCGGTGAGTAGCGGTGGATAAAACTAAACCAGGTGCAATCTCTGTTGGGATGTTTCACCTTCCTCATAGCTGCTTATGAAGACAGTCAACATTACTGGCGAGATATTCCTCTAGTGAGTGTTAGATCTGATTCTCACCTTCAAGGTAACATGGTTAAGGTGGATTGTAAGGGTGTGGTAGCAGCAGCGTAGTGTCTGCTCATAGGATGGCTCCCTCTGGTGTTCACTTTGAATTTGGACAACACAGGAAGCCACATCTACTGAGAGGCATCCCGACAGGTGACAAATTAAAGGAAAAAAACTGAATAAATGAGTATAGAAAAAACAAATGATGACAGATCATTCCGCACAGTATGAAAATTATGTGAATTATACGCTGTGGCTTTCACAATCACCAGATTAGGGCTGCAACTAACAATTATTTTCATTGTCGATTATGTTTTAGATTAATCGATTAGTTGTTTGGTCTATAAAATGTCAGAAAATGGTGAAAAACGTTGATCAGTGTTTCCCAAAGCCCAAAATGACGTCCTCAAATGTCTTGTTTTGTCCACAACTCAAAGATATTCAGTTTACTGTCATAGAGGAGTAAAGAAACCAGAAAATATTCACATTAAAGAAGCTGGAATCAGAGAATTTTGCCTTTTTTTTTAAATAAAAAAATGACTCAAGCCGATAAATCGATTATCAAAAATAATCCACACGCAACCTTTTTTGGGATCTTTTAAAATCGATTTGAAAAGTTAAAGGATAAATGTGGTGATATTCTTTTTTTTTTTTTTTTATTATTGTCAACAGATCCCATGAAAAGACCAAAACCAACAAGGCTTTAGTTCTTCTTTGACTTCTCTAGCCTGCGTGTGGCATTCAGCCCTGAGCCCATTGGTTCCTTCTGAAGATGTAAATCAATAAATATGGGTCACAGATGTGTAGTTTAATTTCTTTTTTTAAAAGGCAGATCATTTCTAAAAAGCTAGGCACTGTAGTTTTTAGCTAAACAGTAATAAATAGTGCATTTCATTAGGACTATTTTCAGCTGCAGAGAAATACACATTCGGTTCTCTGGTGAATATTTACAGTAGCGAAACAGAATAAAGAGAGAAGCTTCAGTGCCCATGTTTATGGTAATGAAGGGACCCAGTGCAGCAGTGTGGCTCATTCGTGTGTTGTTAATAGTTTTGGAGCTCTATAGTTTGGCTACACACCAAATAATTGTTTGTAGTATCAATTCACTGATCTTAATCGGGCTGGAAATAATGATATAACAATGATATCTCCACTTTTACTTCACAGCAGCAGACTGAATTTACTCTCGAGTTATTGCACAATAAAACAGCGACGACATAAGGTACAAGATATGATCGTTTAATTGTTGATTATCTCTCAGAACAGAAATATTTTTCTTTTCAACATTCTTTCTGTAACTCAAGTTGGCAGCATTGTCTTGATTTTGAAGTGGCATTAAAAGAAATTTCCTTAAAGTCCAGCAGTGAAACTGCCCACCGACTTCCCTCAGATAACATTAGTAAACAAACATGCCGTCTCTGTACAAGAACCTTTCTTCGACACAAATAAATAGCATTCGTTTAAGTGTGGCACGCTAGTTGACTCAGACACTCAAACAAGGGAAAGGATAATCAAAAATTGGGAGAAAAATGTTGCAGATGATATGAAATCTTCTTTTCAGATATAAAACAAAAACAAAGTAGAATTGCATGACTGCTCAACACAGAAATGGTCTGAAGTAGCAAAAGACAAGTGCCCCGAGCTTGAATATGTTAGCAGACACAGCACAAAGCAGCAGCTCTGCGCAGAACAGCATTTCACTCTGATTTAATCCCAAATGTTTTCACTGTGTGCTTTAGTTGCTGTTACAGAATACACTGATAAGCCAAAGTGTTTCCATTTTAACTTCCCTTTGCCTGATTTTCCATTTGAGAAAGTAGGGAAACAACACGAGTAAAAAGCTTCCACACAAGTCACATTAAAATCTTATCATTTTCACGTGGTAAGCAACTGTTCTTATCGACAGTGTTACCAAAAAATGATTTTATTCTAAGATGTGCCATACGTATGCCGTTACAGGATTTTACTTGAGAGATTATGAAACGACGAGCCAATACTGCTTAATATGAAGAGACTAAAATGAACTTTTTTTAAAAAAGGAGATCAGGCCCGTTCGTCCAACACTTGTTAACCATTAACAGCTCTCGAAACGGCACGCGGGATTATGTAATCGGTTATCAGTGTACGTGAAACATTATTGTGTCTCAGTAAAATACAAAAAGACGAGCCGCAAACATACTCCACAGATCGGACCAAAAACCGCAGTTACACACAAAAATAAAAGGAGATCTACCAGCCTTCGAAACAAACACACTAGTAGGAATAGATTTTTTTAAAATGTTATTTAAAAAAAAAAAAAAAACAGAAAATAAAATAAATAAGACAATCAAAAGGACGAACTCAATATTTGGCAGGTAAGCACAACGTCAGTCTGTAAACAAAACATAATCACGACGTGGGGAGAGAAACGCCCCCCAGATCCTCCTGGTCGTCAGACATCACTGGTCTGTTGGAGGAGGCAGTGGCTCCGTCATTCAGGAGGAAGTGGAATACTGTAAATACGCATCTCCTCCGCCCTCGACACTCAGGCTGTCCATCTCTCCGGCTCCCTCCACACCTCCGGCTACAACTTGGCTAAATAACTAAGGGCAATCGAGGGGGGCCCTCTGTAGACTACCGAGGTGAATGAACACTCAAAGAAGGGGCCCGTTTACAGCTCGATACATGCAAAGATAGATCCCACTTCCCGGCTTTATTCCCTCGCAGTACAGAGGCGTGCTTACTACCGGATCCTGGTGAAGAGGTTCAGCACTGACACCGATTCCTAGAAGAGGGAGGGAGATAGGAGGAGGAATAAAACGTTACGGACAGATAATGAGGGGACGTTACAGACAGATAATGAGGGGACGTTACAGAGAAAGGGATCTTAGGCGTTAAGTAAGAAATACCTTAGTGGATCTCATCTTGCTAAAGACGTTCCAGAACCGAAGTGTTTCATCTCCAGCTCCCGTCACAATGGCCTCTCCGTCAGGGGACATGGCCTGCACATAAACTCATTATTATGCACTGAATATACAGTATTATAACAATATAAAATCAAAGGGTATTTTGGAGGGGGTTTAGTTCCCTTCTTGTGTGGGACACTTAATAATTTCACTTCAGCAACATTTTACAAACATTCTATTTTCTTGATTTGCACATACAATATAAACAAAGGACAATCAAAATAAATCAGCACATTTCTTTATTTTAATTAATAGTTTTAGCAAGCACACAGATTGTGTTTGATTGTTTTTCCCCTCCAGACTAGATTTAGATTTAGATTTTATCACCTAGTATTAACTATTTGGGACAATGTTCTGCAGACAGACACATATAAATGTACACAGTATATCATATACTGACCAGGTAGAGTACTCTGTAGGAATGTCCAGTAAGTTTGGCCACTTGAGTGAGAGAGGGATACTTCCACACCAGGATCTGGTTCTGGGAATAACCGTGTGTGCTGACCTGCAGGAAACAAACAGTGGTTTTTTTTCACATATTGACCTTGTTAGTTTGTGTCAGTATATGTGCCTGTATACTGTCAAATAAAATCAATAACTGCTTATAGTACAGAGACACGTATTTAGCTTAGCTCAAAGATTTAAAGCAGAAACAGTTTTCTTCAGTCGACCTTTCAACAACACTAAAATTGTGTCATTTACATGATGCATCTTGTTGGATAGCAAGCGAGTCACCAACACATCCATCTCGATTTGTGTCCAAATAGCAACTTTACTATGAAAAACATAACTTAGAAGAAGCTGTGTGCATGGCTAGTAAAACATCAGGTGACTCACCAGCTCGTTCGTGTGCTTGGACCAGGCCAGGTTGCAGACCTGAGAGCCGGTGTCGGTGCACTGTAAGGGCTGGCCGGTCAGAGTGTTCCAGAAGCGAATGCAGCGGTCGGCGGTGCCGCCTCCGGAGGCCAGCAGGCCGTGCTGGTGGGGAGACCAGGCGATGGCCTTCACTGCAGCCAAGTGCTCCGTGTACTGCTGAACCGGGAGGACGCTCGAGTGGTTCCACACAAGTAGCTGCAGACGGGTTGAAACGAGGGGAGAGGAGGCAGAGAGAGACGCGATGTTGTATGAAAAAAGTGGTCCCGACACTGATGTGTAGCTCACAGACAGCTGAGGCTCTCCGTCTACATACCTTGTTGTCATTTCCACCTGAGGCAAGCAGCTGGTGGTCCGTGCTCCACTTGAGCCCGCACACTTCCTGTCTGTGTCCTTGGAGACGGCGTTCTGACTGGAGAGGCGGGGCTCTGATGTCCCGCTGCAGGATCACCCGATCGCGGCTCCCAGACGACAGCTGGTCCGCGTTCCATGCCAACGCACCTGGCAGCAAAGAATGAAATCAAAGGGAAAATGATTCACTGGCCGTGAATGAGAGATGTTGCTAAACAACTGTGTGAACGTGAATGTAGGTCGTAATATTTTACTCAAACTATGAACTGTCTCCGCCTCCGTCTCTCGCAGCCACTCAACTCACCCACTCTGGCCGTGTGCCCTTCTAGTACGGAGAGCTTCTTCCCTGCTGCTGCATCCCAGATCTGTACATAGCCTTTATGGGTCCCCACCGCCACCAGGTTACCCTAAAAATAGGCAGCACACTTTGAAATATCACACTGACCCAAGAGTTTGTAATGACTTAAAACAGCATCTACAAAAAAAAACAAACAGGAGTTTTAAACAGATCCTGCACACCAAAACTCCATTTGCATCTTTACTAAACGTCAAGTAAAAGCCCTTTTTACATGAGTAACTTTGTCACCAACTCTGTGCTTGATTAGTAAAAATGTGAATAGGGTTTTGGTGTGCAGGTTCTACTACAACCGCATTTGAGATGCTGGACGTTTTCTATTTTATTGTAATCTGACAACAATTTGAAAAGATGATAATAGATTAATAATATGATATTTAATATGATAATAGAGAAACTCACCCTCTCTGACCAGCCCACTGACGTTACAGAATCTCCTTCTACAGAAAGGTCACATAGACGTGTCACCTAAAACGATGGGGAGGAAAAAAAATACAGATTAACATGACGTCCTAAGAGGCAGTTCAATTACATCCTAAGACTCTTATAGTTTAAGTTATGTGCGATTGTGTGTTTGTGTTAACACACACCTGGCTGGTGCAGGCACTCCACAGGTAGACACAGGTACCCAGTCCCACGCTGAGCACGTTCAGAGAGGACCAGTCCACTAGGTTGAGGTAGAAGTCGTCCTGAAGCTCGGGAGCGTCCAGGACTTTGAAAGGAATTTTGGATATTTTGCGCGTAGGTTTCCTTGGCGACCGCAGCAGTTTCTGGCTGCAGTGCACAACACAGTGAAGTAAGGAATACGATGCTACTTCTCCCAAAAATGGAGGAGATGACATGGAAAACACATTACCTGTTGCTACTGACGGGTGATAGAGAATATGGAGAGACTGTGTTTCCATCCTCTTCTGGCAGAGCCCTCTTAGCACTTACAGAATACTAAAAAAAACACAAACGATAATGATTACTGATGCAGAAAGAAAACTCCCCATGAAACTTAATGCATAAAAAGTTACAGCTCTGTTGACTATTTTTTTTACACTAAAAAGGCTTCTCTTGGCAGGAGTAGATGGCTGCAGACGGCGGTCTTCTGACTGGGGGTCCTGGACTTTCTCGATGCCCGCTCCTAGCAGCTCGTTTTTCAGCAGCGCCGAGTAAGCCAGACCATCCGCTAAAGGCAGAGGAAGAGACAGAGACAGAGAGGAAATCAAACCAGGCTGTCGAAATGAGTAAGTTCAAACACTGTGCGCTCTCTCACATCTCTAAAGATCAGGGAGAATTTTTCACAAAGCTTTGTTTCGTCCTTATCTCCGGTTTCCATGAGGCTGTCCAGGCTTAGTAAACAAGAGAAGGTCAAATTATCAACTTGGACTGGAGCAGACAGAGACACCTGTAGAAATGAGCTGAAAAACTGGATAAGACTCACATCAGATACACATTACATCAGAGACTATTTGTCTTTTAGAGGCAGATAGTCATAGGATAACTCAGGACTATCATGATTATTCTTCCTATGATAACAATAAGTCGATCGACAGAAAATGAATCTGCGACAATTTTGATAATCAATTAATTAATTAAGTAATTCTTCAAGGAAGCAAAAAATTAAAAGGTTGCAGCTTCTAAAATGTTTTTTATTTATTTTATTTGCTGACATTTTATAGACCAAACAAGGAATGGATAATCGGTAGATTAAGCGCTAATGAAAATGAATGTTGTATATGTTAAATATGTTTTCTAAAACAGAAATGAACCACATACTACTCTACTTAATTACTGCATTACGAGGCACTTTTGGTCAGAGTCGGAGTCTTTGTAATACACAGCAACATACATGTCATACATGAGTCCAAATGTCTGCAGTAAAGGAAGGATGCACCTGTGCCTCACAAGCAGAGCAGGACATACAAGATATTGGTGCAAGTGTACCAATAACATACTGCAAGACACTGCATCATGATGTATTATTATTAGATTAACTTGTCCCATGCCTAGTCTCTGGATACAAAGGTGGATTGATTACCTTTGTTGCTGTCTGTTGTGCCATCTTTGGTTTTTCTGTTTTGATTGTGCGACTTTTCAATTTCCTACATCAGAAAAATGGAATAATCATTGAAAGCAATTTCAGACGAGCAAAAGAAGAATGACAAGGGGTTAGGCTTTGTCTTTATAAGCTCTAATCAACACTTTGATCTTGAGAACACTGTTCTTTTGGTAGAAAACACAGTGAAGCCCTGGGTGTATTGTAGCAGCAGACTCACATTGATGCGGTGGAAGTTGACACTCCAGTTGGCTCCGGCCCGGGAGGGAATAAAGCGGTCGCCGTGCTTGCTAGGAGAGGACAGGGGGGAGCTGGTGGGTGTCAGAGCTCGCGCCGCTCCTACCGCTTTCTACACAAGTAGAGGAGAAGAGAAAGCATTTTCTGACAGGAGGCCAGACACAAACAGGCCTTGGACAGTGATGTGAAAGCTTGGAAACAAAGCAGGAAGATCATTTAGGTGGCAGATGGTGCGTTTGTCCGAGGTGTTAATAACAGGAGGCATCATTCACAAAACCCCGTCACTTGGCTGGCGAGGTCTTGTTTTCCCTCAACACCAGTGACATCGACAAAAGGAAAAGACTGGCCCGTTAAACCGTTTATTCTTCCTGCACATGGAGACTAACACCATCTCCGCCCATCTTAAATCCTATGCTAGATAACAATCCTCTTCGGGAGGGGCTACCATCATGCTATAGTTAAGATCTAATCTAAAAACCTAATCACACTAGTGATACTAGTTAAGACTGTAAGTCTAGGCTAGATGAGGCAATTTATGTTCATTTTTTTTGGAAACTATTTGTTCAAGAGGAAACACAGCTCCTTTATATCCAAGTGTCTTTACTTACAATGGGGCTTGCGTTCTCATTTTGAATGTTGATCTGCCTGAGCAGCCTGCACTCATAGTCCTGGTCCATGATGCCTGAAAAACAGGAGAAGGCTGATCAACACATTTATAAAAATCATACACATTACGGTTTCCTGAATGCACATGTCAGATGACAGGTTAGTAAACGGACACTCACAGGTATGACTTGCTGACTTTTGGTCCGCTATCGACATGTATTGCATTTGGCATAAGGTAAAGTAAATTTAACTGGATGATAATGAAAAGACAGTCACCTTCAAGAAGCATTCCTACATAATCGCATTACAAAACAACTGTTAAACTCTAGTGCCTTCATTTGATCGCACTTAAACTAGCTCAACCTTAAACTAGCCCAACCTTAAACTAGCCTTAAACTAGGGACAAATCCGTCCGTAAATGACTCTGACATTAGTTACAGTGCGTGTGATCAGCGCGGGTGGGCTCAGTCTTCTGCTAACAACATTATCTTTGAGAGAACTAACGTTAGCAACTTATAGCTATAAAACCATCCCAGCTGCGGGTATATGCTTGCTGGCTGCACGAAACAAAACCCCCAGTTGTGGTGGTTATCGACGATCTGTAATCGTGACGCTAAAATGATTTAAAAACCCAATAACTCTATCATCCAGCATACAGAGCTATGCTAATGCTAACGCTAGCTCAGCTGGCTGACCTAACGTAAGATACGCTAGCTGTCCGGCTAACGCGTTAGCAACATTGTTTGTTCACAATCTATTCTTGTATTGTAACACCTACCGTGCCCGGATAAACTCTTCCCCGTTACGCACCGTTGAACTGGTTTTCTTAGCGGTGTCGACTCCAGTGGAAATATCTTGTTTTATGCGTTTGACTCTCTAAAACAGAGCCTGTAAAATACAATTGTTTTCTTTTGCCGAGTGTTCAATTTTGGGCTCGCTAAGCATCACGGGAAGGATGTGACGTCGCTGTTTTTTGAATCACACATTTTGCGTTGCTAAGGAAACGAGTCACGACTGCGCTACCACATCTTCTGCTTCGACTGCTGTATACATTTTGTCCTGTCTTTTTGTCCAATTGCATACCCGTGTTTCGTTTGAAGCATTTGACGAATCAAACGTAAAACTAATTATCAGTCACTTCGTTATGAGTATTCAGTTATCAGTATAAAATATATTTTCAAATTTCATTATTTGTTTTTGCTTGTATTTATTCATTTTCGAGTGTTAGTGTTGATAAATGCATTTATTGTTTTAACCAGATATACAAGTCTTGATCATTGATTTGTCAAATAATCAACTGAACTGGCACAAATGAGTGATAAAGTCTGTAGTTTTCATGATAAACTAGACACAGTGGAAACAGGGCCGGCTTAAGGCATAGGCTATATAGGTGGTCGCCTAGGGCACCGCCTTCTGGGGGGCGCTGGTCGCCCTATAAATACATAAATAAATAAATACAAATTATTTAAAAAAAAATGCTGGTGGGCACCCTGCCTCATTTTTTGCATTGAGGTAATAAATAAATAAAAATATTTATTTTTTAAAAAATGCCAGTGGGCGCCTTACCCCATTTTCTGCATTGAGGTAATGAACAAATAAATAAAGAAAGAAAGAAAGAAAGAAATATACTTTTCACCCCTGTAATTCTCTCACACTTTTTCATCTGCCCGGCCGCACTTATTTGTTAATAAAACTCTAAATTGTAGTGAGACTAACAAAACACTCTAAAGCCAACAAAATCAGCGACCAATTGTTAATTTATATTATAATAAATGCAGTTATTTATGAAAATAAAAATCGTAATTTTTATCTTAAAATCATTGTGATGTCTGATGTGTGTTGCTGTTTACAGGGCTACGGTTACGGTTTTGTGGGTTGAACCCTAACCCTAGAGTGACGCCGCTGGGGGGGGGGGGGCACCAAAAGGGCTAGAGCCAGCCCTGCAGTGGAGGGCAACTTGTGGCTTCATATCATTGAAGGTGACTATTCAATCTATGTAATTGACACATGTTCAAGCATCATTACCAGCCATTGAACACTATTTTTGGACTGTCCATGATTAAATACACAAATGTATGTGTTGACAAAATAATTTTAGTAAACAGATGACACACGGTGTCGATTTACAGTATCTTTTAAATGGCTTTATTAGTAAAAAAAGAGATGCAAGTGAAACAAATATAATCTAACATGAAGTAAAAACAGACTAAACACATTATATGTGCAAAAGTTTTAAAATAAAGACACATTCAGTGACATATATTCTGTTTGTTGGTAGGCTCCTGACAGCTAGTGAAATGTGGTTTAGAGCAGAACTTCACCTCACCATGAGCTGCAACTCTGTTGTAGCAACAAGGACAAAGAAGTTGGTGTGATATTAAAACAATAGATGTCAAGAGCCTGGTCCAACAGCTTATCTACAGGAATCTGATTCAAAGTGCCACAGAAAAGATACAGTAGGTTCAAGTAACTTATTGGAATTCTAATAAAAAAAGACCCTCAACGCCCAGTAAAGTAATATGTGCAAAAGTATAGTTTTTAAAACTAAATGGGCTATTTGATATTACATACATACTGTATTTAGATAGCTAAACAATTTCTTTCTCATAAGCAAAACTGGAGTAAAATGGGTGGCTCAACTCAGCAGATCAAAGGGCCCGCGCAGTTGAAATCGGGAGAGTAAATACTGCCGAAGGTTTTCTAAATTGGGCACTGTATCTAATAATCATAAGGTTCTACAAACAGCGCACATTTGCTTGATTTAAACTATTGATATGTCCTGGATTGATTCTTATTAAACCCAGTCATGCTCATATTACGAACAGTCCTGAAAGAAGGTCACAGCTGTACAGCACGAGTACAATCGGACGCTTTCAAAATCACATTGTCTAAAATTACAGCATGTCGAAACATAGTATAAAACGTGTTTTATACAGACAACCAATTAACCAAGAAAAAGTCTGAAAATTGCACAGAAAATGGCATGTAAAATCCCCTAAACCAAAAATAAGACAGTATTGAGTTTTCCACAGCCCTGTGTTACCTGTAATGATTGACATAAAAGAAATAATCAGCGTTATCACTCCATCACTTTGCCTCTGATACTCTGCTATAAAATCTGCATAAGAACCTCTCTGTGAGTCTGGAGCAACACTAAATACATTCAGAGCAGCGAAGACCTAAAAAGCCGGTGTGGTTATGGTAATGGTGTGGTTTTCAAACCAGTGAGGAGTGAATGTTGGAATGGCAGGGCGAACTAAAATGAAAATAAAGTACATCTGGACACAGGACGCTGGTCTACAGGGAGGAGGTATCTCTAGCCATGAGTTTCAGGCCATTGTTGACCTGGAAGCGAGTTTCATCTGATATACCGTACTGCTCCAAGGGGTCCTGTGGAGAAAGGAGAAGATGAGTAAAGACTGTAAGAAAACAAACGCTCAGAGTGAACAGAGCAAACTCCCCGTTATTGAAGCAGAATCAAACTCTATTTTAAATGGTTAGTTCGGGTTTTGAGATCTTTGAGACTACCAAAATACAGTCTAGGTGGATGGAATTTAATTAGTGGCTCTTACAGCATCCAAAAATTACATTTGATAACCTTGACAACCATATTTCTTCACAGACTTTGCTATGAACAGTTTTCACTGAGAACTATTTTCGAGATCTCTGGATCATCCTGAGTGACCAGGAAATTGTTTCTGAAAAGACGTATTGCTTTCACGTTTTTCTAAAGTGCTTAAAGTGATAGTTTGGGTGTTTTGAAGTCTGGTTGTATGAGGTACTTATCCATAGTCAGTGTATTACCTACAGTAGATGACGGTCGGCACGCCCCCAGCTCGGAGAAACAGACAGGAGTACCGGCATGGGAGCAAAGCAATGTACTGCTGTGGACGGGGCCGGCAGCAAAAGGTATTTTAGTCACCTCAAAGAAAGGCCGACCTAAAAAAAATCAATATCTGTTTAATTATACGCTATATTTAGAATATTTTCTGACGGGGATCTGAACTTTAAGGGAAACGTATCTATACTGTTGTCATCTGAGCCTGCTGGCTTTGGAGGGAGCTTAGATAAGTTTCATTTTCTGTTCAGTTCCCCTCGGAAAGGAGAAGGAAAGGGCTGTCTGATGGCAAGATAAAGCTGTGAAAATATTCTAACTATAACGTACACTTAAACTGATGTTGAGTTTTTTTAGGTAAGCCTTTCTTTTAGGTGAATAAAATGCATTTTTCTGCCGTCCCTGTCCACATCAGCACTTTCCTTCGCTCCGGTGTCGGTGCTCCTGTCTGCTTCTCCAAGCTGGGGGCGTGCTGACCGTCATTTACTGTAGGTAATACACTAACTATGGATAAGTACCTCATATAATCACACTTCAAAACACCCAAGCTGTCCCTATAATGTATGCTTTCAGCACCACAAATAAAATTCCAAATATCTCTATTATTTTTGGGGTTGTGTGGCATAAATCTCAACAGCACAACCTTGTCGAAAAAAAGCCTGAACTACTGAATCTTCCTAACCATCTATCTTCTGTTGATATTGATGATACTGCACATTTCAGTGAGTCAAGCATGGCACAATTACACTTCACATTTAAAACACGGGGATGGCTGTGGCTCAGAGGGTAGAGCAGGTTGTCCACCAATCAGAAGGTCGGTGGTTCGATCCCCGGCTGCCCCGGGTCACATGTCGATGTGTCCTTGAGCAAAACACTTAACCCCAAATTGCTCCCGAAGGCATAGCCATCGGTGTGTGAATGAGTATTTAGATTACATCCTGATGGGCAAAGTTGGCACCTTAGCAGCCTCTGCCATCAGTGTGTGAATGGGTGAATGCTGTCATGTAGTGTAAAGCGCTTTGAGTGGTCGGTAGACTAGAAAAGCGCTATATAAATGCAAGTCCATTTACCATTTTACCATTTACCAAACCCTCCCTAGTATGACACTGTTGGTTAGAAGCGGCATCTGCGTGGCATTTAGTGCATCAAGATGCTGCCGTGGCAGGTCTTACCTTGCCAGTGAGCCGGTGGATTTCAGTTCGATAGAATATCAGGTTCTTCCTCATGAACTCGTAACTGCAAGAGATGAGATGACAAATTAATTTGACATTCGAGGAGGGGTGTCGTCCCCCGTTTGGGAGCATTGTGGCTTTCCCAGTGTACTTAATGGTGTAGTGTGTAGTATCTGGCGGCATCTAGCGGTGAGGTTGCAGATTGAAACCAACTGAGACCTTATTGAACTTCTCCTTTGTGCTAGGCGTGTAGGAGAACTGTCCATTCTGGGCTACTGTAGAAACATGGCGGCCGGCTCCGTGAAGAGGACCAGCTCCGTTTGTAGATATAAACGTTTCATTCTAAGGTAACGAAAACACAACGATTCGAATTTTCAAGTGATTATAGAAAACCTACTTATTAATAGTATATTCCATTTCTGCCAGTAGATCCCCCTAAATGCTACACACTGTTCCTTTAAACACATGGTCAAGTAGTGATGAATCAGTTGAAAACTGTTCAACACAAGTGACATTGTTGACTCTGGAAACAGCTACATCATTCATTTGTAACGGTCTCACCCATGTGAGTCTATGACTGGAGGCTAAAACACAATGAGGTGCAAGTTGTTCAAATAGCATCTCACTGCACATTGAGCTGTTTATCGCTGCAGATTTGTGACCATGTTCAGTTGTAGAGAACACAGTTGCTACAATGTTCATTCGTATGACCATAGTTTTATAGATAAATTGGAAAAATGCAAACTGCCTATACCAATTATATACAAAACTGTCACCTGCGAAACTTTGTCTATCAAACCGTACATGTTTTGTATCTTTACACCCAAGTCACTCAAGTCATCAGAGCCTAAAGAGATGTCTTAAAGGAACAGTGTGTAGCATTTCAGGGGATCTATTAGCAGAACTTGAATATATTATTTATAACTATGTTTTCATATAGCGTATAATCAACTGAAACTAAGAATCGTGGGTTTCTTTTAGCTTAGAATGAGCACTCTTTTCAGAGTCCGCCATGTTGCTCAGCCCTGTTTCTACAGTAGCCCAGAAGGGACAAACCAAACACTGGCTCTTGAGAGAGCCTTTCACGTTTTTTTGTTACCTGAAGGCCCCCGTAGTTCTCCAACATGCTTGTGAAACTGTGGTATCGTGAGCCGCAGAGTGCTAATCCGTGGTACCGCCAGCCGCCAGCCGCCAACTGACTTCTGTTGCTCCTAAAGTAGTGTTGTTATGGTAAGGATGGCCTCTGAGCGAGATGAACGGCGTTACCACGGTTTTGCACTCAGCAGCTCACGTTAACGCAGGGAGGAGTGAGCGGAGGGGTACTCAGTTGGTTGCAATCTGCAACCACGCCACTAAATGTTGCCGAATCCTACACACTGTACCGTTAAAACACATTATTTTGTCTGTAAAATTTCAAATATGCTGACAAATCACAAGTCAAATCACAAGAGAAATCCTGGTATGTTTACTTGATAATTGACTGAAATGACTGATTATGAGAATTGTAATCAATACATTTTCTGTCAGTTACTGCCAGGTCACCAAACGTGTATATGATTGTGGTATCTGTTGTAATAAGATGGAAAAGAGTCAGTCCTACCTGGCCTTGATAATGGAGTCTACCCACTCCCCACACTGCTCTTCTGAGTCACACTCAAACAGATACTTCCTCTCTGCTTCATCCAGAAATGCTGCAAAGAGAAACACGTAGAATTACATAATACAAAATGCACAAACAGTGACCGTCATATCCGTTCCGTATCCGTCACCGAAACAAAGGGCAGCCGGCTGCAGTGAGCCGAAACGACAAAGCGGTGGAGGGTCCGCGTGGATACGACCTGCACCCTCACATTTTAAATCCAAAGTGGTAAACACCACACATAAAGTAAAGCATGGAAACACTTTGGGTTTCACACAATGCCAGAAAAAGCAGAGCTAGACATCACGGCTAAAGCTGCATGCTAACTCTGTCGTGGACAGCTAACGTTATTGCAGTAACGTGCGGTCAAACCAGCCGTCGCTCGTATCTCTCTCGCATACATGTGCAGTATGTTAAATGCAATTCAAACGGCCCAAATGGAGCTGACCATGGATGTATAAAGAGAACCGAGCTAACGGGGAGAGCTAGCGACGGACTTGGCGAAGTTAGATGAAGTATACGTGCTGAAAATCAAACATTTTTACTGTATTAATTTAGATATTTTCCAAAGTAAAAGTCCCTAGAAGTGTATGATTCAACTTTTTCCCGTGGTCAAAAATCGCAACTTAAAAATCGCAATACACATCGAATCGTCACCCAAGTATCCCGATAGTATCGAATCGGGAGATGGGCGTATCGTCCCAGCCCTAATCGGTAATGGACTTTGATGCATTTCTCTATTGCTGTTCGGTGACATATCAACAATGCAGCTCGAATAGAATCAGCACCAACGCGAACCCACCCATTTCCACTGACTTACAGGATTTGAAATCCCAGTCAGCTACAGTGAGAAAGTGTAGGTGAGTCATGTGAACGTGAAACAGGGAAGTTAACTCACCAATAGAGAAGGTCTGGCTGTCCTCCCTCTCCACCCGACACTGCTCCAGCAGCAAAGCTCCAATTGGCTGACAAATAAATAATGACTTAAAATGCTTTAAAAAGAAATGGTTTCACTTTCTCATCAAGACAATGAATACATGGGGGGGGGGGAGAATGCTGACATGACAGTAAATGCAGTAGGCTAAGGGGCAGGTAAACTGACCTCTTCCTCATCAGTTCGGAAATAAAAGAGGAAGTTAACGACGAGTTTCACCAGCCTCTTCTTTACAACTGTGTAACAACAACAAAAAGGGGGAAGCTGAGATGAGACTTCACAACACAGACAGCTGATGATTGACATGAACATGATTATATATCTCTGATGGTGTCTGCTCGTTAGCTGCCTGCTGCTCTCCACGTTACATGAAACGGAAGTAGGTGTGCTAAAGGGCTGACTCGGTGCGTAATAAACCCGTGTTACCGTCTCCTTTCTTCGGTCCTCGCATCCCCAGCTCGGCTGCCATCTCCGAGGGCTGGCGGCTCAGAGACATCAGCTCCTTCTCGTTGAAACGCATCACGGTCACTGACGCAGTAAAGACGCAGGTTTAAAGGTGGATACTACGACCGAGCCGATCCCACCGACAACATAGTGTAACGGAGTGAGGCAACAGTAGTAAGTAGTGACGGTGTTTGGTCTGTACCGTCGGTTTAAACGTCGCTATCTGGTGTTGAAAAGTGACGGAGTGTGTCTGGTCATTTCTGCGGTCAAGCAAATACACTCTCGGACTTCTCCTTCATGCTGCACACCGGACACACAGACACACACACTCTTATCGGTCGGGTTAGCAGCAGGCACTCCTCGCTGGTCATAGTACGGCAGTCGGTGAGGGACAAACTAGGCGAAAGGTGCGTTTACGATCCGTACATGCTTGCATGATGCAGCCAGCCTGTTGTGGTGACAGGTAATTTAATATGATGCATTTGTTCACTGTTATGATAAACATATAATTAACAACAGGGGTAAGTAGATCTGTTAGGGTTTCACTATTTGCAAATGCTGGAGGGATGTGGAGAAGAGTGAAGACAGAAAAAAATATGTTTTAAACATAAAAATCAATAAGACACGGTGGATGTATGAGCAATTAAATTAGGATTTACTGTAAATTCCCAGCTGTGTATACAAACAACACAAAAACTTGTCTGTCTAGTCTGGCTCTCTTGTGGTGGTTGTCTTTTTTATTATTTATTTATTTTAATTTTTAATTTTTAATTTTTTTTCATTATTTTTTCATTTAATTTTATTTTATTCTATGTTTGTTTTCTGTATGTGGGGTTGGTATGTTTTCTGAGTCTATCTGCAGATGTTACCTTTTTGTTTGTGATGAAAATTTAAAAACAATATATTAAAAAAAAAAAATAAACAACACAAACAGATTAAACGTTGAAACTTCAGATTTATGGCAACGAATGAATTGTATTACTTTATGTAGAATATTTAGGTATATGGTTCAGGTGAGCTATGTAGCTATGTGGGAACTGCAAGACAGTGTTAAAAGTCTGAGAGGAAAGGAGTGGAGAGCAAATAGGTATTTGTTTTTAAGATGGTTGAATAATTTGTTTGAGGAGCCATGATATAGGTAATAAAAATATTGTGCATGGGGCAATACATTCTACCACAGATGCAGCAACAGATAGGTGTAAAATACTCTTTAAACCATTCTATGGCTTTATTCAGTCATTCTCAGTTAGATTTTTGAAGAGTTGTTAGTAGGTTTTTGTCTTATTGATAAAGAAATGTGTTCAACCTTAGGACACGGTGGAGTTTCGGGGAAAAATATGGTCTATGATTATTTTATCAGTAAATCCAGTCCGGCCTTCGCTCCAGTCCAGCAGGTGGCGGTAAAGCACCTGAAGCCATGTGCCAACCGGCAAAAAGCCGAATAAAAAGCCACGCATGCGCATTACCAATCTACACTGGCATGATCCAAACGTTGTGGAGGCGGTGAGTGTTTTGAACAAATTAAACTGTTTACAATGTCCCTTCCTCTATAGTTATCGTTTTGTCGTGTAACTAACCGATCTGTTATCACACATACATAGCTAGGTGCGTTTTATTTGTCGTTTGGTCATTCAGAATTGTTAAAATCCATCAATTACTAGCTGGTAACATCGTGAGCTTAGCATTAGCATTGTCGTAATGCTAGCGTTACTTTATGCTAACACACTGCAGCTAACTGGAGTTTGTAGAGATCACTCAATAGAATACGTTTATGTTGTAGCATGATAAAACTCCAGTCTTAACTGTAGTTAATCATCAAAGTAATTAAGAAATATTTGGCTAAATAAGGGTGCTGTTACCTTTTTGCTTAACTTTTCAAGATTCAAGATTCAAGATGTTTATTGTCACGCCGGTTATACAGGTACAATCGTGTGAAATACTTTTTGCTGGGAAGCTCCATTAAGAAAGAAACAGTAATTTAAGTAGCAAAGAATAACATAATAAAATAAAGTAAAAATAAAATAAAATAATAGTGTATTTACAATAATATACAGTATAATAATAAAGGAAATATGGTGTATGGTAAATATATACAAGTATTGCACAGGCATTTTTGTTTTTTATATTGCACAGAGGTATGTATTGAGTATTGCACTTTTTAATTGCACATATTTATTGCACATAGTGGGAGAGAGGGTGTTTGGGGGTGTGATTTATCGGTTCACTTCCCAGTAGTTAGACCAGTCCATCTTAAGGGAAGTTAGTATAAAGATCATTAGCCAAGAGGGTTCTGAGGAGTCACTGTGTTGTTTTTAAAATACATGAAATGCAAGCTAGACACATGTGACACATGTGACTCCACACATGGTACTGTGTTGCACCATAATCCAGGACGGTAATAATAGTAAATGTTATTCTTTATCTACATCCTTGGCAACAGTGTGTGCTTTATTTTTCCCTCAGATAATCAGGAAGGATCTACTTTGAGCACCTGTCCAGTGCCGACTGGTCAAACACGTGTGTGTGGGTGTCTGTGTGATTGAACCCATCAATTTGCAAAGATGGATTTCCAGCATCGAGCTGGGGGGAAGACGGGGAGCGGTGGGGTGGCATCTGCCTCTGAGAGTAACCGTGATAGGCGAGAGCGGTTACGTCAGCTGGCCCTGGAGACCATTGACATCAACAAAGACCCCTACTTTATGAAGAATCATTTAGGATCGTACGAGTGCAAACTTTGCTTGACACTTCATAACAATGAGGTGAGGAGACCCATGATGGCATTTTCATAGATTGTGTTATCTGAACTGGGTGTTATTTCTGGTTATCTGAGTATCTTGTTTGGCTAACTGCTCTCCTCTGCATTACAGGGCAGCTACTTGGCTCACACACAAGGAAAGAAACATCAGACCAACTTGTAAGTGCAATATGCAATTTGTATTTGTTTATGTTGTGTTTTCTGTGACTGATTCATTCTTCCTCAACCTTCCCATGACTGATAAACTTGTCAAGCCACAGGTCCACTTTACATATATTCAACTTGTGGTGGATCATCAGCTATTTTACGGTTGCTGTGAATTGACAGAGCAGCAACCCACTGTGTCCAGTGCGTTGATTAACAGTTAAAAACTGTATATTTTGTTTTTTTCAGAGCGCGGAGAGCAGCCAAAGAGGCAAAAGAAGCCCCTGCTCAGCCAGCTCCAGCAAAAGTGAAAGTTGAGGTTAAGAAGTTTGTCAAAATTGGTCGACCAGGATACAAAGGTAAGCTGGCTGCGTGGTTATGAATCAGTGCAGTCATTATATAGTTTATGCTGATCGTGGTTCACTGCAAATGTATTGCATTTTAATATTTGGTCCATGTCTTTGTCTTCTTTATAGTAACCAAACAGAGGGACCCAGAGACCGGACAGCAGTCCTTACTTTTCCAGGTTAGTGTGTTTGATGGGAATCTCTATGTCAAAAGTGTTGATTTGAAAGGGTTTTTGTTGTGTTGGAAAGATTCCTAAACAAAGTCAATTAAAGCTCCACTTAAAATAGACGCTATGAAGTTATTCAGTTTGCTCAAATTTTACTTTTTGTTTGGCCTTTGAGTGTGGTCTTGTCTCACCACTGACAGCTGAAACAGCTGTAAACAGATATTCTCCAGCTTCTCGATCCTTGCTCTCCCAAGGCTGGCTATATACTGTACTTCTAAGAAACTGACTTTTCCTCAGTCTGAAACAGCTGTCTTTACAGCGCCACGTTTTGTTTGGCATCTCTTCTTTATGGAGGAGCTTGCAAGCTTGTGATTCACAGCAGAGCAGATGTTGATAAGTTTAGCTTTTTGTTCAGAGTCCACAGTTTGTGTCAAATCAAAACCAAAGTTAAATGGCACACTTATTTTTGGTCGTAAACACAGCCGGAGCTGACGATGGAAGTAGCTAAGGAGTGAACCATCTGGCTTCCTTCTCATCTCTGTTGAGAGTTGCACACGAACAGTACCAATCAGGCACTCGCGAGAAATTGACGTTGGGTAAAGACAAAGTTTATGATCTGAAGCGCAAGCGAGCATTTTAATTATCCTGGAAACAGGAGTTTAGTTGGGTGATGTTAGAGGATGTGGGCGACACTCCGACTATGTATTGCGTAGTTTGCCACAAGTTTGAGGGCAAGGCGGATAAAACGGGGTTATTTTGTCAAATGCACGTCAAATGTCCCGAAAATTTTGCTGGAGTGCCATAACAAGAGCCGACAGCATCTCGCTTGCGTGGCAGCTAAGACAGCCGCAGACAGCCCCTCCTCCGGAGCGTTGCTGGTGCTTGTACGAAACATGAATGCAGAGACAAGTCAGGTAATTGCAAAACTAAATTAACTTTAGCCATTTTTATTTATATTTATTTGTATATATTTTTTTATTACATATATTTATGGTATTTATTATCTGTGATGATGCCTCTGTCTTTTTTATATACCTGTCTCTTTTAGCTATTTTAGCTTTAGGTCTTGTGTGATGTCTTTTAATGGTGTGTCTCGTCTGTTATATACGTTGTTGGGGAGAACGATATTTCGCTTCCATGTATGCCGAGTGTGTACTATGGTCGTGACAATAAAGAATCTTGAAATTTGATTATCGCAAATAAATAAATCTATTTGTATAGGGGCAAATAAAAAATTGACTCTGTGCAAGTAGATTTCTTACCCACTTGCTCAGTTAAATATTAATGTTGAACCCTGTGAAGTAAGCGATTGTATACTGTAATTGTCTCAGAAACAAAGCATCACTCCGTGTTTCAACCTAGAAAATTGCTTACCACAGCAGCAATGACTAAATATTGTTGTTTTTAGTCGCTGAGGTCAGACTGTCAAACACAAATCTATGGACTACCTGTTATTCTTTTCTCTGTTCATCA
The DNA here is from genome assembly GCA_916701645.2 of Sebastolobus alascanus. Classification (NCBI taxonomy): domain Eukaryota; kingdom Metazoa; phylum Chordata; class Actinopteri; order Perciformes; family Sebastidae; genus Sebastolobus; species Sebastolobus alascanus. The sequence goes on from CAKAOJ020000195.1 coordinate 375,075, forward strand.
GATTGACTACCCAGAGATCGCTGAAGGAATTGGACCCCGGCATCGTTTCATGTCTGCTTACGAACAGCGCATCGAGCCCCCTGATCGTCGCTGGCAGTACCTGCTTTTAGCTGCTGAACCATATGAGACTATTGCCTTTAAGGTGAGTGGGAGCTGTACTTCTGTTCTTACAGTATTTTTGATTTTGCTGCTGTGACGTAACATCAACATCTTTGCTCTTTTAGGTCCCCAGTAGAGAAATTGATAAGGCAGAAAACCGCTTCTGGACCCACTGGAACAGAGAAACCAAACAGGTGCTGATCAGCTGATTAACATTTGTTATCACAAACCCAACCTTGGTATTTATGTGACAAATGTGGCAGTATGGTTTATAACCTGTCTTTTTATTTTTCCTCCCAGTTCTTCCTACAGTTCCACTTCAAAATGGAGAAAGCTATTCCCCAGTCCAGCGGACCACCACCACCTGCAGGTGTGAAACGCCCCCCTCCGCTCATGAGTGGAGTTGGACCTCGCCCACCAAATGAGTCTATGCCGCCTCCCCCGCCGGGAGGGATGCCCCCTCTCCCACCCGGTGCTCCGGGTACCCCCCATATGCCCCCTCAGATGCCCATGCCCCCCATGCCAATGAGGCCGCCTCCTCCTGATGGCCTCATGTCTAATAATTGATCCCCTACCAGTGGATCATGATTGCTTTCTTTCATGGTGTTTTCAATGATGTTTAAAGTCTGCATTTAGTAGATTTTTATACATTTGTTTGGTTTATGTAAAGTATGTAGGGCAGCCCGTATGACCCCACTGTTTTGTAAAAATGCTTAGATTCTGGAAATGGAGCTGTGATTGAGAATAGCTCATCTTTTAAGATTCTGTTTTTGTAATTAAATTCTGTGGAGAAAAAGATGAGCCTCTCAAAGTCTGTTTTTACAAAGAAAGATTAACTGATGTATCGTGTGAAGAGAAGAGCAACACTGCAGAAGTTCCTGAAATATTTAGGCTTGAGGTTGCCCATCAGGATAAAAGCTTGACTTTTCTGGGGAGAAGAACTAACTAAAGCCAGGTTTCCACCAAAAGTTCCCAGGACTTTTAGTCCCTGGAACTATTTTTCAAGGAATTAGAAAGGTTCCTTCAGCCCAGTGTTGTCTGCGTTTCCATAGTGGTCTAAAGACCCGCAAAGATTAGGCAAATTAGTCCGCTGACGTATGTAAAAGCAACATGAGATGGGACGAGGGTTGCTGGTGGTCACAGCTGTAAACACACTCTGCAGCCTAAACGTCAGGTTTTATCTCACTGCGATGATATACTGCTGCATGGATCAAATTAGTCAAACTCACAATTTTGGTTTAGTTTGCCATGTTCAATACCGTCTAGCTACATGTTACTGACAGTTAGATGAACTGGCACGATTGATAAGCAATTTATTAAAGACGTCGATCTTTCAACACTAAAGGGAAACAAATGATCACATGGAGATTTAAAATAAAGCGGTCAGCACATTAAATGAACTGAAAATGCAAATGTCTCCATTACACAAAATCACATCTGTCTAGCAAAGCAACAACAAATTAAGACAATGCATTATTTTTGAGTCTCAGTGATATTTGAGAGATTTGACAGAGAAAATGTCTCATTGAATTCAATATTACCACCTTATCAAATAATTATCAAATCAATTCAGGTGAAAACTGTTGAGAAAAATGAATCGGCGTCTGCCACAGTAGAATCAACTCTTCGTCTTTTTCTTCTCTTTCTTTTCCTCCGGCTTGTTATTCTTCTCTGGCTCTGCCTCCTCATTTCCTCCAACCCCATCTTCCTCATCTGCCGCTGCTGCTGCTTCTTCTTCAGGTTCCTCCTTTTTATCTTTTTCTTTCTTGTCTCTGATTTCTTCGTCCCTGGCTTTCTTGGCTCTCCTGTCCTTTAATTTCCCTTCTCTTTGTTTAAGGAGTTTTTTGTCTGGCAGTGGCTTGTTTCTGAGACCACTAGATGCTCGTGCTGCCGCTCCTGTTTTTGACTTGACCCTTTTGACTTGTCCATCATCGTCGTCGTCATCATCGTCCTCCTCATCCTCTTCATCATCAAGGTCTGGCAGCCACCAAAACATGACCTCCCAAAGAGTTATCTCGGGCTAGAGGGGGGGAGCACACGTGTAGTAGTCGACACAATGCAAATTGGTACATGTACAGCTGTTCAGATTGGAGGATACAAGTGTGAAATGGGTGAATGTCTTTACCTCTGGTGGGTGTCCTCTGTGTCGTAATGTGCCTGGCCGTCTCACTGACAGTCCAACGTCTTCCTCCTCCTCTGCTGCTGTCCTCTGACCGCGCAAGGTTTCTGTTTTTTTTTTTTTTCAAAAAGAGACCACTCATTCACAGCAGACATGTCACTTTGTAAGTGTGATCCTACTTTTAGTTTACTTGCCATGAAGCCTCTGAAAGCCTGAGGTGAGCACCAGGATGGTAATGGCCACAAACAGACAGCGGTTGAGGGTGACGTTCTCCCACGGCGTTTCAATCTGGCTCAGGTTTTGGCTGGACAAGGCCTTATGTAAGGGTGCTGAGGGAAGTGCAAGAAAGAGGAAGGGAAGCTTTTATTGTGGTCCAGTAAAGTAAACACTGACAAGGGTTGTGAAGAAAGATGGGAATGACTCACTTGTTCGGGGGTAGCTGGGCTCCCTGAGTGAAATCTTGGGTTCTGCTCTAGGTTGCTGTGGAAACGGAGCCATTTCCTGGTGGAGAACAACATGTAGCTTAGAAGAAAAGATCTATTAGGGTTGTGAACGCAGTGGAAAATTGCTCATGTTGGTTGTTTTCCAACTCACCTCTCTGACTTTCCTTGTAGCGTACATTTCTGAAACAGACAGATGGAGATTTACTGAGGGGTGATGTCATGAATCATAAACAACCATTCCCTCAATCTGGAATTTATTTATCCACATTAATTTGATGTATATTCATACGTTATTGTTGGCTGACATTTTATTAACCTCTCATTTACATAAAATACACAGTCTACTGTGCCAACGTTTTTATTACAGACATAACAGCTTAACTAAGAGCCTACAGCCATGCTAGTGACTCCTTGAGGCTGTGCATTGAGCTAAATGCTAACATCAGCCTAATAACAGGCTCACAATGACAATGCTGACATAATCTTTACCACTTTCAACGTCTCAGTTTAGCGTGTAGCTTTCTAACATTTGCTAATGTAGCACTAAACACAAACCTACAGCTGAGGCCGAAGAGAATTTCAATAATTTTGCAGGAATTTTTTTTCATAAACGCAAGTAGGCCTATTGGACAATTAAAGGAACAGTGTGTAACATCTCGGGGGCTCTATGTACAGAAATGGATTATAATATTTCATGAGTTTATAATCACCTGAAACTAAGAATCATTGTGTTTTCGTTAGCTTAGAATGAGCCCTTCATATCTACATGGGGAGCGGGTCCTCTTCACGGAGTCCGCCATGTTGCTCTGCCATGTTTCTACAGTAGCCCAGAACGGACAAACCAAACACTAGTGAGAGGTCTTGTCTAGAAGGTAACCTGCAAATTGAGAAATCGAATCTGAAATCTGAAAAACTCTCGCGAGACTCGCTGCTCGACGACCTATTCTAACCTTGACTATTCGAGATCAATGCTTAACCTTAACTATCTCGCGAGAGTTTCCCCAACTCGCGGATTCCCTTCTAGACACGTTGCCCGAAGGCCGCCGTAGTTCTCCGACACGCTTGTGAAACTGCGGTAACGTGAGCCGCAGAGTGCAAAACCTTCCGTTGCTCCTAAAGTAGTGTTATTATGGTAAGGATGGCCTCAGAGCGAGTCGAACGACATTACCACGGTTTTGTACTTGGTGCCTCACGTTACCGCAGTCTTGGAAAGGGAGGAGTGAGCGGAGGGGTATTCAGCTGGTTGCCATCTGCAACCACACCACTAGATGCCACCAAATCCTACACACCGGACCTTTAAAGTATTCAGCAAATTAAATTGGCACTATAAAAACTCGGGAACACCAAAGTCATTAGGATTCATCCTTTGGGGATCTTAAATGACTGTACAAAATGATTTTAGTCTGGACCAAAGTGCTGGCAAATAAAAATATATTCTCCCACATGGTGTTTTTAGACTTTTAATTAAGAGCTCTGCCTCACAAGTAGGACTTTGTATGTGTTTGGAGAGAGTGTTATTACACCCACCATCCACTCAGCATAATCACTGTGTTGCCTTTTGACACGGAGTCATATTTCAGCAGCTCCCTATGCTGCTGCTCCCAAGTATTTATAGAGGTGTACAATATATGTACAATGGATGAAGGCTTTTATGTGCAGGCATTACAGCTTCTGTGTGTGTGTGCGTGTGTGTGTGTGTGTGTGTGTGTGTGTGTGTGTGTGTGTGTGTGTGTCGCCACCTGGTCTGCGGATCTGTCGAACAGGCTTCTGTGGAGGAAGATCTGCTCTTGGTGGCCCTAACTCCTCTTCAAATGTCTCATAGCTTTCTTCCATCCCTTCCCCCGAGAGAAAGAGAGGGAAGAAGATGGACTTGGCTCAAAACTGAGTTTGTTTAAAAAATGATTCAGCAGATTTAGACCAGAAATACTTTTCCTGCCAGCTCCCTCCAGAAACATGATGATTCAGTGGATCACAATGTCTATACAGCTGTTCTTCAGTATCAGTATTCTTCACTTTGTTAAAGTTATTCCCATTGTCTCATCAGCGTTCCACATTGGCTGCACACTACGATAAAAGGTCAACTTCTTTAGTTTATGAACAAAATTGAAGCCGTTTCTTGACCTTCACATTTACAGATGAGTGCTGCGAGGCCCTTGGCCTTGTCTTACATGACATTTCTACACGGATATTGAGCTAATGTCCTAGCAGCCCTATAAATAGATGAAGCAAAGCCACCAGAGAGACCGATGGATACACACGCAGCATATAAGGGCTGATGTTACCATTATACCTCCTAGCTATAGCCTCTCCCCTGTGATGAAGCCTATAACCTTTGACCCTGATTGAAATAAGGACCTACCTGCCTCGACATTTGGGGTCCTCCCCGGGCAGCGTCGGCGAGCCTTTGTCACGGAGCCTGTTGTTCCTCGGCAGAGACGGCAAGCGGAGTCACGCTCTGAGCTGTCTGACAGCCAAGCACAGGTGGCGGAGAATGAAAAAACAAAAAGAATTGAGTGTCAGTCAGAGGTGTTGACTGAGGGAGGGTTGACATTAACATGTGCCATACAGCTGCCAAATCCCACGAGAGGGCTGAGAGGGGAAGAAGGAGGCCACACCTTAAATAAGTTTTGGAAAACTCAGCCATATTGGAAAAATCTTAGAAAAATGTTATCTTATTTGGAATTTTGAGCAACTAGGGCAGCAGCAACTGTAAAAACTGCTTTTGTGTTTGTGTTTTGAAAACCAAATAGAAAGAACAAATATAGTTGTGTACGGTAAAGATTTTTATTTTAAGGATGCTTTCCCACTTTTTGTCTGAAACTGTGGACATTACACGGACACTCTTTCATTATGTCACCAGCAGAGAGCGCCGCTGTACTTGAAAGATGGAGTCCCAGGCTGCTTTGCTCCACTAATGAAGTCTGCAGTCTGTCAGACACACTAGCTGTCACGCAGGTTAACAGAAGCACTGACACATCTCCTGCTTATGAGCTGACCATCGGACGCATCCTCTACTTCAAACACTGAAGACACATATGTCCGTTTTATCAATCAAATTATAATCTTTATGTTTCCTTAGTGCATTATTGCATTATTTTCATTATTATTCTCATACTGTGTGTGCGTGCGTGCGTGCGTGCGTGCGTGCGGTAGTGCGTGCGTGTGTGTGTGTGTGTGATGGAGGCCGCTAACAAGAGGCAGTGTAAACAGATGTAAAGATGATTGGGTTATATCAGGGTGAGGTGGTTGCAGGCCACCTTTATGTGGGAGGAGGGAGGAAGTGTTGGTAAACAGACTTGTGGCGATGTTGATGACTCATACCTTTGCTGGGACTCGGCCCAATTCCAGCTGAATCACACATTGCTATACCCATCAGTCATCACTTTGAAGTGGACATAAGCTCTGTAACCTTTTGCCGTGGGTAGTCTGACTAAGAGAAGGCCGGGGTCTCAAATGAGCTGCATCATATGACGTCATGTCCCAAAACTGACACAACCAATCTCTGTCAGTTGTGGGTTTTTTTTTTTATCAAAATTGGGTGGCCCGCCACTTTGGTCCAGGCTGAAATATCTCAACAACTATTGGATAGATTGCCATGAAAATTGGTTCAGACATTTATGTTCCCCTCAGGATGAATTTAACAACTGGTGATTCTGTCATTTCTCATCTCATCTTTCTCATTTGTCCAATACTTTGGTTTATGAGTAAATACGTGCAAAAGCTGTACTTTGTGCTAATTAGCAAACGTTAGCTTGCTAACACACCAAACTAATATGGTGAACATGATAAACATTAGCATGTTAGCATTGTCCCTGTGAGCATGTTAGCATGCTGATGTTAGCATATAGCTCAAAGAACTGCTGTGCCTATGCAGGCCTACAGCCGGACAGACCCGCTAACGTGGCTGTAGATTCTTAGTCTCGTTACAAAAAAAATTACTTTGAATGGATAAAGTCATTTGTATAAAAAAACATACAACATTGCAACCAACTTTTAAAAATACACTTTACAAAATACAATATTTCATCTTAACCCATCAGTTGGTAAGGTTGAATCTCCATTTTCAATAGAAAATAGCAAATTTCATATTCTTTCAACCTCATTTTTCAAACTAATTTTTCAAAACACAGTAGCCTATAAACATAGCCTACAGTAGCCTGTGTCCTCCATGCTTCCATACTTTCTAAGTCAGTGTGCAGTTCACCTCAACACATCCCACCTTCAACTTAAAGGTGCTAAATGTGAAATTCAGAGCATCGTCTATGATTGAGGGATTTCCTCGACACGGCTCTCAACATGGCGACGGCTGAGCTGGAGGGGTTGAGTCTAGAAGGTAACCCGCAAATTGCAAAAACCTGCAAAAAGTCTTGCGAGACTTGCTGTCCGCAGCCTATCCTTATATTATGAGGTCATGCCTAAGGTTATGCCAAAACTTAACCATCTAACAAGAGTTTCCCAAATTGTGGGTTACCTTCTAGACATGACCAGCCGGTGCTAACAGCACGAACAGTGCAAACAACGGCAACACTGCTGACGGAGCTAACAGTGTTTATCTGAGAGGGAACCGGACTGTGGGCATTACACTTCTGTGACGACGCATTGGGTCGGGATGGCGTTATCAGCGGTAACTGCCGTATGAGTGCAGAGCGGCGACGATTAGCTAGCCGATGGGACTCACATGCACTAGCATGCACGGATCGGCTACGTAAAATAAGCACAGAAAAACTCGGATTACAACACACTCAGAGGGAGAGCGACTTCATTCTCTGCTCAGGTAGACATTACTCCTCTCTATCTTTACATAGCAAATAGTTGTTTGCTGCTATATTAATGATCTGAATTTAGAATTTAGCACCTTTAAGTTCATATTGTTTGGAAACAAATAAAAGTGCCTATTTGTTTAAGATACAAAGTGTACAATATGTTATGCATTTATGTGTACATGATGTGTTATATCTCTCATCCAGTATACAGAGCACACACTGAATATTGCAGTGGCATCATGTGTTCATTTAGTGTTATTCTTGCTTATAATGAGCTTGCCTGCAGACTTAATTGACCAAGTGCACACTCTCACCCCACTGATTTGTCAGTGCTTACACTGTAGTCCCAAGGACACAGCTTCATCACTAGTTAGAGAGCATCATCTGAGGGAACCGTTCTAATTGACAAGTGCGTTTGATTTGGATAAATTAATTAAGTCCTCCAACATTAAACTGAGCCTTCAGATTTCCTCCTTAATGTCAATAAGTAATCTGAGCTCCTTCTATCTTATTCTCAGCATGTGTTGAGATAAAAAAGTGAAACTCGGCCAAGTTTGGGCCAAAGTCTTAAAGAACGTCTGAAGGGCAACACAAGCCCTGTGTGGACACGTCGTGCCCAATAAGATGAGCAAACATTGCTCGCGGACATCTACGTTCCAGATTCAGTCACTGGAGAGATCCGAGCCAGGTGAAGCTTTTTGTCCCCGTTTTGTCCTTACATACTGGGGACTGTGCTCAGAGGACACACTGACCGTCCAGCACCCAGTGGGAGCTGCTCTATGCCCTCGTACACTGAGGAGTATGGTGGAGCGTGCAGCGTTAACTGTGTAGTCTGTCTCAAACTCACAGGCTTGAATGACGGGGATTTTAATTAATATTTGGTTTAATTGTTGTGTTTTGCAGTCATTGTAAAGGAAGAGCTGATGTGTCTGTATAAAGCTGACAGATGATGTGTCCAGGGGTCTCATTTATAAAACAGTGCGTAGGATCCATACTAAAAATGTACGTGCGCACAAAAGCCTAAAATGGCGTGCGCCAAAAAAAAAATCAGACTTATAAAACTGTGCGTACGCACACCTGCAGGCAATGTTCCCACATTCCACCTGGGAATGTGCGCAGGTGGATCAGCCTCCTATCCCGCCCTCGACACGCCCACATTCAGCCATAAATGGTCAATGCAAAGCACCTCATGAATGTTTCTGCATGTAAATGAGCCTGTTGATCAGTGGATCTTTACGGTAAATCACGGCGACTACCGAGAGGAAGATCAAAAAAAGGAGTTTTTTCCGATACAGAGATCGAGGTTCTTGTGGGTCAGGAGGTCCATGAACACTCGTTCCCTCCTAATTATTTCATTCACGTAGTCCTCACAGTGCCAGTGCATCCACCATGCAGCATGTTACAAGTCTCACGGCAGTGTTTATATGTTTACAGCAATCTAACTGGTCGATTCACAACTTGTCAAAATGATCGCGACAATCAGTAATATCCCCCACCCTGGATATCATTTAAAAAGGAAGTTTGATAGGTGAACACAATGTATTTATTTAAGTTTTTATGGCGAACTTGGCCTGTATTATGATTAAGACTGATAATGATATGACGATATGGAGAGTAACGATTGTGCGAGAGCTGTCACTGGCTTTATTTCCACACTTTGCTAATTTACTCAATCCATACTGTATGTGCAGGAGGTGAAGATGTGCTGGGTGGAGGTGACTGGAGGGAGCTGAGTGTGTGTTGCGCACCGCGGTGGCGCACTGGAGACAGTCTGATAGTTACATCGGACAGCCGTTTTCCTTTTGTCTATCTATACTGTATATGTCCCTATCTAATAAACCATAAATAAGTCATATCGTGTTCACTGCAGCGATTTTACACTTTATAAAAACTACTATCATACTTTGATATCTCCGATGATGATGATTTCAACAGCTACGTTGCTCCACAGCTGAGTGTCGGTAGTTCGGCCCGCTCCTCTGCGCTCCGGAGGTGGTGGGGGGGGGGGAGGACGTGAGACAGCGCTGATGAGATATTGAGCGGAATTTGCTTTGAGATTTGAGTTGGCTGATATATTTAACATTTGTAAGGTGCTTATGGGTTAAGTATGGCTCACTAGCACACTGCTGGTTTAAATATCTATGATAAAGTGGATCTATAAGTAACGTGTGATATGAAGTGACGTTAAATGTTTAATTTCTTCAATCTGGTTTCAATTCACCGCCTCACCATCTGCGTGGCCAGTTTCCCCTACCTCGGTGCCTCCATAATGTGCGTACGCATGGGTCAAAGTTTCCGTACAGGTGCGCACATTCTCCCGTCAAGTTTGTTTTTATAGATCACAACTGTTGCGTGGGAAGTGGCGTACGCACATTTCAGGCCCCGTTTTGTGCGTACGCAACGGTTATAAATGAGACCCCAGAGCTGTAGACATGAGACTTTGACATGAGTCAGACTTAAAGCCTCTGTATCCTTCAAACAAAATGCTTCTCCAATCGTAGAAGTGTCAAAAGCTTCCTCACCTTACACCTTTCCAAAGTCAGGAGGGCTGCGTCCAGCAATTTTTCTGAAACTTACAATCCGACAGTCAGAGGTGAGGAAGTATGCAGGATCTGAACTTTTTTCAACTTCTTTTCATGCGTACAGCTGAGTTCAATACCATGAAAGCTTTTGGAGAAAAAAGTGTGCACCAATTTATTCCCAGTTGTACAATTCATCGCATCTCACCCCTCTCCATAATGGCAGGCTTTTAACCTCCACCCTTTTAGACGTGTTCAGATTACACAATGTACAAACTAAGTAATTTGAAACATACTGAACCCTTCAAGTCACAAAAGTGAGGACTTCACTTTTACTTTACTGTTCTGAGACTGGGTTTGCTTGCATTGTTGCCTGCCGATTAGACTTGTCAGGCTATTAAATAGGCATTATCGGTCGCTATAAGCACCATAGATGTGGGTCGATAGGGGCCTACTACACCCGCCAGTTGGTTTTATCATCTATTCACATGGTAGATCATCGAAAAAAGGTATTAAAGAACACGACAGCGACCTCTAGTGGCCGTAGTAATTATGACAGGAGCAGAAGCGGAAGTAAGGCGCTGTAGTATAGACAGCATGAAACTCCATAAGGGAGACAGTTTGGGGCTGTTGGATGGGTCATAAAACTCAGGGTTTTTGCCCAATAGACCAGAGTTCACATCCCGTGTGAAACCAATAATATAGTTTTCTTTGTGTTTGTAGTAAACTTGAGATTAGAAGATTAACACATTCATGAAAAAATAGAAAAATTACATTGAGTCAAACAGGCCTTGCATGTCCACATACCTTGCATATTTAACCATTCGGCCTTCTGCCTTGACAGGACTTTGCGTCAACTACGTAGCTAAAAAGGTTATTTACACATAGACACTCAAGTTCTTTCTTGATCTTGCAAAGTTTCACAACTCAAGGTCTACAAAGCCTTTTCAGAGGCGCTCAGCCATATCACAATGTCTTCAAGGTTTTTCTCTTTTGTCATGCAGAGGGATCTGTTGACATGAAAGCGTAGTGTATGATTTTATTCATATTTCTTTAACACTTCTCATTCATGTCGGCTTTCAATTTAAGCATGAAGGTTCATTCTTGACCTTGGATATAACAGTTCAATAAAACATTTTTCTACAACCTTGAAAGCTGCAGGAAAAGCTAGTGGGCCTTGATTTGAGGTTGTTTTTGTAAAAGTATTAACACAGCTTTGAAAGAAAAATGCTCAAAAGACGTGTCATTTTAATGCCACGTCTTGCACGTCTTGCATCTTGACTTGCAATTTGCAAAAGACTTGTGACTTAACTTGGAGTTGTCCTGAAGAATTTGAGATGTGACACTTGTTCTGACAGACAAAGACTTGACTTGGACTTCTGCCATAAAACTTAAAGAGGACCTATTATGCTTTTGTGCGTTTTTCCCTTTCCTTTAGTGTGTTATATAGTTTTTTGTGGATGTAAAAGGTCTGTAAAGTTACAAAGCCCAAAGTCCATGCCAAAGGGAGTTACTCTCCCCCACACTCTGCTCCTGAACTGCCGGAAACGCCTTGATTGAAGTCTCGCCTTTTCTTCCATAATGTGGTGATGTCACCAAGTAACGCATTTGCATAATACCTGCCTAGTGGCTAGTTTGGCAGGCCCTCAAACAAAGCTAGTTAAAGTGGAGCTGGAGCAGAGTCCGAAGAGTTTGGTTCGATTGACCAATCACAACAGAGTGGGCCAGCTGACCAATCAGAGCAGACTGAGCTTTTCGGGCCGGTATGAGAAAAATAAAGCTTTTCTTGAACATTAAAACATGTGAACATGTTTTACTAGAAACCCAAAATACAAGTATGCACCTAAAAATGGGCATAATAGGTCCTCTTTAAAAAACAGCTCTGGATGTTTCACACCTTATCAAAATGAACACTGTGCAAGAATTGAAGCATGGTGATAAACAGTGGAGATGAAGTTAGAAGGAACTAGAACTGGGTTGGCATGGTGGATAAATGGACACCGATAGAGATGGAGATGAAGCTGCAGAAGTAGAAAATGATTTATCCTCTCTGGATCTCTCCAGAAATCCGGTTATTTAATGATACAGCCATCAGCTCTTACTGGAGTGCTGTGCTTCATCGAAACAAACAACCCTCTTCTGAGCAGCGTCAGCACTTCTAATTCAAATCATTCACATACAGGCGACAAGCATAGGTTGTATGTCCAAATGAGGAACATATGGAATACAGTTTATTTACACTACAGTGTTTTTGCATAATATATGTTGGTAAAAAGTGTTTAGCATAAATTATGCCTTTGCCTTGTGTGTGTTTGTGTTGTGAGTTCTGTCTACCAGCCCAGTCGCACAGCAGTTCATGAAATAGTGCCGAAATTGAATGTATTGATTCGTTTTCATGGACACGAACGTCTCGTAGGGAGGAGGTTGGGGTGTTCGTGTCCCGTGTGAAACCACAAGTCAAAGTAGATTTATTTGTCACGTAACTTCTGTATTTAAGTTACGACACTTCCAGAGTTATTTTAACCCAAAGCACAATCTTTTTGTAAACCTTACTAAGTATTTTTGTCACAGAACTTCCGTACTTAAGTAACAGCCCTTTTGGTGTTATTTTAAAACCAAACCACAAACCTAACTAAGTAGTTTGTTGCCTAAGCCTAACCAAGTCGATCTTCTCCTAAACCTAACTAAGTAATTTGTTGCCTATAAGCCTAACCAAGTCGATCTTCTCCTAAACCTAAGTAGTTTAATTTTGAAAAGACTGGAGCGGAAAGTGACACGTGCGTCACGTGTTGTTGACAGTCGTGCTGAGCGTCACGAAAAAAATGTGAAATTCGTGTCTATGTACACGAATCAAATAGATTAAATTTTGTGACTATTTCACGAACTGACGTCAGACTGTGTTGTGTCTACACACACTGACACAGGCTTTTGTGCTCGCTACGCTGACCCAGCAGTACACCTCCTCTTGTAGACTTTATAATTTATGTGTAGAATAACCCATATATATCTTTTATTTCTCCTAGAAACCAAACTTTAAACTGCTTTTACTCTCATTTTTATTTATTCTGGCATTTGTATTGCCTCATTACCTTTGTCCCTATATGCTATTTTATATAAATTATGTAACCAAAACAAGCAGCTGCCACCATGAGAGTAAAGCAGTGGGACTGAACTAGCAACCCACAGCCTCACAGGATAACCTGCCTGCCCTTCAGCACAGATATATCTGCCTGTGTGTTAAACATCCTCCCTCTCAGATGTGCTGACAGTGTAAAACCTGTATTTGAAGAGGAATGACACTAGATCCACAAGGATTCAGTCATATGTCTCGGCGCCGCTCGCCCTTCACTTTGAATCTCCAACCAAAGCCTTCATGTCCTCTTGGAGTCACTGTGGGACTCGGGTGTTTCTCTGTATCTCTTCAGGCAGCTTGTTCGGCCTTTGATCTGTCGGAGACCACAACATGTAACTGACCGGATCATGAGTTGAGTTCACTGGGGAGGGAGCGCTCTGCTGTAATCCGGACCGTGCCCCTCAGGGCAGATAGATGTTCAAATGTCCAAACAATATGATAAAGTGTACCTCATTTCCCCATCGCTGGAGGGGGAAGCAGAGGTGTTACGTCCAGAGAGATGCGTCTGAGAAAGAGTGAGATGCTGACCCAGAGGAATGCTGGGACATTGCCGGGTGGATCATGACTCTGCACAGTGTGATCTGAGAAGAAGATTAGGTGAAAGATTTTCATCATGTGCAGGCTATGCATTCTCCCCCCTCCCCCCCACCCCATTGATCTTTTTCTCCAAGTATCTTGAAGCCTTGTTTCATCATTATGGGATGAGCTCGCAGGAGAGGAGAGATGAGAAGCAAAGAGGAGAGAAGAGTAATTGGTTAGAGATATTGGATTTCTTAAAAGGCACGGGAAATCCAATTGATAGTGTTTGATTGTGAGCATTAAGTTCAACTTTATCACCTCCCTGCTACAGAGCCCAATGTCTATTCTATGTAACTTTGGTGTTATGATACCTTTACATCATCTTTCCTTCCTTTTCACCTTTTAAAACTGGTTTCTTTTATGTTTGTTTCTCTTGGGAGGCATGACCGAGCGTCTCTTTATTAAACTACTTCGCTTTCACAGTCAAACACCGGAGAGTTGCTCGTCCCTAATATGTACAGTTTTCTCCCCTACTCTCTGTCTCTCATTGTGTCTACAGGCCAGTTTATTGATAGTGTAATTTGCCCCGAGATTGTGCTGCGGTCTCCCGGGTGCTATGTGTATTAATTACCATCTATTCATCTGAGGCTGTTCAGCCTTTCAGCGTGCTGCAGAGCAGCGGTTCCAGGCCGATGCCTCACAGCTTCTGTCACAGCCCTTAATGCTCCGGCCAGGAGCGCTTATGCCTGTGGGAGACGAGTAATGTGCAACCTCCTGCACCGAGGAAGAGTGTGATCTATTACTGCTGCTCGGCGATGACCGCGTGAGTCTGGACATGTGCAATTTTGAGCTTTGATCACGTGATATCACAGATTATGAGACGCTTTTTGTCTTCATTGAGGTCTTCAGCGTCCCCTTTTCGATGCATGTTTAGTTTTGTTTACAGCTATTGAATTGATCGCCAACTATTTTGATAATCGATCAATTGGTTTGAGTAATTTTTTTAAGAAAAAAAAAAGGAAAAATTCTCTGATTCCAGCTTCTTAAATGTGAATATTTTCTGGTTTCTTTACCCCTCTATGACAGTAAACTGTTGTGGACAAAACAAGACATTTTAGGACGTCATCGTGGGCTTTGGGGAACACTGATTGACATTTTTCACCATTTTCTGACATTTTATTGACCAAACAACTAATTGATTAATTGAAATAACCTACAGATTAATCAACAGTGAAAATAATCGTTAGTTGCAGCCCTAGTTGTACGCACATAGGCCTGTATAATTAATAACTCATTCCAGTGTCTTAAACTCATTAGGAATTTGTGAAACTGCTAATCACGCTTTCATTTGCACACACAGAGTGAGACAGGAAGATGGACAGAAGGAGAGGAGGGGGGGATTTTTGTTTTGTTTTTGGGGACAATTTGATGTAAGCACTGATAAAGAACACCACTCCTCTGTCAGCTACAAGCACACAAGATGTGTATATTTAATATCAAAAACATACAGAGCTGATTATCCCAAGTTTCTCTGTTTACTGTTTGTGCTCTCTTATCCTCTCTGACATTCAGCATTCTGACATTTACCTAATTATCTCTCTTGTAGAATTCAAGCTCAGTTTCATCTTGCTAAAAAGGTGCCCCTCTTTTGCTCTCATATTGGTGGCTGCTAAGAGGAATGACTGCTGCATAGCAACATCCTAAACCCTCCTCTTACTCATCCATCAGCCTTCTTCTCTGCCTCATCAAGGAGCCTACAGTACAAGCACTTAGTGTCTCTCTGCCCATCTCAGCCATCAGTAGCAGCGTTCAACCTGTGCATTAGGAATATTGCGTTCAAAGGCTTTATGGGCAATATGTTGTAAGTGGCAGGAGGGAAAGTGTGACAAAATAGGAGTAATAAACTGTTTAGGTAAGAATGTATCAAGTAAATGTATATGTAAAATGTTGTGTAATTCCTTTAAAGGGGCTAGATGTCAGAATCAGAATTTTTTTGTTAACAGTGACACCTTAACGACAGTCAGCGACCTGTTGTTCGCGCTTATGTAGGCGCGAGCGAGCATCGGTCGAAACAGTGATGGTACATTTCCACAGTCTCCGTCCTTTCCATGCTTCCCATTCATTGTCTATGTAAGCAGCCGTGCAATGCATTCTGGTTGCGTGGCGGCGCGATTCGAGACACGGACCTTCACGTCGCCCGCTCCTCATTTGCATAAAATTGAGGTCTAGGCTACTTTATGCAAATCAGGGGCGTCCGGCGGGACTCGCCGCTTCTGGAAACTCACTGGAATCTTTTAAACTAAACGTTGTCGATCTAAAATAACTAAGCACTCACGAGCGTGCATAATGTCACATCTGTTGGTTTTCCCGGAAAAAACGGCCCGTAGTCTTCACATTAAAAGCAGTCTATACATGCTGATAAAGGAAAACCAGAGAGTTGCGGAAGGTCTCATTTTTTAGGTTAGATTACAACCTGTTTACACATTGGCAATAAAAAAAATGATTAAAAAACGTTTATACAAAAAAAAACGTACATAAATTTCCTTTAAAACAACAACTTCTGCTATAGATGGTGTTTTTGGAGAGAAAAATTAGGTTATGTAGGAGACAGAAGGCTTTAGAGACCCGAGTCGGTCCTGTTGTCATTTTCCTCTGTGATTAGTATTCACATCTGCTGCAGCTTTCATTTGTGATCTCAACATTATAACGTGTTCTTCGCAGCCTTGCCGGCTGATTTCGAAACCGACATCGCCACCATTTTCTTTTCTTTTCCAAGAGACATTTTACCCTCCGCGCCCCCCTCGCCGCCTCTCTCCCTCCGCCGTGTTTGTGTGCAAGCAGCCTTTCAGCCGGCCCCTGGTTGTCAACTGATTGTAGATAATTACAGCTATTTGACTGCAGCTTTCACTGCCAGTCCTTTCTGGAGGCACTTACAGAGGGAGAACATGCCAAGCGGAGGCCCTTAACTGCCTCTGCGGATAGCTACGGACACAATGGGGGAGAAAATGAATCATATATCTGACCGATGCTGGTGCTGGGAGCGATTCACACACGAAGCATAAAGCAAAACCTCAATATCTAAACAGTAAAGATGCAATACTATCATCTTCCTAAACATTTAAGCGCTGCAACACACGTTATGCAGAAAGATAATTCCCTTTTTTTCAAGCAAAATGTGATTGAAATGTGACTGCACTCAGAATGAATGGCTCAATTTTATATTGAGGAATGAAATGACTTACAACTAGACATAATTTGGTGGCGGTTTCAGTGGAAATTGAGTTCTTCTTCTGTCTAGTTTTGTAAGGACCGGCCCGCTCTCTCAGATATTATGAGCCTAATCCTGGTTTGAAGGAATGTAATTGTTCTGGAGCTGTCGTACATGCCTCTCAGCTCAGTGCTATATCCAGAACAGTAGGAATGAGTCAGACTCTTTATGATGACAGCCTCTCCTCTCTTTCTTTCTCTGTCTCTCTGCCTGCCTGACACTTTTTCCTCTTCCCCTTCTTTCTCTTTTCTCTGCTCATTGTCTTGTGCGTCTCCCTCCCTCCCTCCTCCTCCGTCGCCTCCTGCTTACATAAGCTGCGTCGTGTGCATTGACAGTGGAGAGACATGAGGACCCATCACAGCCCTCACTCAACAGGAACCCCCCCTTTTCTGTCTGCCTCCTTGTTTCATGGGGAGCCATGACAGCTGCACACTTGACCGCGGGCGAAAGTGGATAATAGCGAGTGAGATCAAAGCAGAAGAAGATAACACACACACACACACACACACACACACACACACACACACACACACACACACACGCTTTCTCCATCTCCATCTTGTGCATCTCTCTCCCACATCCACTCCTTCTCTCTGACTCTCATTTGACATACATGAGGAGAATTACTTTCAAAGTGGACCCAAAAGTTCAAAGCTTGGTTTTTTATTTATTTTTTTACGTTTTATGATTATATTCCCCATGATGAAAGGAGATGCAGGGTTGACAGAAGTTGAAAGTAAAAGAGGGATAAGCACGCGTCTGTTGGTACCCACGGAGCAACTAACAGGACCCCCAACTCCTCGGCAAATGTAACAGTCTGAGTTTAAAGAATAAATGTTTTGTTATATCGAAATTCTCTTTACATCCCGTCAGCAATCCATAAATCGAATGCTCTGACCAAAAAAGGAAAAAAAAACGGGTATCTGTGATTGTCGCAGGACTGTAATAATAAGCCTGTTTCATGTGGCCCGAATGTAATGATTAGACGGGCTACCTGCCTGCCTCCGTGCACTCATTGCGCGTCACCGGAGTCTTCCACAAGCTGCTAGCTTGACAACTGTGAGTACCAACAATAGCCACGTTTGTTGTTTACGTTCATAATGATATCTTAGTGGGGGAGTGGCTTTTGGGGGGAGGTCTGAACGGACGGACTGTGGCGACTTTCTCACTAGATTTTGTGACTTATGGAGCTATGTGCTGTATACTTTCATTGCAAAAGAGTTGGCAACACTGGGCTGGGTTTTTCAGTTGGTTCATTTTATTAAAATCTAGTGTACTCTTGCTAGTTTCCCAAGATTACTGACCCTGCCTTTAACCTTACAAAAAAACAAGAAATGTTAGTAATCCAAAAACTTGCCGGTGCACTACCAGTCCTGTCAGATATTTAGTTGTTAAGCAACAGAGCTCACATTATGACAGGCTAACAAGAATACAAAACAGATGCGTTGGCGCGTGCCCTGATAGGATCTTTTTTTCCCTCCTTGCTGCTCTATCACTTGTCTCAGTTTGTATTTATGGGCTGTGAAATGAGGCGGCCAGAGGAGAAGCAGGAGATAGAAGAACTACGGGGGGTGAAAGATGGCAGTAAGTGTACGATTATTGAACTGAACTGTGCCCTCTGGTCTCCTTCAGACTCGTATGGTCTTGGAAGGTATGAGCACAGATTCAGACGCGCACACACACACACACACACACACACACACACACACACACACACACACACACACAGAGACAAAAGGCCAAGCCTTGCTTTTTTGTTTATCTCGCCACTGCAGGCACTCTGATTTCCCATGCAGGCTCACATATGTGATTGCTGAGCCCACCGCGTGTTTGCTGGCACCTGACGGCAGATTTCTTATTGCCTGTCTGTTGAGTGTGTGTGCACGTTGTACATGCCTGTGCTTATTTGTGTGCAGTGATGATTATTCCTTCTAAAAAGAAAAAAAAAACAGAACTAGCAATCATTTTTGAACATTTGGGCGAAAAGGATGCTTTCAGCCAAATGTTCACCCCCCTGTCCAGCTGGATATATTCTTTTGCACGTGTGAATGGTTGCATAGATGAGAAGCCGCCTCCTTTGATTCATCCCCACTGGGTTATTTGCATGATTGTGACCCTGTAGTGCCATCGCAGATCATCTAGAAATGTTATGTGATTATTCATGTATTTTTTTTTTTTGCTTCTTTAGTGCTCTGGAGCTGTGCTTTTATCTATGCCTATTTAGCATTTTACAGTAATCCAGGGAGCCAGATATACAGCCCAGCTCAACATAGAACTGCAGAGAACAATAACAATCGATACGGGATCAATACAGGAGGGAGACGCGTGACAGGCTGCTTGTATACTGTATGTATAATGAAACGTCTGCTTGATCGTGCGTTTCTGTTTGTGCGGACCTGCAGCTGGCGATAAGAGGGTGATCAATGCCTCGTAATAATAGTCCAAGACTGTTTCCATTTCAGCTGTGCGTAGGAGTCCCACGCCAGGTGCCAAAACGAAATAAGATTACCATTTATTCTCTCAGTGCAGTTAGAGTGCAGTGATTAATGCAAACCTGAGCCTCATTTATCAACGTTTTCTCTTCTGTATGCATGAAACGCCACGATGCTTGACCAAGTGCGTGTTAATTTGTTAATATATCACAAGATAATTGGTGTCCGCTGTGAAAGTAAACAGGAGCTCCGACTAGAATCAACCTTTCTGCAGATGTGACGCATTATAAAACAAACTGTTGTTTTTTTTACTTTCTTGTGCAGAGACAATAATTCAGTGCGTATGTGCTCTCTGTAACAATGAGGCCTGCATCAGCTGTGGCTCGCTGTGTTGCCGTGGCCCCGGTCTCAGGTGTTAGGTGGTCATGCCAGACAGAAAGCGGCCCCATCCTGCATCCGAACACATCATCTATCCCCCCTCAGCCGCGCTCTCCGCTGGGAGATGGAGCCCTCATCACTCACCTCTCTCCATCAGCCGCGGTGATTGGCTTATTATCAGAAGTCCCGCACAGACGAAGAGCGGGGCCGCGCATCACTGCACACATCACAACACTTATTATGAACCCCTAGTACACAAACACACACTGACTACACAAACATCAAAGGAATCTAAAAGGATAACACCTTCTTTCTTTGTCTCTGTCAGTTTTAATAGCCTGATGGGACGCAGGCATTAAACACACACACTTGAATGTGAAAACACACTGGTGCACACACACGCTCGTAGTCATAGTTACAGAGGTTGATGGTAAATAGCGTTTTGTTTTTTTTACTTTTTATTTATAACAATTTTTCTTATTATAAGAACTGTGAGCAAAAAGCAATTAAACAAAAAAAGCAAAGAAATATGAGGTCATGGGATGATCAGTAAATCAAGGCAAATTTAAAAATAAAACAATTTAAAATAAAATATTGCACACGGCACATACAATATTTATGAAAGATGTTTGGTACCGCTCCAATTTTGAATGTTATAGTCAGTTTTTCCTGGTCTTATAATATCCTCTGTGGCTCTGGAGGGATCTTTGTCAAATCTGAATAAATTACATTGAGGAGGTCATAGTCATGTCATTGGGGTTATCTCTGCTTGGACTTGGAGAATTCAGATTTATAGTCAGGTTTATAACAGAGAGCCTGCATTTCAATCCAACCCGGTCTCCCTCCCAACTCGTCAAATAGCCTATACCGCCGATAGGGCAGTGCCCCGCGGCATCTGATACCGACGTACGGAGGCAGACTTTAGCAACTGTATGTGACGAACTGGACTTTTAACCAACTCCAATGTAAACCCAACCGCTGCATTATTCAACGGTTGGAGCAACAAGTGACGTAGTATTAATAGCATGAGAGTCCACAAAGGGCAGGCAGGAGGGGTGGTGTATGGGTCAAACAAACACAAGACTTTTAACCAGGAGACCTGTTCGTGGCCCGTGTGAAACTAAAAGTAACGTTGACTTATTTTGTCACGTCAGACGTTAGTCACGTGACTAGTCCTCGTTAGTATCGTCAGTCCCGTGAGTCATTAGTCAGTGAAGTTAACGTCAACCACGACCGTTTCCTAACCCTAAGTAAGTGGTTGTGTTGCCTAAACCTAACTTCCTGTGAAAACAGAAGTTTATTTTGAAAGGACACTATGCATTTAATTTTGCATATACTGACACGTCCAAAAGTAACGCAAGAGGGGTAACCCGCGCGTCGGTCTCCGATGCTGAGGGGCGCTGATCAAGCCGTGGTAATTGTGTTGGGAGTAAGAATGTGCTGAAAGACGTGGGAGGGGTGTAACAAAACATGATGTTGAGTTGCATTATGGGAAGCGTAGGATCCCGTGTTTTTGGAGTTTGACATGTACAAAGCACTAAAAGTCAGGATATATCGGCCTCTGCTGCTTCAGTTTTTACTCTTCTTTTATTAGTCTGTGTCTCATGAGTCCCCAGACGTCATGGATGTGCTATACTAAATTACTGGAGTGCATGTTTATGGTACAGAGCAGTCATTCCCAAAGACTGGGTCGGGACCCACAGGTGGGTCGCAGGAGATTTTATTATAGAATTTCTTCCATGGTCTTTTTTTTAACATTTATACCTGCAGTACACCTTTTGGCCACATGAGGGAGCCTGAATGTTCATATTCATCTGAAAATTGTAGGCGACTTATAACATTGAATCTAATATGAAAGGCTAGCGTTCCTTCTGTTTGTTTTACTGATGAGAGGAAAAACACAAGAGCCTGTTAACTCTTCCTAAATGCATTTAACTTGTGTATTTGTTTTCAATAACGCGTGTATAAAACAAAGTTGTGATTTATCAAATGTATATCTCTTTGAAATGGCTGGTTTACCTTTTCAGGATAATATAAGGTGATGCGGAAGTGGCAGTAAAAATGGTCAGGATTGTTCAAATTCGCTCTTCTCACAATTTATAGACATAAGAGACTATTGTGAATTGGGTCACGATGGTTTGTCATTTTTAAAAAGTGGGTCCCCAGAAAATAAATTTGAGAAACACTGGTTTAGAGTGCTATTAATGGACTACAAATCTAGGCTACATGTTCTTATGGAGCCTTACATGCCATAACTGTATACTGTGAGAGGCTGCAGCAGGCTATTTAAAGTACAGAACAACTATAATGCTGCATTACATCACATCAGTGAGTTCATAGTGCAGTCAAATGCACAGTGTGTGCCAGCTACTGCCAGTTACCGCCTGTCTCTGTTTACGGAGAGGCTTGCTGGCCATATGCTTACTGGCTCTTCGCTTGGCTCAGGGCAGCAACTAGGTTTAGTCTTCTACTCTGAAATCCTTCTATAAAAGCATTACCAAAAGGGGAAACAACAATGGTCAAGTGGTGAGGGCCTGTACTGTATCGGCAAAGCTCTTCGTTGGATGCATCGGCAGCAGAGCGTGGTTCTGGTGTAATAAACAGTGCAGGAATGATCGCTCAGTGTTTCAGGCCTGATTTCACTTCAGCCATAGAGAGACAGAGAGACGAAGACAGAGAGATAAAGCGTGATGGTTCAGTGTTGGAGTCGAGGGTCCGGGGATCAGCATCGTGTGTGCCCGAGTGTGACAGAGAAAGAGTGAGTGCATGCACGTGGGTGTGTTGTTTTCCCTATAGCAGAGGATATATTTTTTCAGTCTGAGGTGAATAGAGGTAACCACCAACAGTCTTCCACCTTCCTTCTCCCTTATCCTCTTTGCACAATCCTTCCATTTTCTGGCCTCTCCGCCATCGTGTCTCCAAATGCCCTCTAATTCTGCAACCAATTTCATAGTGTATTTCTGCCAAAGCCTTCACTTCTACCCACTCACTTGTCAGTCCTCCTCTGCTTCACGCTTTATATATTCTGATTTAGACCCCCCCCTCTTTCAGGCCGGTTAATCTCTCCCTCTGTGTTGCTCCAATCCCTACCTTTCAATTCCCTCCTTTCCTGGATCTTTTTTTCCTCTTTCTCAGCTCCATCCCTCTGTGCACTTCTCCCTCACCTCTTCCAACCTGGCTCTAAGCCTCGCTTCTCTAAACCCGGCTAGAGGCCCCAAGTGCTTAAACAGCGAGGAACTGTACCTCTTTTCTGAGGGCTCGGAAGAGCTTGAGGGTGTGTGAGGTTTAGTATCTTTCGTGTTTGTGTGCGCTTCAGAGACTGTCAGGGGAGTTGCGAGTAGTACCAGTGGTGATTAATGCGCTGTCTTTTCTCCCCTCATGCAGATCGGACATCCTGGGAGGGGAAAGGCAGCACAAGGACAGGAAGTGGGGCAGCAGGAGAGAGGAAGTCAACTAATGAAATAAATTGTTTCCACTTACTTCAGGGGAGAAATGTGCCGATTTGCCCAGGTTGGACAGAGCACAACCTATTAACATTCAGTACGTGTGGATTTTCAGAGCAGAAAAAAGCTTCCCCTTATATTCTTGGAGTTAATGCAGGGCAGCAGAGGAGGTGGAAAGGTGAGGAAAGGTGAAAGAATCCTCTTACTGTCTAGAAAGTGTGGGTGGCCGAGTTGAATAAACTTGCAGCAACTTCTTCTACAGTGCCCCGTTAGCAAGGTTCTCGGAGGTCAGTAATAGTTCTTTTGTATGCGTTTAGTCTGTCAAGTACAAACTGAATACATCTTCCCATCCTTTCAAACAGCTGCTGCTTTCCACTCATTTATCAACAGTATGAAAATCAACTGGTTAAGGAGGCAAAACACTTTGGTTCAGGCCAGGGAAAGATTGTGGTTCTACTATAGACTGTATAATAAGTGGATGTAGTCACCGTGACATCCCCCATTGGTTTGTGGACTATGGTTTTGAAGCCTTGTGTTCGGCATTTTAGCTGTTGCCTTCAAAGACATTTTTAGGCAACCAAATGTTAATATTAACTTTCATGAACTGAAAACACACTGTGAAAGGGTTAAAGTTGTAAGACGAAAACACGGACAACTCCCAGACCGGACAACTCGGTGGTAGCGACCTGTCAATCACAAGGTAGCCACGCCCTAAAGCATACCCTGTTTTATGGTCTATTTTACCATAAATGGGACCATAATTTACTAAATCAACATCATGCTGTATTGAAGAAGACTTGAAACTAGCAATTGAGACCATAAACTCATGTTTACAATGTTTACAGAGGTAATAAATCAAGTGAGAAGTAGGGTCATTTTCTCATAGACTTCTATACAATCAGACTTCTTTTTGCAACCAGAGGAGTCGCCCCCTGCTGGCTATTAGAAAGAATGCAAGTTTGAGGCACTTCCGCATTGGCAGTAAACACATGCTTAATGTCATGAATTAAATAAAAACACGTGCTTAGGTTCAGGCAATAAAACCACTATAGTTAGGTTTAGGGGGAAAAAACATGGTTGGGTTTAAACTACTACGTTTGTAAAGAGAAAATTATACTGAATGATGTGAACAGGGGACACGAATGAACAGCTGATTGTAACGTGAGCATGGGACATGAACAGCAGTCTCCTGGATGAAAGCCTTATGTTTGTTGGGCCCATCCACCTCCACTCCCACCCGTCACCTCAGCATTTTCCCCTGAGCCTTTAATATTGACGCGAACGGGTTTACATTGTAATTAATGGAAAGCCTGGTGCGTCTCATACCGACGCTAAAGGGTATCTTGTGCGTCGGTATCTAACGCCAACGGCTGTGTGACAAAGCGTATGTATTTAACGCCCTGGGAATGAGAACGGACTGGAGCCACACCATGACAACTCACTTTTGTATAATCCTTAATTCAACTTAATTCACATTATTCTTCTCACAACTTCCATGTTTGCTTATTTTGGCCAAAAAAAAAGAAAAACCTCACATAAATGGATAAATAAATAGATGAAATAGTTAATTAATAACATTTGAAAGAGTTAACTGTGTCACATACTATCGATAATGGACATCAGTGTAGGAAAGCAGTGTAGCCTGCGATTTAAAACGCTCTCAATTTGTAGTCAACTTAATCGGCTAAAACATGTATGGTCTTTCAATCCCCAACTACTCCAGCCACCAGAGCTGTGCGGTGGTAAATGGGTAACACTGAGGCGTGAATATATTTACTTGTGGAAGTGTGAAGCGCTGATGGAAAAGAGTATCTGTGCTCAGCCCACAATTTCTGGATGAAGGCTTTAAAAGAGAGAAGTTGGGTGGATGAATGTGGTTATGAGGTGTGATAAGGGCGTCGAAGAAATAATTGCAATTCTCCCGTCATGGAGGCTTGGGCTTGACTCCAGGTTACATTCTGCCTGCTAGGACTATAGAGCAGGTGGATGGAGGGAGATATAGACACGGAAATTAATTAAAATCCTCCCTCTCCTCCCCTTCTCTTTTTATGCATATAACCGCTCGCTGCTCGTGACCACAGGGTTGAGAGCCGCAAAGCTGGGAGGAGGAGGGCAGAGAATGAAAGGTTAGAGCGGGGAGAGAGGGATACACTGGAACTGAGAGAGGCGGAGAGAGGAAGCAGAGTGATGAAGGTGAAAGATTAATAACCGCCTTGTCCTTCGCTAACAGCCTACTAGATGTAGTCATATCCACAGCCATCAGTATGTGTGTGTTGGCAACCGTGGAAGGCTTAGTGGGCTTGGATACGACATCTGCTTCATCTTTACACCTGGAAACTGCCCAAAACATCCACCCTCAGCCCTCAGGCTTTGCTTTTGGGATCATGACTGCACTTTTTAACAGGGGGGGTGAGGTGTTTTGGTAACTTTATTTTGCGGGTACATAATTACCTAATAAAATAAAAGTTCCCTTGAAAAAACAGTGTCATTTGATGCACATTTTAAAGGCCCTGAAAACATATTTTATCATATATATCAGCTTTTTATGAATAATGAGATACAACACTTCAACCGTTTTGGTTAATTAAAGGAACGAGGGGATCTTAGCAGAAATGTAATATAATATTCATTACTATGTTTTCATGTATAATCACCTGAAACTAAGAATCGTTGTTTTTCTTAGCTTAGAATGAGCCCTTCATATCTACATACAGAGCGGGTCCTCTTCACGGAGTCCGCCTTGTTGCTCCGCCATGTTTCTACAGTAGCACAGAACGGACAAACCGAACACAGGCTCTAAAGAGAGCCTTTTGCGTTTTTACATTACCTGAAGGCTACCGTAGTTCTCCGACACGCTTTTGAAACTGTGGTAACGTGAGCCATAGAGTGCAAAACTATGGTACTGCCAGCCGCCGTCTGATTTCCGTTGCTCCTAAAGTAGTGTTATTAGGGTAAGGATGGCCCTGAGCGAGGTGAACGGCATTGCACTCGGACGTTCACGTTACCTCCCACAGTCCAAAGACTTGCAGGTTAGGTTAATTGTTGACTCTAAATTGCCCGTAGGTGTGAATGTGAGTGTGAATGGTTGTCTGTCTCTATGTGTAGATAGTCTGGCGACCTGTCCAGGCCTTCGCCCAATGTCAGCTGGGATCGGCTCCAAGCCCCCCCCCCCCCCAAGACCCTGAATAGGATAAGCGGTTACAGATAACGGATGGATGATTTATTTAGCTTGTTAACTGGCTACTTGTTAACAACGACAACAACGAGCAGCGCACGGAAAAAGGAAGTCTTGGCCCGGATATCCGCTGGCTACCCCAGAACCCCAGAAATATAGCCCCTTGTCCCCAGATGCTTATCCGTCGTCAGACCGATGGCCGATGGGTTCAACGATTGGTGTTATGTGGTGCCTTCAAATGGAACTCGTGAGCTCATGTTTACAAGTCGCGTACACGATATGCTTGGCGTTCAAGGGGTTAAGTCGTGAGAACACCGCTGCTAAGTAACGGCAATATTAACGTTACTGTGGGCGTCTAGAAGCCACAGAGGCTAACAATTTAGCAAGTTAGCAAGTGGATAACATAATGCAGTAAATGCAAAGGCATAATGACAGAGGAAAAACATTCGGCCGTTGGTAATATCAACATTTTCCTCAGAGCTATTATAAAATTACGAAGAAAAACAATATACGACTAAAATTACAATTCTATTAACTTATTATGCATCTAAAAAATTACGCCAACAAACACGTCACAACTCGTGAACTCAGAGCTTTCAGAAACTTTCTACTGATGAGGTCGTGAATACCACAAGAGGGGGGCGTTCATATGGACTCTCCTCTTGTAAACGGTAAACACGACCCCATTTCAAGGCACCAGTAGTTACCGTCTCAGAGGACATCAGTCCCTTTTTGCTTTGTGTACCGGTCACCTCAAATTGTTATGGCGGCGTGGCCCAGGTGACAGCTGCCAGCTGACTGACGTCTGTTTGGATCTCACCTGCAATTACCGTTTACCGCCATAGGTGCCAACCAAAGAGAACGAAACGGAGACCTTTGAGATTGTAACTTTGAAATCATTCTTTTCACCCAGCAGAACACGCTATTGATTACACCTTATCAGTTTGTGATATAGCGGTGTCTTTTTCTGTGCACCTCCAAAGAAATGCGTTTTCATCTA
The DNA here is from genome assembly GCA_916701645.2 of Sebastolobus alascanus. Taxonomy (NCBI): domain Eukaryota; kingdom Metazoa; phylum Chordata; class Actinopteri; order Perciformes; family Sebastidae; genus Sebastolobus; species Sebastolobus alascanus. The sequence goes on from CAKAOJ020000195.1 coordinate 402,366, forward strand.
CGTGTGTGAATGAACCAAGAAACTAAAGAAAAGGTTTGGAGAGAGTTGCTGTTTTCCAAGCAGACATGGATTAAGTGTGTTTATATGAGTGTGTGTGTGTGTGTGTGTGTGTGTGTGTGTGTGTGTGTGTGTGTGTAAGAGTGCTTTCATTGGGTTTTTAATCAGGGCGTCACGCTCTCGGTTCCGATTAGGTACAGCAGGCAGGGCTCTCCAGCCGGCTGCCTCTGAACAACAACACTCTCTAAAAAGCAGATAATGCTTCTACACTCAGACTCAAAGAAAATCAACAGCTCTCCCCCTCTCTCTTCCTCCTCTCTTTTCCTCCTCCACATCTGCGGTCCGAATCAGATCGATGCTGTGAGAAAATGAAACTCCACATCGACGGGAAGGTGAGAGCACCGGCCTCAGGTACGAGATGTGTCTTGTGTCACGTGCCAAAAAGAAAACAAGAGAATCTAATATGAGGAGTATGATTCAGTGATGTGTCCTCTGGCCTTCCACATGACACAAACCATTTTCAAACATCAACAGATGCGAGGCAAAATCTCGCACACGCCGCGGAGACGCACAGCCACAATAATTGTGTTTTTGTGTCGTGCGCATCTGCAGTGACAATATGTGATCCTCACACTTCATTCCACATGTCAAAATACATTATTCTCGTTGCATCCCGTTAATTGACTCATCTTTTTTTCATTTCATCTCTAGCCAGCGTGTGTACAAGGACTCATCTCCAGGCTCCTCTCCCTCCCGTCTACTGGAGACATTATGACGAGCTGAAAAAGGGAAGCAATGAAGATGAGTATGTGCATAAACGATTGTGCGTTGCGTGTGTTTATGAATAGAAAAATTAAGTTCGAAGTGTGTGAATAAGGCAAAGTTTATCTCTGTGTACCAGCAGCTTTCCATCAAGTTGGTATCATGAAATATGAGGGTAGCTCTTATAACAGAGGAGAGAGGGCGACTGTTCAACAATCGCTCCATTGTCTTTTCAGTATGATGATATTCATAAATACAATTCAGCACCAGACACATTTTTTTCGTACAAATAAACAAATAAAATTGGGTACATTTATTGTTAATCTCCATCTGTGAATCCATTTTAAACTTTCGGTTTTAAAACCACAAAGATTTTTTGACTGTGTTAGTTCTTCATAACAAGAACGCAGCCATGAGGGATGGTGTCGGTCGGTCAACCCTCTTTTGATCCACAAATATTGGATGAATTGCCATGAAATTTGGTACAGACATTCATGTCCCTCCCAGGACAAATTGTGTTAACTTTGGTGACCCCCTGACTCTTCATCTAGCGTCATCATCAGGTCAAAATTTCAATTTGTCCAATCCTTTGGTCTATGACCAAATAATTGTAAAACTAATGACATTCCCATCAGCTTCATCTGTAGGCTACTTTGCATTTAGTGTTAATGGGATGACGTATTTTTGTAGGCCAACCAGGAAGTTAGCATCGCCCTGGGTTCCCTCGACAAAAAGCCAATGGGATTTTTCCATTGGCTTTTGGATTATTGCACACAAAACAAACGTTTATGATACTTACAAGTTTTGTTCAGCAAGATAATCTCCACGAATGAACACCACTTCTATGATATTTGAAGATCAGAATAAACAGAGGCCAACTATAAAGAGATCCCGGAGTCACGGCGTCTTTACTATCTGACCAACACAATGCAGAAGTCCACCGGTTACATGAGCATAAGACAGTCAGGACAGCAGCAAACAAGACGTTCATCCATGACTGTCCTTTTACTCTTTACAGTACAATAAAATGATCTGGCACCTGGATGGAAGATGTCATCATTCAGCTTGTGTCGAACAACCTGTCCAAGGTGTACCTCGCCTCTCGCCCAGTTTGAGCTGGAACAGACTCCTGCCCCCTGTGACCCTGCACAGAATAAACAAGTATAGGTAGGTAATATGTCTTATGAATTCATTTTAAACTGTATTGAGCGCTGTGGCACGTCTTCAGCATCACCACTCCCGTTGCAATCAAAGCACAGAAAGACACCATACTGTAATGAAATGCTTGGTTAAATACCCTGAATTTGCCGGAGCGACTGTGTGATGGAATATTGCATGAGCTGCTGTGACAGATGCCCTATTATTGGCTCTGAATGGAAACTGTTGCTTCACAGGGAGGAGGCCCTCTGCCTTCTGTTTATTCCCACCACATTTTTTGATCATATTAAATCAGCAGGTGATGATGTGAAGAGGTAAGCAATCAGCCACAAGGCCCACCATCGACCCGCTGACAAACGCTCCATGCTCACCAATGTTTTCGGAGTCGATGGGGTATTACATACCTCAAGCTGGACAATTGAGACGTGAAAGCCGAGACGGACCCTAGATTAATTCTTTGGCTCCACATGCATCCTACTGATGAATTCTAAACACACACCAGACACCAGCGCTCGGCCGCTCTCTTCTCTGCAGTGGCCTCTAGTGATTTTCAGATTTAATAGTAAAGTTTTAATTATCGCATAAAAGGCCTCACTGGACCTTCTAGCTGACTCCATTTTCAAACATGTTATTTCCTTATTTTCAATGAGATGGCCCACAGGTCCCCGCAGGACTCCTGACCATTAGAGTTGATATGAAAATCAGGAAGCAGCCGAGCATTTCTTTTTTAGTCTGAAACTAAAAGAGCCTCTAAATCTCATGGACTCAGACAGTAATCTCACTCAGTATATTTATTCATTCGTCTCTCCTCTAATGGCTGTTAGGAGGATAAGGTGAGGAAACAGAGGGAAAAATCAAATATTTACAATGTTTTTGATGATATACCTCAATATTGGTATATAATGCGGCAATAAAGGACAACAATTTATATGTCATGACCAAACAAATACAGATATTTATTTAAATTTCTAGCAAGTTAAGGAAAAGTGCACATTTTACAATAATGCAGTCTTAAAGGCCCCGTACACCCACACAGGTGTTTTCAATTGTAACTGATTAGACGTCTGCTGTTGTTGTTGATGATGATGATGATGTCACCAATCTCAATGTACTGCACTAATATGAATGATAAAGGTGTAAGTCGTTCCACCCTAACAAGTTCAACCAGGAAAGTGAATCAGATGTCAATCAAACACAGTCGGTACACACCCACACAGTCCTGAGTAGGTCTAATAAGTGAAAACACCCGTGTTAAGTTTAAATTAAAGTGATTTGTGCTCATCTCCTTCAGTGATTGCAGACACACAAGTGTGTTTAGAAATAAATCAGAAGGGACGCTAATAAAACAGTAGGCTACTTTTTGGAAATCTGCATCTATGACACGATAATTGGCAAGGGAAAAGTGTTCAATAAGAACGCCGTTGTCGCTTTTGGCGTCATTTGTACACCATGTGGTCGACTTAGAATAAATGCAATGCTTATGGAGGGCAGGAGGGGAGATGGATGGGTCCAACAAACACAGGACTTTTAACCAAAAGACCAGTTTTCGAGCCTACGTTAGTGACGTTTGTGACGTGTTTCCGTACTTATGTTACATTGTTTCCGTACGTAGTTATTTTAAGCTCAACCGTGACGTTTTTCCTAAACCTAACTAAGCGGTTTAGTTGCCTCCAACTGTGTACGTTACCGTAGTTTTGTTGCGTGGCGCACAAATGACATGCTAAAAGCCTAAAGTGCGTCCTCGTGACATGCAAAATGTCCATGCAATGTCGTGCTATTTATCCGCCTTCCTGTGAGACCGGGTGGATAAAACCGGTGGAAACCACAGACATGGACTGAACTTGCAACAAAAGGAAAATAACACCTACAACCACACATATGTGAAAATTTCAAAAGTGTGCTTTCACAGAAATTTGTGAAAATCCCAGTTTTAGTATGTAGCTCCATCAGTACATGCTGTGTATCCTTCTCACTCTTCTCAGGCCAAACAATCAGTGATCAGGCTCGGTGGCCTGAGAGTCTGATGGTCTGTGGGTCGAAGAGTAAAGACAGGTGGGGTAACTGGTATTTAGGCCATCCAAGGCCCAGTTTAGCACTGTGTGAGGGTGAAACAGATGTAAATGAGCTTTTAAGCTGTAGCTTGTGAAGCAGCATTCTCTGGAGCTACCTCATTTATCCCCCTCATCCTCTCCTAAGCTGGGGATCCAGACAGCCGTTGGAGGCTCGTGCCTGCAGGTTTTGGAAGCAAGGGAGTCATTTGGGACGGTGACCCAGATGCCGTGATCTTCTGTCCATCAAGCCTCTGTTTCGGGCCTGAAATACGCTCATCTCCCAGAAGCTATGCCCGTCACTGTCTGGGCTCCGGTCAGGAATTTTCTGACTAAGAGCCCCGTGGTCTGCAGTGGCACGATAACAAAAACATCTCTTCCCTGTTAGGCTGCGAGCTCTTCTCTCCTCATGGTAAAACATCAGGCGTGGATTATTAAACACCCATTTTTTTTTTTTTTTTTTTCCTGATATCTGAAAAGATATTTGTAATTGCGCTGTCACACCTAACATTGTGTGTTCCCTCTATGCTAGTGGCTGTTGGATTACAGTTGCCATGGTTTCCTCTGTTTTGATCATTCTTATATAATGTTATTGGTGGCTGGTTGCTGTGAAAAATGAACACACACACACACGCTCGCAGTTTGTGTCAGTAAATGTTGCTAACCACCCCCACATCCTTGTCCTTCCTCGGAGAGAGCTGCCTGAGGACAAACAACAGCTCCTCTCACATCATCTTGCGCACTCTTATATTCATCACACCCTCTCTCCCTCTCTCTCCTCATCACCCTCTCATTCCCTCTCTCGCCCCCTTCCCCCTGCCTCCTTTACCCTTCTTTCAGCTTCACTGTCACCGTTCTCCCTCCTCCACTGCCCCAATTCTCCCTCGATCCACTTTATCTCTCTCCAGTCATAGCTGTATTGATTTTCGCGAGGCCTTTCCTGTCATATCTTCATATCTCTTAATTCCCACACTCACTCCATCTCTCTCTACCTCGCAGGGTTGTTTCCATTTTCACACGCAAACACAATCACACAATCTCTCCCTCCCTCTCTATCATTTCTCCATCTCCAGCTATCTCTGTCAGGCACTCACTCTATCAGTCTTCCCCTTCCAGATATGATTATTCTTAATCTCTTTTTGTACTTTTCTATCAATCTCCTCTAATATCTCCATCCCCCCTTAGCTGTGTCCCGCTCACTTTCTACATTTTTTTCGACGCTCCTTTTCATCTCCCCTCTCCTTACCTGTCTTTTTATGTCCAAGCTTTTGTTGTGACTTTCTGTTGTGACTTCACACACGCTGGCTCTGGCTGCCTGCTGTGGCTTCTGAGCGAGGCAATGTGTGTTTGTAGTGCCTTCGGGGCGCTGCGTAGCTGCAGAGCGTTTGTAGGGCAAAACGCTGATAATGGCCCTTTTCTCTCTGATGGTATCACATGAGAAATGCACATTGTGCGTCTGTGCCATGCTGAAGATTTACGTCCACTTCTGAGAGTTTTTACTGCTCGTTGCTGCACGGCGGTTGCTGTGGAGAGAAACACCTCGCAGTCATCGCATAGCAGTGAATTCACAGTCCTGCCTGTGCTGAAGGTCTGTGTAAAGCCCATGTGTGAAGGCTGAAACATGTTTCTGCAAAGATACAGGAAACAGGTTTTTGGATCACATGCATGGCTTTAAAATCTCTCAAAATGACTTGTGTAGCTTCAGTCCAAAGACAAATTGGAGCCGGGAAGGATAGCAGGTAGAACGGAGGTTAGGCCAACATGCGACTAAAACAAGGAATCGAACTGCAGAAGCACTCAGATAGCTAACTCTCTTCATTTTGTGATTTACTGCTACTTTATAATTCTTCATGGTGGAAAACAACTTTTTTGTGCCTGCATTTCTTCTTTATTTCTTTTTAAATCCACTTTTGCTTTTATTTTCACGGATGACAGTGAGGTTGACTGGAGACACAGGGAGGAAGCGATGGCGACGTCACGCAACAAGGGTCCCAAGCCGGAATCGAACACACGGTAAATATCTTTGACCACGAGGAAACAGAGACACCCCATGATAATGATAAACTCTACTTCTATAGCACTTTTGTTATATGAGATGCAGCTTGTGTGCTTTTTATGTATTCCAATAAAAATGCAAAAAAAGACTAAATGAAAATGGTAAAAACATGATAGTGGTAAATACCAGTATGTTGGCAGACATTAGTCCATTAATATGTGATGTATTATTGGTAGTTCTCAGTATCATAAGTCAGGTCTGGATGCGTTTGCTGGAACAACACTTATGGGTGGGACTATTTATTTGACACAAACCATTTGTCGAGGTGCCAGTTTGTTCTCAAAACATTATGCTGTTCTTAATGTAATAGAGAATAGATTTTATTAGGAGTACACGATGGTGTTGGCAGTCCAAAGGGAGACATGAATCACACTTACAGATTTTTGGACTCAGCATCTGGACAAGATAGATGTGCGATATGGTTGTTTGGGGCGGAACACACACAACTGCACACGGTGCTCACAAATGTTTTCTGACTCGCAGACATGTTTTTGGCTTCAGGCAACATTTCCAACTTTGTAATTGTGGGAGGTGAGGTACCAGTGTTGTGGCTACAAATTGCATTTTGGGATAAGTTAATGATGTCTTCCAGAGGGACACTGCCTGTCACTATAGTGTTGAATTGTACTTCGGAGGCTCATGTTTTTGTGCCATAGTGAATTTTGGTACCTAAAAATAGGAGTGATTTTGCTTCCGAGTGCTTCATGTAATTTCAAGCAGCCTCTGTTTTCTCAGGTTCAGAATATTCTGGGTATTATGTATATTAAAGCCTTCAGGCCAATCTTAACCAGCATGGCAATACTGTGAGCCAAAAGCGAGAGATTAGTGGCATCTGCACTCCCCCGAGGCACCTGCATGGAAGATCAGTCCATCAAAAACCTAATTTCTGAGGCCTGTCTCCCCTCACCTGCCCAGTCTTCCTTATCAACTTTCAGGCATCACCTCCCTCACCCAACTTCTGTTGTCCTCTTCCTCCCAGTCCCTCCCGCTTCTCCCACTTCCCACCCGGATCACGTCCCATTTGCTCCCCGTTTCCCCTCCCACTATCCTCCTTTTTCATCTCACGGTCTCCTCGTTCACAACGCCTTATCCCTTTTTGATATCCTCCATGTGTCTATCGTCCATCTCCACGTCTCTGCCAGCTTCCAGTCTCCCATTTCTTTCCTTATCCTTCAATTTCACTGTTGCTTTCCTACCCCACCCCTCCTCCAACCGCCGCCCCCCCCTCCTCATCCTCCTCCTGTTCGCCACCCTGCTCACGTCCAGTTCTGTTTCCACTGATAAGACTCTCAGTAACACCCACACGCTCGCGCACACGCAGAGGAAGAGATAACGATGTTGCATTGCCAACATAGTTAGCATCACAGTTAACTGCTATTCCTCTCGTCCCTAATATCGTCGCTAATGAATGTGTCATCAGTGATCTTTCTCCCTGAGCCGAATAGAAGCATGCGAGTAGACGGTAAAAGAAAAAGATGGAGAGAGGGAGAAGGTGAACAAAACAGGGCGAAAAGTTCTCTTTTTTTCTAAATCCATTTTGTTTGGGGGCTGCACTGAAAACAAAGTTATTACCTGACATGTCGTGGCCGGCGCAGGTAGAGAGAGTGGTGAATAAGCTGCTCTATCTGAGACCACAGGCTCAGCTACGGGTCAGTCAGTTTATTGTTGCCATTATCTTTCTGAGCCACACAAACACAGACTTTTCCCAACAGGCCTTTTTCACTGAAGACATTTTGACTTGTCAGAGGAGGAAAAACACAGGTGTAAATAATGAAATTAATGATGGCTGAATTCAATTTAGCTGCTTTGATTTCAGGTTTCTGGTACCATGTACGCTGGCTCACTGTCACTGGAACACTTGAATATAACAGAGCCATCGTTAGTGTTATTAGTAGCACCTGTGCTTTTCCTATTGTGACTAGTCAAAATGTCTGCTGTGAAAGACGCCTATCAAGCAAGTCTCAACTACATTTATCTAACCTTATAGAGTGCTGTAGGGATACGATAAGATAATCCTTTATTATTCCCACAATGGGGAAATTTGCGGAAATGTGACGCATTTTTGTAGTCCAACCAGGAAGTTAGCATCGCCCTGGTTCCCTCGACAAAAATCCAATGGGATTTTTCCATTGGGTTTTGGATTATTGCAGAAAATAAGTTCTGTTGCAAATGAACGTTTATGATACTTACACGTTTTCTTCGGTAAGATAATCTCCACAAATGAACACCACTTTTTATGATTTTTAAAGTGTAAATGCAATTGGCAGAAGTAAAATGCTAATGTTAGGCTATAAATGAACTACACCACGACTATAAACAATGAGGCTGTAAAGGCGGACTTTTGTATAGTTGTATAGTCATTTTGCCATTTGTTAGCAACCGCCTTTTTTTTTTTTAAAGCTTCAGTGGGTAGAAATGGAGCAAATATGATTATAAAAAGTTATATAAAAAAGTTATATATTATAAAAACAAAATGTTAAAATCTCTTAAGCTTGTGTTAACCACAGACCTTATTTCAGGCATCTAACTAAAAACCCATTGACTTCAAGACGAGGGAACCAGAAGTGCTAAAATGCTAACTCATTTCCGGGTTTATAGGACTCATTCCTGAACCATTCTGCTGTATGCATTCTTGAGGAGAGTGACACAAACACATTGTACACAAGTATAATTTTTAAAGTGGTGAAATTTTAATTCAGAGCATCATAAAAACAGAAGTGAGGCAGTGTGTCAACAGGATTTGCTATATCCAAGTCTAGATTTTTTTTCAGATTTCCTCAGTATTTACTGTAAATAAGAATACTTTGTTTAGGGCTGATTTGACTTGCTTGTATATTTGGGTCAATCTATGGGGTCATCGAGGTTTGGACTGAATCAGGATTTCAGCATTATGAAAAACTGAATTAGAATTTTCTTAGGATCTTTACAATGTTGGAGGATATATAGGTATCAAGAGGTCTCTCTTAATACAACACTCACATGCGATATGTACATTAAAAGAGTTACTGGTCGCTGTAATTCTATCATCTTCAGTCATCCTATTGGCCGTGCCGAGATCCCCTCCTAATACAACTACAGTGTAAGAGATGTTGGACAAAATCCACAATCCTTGTTCAGCTGAAGCAATATGAGGCTAGCATTAGCATTTTACTAATTACTAGCATGTTCATCAATTTTTAATGTCACCCTGAAGTGTTTTAGTGTCGCCAGCTGTTCTGCTGGCCGGAGCCGGCCCTGTCCAATTTGGTGCCCTTGCCAAGATTTTAGCTGGTGCCCTTTGCATCGCAGCAAATTCCACCACCAATCATTGTGTTCACTGAGAAACTGCATAGCTTTATGTCTTTGAGATGAAGCTATGCAGGTCACACTTAAAAGAAAAACTGTTTCTCAAAATGATGTTGTAGGTTCTTCCCCAAACACCTGAATAGTCTTTCCAACTTTCCTTAATGGTTTTAAGGTGTAGTTTTGTTGGTGTGGGGGTTTTTTTTGTAATGTTTTAAAAAATAATAGCATTAAAATACTATTAGTAAAAAATAGCAAAAGTTATTACATTTTGAAAAAAAAAATTCTCCCCTCATTTGGGGCACCCCTATTGATGAATGGCGCCCCTAGTATTCCCCTATTCTGCCTGTGCCTAGGGCCGGCTCTGCTGCTGGCAAATGCATTTTAGCTTCAGCAAAACTTAGGAATACTTTTTTGTACTGAACAAGGACTGCCGATTTTGTCCCCATCTCATGAATGCATTCGATCTTTCAGAGGTTGTAGCGGGCTCAGTTTTAAAGCTAGAAGATACTGGTATCATATGAAACTAGAAAATCTAAGGAATTCATTGGTACCAACCATGTCATACTTGCTCGTTGGGAAGGAGTTTAAATTACGCTCCAAACTTGCGCTAAATTTTGGCAAGGAAAAACTGTCATGTCCATTTTCAAAGGGGTCCCTTGACCTCTGACCTCAAGATATGTTAATGAAAATGGGTTCTATGGGTACCCACGAGTCTCCCCTTTACAGACATGCCCACTTTATAACAATCACATGCAGTTTGGGGCAAGTTATAGTCAAGTCAGCACACTGACACACTGACAGCTGTTGTTGCCTGTTGGGCTTCAGTTTGTCATGTTATGATTTGAGCATATTTTTATGCTAAATGCAGTACCTGTGAGGGTTTATGGACAATATTTGTCGTTGTTTTGTGTTGTTAATTGATTTCCAATAATAAATATATACATATTTTTGCATAAAGCATGAATATTTGCCCACTCCTATGTTGAGTATTAAATACTTGACAAATCTCCCTTTAAGGAACACTTTGAACAGATAGAAAATGTGTGATTAATTTGCGATTAATCACGATTAGCTATGGACAATCATGCGATTAATCGCAATTAAATATTTTAACCGATTGACAGCCCTAATCTGAACCTTTCGTTTAAGGATTTTTAGGACTAAATAACTTAAATATATTAGATGTATAATACATCTGTAACATATGACATCTTTATGTTTTGGGGGTTTCGGAGTGTCACATCCTCAGTATTGGGTTTCTTGATGGGAAATAGCTCAGGTCATATGAGCAGTGTGTGGTATTTTTGTGAGCGTGAACACAGTCAGAGATGTAATTCCTCTTGGCTCTGCCTGACTGTCTGCCTTTTGAACAGGCTGAAATGCAGAGAAGTTGCCAAGCGCAACAGTAATGAACGAGGCTGTGATTAGTTTCCTGACACAGCTGCTGATAGGGAGCATGTAGGGTAGGACAAAAAGAGACATCCATAATGTATGCGTGTTTAAATCAAATTTCCTGTTTCATCGCGGAGAATTTGCTCTTATTATGGATTTGATTTGCATATCTTGAGGTACTTAAGCACGAGGTGACAAGGAAAGGTAAGTGTGAGCATGAATCATTCCCACGACTGAAATTAAAACTTCACTTTGATGATAATGAAAAATAGACTCAGTAGCTCCATTTATCGCGTATACTTTCCTCACATTCAGCTCTCTTAAACGGATATGATTTGTACCAGCTAGTTCCCTGCTATATTCCATCCAAGCCATCTGATACATTCATGTCCGACCCACGTCCCACATACACTCACAACTCAAATGTCATCCTATTTTGTCCTAAATGTCAGTGCAAATGAAAGTCCTCCCAAAAGTGGGGCTTCGAGACAGGAGACTGTCACTTGGCTGCCGTGTAAGACCCACGCTGGTATCAAATTCGTACATACATTTGCAGCCATAATCTTCACACTGTGCACCCACTGTGAAGACGTCTTGTGTATACAGTCACTCTGCACCCAGCAGGAGGTCTGTGCCGTCGTTCAATGTGGGGCCACGAAACAAATACCAGAATTGTCACTGGAGCTAGAAATGATTTCATGACCTTGAAGTAGATGGAGAGGTTACAGAGAGATGGGATCTCTGCACGTCTGTTTCAGCAATTGTGGATGAAAAACACACTCAATTCATACATGTGGTTTACCAGAGCTCATTAATTAATTTGTTTGTTCTCTGGCGCTCCATTTAATCATTTGTACAGCAGAAAGGTTGTTCATTAAGTACACAGCAGTAAAAACACCACCTGCTCCTCTGGTGTTTCAGTCAGATGGCATACCATCAATAGTGTCAAAATAAATCAGAAAGATAAACAAACGTCGCAGCAAATTATGTTACAGGCTCTCACAGGATGTCACACATTTATCTGTTTAGGAGCGCATAAAATTTAACCAACATCTAATTCATTAAAATAGATCTGCAGTTCATAAAATTCAAAATCTTTCTTTGAAACTTCTCCACATCTTGAACAGAGTTAAGGGCAAGCAAGTCTGCCATAGATGTGCACCACTCATTTAAAGCACACTGTCAACAGATAAAAGTAACCCCTAATCAGACTCGGTCGTGACAGTCAGCGCTGCAGTGGATTCATCCGTAGATAAAACACCTCTAATTGACAGGAATCTGATTGTGTCGTTCCACTGCACCATTTGTCTGCTTCTCAATGTAAGACAGTGAGGCAAAACTGATCCTGGTGGTAAAATAATAGGATATACTATCATCACTTTGTAATTTCTGCTGCTCATCAATCGAGGTGTAGGCTAAGGTGAATAAAGCGGGTTTAAATAGGAATGAATAAAGTTATTGAACTATTGACTTAAGTTTTAACTTAATACTTTTATTTCTGTTATATAGTGCTATAGGGATGACACATTTTTGTAGGCCAACCCGCATGGGTTCCCTCGACAAAAAGCCAATCGGATTTTTCCATTATTATTCCATTGTTAGCAACCGTCTTTTTAAAGACACTTAAAGGCTTCAAAATTCACGAGTTGGGTACTTATTGATGTATTTTATGCCGTAGAACAAAATAATAAAATTTCTTCAGGTCGTGTTAACCACAGAACTTATATCAGGCATCTAACTAAAACCCCATTAAAAAAAACCCATTGACTTCCAGACGAGGGAACCGGAAGCGCTAAAATACTAACTCATTTCCGGGTTTTAGAACTCATTCCTGCAGCTCTCTATTAGAGACTACTGTTCTTATAACTTGGTAAAATCTTTTGTTCCACCCATTCCCATCCCATACTAAAATTAACTGGAAGTTTTGCAGTGCAGTTCCTAACAGTAACAGAAAGTTTTGCAGTGCAGTTCCTAACAGTAACAGAAAGTTTTGCAGTGCAGTTAGCGTTACTAACCGTAACCCGAAGTTTTGCAGTGCAGTTAACGTTACTAACCGTAACCGGAAGTTTTGCAGTGCAGTAACCGGAAGTTTTGCAGTGCAGTTAACGTTACTAACCGTCACCGGAAGTTTTGCAGTGCAGTTAACGTTACTAACCGTAACCGGAAGTTTTGCAGTGCAGCTAACGTTACTAACCGTAACCGGAAGTTTTGCAGTGCATTAACCGGAAGTTTTGCAGTGCAGTTAACGTTACTAACCGTCACCGGAAGTTTTGCAGTGCATTAACCGGAAGTTTTGCAGTGCAGTTAACGTTACTAACCGTCAACGGAAGTTTTGCAGTGCAGTTAACGTTACTAACCGTAACCGGAAGTTTTGCAGTGCAGTTAACGTTACTAACCGTAACCGGAAGTTTTGCAGTGCAGTTAACGTTACTAACCGTCACCGGAAGTTTTGCAGTGCAGTTAACGTTACTAACCGTAACCGGAAGTTTTGCAGTGCAGTTAACGTTACTAACCGTCACCGGAAGTTTTGCAGTGCAGTTAACGTTACTAACCGTAACCGGAAGTTTTGCAGTGCAGTTAACATTACTAACAGTAACCGGAAGTTTTGCAGTGCAGTTTTTGCGAGCGCGAGGAGAAACCGCGATGTCGGTAGAGCGTCAGGGCTTCAGCTCATGGATGTATTGCTTTTGCCTCTGAGTCGCCGTGTTGAGGTAGAAGTAGTTTCTCCATGTAACAACATTGAGCTTCACAAAAGTTGATAAACAGTAGGAGCTAAGTCAAAAACAGTTATTGAAGTTGAGCCTTTATCAGTTAACAGTGAAACTGTTTCCCTGCAGAAGCCACAACCAGAAGTGCTGCTTTCATCTTAATTAGTTGCCTCTGTAAGCTAATGTTAGCTTCTCAGTTCTGTTTTGCTAGTTTTGTTGTGTGTTAGCAACAAAGTTATTTCCATGTAAAGCCTGTTCTAGCACTTTACTGTGGTTTGTGAATATCAAGTGTCTGTCGCGCACTTGATTTTTAAAGTGTAAGTTTCTTAGTAATATGCAACATGTTATTAGAAAAATGTGAATTTCTATTAATGTGCAGTTCTTAATCACTTACTCCTCATGTTGCTAGAGATAATTAAGTGATTGTCAAGCAGTATTTTTTAGAAGAAATAGTTAACTACGAATTTTAGTTTAGATCGTAGGTTTAATGTGTAAGATATATGTGTTTCATTGCTTACTCAAATATCGGCTAAGCTGAGACAGTTTATTTATATTTTCACGTTTGATTATTCTATTGTGTCAATAGATACTGTATATGCTAAGCATATTTTGTTAGAACAAAATAATTATAATATTTGAGGAGTTGGAAGTCCAACTAGAGAGTAACATAATTTTCAGTATGTTATTTGCTTTCAGTCAGCGCTTACTTTGATGTTGTTATGATCTGGTATGATATAGTACAACATAAGAGAAACTTGTATGAAATATGAAGGAAAGCAGAGCAGAGACTATAAGCCTGTTTGTAAATATCTGCAGGTCTTTTTATTGAGTGAGAGGATCCAGTGAAGAAGATCCAACGATTCCAGTAGATGGCGAGCCTCCCAGGTTGATTTCCAGGAACCCGGATCTACGTTGCCACTGAAACAGCCGGATGAACTATCTGCTTTGTGGTAGGATCGAACACACAATATACTTAGAGAGTGCACTCTGACTCATCCGACACAGGACAGTTTTCTTTGGTTTAAAGGGCCCGGTTTTTAATTTTTCATATCAAAGTAAATGTTGCATTTCTTTTGCTATTCATAGGCAAACTAAAGTTGCAGTTAAAGTCACTTGTATTGTCGTGTTTATGGTTATTGCACTCAAAACTTAGCTCCTTCTGAACCTAAAGCAAGGTGTACTTACCCCGGAGTGGGTTACAAAATGATCAAACTTTATCAGCATAAATACAACTACAAACAACTGGATCATTGTTCTGGAGCAGTATTAGACAATAAGGAGTGTAAGGAATTACAGTTTCAAATTTCTTTAAACAAGCTGACCCACTTTGGGAGGTTTGCTTGATTGCTGTCTTACCAGGATGGTTGGATACAGTCAGTGGGCAGAGGACCTGGAGGTGTGGAGAGGCAGCTGACATCTATCTAAAGAGTATGAATACGTCTTCTGGTAGAAGTCCAAAGTTGTCTTATTTACACGTTGTGTCATCTTAATTAAAATGCCAACATTAACATTCAGAGGCCTTCTGGAGTGCTGTGTGCAGTCACCGGAGGCTGTAGGCTGCTTCTTCAATCACAACATTTTCTATTTCTACACGTGTTAAATACAGAATAGGTGACATATGGGCGTGGAGGCTTTGGAGCTGTTTAAAGGCAAACGGATCAGATTAATGTAATTAATTACTTCTGCTGTTGAGTCATTAGTAAAAATCGTGTAATTACTTTTTCAATCAGTAATAAATAGTGAGTATTTGACTACATTTTTCCAGTAACTTGCCCAACACCGGTCAGGAGAGCTGTTCTGTGTCAGTCATTGGCCAGCCTGATGTTGCCAATAAACAACAGCAAATATATAACATAAGTTTACCCAAAGAGAAGTGAATGAAAAAAAGAATTGGTGGTAACGCTGTAACTGAGTCTGGTGTTTTGTTTAGAAGACGAAACTGTTGGACTGAAATTCCTGGTCTTTTTCACAGAGACATGTCACAGGAGGAAAAAGCACAGGTGTAAATAATAAAAGTTAATGATGGCTGAGTTCCATTTAGCTGCTCCTGGTGCTGAGCATGTTGGCTCCCTGTCATGGCTTACTGGGACACTAATAGAACAGAGCCGTCGTTAATGTTGCTAGTAGCACCCGTGCTGTGTGTGTGAGGAACGGGATGATGAAACCGGTGCATTCAGACATATTTTGGCAGTGATGTGAGTGTTTGGAGCACGCTGAACTTACATAGTGGAGAAGTGAGTTATGCTGCAGGAGTGGAGAAGGAGTATTTAGAATAAATCTTTCTTGTCATTGTGCTTAGAACAATGAAAATATGTCTAGTGGTTCTTCAGCAGCGTGCCAAGTAAATACAGTAAATCAACAAATAAAAATGAAAGCAGAAAAATTAAACCAAGACGAGCAGTGAAAACGAGATAAAATCAGCACAATGTTGGTTGAGTAGCAGCATATATGGTGGTATATGCACTACTGCAGTATGTGCAATATGACAGTAAAGTGTGTGGTACGTAATGAGTGTGGGTGGGTGGGTCGATGGGGTAATTGCTCACAGCAGTCAGTCTTTTTTCAGTCTTTGGCAGGGGGGGGGGGTGAACAGAGGTTTTTCAGTGAAGTATTGACTAATGTTGCAGCGGGGGAGAACAATTAGAAGGTGGATATCTCAAAACCTGAAAATAAAATTCAAAACTGAGTAGAGGTTAGTGAGAAGATACATGTTTGGGATCTGACCGCTTAATGTGTAGTTGCACTGAGGAAAACACACGATGTAGTATGTTTATGTGTGTGTGTGTGTGTGTGAGATTGGCTCAGAGGTTGGAGTGGGAGGTGTTTGCTGGACTTGGCCTCCACCAGGCCATCATGACGTGCCCGACACCTGACCTAAGGGGTCGCAGGCCAGACTTCTCCTTTCCTGCGATGAGCTGTTAACTGACCTCGGGGGTAGTCAGTCAGGCTAGAAGAGTGTGTTTCTCTCCGTGTGTGTGTGCGTGGTTGAACCTCAGTACCTGTGATCTGATTCGCCCTGACAAGGCAACAGGACCGAACAATAAAAATGTCTATTTTCTCTCTCTCTCGTTCGCTCCCTGGCTGCACGCTTCAGGCGAAATGGGGGAGATGATTAAACAGAACAAACCCACTGGAAGAATGACATTCCCGAAGAGTATTATTTGGAGCCTAAATCCTCCTTTTGTGTGTTATACTTATAATACTACGTCAGGAACAGTTTGGTGCCGTTTGGCTCAGAATGCTGCAGCAAGATCATTCACCCAGTAGATGAATGCTTAACCAGAATTCCAGCGTTTCGACGTTGCCTGTTCGTGGTAGAGTGGATTTTTACAATCCTAATGACCACCTATGGGATTGGCCCCCAGTTTTTGACGTGCTAACCCAATATGAACTTGAGGAGACCGGGCCTCGGCAGTCACGGTGCCTCGACTCTGGAGAAACCTGCTGGAGTAGATCAGGCAAGCTAGTTTCTTTATCTTTGTTTGAATTTGCTTCCGATAACTTTAATTGTTTGTATTCTTTGTCTCTTTTAGCCCCGATTTGTGTCTCGTGTATTGTCATACATTGTCATTATATTGCAGTCTCAGGGCTAAGCTTCTGTTTTTCCGAAAACTAAATCCCTGTCGATCTTTGTTAATCCCAGAAAGTTTAAAGCTTAACAACACTTAGTGCTGTTCTGAAGGTATTTCCAGAATCCTCAAAGACTTTTCTAACCATTTGGATGAAAAAAATATGCTGTCCTAACCTGACCCTGTCAGATGGTTTGTTACACACAACCATCTGAGAAGCCGTCATTGGAAACTGTTTGGAAAAAGGGCAGACACTTTCAAAAAATACTTCGTCAGGTGATTGGATGAACTATCTGTCAATCAAACTAGGCGAAAACATCGCCTTCAGTACCTGCTCTCCTGTCAATGAAGAGATACTCTCCAGTTCTGATATAACTGATGCTATCGCAGCATCCACGCTAACCTCTTTAGGAGCCGCCATTGTTGTTTAGTCGCCTCTGCCTAACCCACACCCGTAGCTGCAGCGGCTCCTCATAGGACGCTGATCGGTCCGTCTCTGGCTTGCCGGACACAAACTAATTACTTGAAGCCTGCCGAGATGGATTTTCGTGTGCCATTTGATCCTGCGACTCTCGCGTGATCTTGTGACATCGTGAGAATCCAGCTGCTGTGCAAGGTAATTCTGTCCACCAAGTATGAAGATATATCATAATGTTGTTGGGAAATGGGTCAAAAAGAAAGTTCATCGTGCAGCAGACAAAATATTTTTTTATCCAGATGGACAGAAGATTCTTTTAGGAGAGCCTTCTAGCAAGGCTGTCGCGTTGTGCTTTTATTGCATTTGTTTTGATTCCATTTGTTAAATTGCATTTTATCAAATCTGATTTATCTCTATTTATTCAACTGTAATCTTAACATTTCTCGGTTTTGTCTTTTGTATTTATATCTTGTCTTTGAATTAGTATTATTATTTATTTTCATCTCTTCCAGGCTCAAAATGCAATTATCTCCCTCTCTCCTGTTTTCCACCTCCTGAATCGCTGCTCTCAGTCTCTCCGTTTTTCTTCCTGCCTGGATGTTTAGAGAGACTCCCTAAGCCGTACGCCCGGCAGCCCACTGAATTGTGAATCCAAACAGCCGGAGCAGCAGCAGATAGACAGCGACTGAGAAGAGGGAGGGAGGGAGGGAGGTAGTGAGAGATAAAGAGCGAGAGAGCAGAGAGAGAGAGAGAGAGAGAGAGAGAGAGAGAGAGAGAGAGAGAGAGAGAGAGAGAGAGAGAGAGAGAGAGAGAGAGAGAGAGAGAGAGAGAGAGAGAGAGAGAGAGATGAAAAGCATGCTAAGCGAGAGAGAGGCGCTCACACTGAAGGAGGCAGAGGCAACAGCTACAGCAACAGCACGCTCCTTCCCCATCCTCCCTCTCCTCGCTCATAATCCCACATCCACGCCGGGGGAGATGGAGGGCGCCCTGACCCGCTGAGGAGCACTGTTTGAAGGAGAGGAAAATCTCACATTAGCCCCCCGCCCCCCCTCCTGTGAGTGCCTGGATCATATTTTTTGGACAATAACCAACAAGGAGTGAAAGGAGTTGTGTACACAAACGAGCCTGCCCGGCGGGAGGGAGGGAGGGAGGAAGATGAGTGGCAGGTTTGGTACAGCTGCTGATGCCAGGGTCTGAGAGCGAGACGGAGACGGACTGAGGAGCGGAGGGCTGGCACGTGTGGAGCAGTGTCGGCAACTTGTGGGCCAGGACGAGAGGAAAATAGATTCGCATACGCACACAGCTGGACAGATGAGGGGGCATCAGGGACCACGCTTCAGTCCTGGGTATGTCCACTTACACCACATACACTCATACATGTACATTTCATCCTCAGTGGTCGTTGCGTTTTTTTTTACCAATAGAGCTCAGAAACACTTGAAACGCAATAGTGCGTGTTTGCAGATCTTCAGGGTTGACGACTACCCACCCTGACAAGTCTCCCTACTTGCCCTCGGATACTTGCAGCAAAGGAAGGAGGGTGAGGAGGAGAGATTATGTGTGTGTGTGTGTGTGTTTGCGCGCCCGGTCATGCTTTCTTACCATCTACATCCTGTTATAGCATTATTGTATAGCACTGGAGGCATTTCATAATGGGTTTCGTAAGCTGTCAGAGTGATGCGTGTAAATAAACCTCCGCTGGTGGAATGTTGCCATGTTTCACGTCACCGGACAAATTAAACAATCACTCTCATCTCAACACTTGTTGTTTTTTTGTGGCTGCAACATGGCTCATTACATTAACTTTGTACGTGAGTTATTTGCAGTCGTAAATAGTACACACTAAAAAAAATCTGATAGGTGTAACTTGTTAAATCTGAAGCCAGGACTTGCTGTGCACTCTGGTCCGAGACACGTATAGCTCTGCTTACCCATGCTACGCTGCAGGATGCCATGTGTGGTAACATGACTTGCCATGTGTTATGTCACGTTGTGGCAGAGTGCATATGGCTTATGGCAGTAGGTTTGCATGAGGTGTTATCAGCCCCCCCTCTGTCTCTCTCTTCCTCTTTTTCCACCATCTTCCTCTTTTCTCTGTTTCCAATTATAGGCTGTCACCTCTCTCCCTTTCCTCCTGATCCTATCTGCTGTTTCATTCTCTTGCTAAGCAATTACCTTTACCTGACTCTGCCCCTCCGGACAGCATGGCTGGCTAGTTTCCTGTCCGCCTTTTCAACAATCAGAGTGAAGGAACGGGGCGACGATTTCATGGCCATTTTCTTATGGTTCGGCCCGACCTGAGCAAAGAGCGACCTCGGTGAAGCCTGAACACGACAGCCAACTTCATATTATTGCTGCTCTCATAGATCAAGTAAAGATATGTAAATAGGAAATAGCTGTGGGGGCTTTTTCAGTGTGCAGAAGAATTATGCCTCTAATCATGCAATCAGCTCATTATTTCCTGCTCCTCATTAACTTGTTTGGGTTTCTAACTTTATCGCTGTTCACAGTCTCGTCTTCCTGAAAACAAAGCAAAAAAAACAACTCACCCAGACAGAGCTGGCGGGCACATCGCTCCCAGCATATGGGCGAACTTGCTGTTGGTGTCTGAGAGAGGAAAGACTTGCCAGAGAGCTCAAACCCCTCCAATCACAACTTTTCTTCCCCGCTGATTCTTTTCACTCCTTTATGTATCCAAACATCTGTCTCTCTGGCTTTATCTATTTCTTTTTCTCTATCTTCTTTCCTTAAACCTCACTCGTTATGATCCCACATTATAACCTCTTTACTACGACAGTACATCTCCTACAGAAACGCACATATTTACATAAAAACAGGCACACTCCCACACACCAGTATAACCCTTTTAGCGCAGCAGCGTGACAGCTACCTGAAGGATAGCATCGCTGTCCTTTTCGCTGCCAAGCCTGTAAAATTGCATAAAAAGACACAGATAGAGTTAGGGACTGGAAGTAAGGCACTGTAGGATTACTGATGAGAAGGATGTGAGGAAGAGGAAGATGGGAATGGTGACAAAATTAAATAAAAGAAGATTGAGGCGATAGTGAAATAAGGTGAGGAGTCAAAGGGTAAGAGAGAGTTGGGACGGTGACTGAAAAATGGGAGAACGTGGGTGAAAATGTTTGGCCTCGGTGTTGACACATGCGGATTGCTGATGTATTTTTTTCCTGTGAATGGACACTGTGGCAAAGTGATAGTTTTCAGCAACCCCCCGGGAAAGAAGGTGAAGAAAGACACAGAGAGAGAGGGAGAGACAGAGATCACCACAGGAAGCTGAGGGTGTTTGATTTATTCATAAAAGCATTCTGCTGCTTCTCCTTGAAAGAAAATTCTGGTTTATTTAGTTGGGTCATTTTTTGTAGGTTTGGCCATCATTCCTGTCAGTTATGGTAATGTTGTACTCACGTTGGGGAAGTAAGAGGAATAATCAGACAATCACACCGGTTGCAAACCAGCCAAAAGGTCAGCCAAATGATCTTTATTTGGTTTAATTTGGAGGTAAAACTGCAAGTGAGCACTCTCGAAATGTTCCTAATAATCCCTCATCGGACCGGAAAACTCTATTTGGACAGGTGCAATGCAGTCAGAACACTAAACTCAACATTTGAACCATTTTTAATACTAATTTTGTGTGTGGCAGTGTGGGTCTGTCCATGTGATACTGTAACAAATGTAAGCTTGACACAGACTGAATTCAACAACAGTCTCGGCACAGCCTTAGACACACAACATTTTTTGAGCATAAACATAGTTTAAGGGGACATGTCATGAAAAACTCACTTTCTCAGTGCTTGTGCACAGACACGGGGGGTATCTGGTGTACCTACCAACCCACAAACTGTGAAATAAGACAACCCAGTCAGTTTTCTGTGGGCTGCCTGGATCAGAAAACATGTGATTCAGCAAGCCGTTCAGATTTGGCTCCCCTTCCTGTGTCACTTGCAGGCTCATTAGAATATAAACGCCCACAGCTTGAGGACTACCTTTGCAAAGGTGCATCATATTTTTCTGAACTTTTCTGAACTGATTAGATTTCGGTGGTCAAAGGTCAAGGTCACTGAGACCTCACGTCCGTCCCATTCTCGTGATATCTCAGGAACGCCTGGAGCGAATTTCTTCAAATTTGGCACAAACGTCCACTTGGACTGTTGAACTGATGGGATTTTGGTGGTCAAAGGTCAAGGTCACTGTGACCTCACAAAAAACGTTTTGGCCATAACTCATGTTAATTATAACAATTTCATACAAAGGATGATGATAAAATGATGTCTTGATGACATTTTGGACAGACATGGATGTAAATCGCAACTTGACTGGTTGGCGGAGGCATACAAATTTTTGTTTTGCATTGTGGCTCTGTCCTGTAACAAATCAGAGCTAGCTTAACGCAGACTGAATTCGAAAAAAACAATCTTGGCACAGCTTGAGATACACAACATTTGATGAGCATAAATGCATATTTAAAGCTGCTCTGATCAATACTTTTGTATTAATAATGTATCACATGACTATGTGTAATGTAAAAGGTGTCATTCGCAGTGATGAATCATGAACCCAACAGAGAATTATCCCCAGCACAGCGTTTTAGCGTCTCTCGGCACATTGTTTGGCTTTACGGCCCAAACAAAGTAGGGATTTCTGGCACAATTTCACCTACTGCCAAGGTGCACGGAGGAGAGAAGAAGAGGTCAAAACTCCAGCAACACTTGTTAGACCATAGCGTTTCGGCTTGTGGCCTTCATCGGGGTCATCTCTTTGGTTTCATGGTCCGCAACTTTACTGTTTGGTTCATTTTCACCGATCATATCAACCTTGTTTTTCAGCTGTTTTCCGTAGAAACGGTCTAAAAAACAACTGTACACTAACTGCTCAACACCAAACTGCAGACAGACACAGTTAGCAACTAACTAGTGAACATAGTGGAGTATTTAGCAGCTACAGAGTAGGGCCGCCCCCTCTTAGTCGATTAGTTGACTAATCGGACGTTTTGGTCTTAGTCGACTAAGATTTCTTTAGACGATTAGTCGTTTTTTATGCTTTTTTCATGCTGAATAACAAAAAACCTATGAATACATCTCTGCTAAACACAAGATTTAAAGTGATGCTTTTGTGTTATTCTTTGTGGAGAAACTCAGTTTTACAGATCTGTCGATTAAATCAACTAATCGATTAGTCGACAAACTCGTATGAGTGTTAGTCGACTAAGAATGTCTTTGAAGGATGGGACTTGCATATGTCATGTGGCCCGAAACACGACTCCAAACGAATGATAACGTTGCTTTATGCAGAGCTCTGCGTTGTTGTACTGTTTGTAATGAGCACCAAATGTTTATATGAACTGCTTAATGTCCCAAACAGCTCATGGACATTTATGATTTGACAGCATATGTAACATGTGACTCAACAAATGTCTCCATTAGGTTAAAATTTAACCATAAAGTCCATCTGTAAACCGTGATGAATGTTTACAACAGACAGTTGGGGCAAAACTGTTACATTTCGCCTTCGTTTTCTCTTCCACATATGTATTTCTAACATGGGAGTTTGTTTAAAACCTACCACAATTACGCCTCGTATCAAGAGCACAAACATTTCAAGATTCAAGAGATTCAATACAGATACAGTTTTTGTTTGTCACATATACATGCAAGTACGTATAGTGAAATGTGGTGTCAAACTCTCAGGCAGTGCACAGTGCGAGTACAAGAAATTATAAAAGCTAAATTAACAAAATTCAAGATAAAAATATACCAAAATGAGCAAAATATACAAAATAGTAAACATATACAAGATAGGCAATTAAAGATAGTAGATAGTAGTTCCACATTGTTTATTCTATTCAAAACCTGTGTGATCATCTGAGTGCTTGTGACTCTTGCCCTGTGTTATTTTATTTTTAGCAATGTTAAATTGGTTTTATTAGAGCTGAAAGGAATGACGGTCAAAGCTATGAAAAATGAATGAAACCTGATTTTCCCTTTAAGGCTTAAACGCCTCAGCAGAGTGAGGAGTTCAGGAATCATGGGAAATTCTGAAACACAGAAGGTTAAGACCTCGGGGAGAAAAATATGAGCGTGATGGGAGGAGAGAAGGAGCTATGATGGGCTGCAGTGAGAGGATTTGATTGGGAAGGTGACCGGGGGTATGTGGGCGTGTTGAAGGGGCTTTTGATCTCAGTGTGGTATGTGCACACACGTGTGTGTGTGTGTGTGTGTGTGTGTGTGTGTGTGTGTGAGGATGATGGTTGACCTTGAGAAATGCACTAAGGGTCTTAAAGGATGTCCTGTGTGGAGGATTGCTGCTATTAGATTGCTGGATGGTGATTGAGGTGCATGCATGGACAAGGGCACAACGCCCACGGCTGTCTACGGGCACACACACACACACACACACACACACACACACAATAAAACACTCTTTATTAACTGTGAAATTACAGTACAGAGCCTTGTGGTTGCATCAGAGGGTCACTCACAAAATTTAATTTAATGGTCTTGCTTCCAATATCATCCAGCACAGCATCACGAGTGTGTCCAGAGAACGATTTTGAAATTTAAATTATTCTAACTGATATTGCGATCGCGATATGATTTGTGACATTAGAGGGAATGATAATTTTTACATCATTATTCTCATTTTCATTGAAAACCATATTAGAATGATTATGGAGTGATTTTTGCGGAGATGTGTACCAAAAAAAAGTTGTTTCCTTTTTTCTTCTTCACAACAATATTTAATTTAAAATGGTATTTTGACACACATTTCACCTTTAACAAATAGTGCAACTCCTGCCCCATCGCAATTTCGCCATATTGCAATTTCGATCAAATTTCGGTGAATTGTGCAGCCCTACACGGATGTTATCAGGCTTTGAAGGTGCTGGCCGCGGGTGTTGTCGCACATGTACAGTGTGGAATAAAGGGCACGATCCCAGTCAATAATGAACAAGTGGGCTTCTGTCTCAGGGCAAATAACCAGCGGGTGGGAACTACGACTACTCTGCAGTCTCGCCGCTCTATTACGACCTCCTGACCTCCTTCTCCGCCTCCTCTTCCTCTCGACGTTTTCTCTTTATTTCACTCCCTCCCTCACGATAAATTATTCTCTCTCGCACTTTCCCTGTTTTCCTCATTCTGCCCTTTCACTTTCCATTTCGCTTACTTTAATTTAGTTTCCCGGCTGCATTTTCTCAGACGTGACCCCCGTGCCTTCAGATCCCATTGTTCATTCTTCCGCTCACTGTCTGTCTGTCGGCCTCCCTAACTTTCCCTCTTCGTCTCTCTCTCTCTCTCTCTCTCTCTCTCTCTCTCTCTCTCTCTCTCTCAGCTGCTTGGGCCTGATAGGAGAGTTTTAAGGTCACCTGGTATCTCTCGCCTAACGCTGGTAATAAATTAGCATTTAGCTTTGCTTCATTATTCAGTCTGACACAACCGTCCCCGGAGTCATTCTCAATCTCGTTCAAATAAACTCTCAAATTGAATTTGGTGATGATTGAATCTTTCCTTTCAAATTACAAAAATGTTACCTGCTCAGAGACACAAAGTCCTTCCCATTTTCCTGTTAAAGAGCTCCACACCACTGTGACCAGGGACTGCTCAGCCAAGTAAAGATTCATTTAAAAGGCTCTCAAGTCACTGATTTTCAATCTGATATCTTTTTTTTTTTTTTTTTAAACTTTATTTAATTCTCCTACAATTCTCCTGCTATTTAATTGGCTACAGTTACACTATGGCTTTGTCTAATTCAGAAGAAAGCTTCTTACTTTGACACCTCGCTCTGAGCCTTCCTAATAAGGTTTCTTGTTCAACTGCAGAAAGCAGAAAAATAAACTATTTGAGTAAACATAACTGCAGTTAATGTTACACTCTGCCAACAGCCATTATTATCAAGCTGCCTCTACAAAGCTGAGTAAAAAAAAAGTCATGGAAATACACTGGCTTAGTGGAAAATCCAGTTTGGTTCTTACAATGGAGACAACAGAGCAGGCATTTTATTGACCTTCATGCTCTGCCTTGAACAGACACTGCTATGTTGTTACTAGCTGGCAAGACTACTCTATGATTCTCTGTTCAATCAGTAAATGTAATTTCACTGGTTTTCAAGCAGCAGATGATGGCGCAAAAATAAATTGATCAATACTATTTACAATCTTAACAAAAATGTGAAGAGGCATGCTGTTTATGGACCAACAAGGACCAATCTCACAGCCAGACTTCTGTCTTCTCTCTCATTAAACGGGAAATCGATAACTCAGTTTGTCTACATCTGAATATCTCCAGACCTCTAATGGTTGTGACCTCTTCCCAGGCTATGCTGTGACCAGCTTTGGTCTGGCAGTCACAGACATTCGGAACACAAGATTTCTGCATACTTGCTAACCCCCCCGATTTTCCCGGGAGACTGCCGTTTTTCATTGCCCTCTCCCGGTTTCCTCCCGGGGTCACAATTCTCCCGTATTTCTCCCGATTTATGGCAAGTTTCACACCTTTCTTTTCCTTTTTGTTATCTCAACAGTTATTTTAGGCCTATTTAACAAAAAATTCTATTGCAGTGTACTTGTTAGTATACTATTTTCATTCTTTAAAAGTCACCAGAATGCAGGAAACAAAGTCTCTAAAACTCACATTTTTCCGGGGGAGGACCCCCAGATCCCCCCCGCTGTGGTTTTGAAGTCCTCCCTATTTTTGAGGCCTCAAGGTTGGCAAGTATGGATTTCTGTCGTTGCTACAAATTAGACTCATGTAACTTGAAAAGTCTCACTTCCTACCGCAAAATGTGACGACCTAAATTAAAAGCTTATTGGAGTTTGAGAAAGAACCATTTCCTCTTAAAATGATCTGATTATGGGTGTTGGCACAGTAGCCTGGATGATAAATGTCTATAGGAAAGGTGAGAGTGTGTTACAGTAACGATGTCTACCTCTCGTCACCTGTTGCAATGAGAGGAGTCGGGTCCAACAACTCTGTGTGCGTGTGTGCTTGCGTGCGTGCGTGTCAGACCTCACATTACCTGCCCTGCTTGAATTAAGGGCTCATGTTCCTCAGACTTCATTAAATGTTGATGTGGGTCATGAAGTTTGTGGCTCTGCTCACCTGTGCTTCCTGTCCCTCCGCAGATGTTAATGCAGGTCAATGAGATTACCCTTTATATATATATGTGTGTGTGTGTGTGTGTGTGTGTGTGCGTGCGTGCGTGCGTGCGTGCGTGTGTGTGAGAGAGTGAAACTGAAAGTGCACCCGTGCCCATATCTGCTACTGTTAATTGAATGTTAATGCAGGTTAAATAGTATCACCTTACGTTTTAATAATGCAACTCAGTTAATGACCACACGCAGGATGAAGGAGTTCTACTTTCTTCACTCTACTTTCACTCTTTCTCTCTCTTTCTCAATTGTATTCCCATTCTGCTGTGTGTGTACACACGCCTTTATGTGTGTTAAGTAGAGGTCGACCGATAAATCGGTCGGCCGATTAATCGGGCCGATTTTTTGACATTTTTTCATAATCGGCATCGGCCGATTCCTGAGCATATTAAACCGATTTGTTTACAGGCAAATCTGCGGGCAGCCCAGTGTTGTTGTTGTTGCTGCTAAAAGTCTCCACTGCACATTTAGTTTAGTTTAGCAGATTGTCCGCTGTGTCTGCCCGGCGTGATGATACTCTGTCTGCCCAGATTAACTATAGCGAGTGTGTTTTTGTGCTACGTTAGCAGCTGTAGCTCTGCTGCAGCTTCGTGATCGCCGCCGCTCTGTCATTGCAGCGAAACTTTTGCGAGTGTACGACCGACTGTATGTGTGTGGCGGCGGCGGAGAGTGGGGGGAGAGGGGGGGGGGGGGGAGTGGGGGGGTGTGAACGTAGGTGTAGCAGACAGTGTGTGTACAGTTTATTTGTAGGTGGATAAATGCTACGAGGCTACAACTCGCTCTGCTCAGCCAGAGACCGGAGAAAACTTCCTGTATCTGTAACTCCGGCTCCGCCTCTTAAGGTGGACTCTTAAGGTGGACTGTTAAGGTGGACCTGCTTTTCTGCTTGAGCCTCAGCTTTGTAATTCATTATTAATATATATTTTAACCGTTTTAACCGATAGCGTTAATCGGTTAAAGTTCTTAACGTCGGTTAACAGTTAAGTGGTTAATTATTGACATCCCTAGAGTGAACAAAGTTATTATTATTTTTTGATCAATTAGATTATGGCCATATAACTTGTAACAGTGTCTGTCAACAAACATAAATAAAAAACATGCTTTAGGACAGTTTTCGAAAGGTGCTTAAAAGGTTTTGAGCCCTGTACTATTAAGTACACTTATATTAACCATCATGCACAAAATAAAATATGCACTGCAGTGCACACACAAAGTGCAAATTGGAGAGACAGACCATAAGTGTTGTTCAATAAATGTTTACTTAAGTTAAGACATTTTGTGTATTACTTGTTATTATTAAGCTGTTATATTTTATCAGATGGAGGAAAAAAAGAAAACCAGCCAAACATATCGGCAAAAAAAAAAAAATCGGCATCATATATCGGCCATCGGCTGTCCTGATTCTTTAAAAAATCGGCATCGGCATCGGCCATAAAAAACCCATATCGGTCGACCTCTAGTGTTAAGGATGCTGATACCACGTTAAAAAACAAATTACCGTTGCATACAACAGCTAACGTTACTAGCTCTCCTCCTGCCGATTTCAACACGGATTTGTTGTTCACAATGAAGCGTTATCGGGGAAACGTTCTCGCTTCCCCGTGACGACGGGATGGCGTTAATCTCTAGCCTTGATCCCCGGTACATGCAATACTGTAGAAAAACGAGTAACGTCACATTTTCAGACTTTTGGCATTGACTTGGTACCGAAATATCGGTTCTCGTGACATCCCTAGTGTGTGTCTACACGTGTCCGTGTGATAGAAAACTTGTAGTTATTTTGATGGTGGTTTGGTTTGAATTGGTGTGATAACCTACTGTAGTTTTTATTTTAATATACACTTAAATTTGCTGCTATTTAAATGATGGTCCTGATGGCATGAGTGTGTGCGTGTGCGCGCGCGTGTGTGTGTGTGTGTATTGCCATCTAATGCCATCTGTAGAACAGACCTTTGGGGCAGGGGGGGACGTTATTCATTAACTTTAGCTGCATGACTTCTAGGCAAGAGCAGTACCAAAGTGTGTGTGTGTGTGCTCTTTACACACACAAGGTCAATCAGTCTCACTTGTACGCTTCACTTTTCTCCCCTCCTCTCTCTTGTCTTTCTCTCCGTCGCTCTCTCTCGCTGTTTCAACTGTGATTCCGAGTGGATGAACAGCTTTCTGATCCGTAAGGACTCTGTTAATGAATGCTGTATTGCTATTGATTTCTCCTCTGATCCCTCAGTTTGTTCAGACGCGATACAAACCACGTATGTGGAGAGGAGGGCTCAGCTGATAGCTGTGATGGAGTGTTGTGACCCGGTCCTGCAAATTGGATTTTAATGATTCAAGTATCATTTCTTGAACACTGCTCTCTGCTCCCCGCGGAAATTATAATGTGCTGCCCTCTATGAAAGATGGAAAGAAAGGGTCAGGAAAGAAATGTTTTGGCATTCGAGCTGAAATGATGTTAAAATACATTAAAGGCCATTTTACATTCCTGTGAATTTTTTTTTTTTATTTTGGCATTAAAGTTACATCACATAGATGCTTAAAACCTTGGCTCTCAAATGTCATACACTGCTGCTGTAGTATCTTTATAGTTTGTATTTCCTTACACAAAAGGTGGGGGAGAATTCAAATTTCAATTTGACTTTAACAGATCCTCAAATTCAATGATTGTCAGTGTAAGATTTCTTTCATTTTAATCTGGTAGTACATTTCTTCCATGTTAAACACTCAGCTGTTGGAATAATTTGCCTGGGTGAATGTAGATGGACAGATTTTCTGTAATGTCCTTCAGCACTGACCCCCAATTCTAAACATGCTCACACACACAATCACAGACTCGCACACACATTTCGCTCTGAGGGAGCACAGATTCAGACATTATTTCTGCCTCACTGCTACACAAACAGGCTTGCAGAAGCCCGGGGACGGTTCACCATTGGTGTGTGTGTGTATACACACACATGGACCCACACAGGCGCACATGTGCGTCACCCTCCCCGCAGGACTGGAGGCATGTGGAAGTCACTTGGGGATGCCAGCACATATTTGTCGCTTTGTCCTTTATATGTGTCACATATAACAAAGAGGCCCCGAGTTGAGTGACTGTAAATGTATATAGATGTCTGTTAAGGCTCTAAAGGTTAGTCGCCTCTTTAAAATGAAATCACTCTTTGCTTGGCTTCTCCTCTCGTTTATACAGCAAAACTCTCTCGAATCATGTGCTCCATTGCGTGTTGACCTCTTGTGTTTTTCACCAGTTAAATCGGTCTGAGACTTGTTGCCCCTTAGCAAGGCAGCCGGGGTTATTTTTTATAGCATTTGAAAACAAATTGCAGAGAGGAGAGGCCGCATCAACGGAGAACTTCCTATTTCGCCGGAAACGTAAAAACAAAGACGGAAAGGAGGGCTGCGTTGTCAATGTGCATTCACAGACATAAGTGGATGAACTTGCGTGACTGACTGTGTGGAGTCGTGTGTGTCCCCTGACTCAGTGTGTTTCAGCTGCTTGTTAAAGTGACTGTTTGTTTAGAGGGGACAAAAGCCTGTGGCAAGCTGCTTTTCTTCTCCTCTGTCTTCTCGTCTCTCTTTGTTATTTTCTTGTACCTTGTTTTCTGCAAACTAACTGTATTGACCCGATTATAAGACGACCCCGCTTTTTCCAGCAGCTGTTTTTGGGGAAAAAAAATTTAAGATAAAGAACCAGTTTATTATACGAGTCCTGTTGGGAAAGTTTCCCCAAGATACTACTACGCCAGGGGAAAAGACAGTCCTCATTCTTAAAACCTTTTCTCCTGTAAAAGTGAAACATGCAATACTTCCATATAAAGCTTCTCTGTACGATATTCAGATCATTAATATAGCATCAAACAACTATTTGCTATGTAAAGGTATTGAGGAGTAATGTCTACCTGAGCAGAGTCACTCTCCCTCCGTGTGTGTTGTAATCTGAGCTTCTCTGTGCTTTGTTGATCGCCGGGCCGGCCGCTCGTGCCTTTTAGCATGTTTGTGCATGTAAGCGTGCCTCACTGGCTAGCTCACGACCGCCGCCACTGCGTTCATACGGCGGTTACAGCTGATAAAGGCGTCCAGACAGATGACGCCGTTTCAAAAGCGTAGCACCCACCCTCCGGTTCCCCCCCCCCAGGTTAACACTGTTTTCTCAGTCAGCACTGTTTGCCGTTGTTTTCACTGTTAGCACCATTAGCTACGAGTCGCCGCCATGTTGAGAGCCGTGCGGAGGCAGTAGAAATGCTCCCAATCTCGTATTTAGCACATTTAAGTATAAGTATACACACGCAGTCATATTCATTTTTTCAGAATATTTTTTTGGTTGTTTTGAGCTCCTCATCATGATATCTGTGACTGTGGTAATTCTTTCTTATTCAACAGATGATTCGGTCTCAGCCGATACTTTTGACTTGTTTTCACTCATCAGGAATTTATTGCCTTTGTGAGCCGTAAGAAACTCCCACTGGTTAAAATCGAGGAACTAGATATACTATAGGCTAAATGGACTTGAAGAAACTTGCTAGCATAGCAACAGTAAGGCTACAAATAACCCATAATGCAACACTCTGTTGAAGCCAGTGTCGCATTCAAAAAGAATATGTGATTTTGTGAATACATAAATGTCTAGTCCTCGAATGTGAAATATGATCTGATATCTGTGCCAGTACAGTATTCATAAACTTTTGATTCACTCTTCCCCTCTTTGGTTTCGCTTGCAGCCTGTCAGCTTCACTCTCAGCTGATCCCGGGTTAATATGCTGCGTCAGCTGCACCTTCATGTGTGTGTGTGTGGATTTTTTACCGAGAAGCTACTTTAACGCATTTACCGCCTTTCCCATTTGATTCCTCAATCTCCCGTTTCCCCTCCCTCCGCTCCTTCCCGTTTCATCCTTGTTTCACACTTCCCGGCACTCTCAACCTGACCTCATCCCTCCACCTTCTTCCCCCAACCATCCCCTCCTCTGTCTATTCCTCCCTCCTTTTAAACATCGAGTCATGAATTTATTATGTGAATCAAAATAGAGCAATGACTCTTTGTCCCCATCCCTGCATGTCATTGGTCTAGAATGAATAATTCAGCCACTGTGGTTGAAGTTAGGATCAGGAAAAAAAAAAAAAGGGAATTATTTTGGAGCCGCACTATTCAGGCTATTTTCGAACGGCGAGCTGTCAGCGCCTTTCCTGCAGCGCTCACTCTTTCTTCTCCCTCTCTTGTTGCTCTCTATCATTCCTCCCACCAGTTCACTCACTATCACGAGAAGATAGATCGGATTCTTCTCCGTCTTCTCTGTCCTTGGGAAGGACTGCGTACTAAGCAGATAGGATGGGATTGGCGTTGGATGAAGTCAGCCTCGTTCTTTGTGGGCTTGTTCCTTTTGTATCTAAACGGTGTGTGTACATTTGTTGTGGGTTTTTTTTCTTGGCTGTCTTTGTTTGTTGAAAGGTTTTTGTATTTTCCAGTACCCATCCTGCAGGTTGTTTGTCAGTATGTAAGCGGTGATTACGGATGCTGTTCTGCAGTTTTTGTGCTGAATAGCTTTGATGGCATAACATGCAACAGACAGTTTATTTCACCAGCTTTCAACTCAAAGGCAGCCATTGATCTCGTTACGGAGAGCTTGCCGTCTCACTTCTCTTTGACTCGCACTCGATGTTTGCCGTTTTTAGATGTGGAGTGACACTTATTGAATGCCCCAAAAGGAGTTCCACGAGCTCTCGGTTTGCATTTTGCGAAGAGGAAATCACGTCGGGGGGGGGGAGGTTAAAGTGCTTATCGCTTCACATCAGACAGCCTGTTTGGGAAGCAAAACGGTGTCGCAGGGGATCTGAGGACCCTGCGACGGTGCGACAGAGGCCACCGTGCGGTCAACCACCTACACGTCCATACATGATCGTCACATGTCAACGAGACAGACGCATGTTGTGCACATCAATCACGCGCCCGGATACACACACATGGATGCAGATGCACACTTGGATGATTATTCCTGGCCTCCTGGGGCATCATTGAAACTTTTCAGCCGTGACCTCGCTAAGAGGGAGGGAGAGAGGGAGCGAGATGAGCATTGGAGGGAGCGAAAATGAGAGAGTCCTTGAATTTTAACCGGATGCTCCCTGGGGAGAGCTCCCATCATCTCTGTGTGTCTTCAATGCCAGAGTCCCACAGCAGTCAAGGACCCTGACTGCTCCGATGTTCCGTCGGGGAAGCTCGTCTGCCGTCGCTCACTTTCTAGCTGCTTTTTGGGAGGAAAAATCATTTGATGAATCAGTAGCAAAGGGTTTCTCTTATCCGGTTTTAGCGCCGGATAATGACATTCCTCCAGCGGTAGCAAATTCTTCCAGAGCAGAGGATGTACCAGAGGATAAATGTCACTATCAGTTATCAGTAATGTGATCAGGGCTCCAGCTACATCATCCCGGTGGTAGCGTGTGTGTTTTAAAGGGGATTTCTTGCAATGTGGGTTTTATTTTAGTAGTTTGGGCCACCCTGTCTGTCAGTTGAAGACAAATAAAGCAACAAATCTGCCAGATTAACTGTCTAGTAACATCAACACCGAGGCTTGAGGCTGTACCAGCCGCTCACAGGACGTGCTATATGCTTCAACATATATGAAGCGCCATCATGCGGGCCTCGTCTGAGCCCCAGGCAGTTCAACTCATCGTCCAGTGGTGTAATTTTACTTGAGCTGGGTGGTGGGAGGTCGTGGCGGCACTGTGTCCTCTAGCACTGCGCACAGCTTGCCATTTCACAGACAGAAACTAAACATCATAGTCCAGTAATAATGTAACTCAACCTCACACAAATTCCAACGAAGGCTATTTACTTGTATCGTACCCCTAAAGGTATCCTCTTTGACACTCAAGAAGTGTTAATGAATAATCCGGAGGGCCAATCCTGAAATCTGGGAAATTCAAAATGGCAGCCATCAGTCAGCCTCAGTGACAATAATTAATTAATATTTGAAAGGCAGACAGAGATGGGCAGTATTTTTGTTAATTGTAATTTAAAATACAATTACTTTGGAGTATTTTGGAATTGGTATTTGACAGGGCTGTATAGGACCAGATCTGGGTAGAATCAGACCAGACCAATGATGTGTTCATAATAAATTCTCATCACTGATATACTGTATGTTTTTTTTTGTTTTTTTTTTGCTTCAAGGAAAAAATACAGGATGGTCAAATCTAGCACACACAACAATGTTAGCTTGTACAATTCCTTAGGACTGTTTTTTCTCTCATTCCGAACATACTGAGGACACGAAATCCATTGAGTTTTTTTTTGTTGCAGTTTGTGTGAGGTTGACCCACATCTTTAGTTAAACTGCCTGGACTATAAAGCTACTTTAGGGATGTGGCAAACATTCACTCTCCTTCAAGATCCCAACAAAAAGAGTTGTCCGCTATTTTGCAGGATACAAACATTCGTGCGTTTGAAATTGAAAGTTCATCCATGACCTTGGAAACCTTGGCTGACAAAGCAATCTCATTAGTAGCTGTTTTGGAGCTTTTGGTTGTATCACTTGATCTTCCAGTTCATTCTTGACCTTGGAAAATTTTTTTTTTTTCCCTTTCACTCTCAATTTTTAAGTTACTCCCTACCTGGGAGTTTGTGTAAAGCCTGTCTGATTTGGGCTGCTCTGGTGGCCTAGAGGTTTGAGTCCGTCGGGGAACCTTTGTTGCATATTGTTCTCTATCTCTCTAAATCTACGCAATTAATTTCGGGAGCACAATGCCATTTTTACCAATAGTGATAGTGTCAGCCAAAACTATAAAAATAAGATCCAGATTATATAAACCGGGAGAGTGTGTGCACACATGTATGTAGGCGCAGACATGGACGGGCTAATAGAGGCTGTCACAGTGCAGATAGTCTGCTGTCAATCAACAAAAACTACCCTGAACCCTCCCCCAAACCTGGCAACCTGTTCTTTCTACCTCTCTCTTCCTCTAACTCGTCATCCCTTTCATCTCCAGCTCTCGTCTATTTTCCCATCCTGTGTTTATCATTTTACCTTCTTCTCACTCCTCCAACATCCCTTATTTGTTCTACCGCTTTTATGACCTTTCCAGAAACTTCCTCCCCTGTGATCCCACTTCTCCTCCTCCTCCTCTTCCTCCTCCTCCTCCGCCTCACAATGATCTGTTTCTTATCATCACCTTGCTCTGCAGTGTTTACAAAGCCTTCACAACCACATGTGTGTATACAAACGTGTGTATATTTTGGGCTTGTGTATCCTCCTCTGGGATCTCTGGTGAGAAGAGGATCCAGGAAATGCGATGATCACCTAATGTCCTGTGAAGCACCACAAACACACACAGACACACACACACACACACACACACACACACACACATATGCTCTGTTGGTGTTGTACAACCACAAGCCGAACGGTTTTTTATCAGTGCTCAGGGATTGTCGCCTTTGTTTCCTCGGCACAAAGGATTCGTCTCTCTCCTGCTTTCTTTTATATTCTGCATCTCCATCCTTGTCACTCTCCATTTCTCTCCCCCAACGTCATCCATTCCCGTTTTTTTTTTTTTTCCGCCTTCACCTCTATTTCTCTGTGTTTCACACCCCCACCCCCTCTTTCTGCCCCTTCATCCCCACATCTGAAACGGTGGCGACCGCTCCTATTGGTTGCGCTGACAGAATCAGAGAAACGGGCAGCCAATAAGCTTTCGGGCTAACAGGGTCACTATTATCCATGAAGCACTGCAATTACTCTGCTGTCTACATCCCTGCCATGTATGCATATGCGATGCTCTCCCCGTCCTTGTACCTGTGCTGCACATTTCTACTGTACATGAATATCCTCTTTGGGTGTATGGTAACAGCTTGACTGAGAGTGAAAGGTCATTTTGATATGCTGGGGGAGCATTTGACGTCAAGTTATTCCCATTTTCCACATTTCTTTTGTGCATTTTTAGACGAGATGCAATTTTAGAAAATAGAACGAGAAACTGCGTTAGAGTCTGCGTGTGCGATTTAACATAGATTTGCAATCAGTTTATGCATTCAGGTCAAAGCTATGTACATTGTCAATTCTCCCCCATGTGAATCCGGCACCACGCTGCTCTTCAAAGACTGGGGATGGGAAGCTGTCACACTCCTCCCCTCCCCCCCTTCTTTCTCCAACTCATTCCTTTTCTCCCTGTTTACTTGCCACTCAGACAGTTATATATTTGTACCAGTCAGTCAGACAGAAAGAGGCTGCGTTCCGCTGTGCAAATTACGCAAGTTTCCCTCCTTTCTTCTTTGGACAGATGTGGCCTTTTCACTCAGTAAAATGCCACTGACGTCTTCTCGCGTTACAAAACTGAGAATATTGAAAATTTCTCGCCATTTGTTATCGAGCGACATCAGGATACCCGGGCCTCTCTTCTGGCGTCTGACTGAGCGTCAGAGCTAATTTGCATCATTAGATTCTCTCAACTGTGGAATAGCTTTGACCTTCCTCCATCATTAGTGACAGAGTGAGACAGACCGAGTGTCCCTCTTACCTCCTCCCCCCTCGCCCGCTCTTTCCCTCCTCTTTCATCCATTTCACTCACTTCTTTCCTGTCCTCCGTGTCCATCATCCCCTCCCCTGATGCCCAAATCTATCAATCGCTCACATCGCGGTCATATTGTGCAGCGCTGCACTTATCTATTTCAATCTCCTCCCTTCAATTTCTTTTCATCACACTTCTTCCCGCAGTCGTCTTATTCGCGGCGGTATATCGAGGAGGCGTCGGCTGTCTTGGTTTTAAATTCCCTGTTTGGCTTTCACCTATCTAACGAGCTGGAGAATTGAATTAATTCCTTTTCTTCTCAATACTGAAGGGATATAAAAACACACTCTCACAACTCATAGACACTCACACACACACACTCTGAGACGTAGAGGGTGAAAAGGAGGCCGTTGCCTTTCAGGTGAGATGTCTCCAGGGAAATGTTTTCCTTAGCAGCAATCGCCCGGCTATCATCGCAATCTGCGGCCGCTCCGTTGGCGCCGAGGAGAAGACGTGATTTCACTTCCCAATGACCAACCCTTGGGATTACCCTTCCATTTTGTCATCTGGAAATTCATTAGCCTTTAGAAAGGAAATGACACCAGAAATGAACTCCCCTTCATATCCCGTCTAGAAGCCCGGTAATCAGAACTGTGACGACAGTCTTCCTGTTTGTGTGAAGGAGAGGTTTGTCTTCTTTGGCAACAATATGAGACCTCATTTATCAGCACGACCCACACGATACTGCGCTGACATGTACAAATTAATATTATGCGAGCATTTTCGCAAACGTGAGGAAATACCGCCAAATAGAGCTCACGGCGGTGACCGAGCTTTTTGGAAGCACGTGTGAGATAATTAATGAGTCATTTCAATCCACGCCAGTAATAAGGCCACAGATCCCCAAAGGGCAAGACTATTTCAAGGCTGTTCAGCCACTTGTCAGACTGTGTGCCACTCAAAATGATCGGTGTCTGCATGTGTGAAGGTGTTTTTTTTCTTTCTTTCTCAGAGACGGGTCACGTTTGATTAAATGATTTTATCCCCCTGCTATTCTTAACTCTTTCTCTCTAACTTGCACTCTAGCTAATAGTGTAATAATCTGTGCACTTGTTGGTTAATTACACCCCAGGATGAACAATTGGCGCACTAAATGCTTTTCCTGAATGTACTTTTAAAAAAGCCATGTAAACACAGGCTTATTCGCGTGCGCGCACAGGCACAATTTGTGCAGCTTTGTGTAGCTTCAGTAGTGCACGTACCCGACTTAATGACTTGTAAGTCTTCTATCTGCCTACCAGCTGGCGGGTGTCCAAACGTCTGATCTGCAGAGCGAGCTCTTCGTCGTTCCTGAAAAGAAACATTATGGCGCACATATAGCACCGTATCACACATGCCATTACAACACATCACAGCGACTCTGCTCGGATCTGAACCGAGAACAAAAAGATGATTTTGTACATGTTTCAGGATGAGGAAATGGGCTCTGTAGTTGCTCCAACCTGCTCGCTAATGAGGCAAAGTCCCATCCTGGATAACAGGACTACACTTGTAGTGACATACTGTAACTGCTGAATGCAGATGAATGAGGCAAGTAAAATCCCTCAATTAGGGAAACATTCTTCTACTTACTTGTGAGCCGCGTCAAAGACAAATTTCCATCGTCTTGGGATAGATAATTAGGTTTTTCTCATTCACTCTTAAGCCCAAAAGCGTGTGTCCATGTATGTATGCTATGAGTGTGTGTATATACATGTGAGTCAGAGCTGCCTGTGACATCAGTGAATATATGTTTGGAGCCGAAACAGACCTAAATTTAGTGATGATGTGTGGGAGACTTTTGTTGGGATGTAAACCAATCTGTTCCCCTTTTAGCCCCGGCATTTCACTAATGTCTGCCGACTAAGGCGAAATTGAGCTTTATGATAACGTCGTAACCCCTGAATCCCCAGATCACATGACTTCATTAAGAGTTGGAGGGGTGAAAGTGACGTCACATGGTAGAAATAGTGTATGTGGGTGCGCTACAACTGAAAAGTTACAGACGTAACACCTGAACAGAGACCATATGGTTGCAGGCAAGGTTACCCATCTAATGAGCTGGATTCCTGGGCCGCCCTCTGTTGTTTGTTTACTACACTATATGTATCTCCCTGTGTGTGTGTGTGTGTGTGTGTGTGTGTGTGTGTGTGTGTGTGTTCCTGCGTGTCTTTTCATGTGTCTGTGCTCTCAGTGTGTGTAGCCATGTGCTCAGGTTTGAGCCAGAGAAAAACAGGTCAAAACACTGCAGGGTGTGAGAATCATCAGAACAGCTACCGCTAATTAAACGTGCCAGACCTTCGAGTAAAACAAAAGGATCCATGTTGTGATCCACTAAATGTGAGCGCTGACTGAAATGCTCTTTGTATTCAACATATACACTGTAGAGGGACATCAAATATTTATTGGTCTCTCTACCAATGGAAACGGTCACATACTCCAGACTAAAATATCTCAACAACTATCAGATGGATTGCTGAGAAATTATGTACAGACACTCATGGTCCCAAGAGGATGCATCCTCAGGACGTTGGTGATCCTCTGACTTTTCCTCTAGCGCCACCATGAGGTTCACATTTGTGATTTTTAGTGAAATATCTCAACAACACAAAATTTTAATCTGCCCAATTTCCATCAGCATCAGCTGTACTTTATGTTTAGCGCTAATTAGCAAAGTTAGCATGCTAACACGCTGAACTGAGATGGTGAACAATTGGACGGTAAACATTATACCTGCTAAACATCAACATGTTAGCACATGTCGTTGTTAGCATTTAGCTCAAAGCGCCACTGTGCCCCTAAGTATAGACTCACAGAGCCGCTACCGTGGCTGTGGACTCTTAGTTTTGTTTACTGTTTAGATTAGTTACTGTAATGCTTCTTGAATTGGTGTAATATTACTGTAAGAAATTAAATTCATCACATAAAACTCGTCAGTTCTACATCCCAGTGAATATCACAGTTGGCTGATGACAGTATTATTCTGATGGTTTATAGTTAGGACGATCATTTCAACCATAAAACATGGTTTCTATTAGGGCTGGGCGGTATGACGATATATATCGTCAAAACAATATAAAAATGTCTATCGTATGTATGTTTCTATATCATTTCTATTGCAATGTAAAAAAAAAACAGCAACTGAACTGCGTTACTCCAATATTTACGTAATTTGGACGACACTTTACGTTCTGTGGTTATTTCATATAGACTTTTTACTCATCGAATAACCAGAAAACATGCTATATCGTGATATATGTCATTATCGAGATGTGAAATTTCCTATATCGGGATAGAAGATTTTGGCCACATCGCCCAGCCCTAATTTCTATATCATGTTAAAGTTGCAGTATGCAACAATTTTTTGGCATAATTTGGCAAAAATTCCATAATAACCTTTCAGCATATTGTAATTCAAGTGGTCTGAGAGATAACAACACTTCTGCTCCTCATCATGTCTCTGTTTTCAGGCTTTAGAAAAATGTAGCCCGTGACGGCAGATTTTGACTAATCACAGGTCATTTCAGAGAGAGAGAGCGTTCCTATTGGCTGTGCCCCGGTCATGTGACCAGAACTTGGCTTCCTTCAACAGATTTTACAATGGCGGCTGCGTCACAAACTTTCTCATTTTACAGCTAAACAGTAACTACAAGATGATTCTGAAAACATCTGAGGAGAGAAATAGTCATTACAGTAACAGAATACTGATTCATATTT
The DNA here is from genome assembly GCA_916701645.2 of Sebastolobus alascanus. Classification (NCBI taxonomy): domain Eukaryota; kingdom Metazoa; phylum Chordata; class Actinopteri; order Perciformes; family Sebastidae; genus Sebastolobus; species Sebastolobus alascanus. Next base: position 442,176 of record CAKAOJ020000195.1, read on the forward strand.
GATCAGCGCTGCCTAGTTTGACCGTTTGGTCGGAGATCGCGAGTGATTGACAGCCGGCTCTCATAGACTGCAACTGGCAGTGGACCTTGTTTTCCTCTGTTTTCCACCGGAGGACACAGTAGGACACAAAGGAACATGATTTTTTTCAGGTTACCTGTGTCATGTACTATTGTCACGATATAGCGGCCGTTTTCTAAAAATAACTTTTTAAAATCATATTTGGGCCAATATCGCATACTGCAGCTTTAATGTTCATGTTATCAAGAGTAGTGAGGTTCATTAGCTTCTTGTAAATCAAAAACTTTCATATGTTAAGCACTTTGATTTGGCGTATAAGAAGGAAAATTCTGGCAGGACTGAGTAAAGTTAGACACAAGTCTGGATGGGTTTAATTTCAGGTCTGCTAACCTCCTTTTTTGACACCTGTGTGTGTATGTGTGTATGAATCCCTGGGTAAATTACAATACAGTAGAAACCGCTTATAGTGATCACGTCTGTCCGGGTCGAATTTATCACTATAAGCAGATGATTATTATAACCGAAGTTTTGTTGCCGTGCATCATTTCTAATGCAGATTACCAGCTAATTGGCGTGTGTATATTTATTACATGAATACAGAGTAATGAAACGGACTGCTTCGCTTTTTACTCGCTTGCTGCCTTTCCACACTCCTTGGGGGCATTACGTGACCAGGCATTATCAATCCACTTGACGAGGGTGCTCTCCCCGTGCGCATTCGTTTTTCATTGAGAGATGACTTTCCTTTTCCTGTCACAATATCAGTGTGCACGCAGCATCAGCCTCAGGTATCCAGCCGGAAAGCAGACGGTCCGCGAGGCAAAGTATCAAGGGAGTAAAGTAAAAAACAGATTCAATGTTAGTCTAACGTAGTTTTAAAATGTTTTTCCATATGTTGTCATGTATGAAAAGACCCAAAATGAGCACTATAAGCAGACTACTTGATTACTATAAGCAAATTATTTAAACAGCATTTGGATAGGAATGATGCCGTCCCAAGCTTTTTGATCCATAAAAGCGGTTGATCACTGTAACCGTGATCACTATAAACGGTTTCCACTGTACATTAGTCTAAAAATGTTTATTTCTTAAGTGTCTAATAATCTTTTTCTTCATTCATGTCAACGTGTGTTTGATCCATAAGGGTCAGTAATGCAAGATTTTCCACAGAAAGGCAACAGATGGGACACAGCGGGGTTATGGATGAATTCATAGATGTTTGTTCTACTTTAGAAGAGAACAAACAGCGTTTGAAGTGAATCGTTGGATGCTGCAGTGTTTTGTTTTTGTTTTTCCCTTTTAATCCCACCATCCCTCCGTGTATATTCATCACAACTGTCAAACACAAGACTCTCTTCGGCTGTCAGATTACACCCAGAAAGAAAAAGAGATAACAAAGACGGAGGGAGGGAGAAAGAGAAAGAGAGTGTGTGTAGGATTCCAGTTTAATCTATTTTGGGTGCACGGGGGGATTTCACATAAAGGTTGAAATACCAGTGCTGTGAAAGCCGAGACGCTGAGAACTATCTAGCGCTTAGTTTTGAGATCGCGAATACTTTCTACCAATTTTCATTTTTGACAATTGTCAGTTATTACTGTAATCCGACTGACTAGACGGGATCAGCTGCAACGGGATCAGCTGCAACGGAATAGTTGGACGGTTGTTTCGAGAGGTGGACGGCTTAGCGAAGCGTTCACTGAGTTTCTGTTTCTGGTCTCGTTTGCAGCGAGCACAGAGAAAAATAATTACAGCAGTAGAAAAAAACATATAAAGATACAGTCAAGATACTTCAGAAACATGCCCCCCCCCCCCAACACACACACACACACACACACACACACATACACACACTCACACACACACGTCATTGATGTTTGTCATGGATTTGATGCTCTGGACTGCACAGCACTGTTGCTCATTATGACAGAGAGGAAAAATAACAAAGCCAGTATTGAGTGGGAGCAAAATCAAGCAGGGAACAAAGTAACACAAGACATCAAAGAAGTGCAGCAAAAATATTGGCTCTTTCTGTATTTGCATGTTCTCGTTGACACATTTGATGCGACATCTTACCCGCCGGAGTATGATAGGAACAGCGAGAACAGCAAGATCTCGATACCAATCAAGTGTGCATCCCATATTGACTTACTGGTTATACTGGCTGAAGAAAACAACGGAGTGAAACAGTCAACAGCACAGAGACATTCGAAACCAGTGAGAACTCCTGTGTCTTATAATTGATTCAAATTGAGAAGTTTGTTCTCTCCAAGACACAAGTATCAACTTCACATTTGTAGATTTCATCATTCCTCACTGCCAGCAAATTTTATTTATTTCACATTTCTTATCACATGTGTAAGGTGTCATTGAACTGAGACTACATTCATAGACCGTACGTAATAATACAGGAATATAAACATTTTGAGTGTGTTGTATAGAGATTTCTCACTCAGGACAGGCTACTTATACAGTGTTCATGTTAATATTCAAGTCATGACCATTTATGAATAAACTGAATATTCCAAATAGTTTATTGCAGTGAAAACACAAACTGCAATACAGTTAGAGCTGCAACGATTAATCCATTAGTTGTCAACTATTTTATCAATCTCCTATTACCTATTTAGATAATTGATTAGTTGGTTTATTAAAAAAAAAAATTCTCTGATTCCAGCTTCTTAAATGTGAATATCTTCTGGTTTCTTTACTCCTCTGTGACAGTAAACTGAATATCTTTGAGTTGTGGACAAAACAAGACATTTGAGGACGTCATCTTGGGCTTTGGGAAACACTGACCGACATTTTTCACCATTCTCTTACATCTTATAGACCAAACAACGAATCGTTTAATCGAGAAAATAATCGCCAGATTAATCGACAATGAAAATAATCGTTAACTGCAGCCATAGATACAGTGTATATAAATGTCTACATAGATAGATAGATCGATAGATAGATAGATAGATAGATAGATAGATAGATAGATAGATAGATAGATAGATGGATAGATAGATAGATAGATAGATAGATAGATAGATAGATAGATAACACTCAGAGAGCCCGTACCCCCACTAAGGCCACACTGTCTGCTTTATTCCTTATTTCAATAATCAAATGTGTTTTTATTAGCATCTAAATGTGTATAGTTTCAGTGCAGATCTACACTTTGAGAATCCCTGATGTACTGTGTATAGTTCAGTGAATAATCATTGATTAATTGCCTCTGTGTTTATGGATCAGCTGCTTGTGACTAATCACTTTGAGTAACTTTCTGCTGCTCTGAGTGAAACTGATACAGACCGAAGCTATCGGTGTCATGGGATTTGCCAGTCAGACTCCTTGCTGCGCCCGGCGCCCCCTCACTGATTTATCAGCGTTGATGAAGTTCAAAGTGAAAACATGTGACAAGTGACACACACACACACACACACACACACACACACACACACACACACACACACACACACACACACACACACACAGGGATGAAACGACCTTTTGGGCTCGTCTCCCTTCTAATCCACTTAGCGTTGTCTACCTTCTGCCCACACACCAGCCCAGACAGCTCCTGTCTGAATGCAGGGACATTTATAGTGTGTGTGTGTGTGTGTGTGTGTTGGAGTATTATTCAACAAACAGTCATTCCAACATAAGTATTTTTAGCATGATGAAGTAAATAGTCTGGGTGGGAGGGGGGGGAGAGGGGGGTTATGTTTGTTGAAGAAGTCATTTGAGGACTGGGAGAGATTCTTTCCCCCTTAATGAACAAGCAGCACATAGCGTTTTTATTTTTTTTGTCTTGTGGGGTTTTATCTCGGCTTGTTTTAGCTTTTGTTTGTTGTGTTGTTGTTCCTCTGTGGCTGTCAGGCATTGTTCTTGATGCACTGTGCGTCCTCGCCGATGTTCAGCTTCAGTGTGATTTTGGCTGACTTTGAAGCAGTTGGAGAACACAGGCTGGAGTTTGGCTCCCTCAGCTCATGCCGGTTTTCGCTAACTAACTCTCGGTGTTGGTGGCGTGTCACTTTGCTGTGCTTCTCAGGAAAGATGCAGACAGACAAACATCAGCTCTGAGAAGTATTTTTGGGATCACGCGGTTAGAGGGTGAACCGTACAGTAGGATGAGTCAGAAAGCGTCTCTGGTTTCGTAAAAACATCATCTCCCTGTAGAAGGAGACAGTCATCGGCAGAGGGGCGATGCTTCCCCAAAGGATGATGAAGTGTGTGTGTGTGTGTGTGTGTGTGTGTGTGTGTGTGTGTGTGTGTTTGGTTAGGTGTGTGTGTGTGTGTGTGTGCGTGCTGTAAGCCTCTTGCTTTGCTGCAGACTCAAGTTCTCAGGAGTATGAGAGAGGATTGAGACTGACGGTGTGGATATGTTACCTTGCATCCTCAGCTCTGCAACCCCTCTACTCCGTGTACATGCATGCAATGGCTGTGTGAAAGTGTGTGTGATCTGCATGGGCCCATTTATAAAACCTCAAAGAATAACAATTACAATTCTTTGAAGAGCCACCCTTTTAGTAAAAAAAAAATTTTTTGTGCTAAAAGTGAAGAACAAGACAAATTTATTGATCAACTTACTCCGACTTGCAGCAAAATGTCAGAGAAACCAGTGGTGGAAGAAATACTCAGATATTTTACTTATGTAAACGTACTAATACCACAGTATAGAAATACTCTGTTACAAGTAGAAGTATACTTAAAGTAAAAGTACTTGCTAATTACTTTATGTACTATTGGATAATTTACTCTGTAGCACAGTATCATATTTTATAAACTGATCACATGTTTTGTTTGGAAAATCTTAATCTGTAAAGTAACTAAAGCTGTCAGATAAATGTAGCAGAGTAAAAAGTATGATATTTCCCTCTGAAATGTAGTGGAGTGGAAGTATAAAGTACCATAAAATTTAAATACTCAAGGAAAGTAAAGAATCTCAAAATTGTACTAAAGTACAGTACTTGAGTAAATGTACTTATTTACTTTCCACCACTGACAGAAACCTTTAAAGAGTAACTTAACACCAGGCTGAAAAGCAGTGTTTGGCAGCCTTTTGCACCTGTAACCACACCCAGCAGTGTTGACACAGGGTCCTGGAGTACACTTCTGCATCAGAACAAGATTTTCAGGAGGTGTTAAGGCCCAGACACACCAAGCTGACATCAAAGAGCTAGCGGCGATGAAGGCCGACTGTTTCGTCGCCTCACGTCGCCTTTGTCTTGGCTGACAAGTTGCATTTGAACACACACTGCAAAGACTACAGCAGACGGCCAGTTAGCACGTACGTTCTGCGCCTGCGTGAGATGAAATAACTCTCCGCACCAGCAGGCGGCGATAGTCTGTATTCATCATTCAAAAAGGGGAAACCAGAAGACCTGGGACGGCGGATGTACAAGCCGATGTTATGATGCATACATGAAACAAAGCAGCGTTTGCCGACCATTTTCACACCGCTCTCACTCGCCACTTCATTCCAGATGGCCGTGTCGTTGTGAAAATATCTGTGTATTGGAACGATCAGATGAGATGAAGATGAAAAATGAGAAGAGCCTTCTGTGTTGGCTTGCTTTCCTCACTTCCGTTTCTCTTCTCGTGCACTGATTCGCTTAAGCTGAACAGCCATCAGAGGGATTTCTATCAGCGATGGGCTCTGCCAAAAAAACTAGGCCGACAGACGCTCTCCGACGGCCCAAAACTGGCCGACTGATGAATGACGGCTTGGTGTGTCCGAGCTTTTAAGTTGAGAGCAGCTTTCACATCATTAATCAAACATATGTTCAGAGCAGGAATAGCCAATCAGGAGCAAGTATTTACCCTCATCTGCCCCCATTGTTCACGGGTACTTTTTGAACTACAGCTTACTTTACTTTAAATTATTGTTTTTAAATACTAGATATACCTTTAGTCTGCCCAATGAAACACTACTGCAGCAGTCAAGTTGAAGGTTTGTGTTTTTCGGCTGTAATCAGATAAAGGTCAAAACAGGCAGCACGTCAGTCTCAATCAGTTCACACTCGCTGCCTCAGTGACACAGAGTTCTTCGAGGAAGAGGATGCAGCTACAGTAGGATTGCATGGCGCCGTCATGAGCGTCCTCTCTCTTTGCAAACTCAAAAACAACTGCAGTGTCCTTCACATCGCACACTGCAGCCCACCGAGCTGATGTCCGCTTTGAAAATGCTCTGTTTTCTTTGTGAACATTGGGAGCTGTGGTTTATGGTCACTGGGTGTCGTTGTAATGACGAAGACAAGCGAAACAAGATTTTGTGAATGTTGACCAAGCGTTCGTATTCGGTCGATTCTTTCTGTTCCAGTTTTTATGCCTAGGCGGCGGCGACAGCTTTGGCCGGAGGCATTATGTTTTCGGGTTGTCCGTCTGTTCGTTTCTTTGGTGGTCAAAGGTCAAGGTCGCTGTGACCTCACGTTCGTCCCATTCTCGTGATATCTCAGGAACGCCTGGATGGAATTTCTTCAAATATGTCTTACTTACTTACTTGGACTCAAGGATGAACTGATTAGGTCAAAGGTCAAGGTCACTGTGACCTCACAAAAGATGTTTTTGGCCCTAACTCAAGAATTCATATGCTTATTATTGACAATGTCAAACAACTGGTTAGTAGGATAAAATGAGGAAGTGATGACATTTTGGACAGACATGGATGTAAACTGCAAATTGACTTATTGGCGGAGGAATACAACCATGAGGCGATTATTCTAGTTCATTCATATTTTATCTTTGTGTTCCCACTCCCGGCACTGTACGCCTCGTCACTGTGGGGATCCTGCTCAGTGAGCCACCACCCAGGGCTTCTTCCATTTTTTTCCGCCTAATTATGTTTTGATGACAGTTTTCCTTTGTTTTGTCTAAGTTTGGGCGTTATTGTTTTTGTTTTTCACCGACTAGATTACAATGTGGGCTTTGTGAAACCTTTTGAGACTCAAACTTTGATTAGAGGAGAAGCAAATGAACTTGATTTGACTTTTCAGACTTACAAAAGAAACTTTCACGTTGACTTGGACTAGTTGATGTTGCTTGTAGATTAATGGGACCAAACTGAGAATTTCCCGACTTTAATGAAATCATAAATCTCCGCTTTGAACAAATTTACCACAGTTGTCTTCCCTCCCTTCCCCTTCTCTCCCCCCCATTCAGTGCAGCTGTATTAGGGAGCTGCTAAGCTGTACTCCACACTTGACTTGGGCTTAAGATGGAGTGACTAAGCACAGATTTAATATTGGACTTATAGCTACTTAGCAGTGGAAAGCACAAACTGTCAGCTTTCCTCTGAAAAGTACAAACTTGTCAAGTTCGCACCTCGCTTGCTTTGCAACAATAAAATGTGAAAGCTCTCTCTAATAACCTGCTGACTGCTCGATTGCGCCTACATCGCTGATGCTAAAAGGAGAGAGGTTTTTATTGAGTGTGTGTGGTGGTGGTGGTGATGGTGGCGGTGGCGGGGTCAGTGTGTGTGTGATGAGAGGAAGCAAAAAAAGCCAGACAAGCTTAGGAAGGAGGGATACGAGGGTTGAGGAGACCCACGCTCTGCTGGCCGAATATAAAGGCTTATAAAGGCTACCGGGCAACATGGATGACCTATTTACAGTCAGACACACTAACACACAAACACACAACAGACAATGACCACAACCCTATTTTTCTCCACAGTTATTTGGGAAGCATCTTTTCGTGGCAACATGGTGTTTTTAATCAGTCTGTGTAAATCAGGTGAAAGAACCAGTGTTTGAGACATCTGGCTACGGTCCGCGCAGGCTGATGATGTACTGTATGTGTGATTGGGCGGGTATGTTGTTCCCCAACATCTGTTCATTAGGTCAGCTATCTAAAAGGTGGTTATTTTTAGCTTTTGGGCCAGATTTTCCTCCCATTCTTCTCCGTCTTTCTCCCTAGACAGCTGGCCTATGGCAGAATCTGTCAGGATAGTTGTTGGGACTTGCCACTGCTGTTGCCCTAACATCTGGCAAATGTTAATTTACAGTTTGTGGTGTGGATTTGGGGACTCCTTGTGTGATTGTATGTGTGTGTTGGCTGTCAAGATGCAGGACCGAGCTGTAAGATTTACCCTGAGCTCTTTTGAAGCAGAGTAAAGACACAGGCTGCTGATAAAACCACCCGCAACAATAGCAGAGGAGCTACATCCTCGGTATTTGCCACGGGAGCGAGAGTAATGTATTTATTCGTCTGCACACTGGACTCCTCTGGGTCCAGGTGTTTGATGAAGTGTGTGTGTTTTAAAGATTCCTGCCTGTCCTTGAGTCCAGCAGTGAGGACCTTGTCTGCCTCCACGATGTCAGCTCACTGATTCATGCTGCGACTCTGCCACTGATCCGTAGGATGACTCTCGGGGGGGGAGCTGTGGAGACAGGCTGCATCCATCACGCTGCCTAAGAGCTGGGCAGATGTGCACTGACACAGACACTATATATGCACTCAGAATATAGGACAAAGAGTCTGTCGGTATACCGAATTTTACCGCTAGGTTTTGCACTTGACTCAGCAGTCGCTCCACCAAAACTCGGAGGAGCGGCTCGTCACTAAAATGAGAATAGCTGGTCCACGTTAAAGGTCAGCCCACCTTAAGTGAGCCTGGGTCGAAGTTGTCGCTAACTTCGGGGCTAACCCCCTTCACTTTAATCAGCAGGTGGCCAGCAAGACACAGGAACTTGAGGGGGGCGTGGGTTTTGAGGAGCTGTAGCATTTATTCACAGACAGTCTTAACTGTACACACACTGCACTGCTACATTCACAGCTATAACATGCTAACAGTTCACACTCACAATCACACATGCACTCTCTCTCTCTCTCTCTCTCTCTCTCTCTCTCTCTCTCTCTCTCTCTCTCTCTCTCTCTCTCTCTCTCTCTCTCTCTCTCTCTCTCTCTCTCTCTCTCTCTCTCTCTCTCTCTACAGGCCGCAGGCTTGCGATACACTGGCTGGCAGAAACCCATCTTGTCTTGTCACCCCAAAAAACACATAAACTGATCTCCTTCATGTTGCTGGCCTCTGCTCGGACACTAGTGGCTCCGTTAGTCTGTTTATAACAAGCATAGAATTATGTTAATCACGTTTTTAAACTAGTACACCGGACTGGCAAAACGGTAGCTCGGACCGGTATTGTCGTGATCGATACAGTCATGTGATGCAGAGCAGACGTATTACTTGAGTTTACGTCAGTGTGAACAGTCTGCTGATAGTTAATTGAGTTAGTTCATTTAGTATGCAGTACGTTGGTATGGGATTTTGAACAGCATGTATCTTAGTTTAGCATGTTAGCATGCTAACATTTCCAAATTAGCAATATACACCTGAAAATATTGACCTGTAGATGGCGCTAGCTGGAAGGTCAGGGGATAAAAGCTTTTACAAAACATCCTCAGGGGACCATGGATGTCTCTACCACATTTCATGGCAATCCATCTGATAGTTGCCGAGATATTTCACTCTGATTATCTCAATAAAAAACTAAAATTTCAACTAGAGGCACTAGAGGAAAAGTCAGGTTATCACCAAAGTCGACAGAATTCATCATCTGGGCATCTGAATGTCTGCACAATATTTTGTGCCAATCCATCCACTAGATATTTTATTATTATTTTTTATTAGTATCCCTTAGTGCTAGGGGGAAGAGTCTGGTTATCACCAAAGTCAGTAGGATTCACCCTCTGGGGACCACGAGTAGTGAAGTAAAAGGTGCAATATGAGGAAATAGCATCATGATCTAGCAGGTGCAGGGATGCAGATGTTGATTTCGTTTGATTTCGTCTTATAAATAGCTCGTTATTTCCGAACATCTGTATACCGGTGTTTGTTTTTCAGATGTCTCTGTTACTCTCCTGGGCTCTGCTCCACGGAGACGCTGAGGTTTGCTGCTCTGTTGTTGTGGTCATGGTGCGTTGTTGCTGGTTGATCGTGCGAGGCTGAGTTGCTGCTGAGAACTGGGTCAGCAGCCTCCCTCTGCCTGCGCTTTGTCTCCCAGCGAATGGGAAAAAAAAATGTGCCTGATCTCAACCAGATATCCTTCAGATATGGGATCTGTAAACTGAGTGTTTTCCAGACCTGTCAAAAAATGGTGGGACTTATCCACCCTGAGGCTTAGCAGATGAGACACAATCTCTGGGTTTTTACTGCAGCTTGTGTGTGTGATCATGTATGAACATATGAGTGTTGTGCATGTGTCTGCCATCATTTAAATTTAGCTTAAATCCCATTTCATCCTGTTTGATCCAATTGATGCCAACGCATTGCAACAGTCAGATATGGTTAGGCATTCAAGCGTCTGTTTTCTAAATCCAACTTATTAGAAAGAGACGAGGCAAAGCCCAGCAAAAAGAGAGACTGGCAACTAACTCTTTTAACTGTGCGACTCTCCCTCTGAGCACTGCCCATTAAGCACAAACCAACCCATATTTTATTAATCTGTTTGGCCTGGTCTGCCTTCCTCCACTGCCAGCATCAGAGGGCATTTTAACATGATACTCCCTGGTGATCATGATATAATTCTCTCTTATTTCCACTTCATCTGAAAAACAAAAATCCAAGCAAATAGTGGAGAGTTCAACATCAGCGGTTTCTGGTGAGCATCTCTAGCATGAGAGCAAAACATTTCCCTGTTTCCACTCCTTCCTCAAGTATAAAAGTATTACCACTTACTGCTAACTAGATGGACACCGAGCCGTGTTCCAGATCTGATGCCAGGTGCTCTTTGACTGTCTCTGAGTTGAAAGCAGTGTGTGGGAGAGATGACAGGTTGCCTGAAGGAATGTTAAAGCACAAGTGATTCATCTCATCACCGCGCAAGGAGGACCAAAACGATTTTTAATTCATACCCAGCAAAATGCCACGTCCCACGCATACATGCATCAGCACACACCTGATCAAACACACAATGTGACTCGAGCAACGCAGCGATTCAAACACCTCTTTCTCTTCACATTTCGTGGCCGCTGCTGCGTGCGTGCGTGGCTTCCGGGCATAATGTGAGTGTTGAGGAGCTCGGTCTGTGTTTATGCGTGGTGATAATAAATTCATTGTGTTTGTCAAAATGGAGCAGACGGTCTCGGTGCTGCAAGGAGAGCTGAGGAGATGCAACATGCATGAATTCGGCCGAAGCTCCCTCGCATGGCTCCCGCTGTCCCAGTTCTCCAGCTGAAACCATAGATGAATTAGTGAAAAGACAAATTATCTTAAATATCTTACGCGGACTCGTGTTCCTGTAATGGGGTCTCATCAGTTGTATTTTAATGCCGTGTCGTGATATGTCTCAAATCTCCATAGCTTTCGGTACAATATTACTTAAACTGCAGGAAACATAGATAATTTACAGCCGTGTGGATGTAATTTTTATGAGCCTGGGAGATGATATCTTTCCCCAGTATCATTCATTCTTCTCATATTTTTTCCTATTTCTCCACTCTCTCTTCTGTCCTGTTCCCTTCCTCCCTCTGTCTCATCTCGCAGGTGTGTGGTGCACTGACCCTGCCTGCGACAGGCGAGGAGTCAGATGACCAGGGCCATGATTGGCTCTCCTGGCCCTGGTGGGCGTGCCTTAGTGCCGTGGCCGAGGGTGTGGCGATGGGTCCTGGCTGCTTCTCTGGTTGCCGTGATAACCTCGACGCTGCCAGGAAGTAGCCAGGCCTGTCCGCCACGGTGCGAGTGCTCGGCTCAGCTGAGGTCAGTGTCGTGCCAGCGGCGGCGGCTCACCAACATCCCAGAGGGCATCCCCACCGAGACACAGCTTCTGGACCTCAGCAAGAACCGGCTCCGCTGGGTGCAAGCGGGCGACCTGGCGCCGTACCCGCGGCTGGAGGAAGTGGACCTCAGTGAGAACCTCATCGCCACATTAGAGCCCAATGCCTTCGCCACCCTGCAGAGTCTTAAAGTGCTGAAGTTAAGAGGGAACCAGCTGAAGTTGGTGCCCATGGGGGCTTTCGCCAAGCTGGGCAATCTGACCAGCTTGGACCTGAGCGAGAACAAGATGGTGATTTTACTGGACTACACCTTCCAGGATCTGAGGAGTCTGAAACATTTGGAGGTGGGAGACAACGACCTGGTTTACATCTCCCACAAGGTAAGCTCTCCAGCATCTTGTCTGTATCATCACATTGTTACTAATGAAGAACTGGATGTAAGAACATTTATTTTATTTTTTATAGATCCCAGACAATCACACTTCCATATTGATAGTAGTGGCATATACTCTGGTTATAAGTTAACAGTAATATGTAGTTCAACATTTGGGGAAATGGGCTTATTTGCTTCCGTGCCAAGAGTTAGATGAGAGGATCGATGCAACTCTCATGTCTCTATGCGAAATATGACGCTACAGCCAGCGGATAGTTAGCTCAGCTTAGCACAAAGACTGGAAACGGGAATAATTAACATGTTATATCTCATTTGTTTAATCCCTGCGAGGGTTGCGTGCGAGGCTATTTCTTGTTATGTGTGCAGTGACTTTGTGGAGTCTCTGCTGGTTCTCTGGCAACCTCACGGTGACAAGACTCCTTGTAGATTTTGTTTTCTTTTGACAGAGTTAAGCTAGCTGTTTCCCCTTGTTTCCAGTCTTTAAGCTAAGCTAACGAACTGCTGCTGACTGTAGCCTCATATTTAAATGTTGAAATATTCCTTTAACAAAGGAAGATGATGTTTATCATGAAAAAGATGAAATTAGTTTCTGGGCACTTTTCACAGTACTCACCATTTAGTTGTGAACACACCGTCTTTCTACTGTTTGTTTAACATCAAAATTGGACATTCACTGCTGGCCGTCGTGCATATATGTAAAATAAATCAATCTTATTTTAGGCTTTAAACCCTTTTATCTTCCTGACTCCCAGGCGTTCTCAGGGCTGCTGGGGCTGGAAGATCTCACGATAGAGCGCTGCAACCTGACATCCATCTCTGGCCAGACGCTGTCTTACCTGCGCAGCCTGGTCACCCTTCGCCTCCGTCACCTCAGCATCATCGCCCTGGAGGACCAGAACTTCCGCAAGCTCTCCAACCTGCGGGGTCTGGAAATCGATCACTGGCCGTACCTGGAGTACATCTCCCCTCTGTGTTTCCAGGGCCTGGACCTCCACTGGCTCTCCATCACCAACACCAACATCACCTCTGTCCCCTCCGCCTCCTTCAAGAACCTGGTGCACCTCACCCACCTCAACCTGTCCTACAATGCCATCTCCACGCTGGAGCCCTGGGCCTTCAGGGACCTGCTGAGGCTGAAGGAGCTCATCATGGTAAGCACGGGGTTGATGACGGTGGAGCTCCATGCGCTCGGAGGCCTTCGACAGATCCGGGTCCTCAACTTCTCCTCCAACGACCTGCAGACTCTTGAAGAGGGCTCCTTCCACTCTGTCAACAGCCTGGAGACCCTCAGAGTGGATGGGAACCCCCTGATGTGTGACTGCCGTCTGTTGTGGATCCTGCAGAGACGCAAGACCCTCAACTTTGACGGCAGAGTGCCGGTGTGTGCCGGGCCGGTGGAGGTGCAAGGGGTCAGCCTCAGCGCCTTCACCGACTCTGCACTCTTCGATCACTTTACATGCCAGAAACCTAAGATACGCAACCGTAAGCTGCAGCAGGTAATGGAGATGATTACATTTAGGCTTAATATTTAGCAAAACATTAATAAATGTTTATGGTTTTATTACTGAGGTTATACTAATCGCTTCTACAAGCACAACAAAGTATTTTCTGTAACACTGCCAGGTTTTGTTGTGTACATATTCTGCTGTGTTTTTCTGTCCTGCATTTATTAGTTTGTGCACTCCTTTCCTCCGCCTCCCGCAGGTGGTCGCTCGTGAGGGCCAGCCCGTGAGTTTTCTGTGTCGAGCTGACGGAGAACCTGCACCTGCTATTGTCTGGATTTCCCCACAGCGCAGACGGATCACAGCTAAGAGCTCAGGGCGCATTACTGTTCTCCCCAGTGGCACCCTGGAGATCCGCTACGCCCAGCTTACTGACAGCGGAACATACATCTGCATCGCCAGTAACGCCGGAGGCAATGACACCTACTTCGCCACGCTCACAGTGCGCGGCCAGCCGCTAGACGCCGCCTCAGCCTTCTTTCTCAACCGCTCGCTGTACGGCGGCGAGTTCTTCAACGACACGAATCTGAACAGCACGCGCGTTTTCCTCAAGTTCACCTTGGACCTGACCACCATCTTGGTCTCCACGGCGATGGGTTGCATCACCTTCCTGGGGGTAGTCCTCTTCTGTTTCCTGCTGTTGTTCGTGTGGAGCCGGGGACGCGGCCAGCGCAAGAACAACTTCACAGTGGAGTACTCCTTCCGGAAAGCTGAACCCGTCACCGGCAGCACCTCGGGAGGGACCAGGAAGTTCAACATGAAGATGATATGAAACAACGCAGCCAGGGGTCCCTCGGGGGAGGCATGAGCACGTCCCAAAAACGTGTTTGACGCACGCAAACGCACACAGCCACTGACTCGCAAAGAAGTGTGAAAGCACAATATAAGTTCCCGTCTATTGGCTCTATTAAAAAATTGAGCGCCCACATCAAAAGCGGAGCCATGACACGATTCGGTTTGATTTGTGAATGAAAGCAAAATGACCCTGATCTCTCTGCCTCTCAGCGATTTAATTCAGGTTGTGGTGAAAAACATGTTTGAATTATACTGTAAAGAACTACAGTATTGATAGATTTGAAAGAGCTACTTGTCGCCCATGTTTGATAAGAATAATAGAGTTAAGAATTATAGGAGATAAGTTTTGGAAATTGGCATGATTACTGAGCTGTGGGATACCGGTAGCCCTGTTTCTCTGTTACATTAATGAGATCATGAAAAAGATTTGCTCTTTCATTTAAATTCCCCTTTACTGTATTCTGTGCAGTCAGGGATTTTTAAAAAAAATGTGATGCAGGGAGACCTGGCTACCATCCATTTATAGCATTTGTAGCTATGCTCTTCTAAAGTCTGCCTTGTTAAGAATCATGCATGTAGAAATGCAGTTAAGTTGTAAGTTCACACCACCGAATAAAACAAATTGTTTTAAAAGACAGTTTGAATATGTTTTTCTATAGAACGGCCTCCTTTATCTATTCTGACCACGGCTGAACAGCGAGCGGGATTCTTCATTAGCATTATCGTATGTCAAGCTTAATGGCTGTAAAATCGGACCTGATCATAATATCTGATAAGATTTGGACCATTCACAGAAAAGACAAACAGACAAAAGATTTACCTTCTTTGTGAGATTTTGCGACAACTTTAGCTGTGTGAGTTTGGGACGAGCGCACCAGCCGAGAGCTGCCGTGACTGCCCGTGGCCCGGAGATTTTGGTTAGGAAGTCAAGCCCACCGGACACGGGCAGCCACAGTATCCATAGCAACCAACACAAAAGAGAGCGATGGGGACCGGGCTGGTGGCCGCAGGAGGGTCGCTGGGTGAAGAAGGGGATGGAAAAGAAGAAGTCCCGACATCACAAGCCCCTGTTGATGCTCTTGCCAGCCTCCAGCCGCCGTCCCTGCACTCTGCTGTGTTGGTGGACGCCTGACCTTCCCAGCGCTGCCCGGGGGGAGCAGCCCGGAGAGTTGGGTCATACTCGGAGGCAGACAGAGGACACACAGTAACACTGTCGGGGTCTTCAAATAAGCACTCCAGTAGAGGAAAACACACATAGCAACATATGTATAGCACCTTTTCTCAGGAAAAGTGAAACAACTAGCCTACAGAGTGCGTATAACGACACATACATGCTCTGTTAATATATGACATTCCAGCAATTCTCTATGTAGAGCCATAAAGCCAAAATTCATTCTCTAAGAGAGATGATGTAAATGTTTGAGTGAAGAATCAAAGCCATAGTATGTGTAGGTTGTTTTTTTTTATACTGTAGCGTGTGCATGATTCAGCTATATAATAATAATTATTGCTACTGCCATCGTACACAAGCTGGTGTGATGATCACAAGACCATCTGCTGTCGCTGGGCTTGCATAAAGTTGCACCCCGTAACACACACGCACAAACACACACACACACACACACACACAGACACACACACAGAGGTGGTAAAACCTCATCAAGGTTACTTGGATTGATAGTAACAACAATCACAGTTACACATGAATAAACATACAAATTGATGAAGCGCCACAGCAAAGCGTGACACTGACTGCCCCCTCTCTGCCTCTGAGACGGTCGGTGTGCGAATGTCTCTGCCCCCCTAGCCCAGTGCATCCCCCCTCCTCACCCCCAACCCCCCCACACACCCCCACACTGGGTCCTCCTTTGGGAGGGGTCCCTGGCTGGAGACCGAGGATTCAAAATGTAAATGAAGTCGTGTTAACCCTACCCACGCCATGTGCATCGTATAGTGGAGAGTAGTACTGTGGTTTCAAAAAAAACAAACAAAAAAACAAAAAACTTTCTTTGAAGTGTTCTGTTGCTCCTTGTTTGTCCTCCATTTTAATTTTCCTCAGTTGTTGTTCCCCGTGACCTCTTGGCTGTTTACCGTTTTAAAGTTCCCCGTCCTCCGTGTGGGACTGTTCTGTTCTCAACACCTCATAAAGTTCCCACACACTAAACAGTGCTTGTGCCTGTTTCCATCTCAGTGTGCATATCAACGGGAACCAGGCATCAAGAAACGAGACATAATCTAAAGCAGTGGTTCCCGAAAAAAAAGGACCCCTAAACTGACACAAATTAGACCACGGACCCCCAGTGGATAAGATTTTGTCCCAGGGTCCCCCATCTGATAGGATTTTTGGCTTTTAGATGTTTTATTACAGAAAGTGTTGTGAAACCCATGACCAAAACCAACCTGAATATTCTGGGGGGGTCGCGACTCAAATATATTGAGAACCACTGGCATAGCTAACTGACAAAACTAATGCTAGCTTGTTAAAATATGACCTGTTCACAGTGTAGAGTAAAAGAGATGATGGAATATGGCCGACATATCTGACCTGATACTTGATCAAATTATAATGTAAACTGGGAATATTTTACCCAATATCTCTCAAATGACAAAACATAATGCTAAATAATGTAACGTTAGCATAATCAAATATTTCGGATAATTTTAAACTGCTTATTACTACTACTACTACTACTACTACCACTAAACTACTACTAACTCTGAAACCAATGGCGTAAATATCAGAGTTGCAACCAGTGCAGCTGTCAGGGGCCCATGTAGCCAGACAAATTTTTTGCAGCTTTATTATTGTAGCTGGGCGCTGGTTGTGCATCAACCGTTTCACTGAGTCTTCTGGGTAACTATTCAACGCTAATACTGGCAGTATTTGCAAATGTAATAATAGCTCTATATGCCACCTTCCTGCTTTGTTTATAGCACTTACGGTCTCTGTCCGTGGTGCTGATCAAAGGCTGACGTGCTTAATTTTGGGGCTGAGGGCCCAAGAACAACATTTGCACTGGGGCCAATCACAACCATGTTACGCTGCTGTCTGAAACACATTTCTATGTGTGCAGAAATATAACAAAATCATACCATTAACAAAGGACCGGCAGTTACGTTTAATATATTGTTTGGCATTTTGAAACTAGCTAGCAATTAATAAGAACTCATGACACAAACTTAGTGACAGATTTACGAATAGCTGGTGCTATTAAACTCATTGACGTGGCAACATGTCATGAGGAGTATTGCTTAATTTTTAGGGGTCATACTGTAAGATGGTGGGAACCACCGATCTACAGCACACCTACAACACTTTATAAAGACAAGTTTACCGTTGAGAAATAATTTGCCCAGGTAAGATAGAACCTCAAACTCTCGAAACTTTTGCAAAATAAATCCGGCAAACTCCATTTCTGTCCCTTGTGAGGGTGGGATGATGAAACCACGGCTTCTGTGTCAGGATGAATAACTCAACAGCTGTTAAAGATTCATGAGGCCGAATGAGAATAGAGAACAAATTGGCCTGGTTTTTTTTACACCGCCGTTAACAGTGTCAGCGGCCATTTTTGTGTTGAGAACAGGACGTCGCCTTCACGGATGTCTCCTCTCCCTGAGCCGACCCTTATGTGTTTCCATTCCCCGGTATCTCTCAGTGAAAACTAGGCTTTAGAAGACAGTGAGAATGTCTGTAGTGATTGTCGATGGTGTTATTGTGCAAACATCAATCGCAAATGTAAGCGTATAGATGAGGGTGTGTTTCCGTTTTATTATCTTCTTCCCCTTCTCCCCTTCCTCCCCTCTTCCTATTCCCTGTCTTCTTAACATTTCCCACCCTCGTTGTCCCCGTTCACAGTATTAGGCTGGATTATGGTTGTGTGGTAGTAGACACGTGTTCTGTGCGGTCGGTGAGTCAGTGTTGTCGTGCTATGATTTGTTGCTCCTCGTGATGCCATCGAACACGGAGCAGTGATTGGATCAGTGGAGACAACAGATGAAAGGGTTGACCCAGGTTCCCTAAAAAAAAAATAAACATTGGTTCCCATTTCACGCCCTACTCATTCCCTGAAAAAGCACTTCTGGAACTTTCCTTCTCTGGGATCTTTCTCTGGATATGAAAACCCACGGACTGTACTGTATGTATTTTCTCTGATGATATCTTGTCACACTTTAACTTACAAATGTAGAAAAGGGGGTTTTGTTGTTTAAATACCGTGACTATGAGCCTGCACTCACTTTCTGCCTACTGTGGTTCACCGAGTCATTTTGTCAAGGAAGCAGCCCCGTTCACTCAAAACACACATTTTGGTCAGGGATAAAAAATGAGCGCTTGTATCTATTAAATCCCCACGAGTCCTTGGAAGCTCGAGGAGGCTTTTTAAAGTAAATCCTGTCCCCGCTAGCTTAAATTTTCTGCCAGAGATCCATTATCAAAAGCTTTAGAAATAGGTTAAACATTTTAATTGATGGACAAACAATTGTTCAGCAGCTCTTTTTTTTTTTGCCAGTAGACACCGCTTTGCTGCCAAACCATTGCCTCAGTCTGGCTGACAGATTCTCTCTGTTTGTAGATACCAGTGAAGCTTGAGCTTGATTCATCTCCTTTGCCATGATTCTTGAGAAAGTAGGCTGAGCGATCCCCTCCTCCCTCCTCTGGTTTGCCCTTGCCTGAGGTTGGTGTACTGTTAGTCTAGACGCCCCATTTACAGCAACAGCAGCAGCAGCAGAAACCTCACTGTTACCTTCCAATGGGGAAGTCCTCAACAAGATACGATGGTTTCCATTCTATTTCTCAATTAAAGGACCAGTCTTAGCTGCTTCTCCCACTATTTGACCAAGAAAACTGCCTTTCCACATGCATCTCCTGTCATTTTCTGACTCCATATTAGCTCTAAAATGAATCCATCTCCTACTCAATCTCCTACAGCTGCTGTTTTTCGATTGGATTAGACTTTAGATGATTCATCAGAGCTGAGAGGAGCAGTAATGGGATGACGGAGAAGTGAGCTCGGCTGATTGGGTGATTACTTGGCTTATTAGTCTCATTTCCATAACGGACCCCTCATAACAGTGTGTCATACAAATACTGGAGGCTGAATTCATGGTGTTATTTTAGCCTATTTTTTTGGCTTTTTTTAACACATCTGTTAGATAGAAATATTGCATACGGTAGTTTCATCTAATTGGAAAAAGAGATGGGAATACAATCATTGTTAACTGACATTCAGGTTTAATTAGGCATGTGACAGCAGAGCATCGCTGAAGGATTGTTTAAAGCACCTTGAACAGACGACTGCTTCATCTTAACCTTGACCAGACACTTGCGACTGCCCCCCCTTTCTATGTGGCAATACTGACCCCAAGTGGTCGATGTGAGGAACAGCAACAAATGGGACCACACTGCTGATGCTGATGTGCCAGTGCTATTGTATGTGGTGGGAAAATAAGACAACAGCTCTGGTTCTCATGCAGTGAAACGCGAAAGAGAGCAAATTGACTGTTAAATTCATAAGTCAGTGCTTTCGCTGATTTTTCTTATAGCCATAGCGTGACCTCCTCTCCGCTGAGGGTGTCTGGGGGCGTCGTTCGCTCTCAGCCACCTGCGAGGGAGTGATGAGGAGAGGCCTCCATCTGATGATCAAAAGCCAGAGTTCTGACCTGGTTTGATGGGACTCAGTCTGTAAGATTAGACGAATACTTTCCGACGCCCCCGCCAGTTTCACCACCTTCACAGCTAACAATAACACACCATGATAAAAAAAAATGTCACAGCATCATTCTTTCTCTGAGCTGATCGGCAAACGGTCGGCTCCTTTCTAGAGGAAAAAAAACTTTCTTGTGGTCTTAGCAGGTTTAATCTATGCATGCCTTTTGTATACAGTGATTGGTCTTGCCAAACTCTCACCTACACTTGTACGGAAAGCTATGGGTGCCATTGTTGCTGGCCATGGGACTGGTTGAAACAGACTTCTACTGTAAGAGCAGGTGGGACCATTAAAGTGTTTCTAATCTGGTACAAATCAAAGCCAGGGGGGCCGAATAATCACCTGCATTCACGGATATTTAAAGAAGTGTGCATCTTAACAAAAGAAGCGTTTGTTTACTTGGGATGATTGTACTTTTACACATATCTATATCCACACACACAGAGGATGTGTAAGCTGTAGATAAAACGATTGATATTCCAAGCAGGATGGTGGGACTGATCAATGCTGTATGGGGATAGGATTATTAATGGCATACTTTCATTGATCTATCTTGAACCTTGCCACTCTCCCAGAATCCCTCTGAAGTAGGAGGAGGCGTACAGAGCTCTTATTATTAGACCTGGTTGGCACTCATTCCTAGGTTTCCACATTACCTTTTAAAGATGATTTTAAGAACGAGATGGTGCCAGAATTTTTTTTCCTCCAGGTCTGAGCCGACGTAACGCTCTCGTACCTCTCCCTCTCTTCAGAGGAAGCTGTCACTATGGTATAGCTCTGTATTTGTTGGAGCCCTCTAATGGAAAATATAGATTATTTCTCAAATTTGGATGGGGTAAATATCTTCTCTCTCTTTCTCTCTTTTCTCTCTCTGTCTTTTCTCTCTGCCTCTCTATCAACTTGGCACCGACCTCGTTAAACATTTCTCATCGATCACTCTTAGTTTTTGCATATTTGTTCCCTGTTGACACGGTCGTTACCGACTCCTGAAACCTAGGAATGGGTGCTGAGCGCTCCAATTAAATGCAGAGCTTACGTAAAGACAAGTTGTTTGGCTTGTCAGATTGAATGGTGATCAATCATTAAACCATACGACTGGCTGTTATATACCAAATTTGGACTTTCGTCCTCTCTGGCCGCAAGAAAATGTGACTGCACCTGAATTATAACATTTAAATTTTGCACGGCGATGTGCGGATCCTTGGATGTGAAGAACAGAAACTGTACATATTAGATCTATTAGCCATATCATGTCATCAAATCTGTAGACCTCCTTGCCATGTCTGACAGAGGAAAATGACTGTTGAACTGTAAATAGTGTAGGTAGAGTAATATAGGATTTAACTGCTGCTTCTTTTCTCCAGGGATCACCCTCGTTTTGCTCAGTCCCATGGCTGCTTGGTCTCAAAGGGAAGTATGAGACAATAATGTACTTGTCTATAAAACACATATGAGTTCTTTTTTTATTTCAATGTATGTTTTATATACTGTCTGTCTTGTAAATTAACTCCTTTTTCGTCATAAAAGCATGATGTGACTCTGTCAAAAGTGTCCCGTGTCTCTTCTCGTTACCTGCGTGCGTCGCCTGGGGCTTAAAGCAATGAAACACTTGCACGCAAGCAAACACTACATGGTCAATATGATTGTTTAACATGTCATTCAAAAACATGGTCATTAATTAATCCACTGCTATAACAGGCTCCACTCTTCTGGAAGGTTTCCCACAAGATTTTATGACCTGGCTGCAGGGATTTGCTCCCATTCAGCTGTCAGGCATTGATGTTGGGTTCAAGGATGATATTAATCATATAAGACATTAATTATATGAAGAAATACACACAATATGTAAGGGTGCTCTATACGATATCCAGAGCATTAATATAGCAGCAAACAGCTATTTGCTATGTAAAGATATAGAGGAGTAATGTCTACCTGAGCAGAGAATGAAGTCTCTCCCTCAGTGTGTGTTGTAATCAGAGCTTCTCTGTGCTTTGTTGAAATCGCTGGGCCGTCCGTGCGTGCTTTTAGTGCACGTGAGCGTGCATCACTGGCTAGCTCACGGCCGCCGCTCTGCACTTCTCTCATACGGCGGTTACAGCTGATAACGGCGTCGGTTGCGGAAGCTAGCACTCATCCTACGGTTCCCCCCTCAGGTAAACGCCGTTAGCGCCGTTAGCACAGTTAGCTGCTAGCCACCAACTCAGCCGTTGCCATGTTGAGAGCCCTGCGGAGGCAATAGAAATGCTCCCAATCTTGCATTTAGCACCTTTAAAGCTGCTATAATCAGTTTGGAGTTGATGGAGACCAAAACAGAGCTAAAAGATAGTGAATATTGGTTGTTGATTATTGCAGGTTTAATATAACTATAACATTGTGAAATAATCTTTTAAAACTTATCATTATGAAATATCATTTCATCCCGCTTCTTTTCACAAAAACAGTTTATTACATTTCAGGCCTTTTTTTTATTTCATTAAAGCCTTGTTCCCAAGACCGATATATTTCATGATGCCAGTTTTCATCACAGAGTATATTAAGAGAAACAGACCAGAGCCAGTTATGTGATTGGCTGTTGAGTCAAGACTGAATGAATGGACAGCCAATCACATAACTGGCTCTTGATTGACAAAGACTTTACGATAACAGATCTTTTCATTCTGTACTAACTACTGGTTCTAAGCACTGAGCTGGTTTTGAGTTTGCAGTGTGTTCACACTTTCGAAAGCACACAGCATGCATACTAAATACGGTCTATTTTTTGCTGTTAATGGTGTATTCTCCCTCAATGCAATGCACAAAGTAAATGGAGAAGAAGCTCAAAGCTGTATAAAGTGTGGGTGGTGATGAAACGGCTCCAAAATATCTTGGAAAACGAAAGAGTAAGTATTAAATCTTTGGAAAAACATAGCATAGTAGCTTTTATGAGGGCAGTTTGATTCACATCCAGCGTAACATGTATTGTATAATTTCCTGTCAGTATAAAATGGTAAAGTAATGTTGATATTTTTGTATAATAACTGCACAACAGTATGACTATTAGTGTATAGTACATACTGTACTAGTTAGGTTGTAGTATGGATTTGGGACACGGCTCTAGACTAATAACATTAATGATTTCATTTCATTTCAAATTTTATTTCGAACATGTAAAACAATACTAACAATTAAAAAAAAAAGAGAATCATCATACAACAAGTGGACTGCCAGAAAAAAGCAGTATCCATGAGTATGGCTCTGTTCTGTTGAATTGTCCCAGTGAATGTACAATACCAGAACCCAGAAACTAAATGGAATTCAGCCAGCAGTCATTTTATTATTTACACTTGAGCTTTTCCTGCTGAGACACGTCAAAATATGCAAAGTTGGAAGCACACTGTTGTCTAACATATATGCTGCACAGTCTTTACACTGAGGTAACATCCTTATTTCTTCTGGGAGGTTTTAGAAACCTGTGGGGAGTTAAGAATAAAGAATACACTAGGTGGTATTTTATAGGCAGATTCAAATATTTTTTACACTCAATGTATTTGCATTTGACTATTTTTAGTTCGTAAAATAAATACATACTAGGGATGCAAAACCGAGCGGTAAAAAAAACCACCATTCAATGACGTACAGACCGAGCCGTGGGCTTGTTGAACTGTTGCACCACTATTAAATACAGGCCTGCTAATTATTTGATCAGTTGCCAGAGACAAAGAAGAGGCAATTATCTGAACACAGGCCTACTTGATCATTAAAGCAGCAGTGGGTAGTTTGGAGCAAATATAATTAAAAAACGTATTGTTATAAAACGGCCACTATATCCTGACAGTAGTGCATGACAATCTGAAAAAAAATCATGTGCCTCTGTGTCCTCCGGTGCTCCTAATGGCATCTGCAAGATTTCACATACTTGAGGAAAACAACCAATCAGAGCCGAGCTGGAGCCTGCCGTCTCTGAGCAGCTGTCAATCACTCGCAAACTCCGATCAAACGGTCAAACTAGGCAGCGCTGATCAAATATGAATCAATATTCTGTTACTGTAATGCCTATTTCTCGCCTCAAATGTTTTCAGAATCATCTTGTAGTGTACTGTTTAGCTGTAAAATGAGGCGAGAAATAGTACACTCGAATTACAATATGCGAAAAGGTTATTATGGAGTTTTGCTCAATGATGCCCAAAACATTCTGCCTACTGCAGGTTTAAGTAGTCTGCCTTATTTCATGTATAAAATCAGTGTTATGCCTTCATATAATATAGAAATATCATTCATATGTACATATATATCCTATATACATACATGTACATATCCTATATACATACAGAACGTATATAGGAGTTCAAATACATTAGAAATGGTTATGTTTTTCTTCTCCCTAATGTGCAAAACAAACCAAAACCATGACCCAAAAACCGCAACTCAAACTAAACCGAAGGCTTGTTGAACCGTTGCATCACTAATACATAAATACATAAAGGATTTAGCTGTTTCCTCACCAGTTTCTTCAGCAGTGTGGAAAAGGCTCTGAAACAAGCTTTCAGTAATTAAATTAAAGCCCCTGAAAACTTGATTCCAAATAAGTGTTTTTCTATAATATTAATACGCCATGACTAAATAAGCCACAATCAAATGTACAGCTCAGAAATAAAGTATCCTTAGGTAGTAATTATGACATCTAACTGAACAGTTAGTTGAGTAAATACATTATGAAAAATTAATAAATAAAAAGTACAGACCTTCTTTTTGATTTTGATCCACAGAGGATGGTGGCGTGAGGTGCCTCAGTGTTTTCTGATTATGGCCCTGATGCTGTACATTTCCTGGACAGGAGTGTCCACGTACTTTTATTTTATACCACCAGATGGCAGCAGAGCACCACATTATAAGAAACAATCACACAGAAAATGAAGTAAGTCACCCAATTGCTTGTTTCTTTATTTGTTTTTAGTCAAAACACAATTTAACCATACTGGTTTTTCACTCTGTGTAATATTTGTTCCAGTTATTACTTGAGTCTCCCTCCACAGGCTGAAGGCAGACCAACGTGACCGACAGACTCACTGAGTTACTGGGAGACGGAGATCAGGAGGACAGCTCTCTGGGTGACCACTCCATGTGTGTGTGTGTGTGTGTGTGTGTGTGTGTGTGTGTGTGTGCAGGCATTTGATCAACATCTTCGATTAGACGTCCACTTAACAAGTCAGATCCCTCCACCACCACCTCCATCCTGGCCGGGGGAGGGTCCCGGGTGTCTCAGCCACCACCGTAAAGGTCACTCTGCAGAGGTTAAAGGTGACCACACACACACACGCACACACTGAGAGCCATCCTTCCTCCCTCTCCTCCCATTTCTCCTGTCCAGTCATTTTCTCTGCCCTCCTCCATCGCTCTCTTTCTCTCTCCCTCCTTCTTTTCTTTTCTTTTTTTTTTTTTTTTGTCTCTGCTCTATTTGAAATTGATTGTCTTCTACCATCACAAAGACACTTGGTTCTGATTGATTGATTGGTTGGTAAGGGAAGAGGGAGAGAACATCGACACTGGGGCTCCCAGAGCTCTGTCAGAAGGAAAAAGCAAATGACGCCATTTTGATGCACTGGAAGAAACCCATATTTCAGCCTCCTGCCTGCCTGGCTGTCTGTTTGTTTGTTTATGCTTCTCCTAAAGCGGACAAACACGCAGGCCGATCGAATCTAGATTAAATACAGATGAGCTGAAATACAGGAACGAAACTCACACTCACACCCTGTGTGATGAAACAAAGGGTAGATACAGATACAGACATGGAAGTTTGATTTCCACACAAAGGGAAGGGTTACAACAGGAGGAAAGACACACAGCGATGAAGCGTACAAATACACAGTTTTTTATACAAATACACAGACGGCACATAAAAGACACGGAGCTAAAAAGAAACCAAAAACCCAGTTGTTTTTTTCCCTGTTTCTCCCCCTCTCCTCCACCTGTAGAGGTACAGTTCATCCTGCAGTTTATATACACTTATATAGTATCCATGCATAAAAGAATCGCTCATCCCAACCCTAATGACAGAGGTGCTTTGGTTGGTTCTTTTCTTTTTTTAATATGGGAATCACTTTAACACACATAGGAGACAATCATCAAACACAAAATAACCCAACGAGTGATGCAAAACAGAGATGAGTGCGTCCTTCATGTGTCATTTTCACCTTGATTTTTGACAAACGTCTTACTTTGTATTCACATTCATCCGTCACTGCTACATCATCATATATTATGTCCTTTTCTACCTGTTTTCAATTACTCCTCCTTTTCTCTTAACTCCAAAAAGAACGTGCAAACCTACAAACAATAAATTTAACCAACTGAAAAAGATGTCAAACCATAAGACGGCTTATACTTGCACACGCTCATTTAAATCAATTTAAAAAAAAAAAAAAGGAACAATCATTTCGCTGTGACTTTAATGTCACTCTCATTGCTAAACATTGTCATTATTGTTTCACTACATTAACCTTTACAATAAAGATTTGAGGTATATCAAGATGAATTGTCTACACATGCCTGCCTCGTTGTGATGCTACCCTGGACGGAGGGACCAGCGAAGAGGGTTTGGATGGGCGGGGGGGTCACCGGCGGAGCTGAAAGGTCTCATCGTTTCTGTACTGATTGATCATCGAGTCGGTTGTTAGAAAGTTTTAGATGCGAGCCAATGAGAGAGCGGGATCTTTGTAAACAGTCGGATACACACACGCACACCTACACTCGGGTTACAAATTACACAAAAATATCTCTGGCGTGAGAGTGTGTGTGCATGTGTGTCGTGGAGAGGACTCGTGTAAAAAAACATATAAAAACAAAAATGGTGGCGGTAAACAATCTTTTCCTCTCATTGCGTGAAAAAAGTGCTCTTTGAATTCAAACAAAAGTGGCTTTTTTTTATGTCATGAGGACCCCCTCCTCTTCACCCAGTGTGTGCCCCCCTTCATTTTCAACACGGTGTGTGTGTTTGTGTTTATGTGTGTGTGTGTGTGTGTGTGTGTGTGTGTGTGTGTGTGCAGAGCAGTCTGACCCCTGGTTGAAGGAAAAAGGCACTCAACTCTTCCCACATAACAAACACCTCTGTGTATTTGCCATGTGGCACGACTGCTCTGCGGAAGTGTGTGCACATGTGTGTAGTGTTTGCATGTGTGTGCACGTCCCAGGTCCAGCGTGAACACGGCAGGCTTGATGTATCTTTGGTATCGATGGCTGTGTCACAGTCCACTCTATACTGTGAGGTAGCCACGCGCGCACACACACACACAACTGTTTCCATCGCTAACGTTCTGCTTTGGGTCAAATATCTGCACAGAAAAGCTACAGTTTGTTCCCCTCTTTGGACTCTAGGAGTTAAGTGAGACCTCCTCCAACAGGGAATCTGTTATAGTGCACGACCAGAACCCAAACTTTGGAGGAGCGTTTCCCTCCAGTCTGATGACGGGGCCTCTGATGCTCCTTCTTCCTCCTGTCTGTCTGCGTCTCCTCTCTAATATGATTATCTCCCGCTAGAAGATGCTACACAACAAGTGGCTTTGCCCACAAACAAACAAAAAAAGTTTAAAAAGACACAAAGAAATGAGGCGGTTCTCATGGTAACCAAAAATTACAACATCAGCAGAGGAATGCAGTGACAGTCAAAGGGCTCAAAGTTCAGAGGTCCTTCCATCACACGTATTCACAAATGTGCACAGTTCGTCATTTGTGGTGTTCCTTCCTCGTCTGTGCAAAAAAAATCAGTCTTTTTTTTTTTTTTTTCTTTTTCATCTTTTTACATTTTGTTGACAAGGTGCTTCTTTACATATAGCACAGCATAGCACAGTAGTCACGAGAGAGAAACCATGTGTCTATGGTGCTATTATTACCCGCATCAATAGTTAAGGAGGGAGAAATGAAAGAAAGACACAACAGGAAGGGGGGGGGGAGTAGCAAGAGAGTAGATAAATAGAGAATAGATAAGACAGAGAGATGAAATTAAATATTATTTACAGTCATTTTCATTGTGTTTCACGCTCGATCACGTCAATGTTTTTTCTGAGGTATGGAATAGGCAACGTGCCCGCGTAGTGCTCGTCGGTTGTAAATGACACAGGCCAGACACAGCGGGGGCGCATGGCGACGGAGCGGGCCGCACCTGTTCTCTGATTATCATAAAGAGGCAAACGTCATTGGCACTCAGGATCCTATATTGTGACATTTGACCTCTGCGTTTGGCCACTAGAACAGAGCAGACCCCCCCCCCTCCCTCCCTCCCTCGCTCCCTACACTCGGGCACGACACTTTTTTTTTTTTTTAACGTGGGGAGTGTCATCCCTGTTTGATTGTTCTCCTTTTTGTAACCTGAAAATAACCTCACAAGTGGCTACGCGGTCTGCGGCCGTGTCGCCGTACGCCGACTCTTAAGAAACAAACATTCAAATGTGTATCAAAGCGTTTGTGAGTAGTTTTGTTTGGTGTTTGCAGGGCTACACGTCTGCTTACGTGGAGTATTGGTATCCTAATAGAAACTGTGTTGCTGCTGTCGGCCTGCTGGAGACACGAGCTGGAACTACAAGCTCACAACATGTTCAGATGTGGGTTTAAATGGACAGCAGGTGGCACTGTTACTCTGACGTGAAGCAGGCCGAATCACTGCAGAGGAATTACACCCCGGGAGCAGCATGTGAACATCATGCACACGCACGCTTGCAGTGATGCAGAGCCGTGAGGTGGTGGTGGTGGTGGTGGTGGTGTGTGTGGTTAGAGGGTCAAAGGACCTGCCGAGAGCGTTTCACAGACACTTGACTCACAGACGCACCTCTCAATCAGCCTCAGTGTCTGTTACTGAAATGAGGAGCGGTTGATCACGGCCCGGCAGACACATCTGCTGTCCGATTTCTGGCTGATTTGTGAAGACCGACGTGCGGCTGCTCGAGGTTTCCCTGTCAGAAGCTATCTGTTCCCTGTCATGAGTGATTCTTTGGTGTGTTTACATCCCTACACCCTCCCTTTTCAAGGCTTCAACACAGACCCACCGTGTGGTTTAGTGTAGGTGAATTTTCTTTGGTTTTCAGGTGGATTTACAAAGAGCCACATGTGGTTGTTTGAACTCTCTCAAAGCTGCTGGATCTTTGGTTTTGAAGAGCCACAGGTTGGAAAATGTGTGTGTTAACCCCAAAGAGTAACATTCGGATTAAAAGAAAACACATTGAGAAGATCTGATTCATCTGCACAAGTCATCGTGAGCACTGTGAGCAGATGAATCGGATGAGTGGTCTGAAGCTACGCACCCCGTAGCTCTGCAGGATCGGAGTGCTTTAGTGGAAATCATCCCCCCCTCCACCATCCTCCATGCATCTGTTCACCCATCCGTCCTGCCACCGTCAGGCCTTCGAGAAAGCGGCTGCAGAGGAGGTGCCGGGTTGGATCGGTGACGAGTTGTTGTTGTTTCCGTGAGGGGTGTGCACGAGGCCGTGGCCGTGCACCCCGTGGCTGAGCTCCTCTGTGTCCCAGCGGTCCATGTTGCGGCGGCGTGAGTTCATGAAGAAGTTGGAGACGGTGGTGAGCTCCAGGCCCAGCTGCTGGGAGATGGTGATCTGCATCTCCTTGGAGGGCCGGCGGTTCTCTCTGAAGATGGCTACCAAGGTTCGACGCTGCAGGTCGGTGAAGACCAGTCGCTGCTTCTTTGGCACCTGGTTGCGCTCTCGTCCTCGGTCCTCCTCCTTACGTTTACATGCTGGAGAGAGGAAGGGCAGGGACAGAGGGAAGGAGGGGAGGGAGGACAGAACAAAAGGAAGGAGTTTTATTGCTGTCAAAATGTTCTAGGGTCCTTTAAATTAACTGACTACCAAACACAGAATTGGGTGGGAACTAACAAACAATACAACATATGGCTACAAGATGAGGGTGGGATGTCTCAGACACCTAATGATGACATAAAGAGAATTTAAGACTGACAATTAAAATGGACTTAAGGGCAAATCACATGGTGGACTAATGCAGGTGTTTGTGTGCATGCATGAATGTTTTTGTGTAATTTGAGCTCACTGTTAAAATGTAAATATACATCATGACTTTATGATACAGGTAGAAAGAAACAAATTTTGAATTGAAATTTACAAAGTAAGGTAACACATACATGTAACACAGGGAGGGTAACAGGAGGGTATGCAGGCTACAAAGGAGGGAATGGAAAAAGGCAGAAAGGAAAGCAATGAATCAGTGAGTCGACACTTGTGAGTGAAAAAGGCCAAATTAAAACGTCTCTCTGACTTTCTCTGACTCTGAAAGTAAAAACTGAGATATCTGATCGCGGTATCACTTTCAAAAGACGTTGAATCTCGCCTAAATTATCGCTTTCCAAGCGAAGTACCAGACCACCCTAGGGATCCTTTAATGGCCATTACTGTGGCTTTTGAAATGTTGTATATCTTATATATAACTGCTATTTGCCAAAGTACACTAAAAGTTTTTAGATTGATTTCTTACCTTCCAGGCAGCCTTTGTTTTCCATTTGTTTCATTGTGGTATGACAATCAACTTAAGGAGATTTGAAACTTTGATCTGAAACGGTTGTCTTAATGGTCTTGTCAAAGTCAAACAGTAGCCTAAGACAGTGGTGTTCAAAGTGGGGTGCGGGGACCCCCAGGGGTCCTTCAGTGGATCCCTAGCAAAAAGGGGAATCATTTATTTTCATATTTAAGTAACAATGACAGAATGTAGGCTATGACTTAAAATGATCCCCATTAGCTGAAGCCAGTGGCACCAGCTAATCTTCCTGGGATGGATCAAGGCCTATTGAAAAAGGCTGGGTCACTGGCGAACACGGGTCTTGGGGTATGGGGTATGACACATGCGCAGTGTAACTAGAACTGCGGCCGTGCGTTGCGATCGGTTCAATTTCGGCGAGTGGATGTATTAAGAGAACTGGATACAGCGTTAGAGGCGGGGCTCCGTTCATTCCTATAAAAGTTGCTCAGTGGCGCATGATGCCAAAATGGCTCGACTTCCAACTGGAGAAGTACCCGGATCTTCCGGCGATCTCCCGCATCCATTGGGCCCATGGAGCAAGCGCAGTAGCGTCCGTTCGGTCACATAGCTCGGTCACGGGGTCACAACCGTCACGCTGTCGTCACGGCTTGCTAACTCCACCTCCCAGCCCTCGCTCCAGCCTCGGTCTGGGTCTCATTCACATGAACGGAGGAAGGGAAGCAACCCTGGATTCAGCTATTAGTGCAATTTACAACTTTTAGGACCTAATGATTTAAATAAGGGCTATTCAAGCGTTCATACAGGGAAGATAATTCACCTAAAAAAAAATTATCCGCTGAGTTACATAGGTCTCTTTCTCAATGTAAGTCAATGCATCATGCGATGGACACGGAAGATAAGATAAGATAAGATAAGATGAACCTTTATTAATCCCCTTGGGGAAATTCAGGTGTCAAAGCAGCAAGGCAAAAGATAGGTACAAGTGTACAAGAATTATAAAAACAATAAACAATAAAATAGAAGTACAGAATATACAGAATATACATGGTGAGTAAGTATGGTATTTATCGTCCGTCAATAAAACAATGTACTGTGCAAGTACAGAAGTTGTAGTACCGCCGTTTGGCCACTACGAAAATTGGCATCAACGACCGGCGCTCTTCCTGGGGGCTTGGTGCAGACCAGATTTTACTACGCATGTGTTGTACCCGAAAGATATGACGCGTGACATCTCCTCTTTACACCCTCCTTGGGATGGATGCAAATAATACTTTCCAGCCGCTGAGTATCAACACCCACATGTCCAACTATCCTTAAATGCTACACGAAGGATAGTTTTTTTTTTAAATGGTCCCTGCTAACATCTACAATAGAAATGATAAAAAAAAATAACATAACAAAACAAACATTAAAGGTACTATATGTAACTTTCAGAAGAGATGGTAATGTAACTTAAAAACGGATCTTCCCCTTCTTTCTCGGCTGCCTATAACAGCCTTTGGGCTGATTCCTATGTAAAGGCCTCGGGACGTTTTTGCTTCGTAACGTTAGCTGATGAAGTAATTTGCGAATGGCAAGCTATTTGCTATCACGGCGATTGGACATTACAGATAGTGGTGATATGTAATATTGTTGGTCATTGTTGTGAAAGAATCCCCGACAGGGCGATGCCGTCTCTCATCGCCCGGAAGGGGGTTCTTTCACAACAATGACCTGTTAGCTGTACATTATCCCGCTTATTACACGGCTATAATCAACAATTTGACACAAAAACGGTCCGCCAGAGTCCGACATGAGAGCTACGCCCATAGCAACGGTCTGCTATACATAGAAACGGTCTGCTATACATAGCAACGGTCTGTTATACATAGCAACGGTCTGTTATAAAGAAATTACAGACCGCAGAACGCCGTGATTGACCAATCAGAGTCGAGTATTCACATTTATACACAGCCGTGTAATAATTGATTGTAATGTAATGTCACGTGTAAGGCCGACTGCAGTTCACTTAACGGCCACCGGTGTCATTAATAACAAGGATTTTCTGAAAGTTACATATAGTACCTTTAATGAGACTAATTGCTCATCGGGATGGATTCCCTATTTCAAGCAAATCTCTAAAAGTTGATTTTCAAAGTGCGGTGAAATGAAGTGAAACCAGTGGCCGCCTGGGGGATAGGAAATCAATCTAAGAACTAACAGAGGGCTTGGAAAATCATCAGTAATGTAAAGTGGGTTGTACCGTGAGATTGTAGATGATGGGCTACAACATGCAAAAACACACCAGTAGGGCCCCTTTAAAGTTTAGGATATAGGCTACAGGAGCTTCATGTGGGATGATGACGAATTAAATTATTAGTTTATGGGAACAGTTAGGTTTCATTTTATTCTCCTGGTCTGATGATACAGTAAATGGTGGATAAATAGCCTGGTTTACATTGTGGGTTCTGTGTGCCTTGTTGAAACTGGAGGAGCGTGATGTGAAATGCTGACAAAGAGGCGGTGTGTGTGTGTGTGTGTGTGTGTGTGTGTGTGTGTGTGTGTGCCTGGATGCACCGTCAGTAGAGGCCCGGCTGTAGCTGTGGAGACTGAAGGGAGTCTGTTCTGTTCTGCTGCCCTAAAAAGCTGCAATGATCGATTTTCCGCGGTTTTCTCCCGAACACGTGGTCCAGTAATCAGGGCTCCCTTCCCCACCCGATCGATCCCCATCGATCCGCGAGACCGAGGTGTGTGTGTATGTGTGTGTGTCCGTGTGTGCGCGTGTGGCGCGTGCACCGCCTCGCACTGGGGGAGTATATAGCTCGGGAGCGCGCTTTGTGTGACAGACAGATGGAGAAGAAATTGTTTATCTGTGGAGGAACAAAGGAGATGTAGCGGAAAAGAGTGGCAGTCATCCAGTCTGAGAGCTCCGGAGGAGGACAAAGGAATGTCTCTCATAATACACGTCGCTGATTATTATTATTATTATTAATATATATATAA
Organism: Sebastolobus alascanus; assembly: GCA_916701645.2. Taxonomy (NCBI): domain Eukaryota; kingdom Metazoa; phylum Chordata; class Actinopteri; order Perciformes; family Sebastidae; genus Sebastolobus; species Sebastolobus alascanus. The sequence continues at coordinate 475,743 of CAKAOJ020000195.1, forward strand.
TAAGTGCATGCACGTGATGTGGTCTGCGTGAAAAATAGTAACAAAGTGAGGTGTTTGTGCACATGTGTTGGAGAGGAAGGGAGGAGAGGGTGAGAGGGGGAGGTGATGTATGCAAATGATTGATGACTTTACAGCAGGTTTAGACAACAGCAGTAAACAGATTTGACTGTGTGGGGGGGTTGGAGATCAATATGAATGTGCACATGGGCATGCCTGTGTGTGAGCGTGCATGTGTTTGCCATTGTTCATGCTTTGTTACTGCAAGCAAAGCATAATTAAGATATTTCCCTCAGCAGAGTGTATATATGTTTGTCCCTGTTGTTATAGAGCCACAGATACCTCCTGGACTTCTCCAACTTGTTTCCCTCTTGTTGTTTTTCTCAATTGTTTTAATTTGCCCTCAGATTGATAGCCCCCATATTGATTGATCCGCACTTCAGAACCATTTCATGGAACGTTTATTCAATTGGTTCAGGCCCAGCCATGCCAGAATCTCCTCGCGGCTCTCTAAGTGCTGTCTCGAACCAAACTCAATACTCCCTAATGTAATGACTGAATGCTAGTGCTAATATAGTGATAATTTAATATGTAATGCCTGTTTTCCAACAACTTGTGCTACCGGCCATTTTACAATGCCAACACCACTCTAGTTCTCCTCCATCAGCTCAAACCTAGCTCTGCTATAGCGCCGAGGACCGCAGAGCAACACATCCCAACCAAAACCAAGGAGTTAGCAAAGGGCCCGGGGCCTGGTCAATACATATTTCAGATAATCAATAGATCCATTTCAAATGAGGCCCCTGAACATCCCCTTCCAGAGCAATGAATAGGACCACAGGGAAGGTGAAGAGGGAGCTGCTCATTAAAACGCCCTCTCTCGAGATCAGGGCCACGGCGTTTGGAGGCTATCTTTAGTTGCCTCATTACCAAACGGGCTTTTCTAGAGAGACAAGAAGCGACGCTCAGCAGTCTCAAGTGGCACTTGCTCGTGTCGTCTCTTTCATATGTCGTCCTGGTGTCAATGGTGCTGAAGGTACTTTGCTTAATCTCAACCTGATCCAAAGATTAGATCACTGGATGTGCACCATGTTAAGTTGTGCCTCCTTTAAGAGCCGCTCTGCTTTATCACTTAAGTGGCTGCTGTTTCTACTTTCCCTTCCACCGTCTATGACTGCACTTATAAAGATGGGAAGAGCAGAAGGAGGATGGTTGACTTGTGTCTGTTATTGCAGTACATATGATGGTAAAGCAGCTAAAAGCACTGGATTAGACAACAATCAATCATATTCAGCCAATTTCTTTAAAGATCCCCTTCCATATGTGTTTTAAGACATATAAAAATACAGTGTCAGATAAGTTTTTTCCACCAAAAAAGTACAATTATTGCTTTAAAAGCTCTTGAAAATGCGTCTACTCCTTCTCCGTCACAGAAAAAAATCCAGAATCTCTGCAAATATTTTTCATTTCTAAAGTTTAACTACCAGACACAAGTTGCCTTCATTGAGAAGTCCATCCTAACTTTAGACGTACTGGAGGCTGAAGTGTCCACATCACACTTGTAGGCTATAAATTGCATATTGACCCACGATTGGCTCAGGTGAACACAGACAAACGTCCCCCCTTCAGCAGATGAAGGAGGAGAGTGTCGAACTCTGCACAGTGAAGCTCAAACATGCAATAAGCAAAACACAGTTTTGAGTGGAGGGGGACTTTAAATGTCCTCCTTAATCAGTCGTTAAAGCTACGGTCGGTAACTTTGAGCAAATATGTTTTTATAAAACTGCCACTATATCCTGACAATATAGTGCATGAGACAGATAATCTGTGAAAATCGGTGTCCTCCTGTGCTGCTAAAAAGGCATTTGCAAGATTACACCAGGCCCTAAGGAAAACTACCAATCGGAGCCGAACTGTCTCTAACGCAAATGCCTGTGCAAAAGCACAGGAGGAACATGATTATTTCCACAGGTTATCTGTCTCATGCATTACTGGCAGGATATAGTGACGGTTTTATAGAAATAACTTTGCTCAAAGTTACCGACTGCAGCTTTAATGAACACAATAGGTGTTACAGGCTGAATGACACTGACTTCAGACAGTAGGATTTTGTATGAAGACACTGGTGTTGTTTCTAAATGTTAAATGTGCATCCATCTATCTATCTATCTATCTATCTATCTATCTATCTATCTATCTATCTTACTATCTATCTATCTATCTATCTATCTATCTATCAATCTATCTATCTATCTATCTATTAGTACAAGTAAATGGTGTTTTTCTGTTGATCAGTGTCAAAAAACACATCAAAATACCCCTGATTCAACATTTTAAACACAAGAGTGAATACTTTTATAGGCTATTTATCTATTTATTTAATGTAAAGAGGCTGTAGTGATTCTGCTAAATCTAATGTTGTTGTCCGTAAACTGTGATTTCAATATCCACCTTGATAAGAAATGTATAACCGTGAGGCATTTCTATCTATCTATCTATCTATCTATCTATATCTATATCTATATCTACTGTATCTATATCTATCTATCTATCTATCTATCTATGTGTGTGTGTGTGTGTGTGTGTGTGTGTGTGTGTGTGTGTGTGTGTGTGTTAGATGGGTTATGTGGGGGGGGGGGGGGGGGGGAGGCAGACGGTGAACTAACCGCACCGTGCTGCTGCTAGTCGACGCCTGGACGGACGGATGAGATCGGGCTTTGTGTCCGCTGAGACGGGCCCTCTCCCGCCCTGGACGGACTACTGCGGGGCGAGAAACAGTTTGGCGTCAATCACTCTCTGTCACACCTCTCAGATGTACGCTTATTGATTGTATTGATCATATTATAGGCCTATTCATTGCTGGGGGAAAAGGGAAAACGCCATCAAACCCCCTGCACCTCGCATGAACACACAGCAGCGGTGAAACCCAAACCAAGCCGTCCTAAAAAAAACACTCTCCATTGATCAGGATTGGATTATTTGAAAGCTTTCGTTTATTTGTCGATGTAAAGCTTGTGTTGTCCTGTAGAGACGAGCGATCGGCCGCTTTACAGCCTATCAGATATCGGCTGGTAGTCTATAAACCGTGTTTAATGCCTCTCCTTGTCCCCTAACCAAATGATGTAGCTGCTCCAAAACTACTCAGAATAAATGGGCCTATTGAATCCAGAGAGCTTCAGACAGATTTCTATCAAACATCTGCTGCTAAAGAGAATAAAACGAGTGAAAACAAAACGAAAAACGAGCCGAGAGAAATGTCAACAGCGCTCATAGATATTTTCAGAAGCGTTTAGAGAAATAGATCATAAAATATATAATTTTATATTAAGAATGACTGATTTAAATTCAGAGTTTTTGCTTGAATGCGTTTTAGTGAAGCCCCAGAACTCTTTTCACTGCCCATAAGTTTATTATTTTATTTTATTTTATTTTATTCTATTCTATTTTATTTTAATTTATTTTATTTTATTTTATTTTATTTTATTTTATTTTATTTTATTTGTATCATCAGAATATGTTGAATCATTCCAGCTTTTAATTTGATGAGAACCAAAACAGTGTTGGTTAAAACACTAAGACTTTGCAACCTGCTACATATATTGTTTTTAGGGTTATTAACAGTGTGGGAAGTTGTAGAGAAAACCTTTTTTTTTTTTTTTTAACTAAACAAAGCAATGTTTTAAATATAGGACAGTAAATCTAGGTTTTACAAGATGGGTTAGTTTAATTGAGAATTAACTTAATAGAAACAATTCAGTCTCTGTTGGTTTCTCCTATCAGGCTACATAGTTTAAAAAAATGAAATTGGCTAAATGGGAACTGAGGTCTGGCTAAAATGATTCTCTGCTCACATTTACCTCAATTATAAACTCACGCTCACACACACAGAGAGAGAGAGTGTTGAAACACCTTTCTGTGTGGTAAATTTCTCTTTGGGGACAATAAAGTTAAAGTTGTAATTTAATCCTGACTACTCAGACAAATCGGCACTTTAAAGGTTTTATTTGCACCTTTAACACTAATCTGCTGCTGGGTGACATCAGGAGGCCTTTTATAAACTGGCACGAGGCAATTAATGAAGGTTTACTAAAGCAAAGGGCTCCAAATGACTAAATTAAGAGCTTGGATTAATAGATGCATCGAAACAACAACATTATTCTCTGCCTGTTTACATATTTATGTTCATATTCATCATGAGGATTTAATGTATTTAACTCAATAATAGGCAAAGTGGAGGGATGTAATGATATATTTCTACCACCTGGCCTCATTACAGACGTGTTGCAGCCCATATGCACGGTCATATTTGCATGGAAGTTAAAATAATGAGATACAGTAGGATTGATTATAATGGTCATAACTGCCACAAATATCTAATTCAATCAGTTATATGTCATGAAAGGTCATTTCAAATACTTGGCTTGCGGCTGTTTTACAATATGTACTAAGTTATATCTAGCTTTTCTACACTACACTGTGCTATATTATATAATGTTTTCCTGTTCACTCTCATTCATTACCGAGTGTCAAAATATTTCACTCCAGTGTGCCAACGTGAGCTCTTGTCTGTTACAGAGAGAGAGAGAGATGACCAGAGAGCAGAAATGAAATAAGGGTGAAAGGCAACGGATCTGCTTTGCTGATGCTGGTACGGAGCCAGAAGAGAGAGAAGAAGGGGGGAGGAAGGAGGGAGAGAGAGTGAGAGAGCCGAAGAGAGCAGAGGAGAGGAAATCAATACCGATTCAGAGTGAGTCAGATAAGCCTGAACAATGTATAGTGCAGACACACTCTATAACCCAGTCACATGCACACACATACTGTATGTGCATGTAAGCACTCACACACACACACACACACACACACACACACACACACACACACACTGGGTGAAATGTGCTTGCATGCCTCCATAAAGGCGCATTACAAACCCCATAAAGCATTGCAACCTTTAAAATCAAATGACATCACAACCTTGGATTGCTTTGAGGATTCGCTGACATGAGCAGAAAGCACTCATTACTACGACTCGATGGGAAACTGGACGCTCTGGTGCTCTTTGTCTACTGTGAGATGCTCTTAAGCTCTCATCTTCTTATGTTCAAAACACCAGCCTCCCTGCACTGATTTCACTGCAAACACTGCAGCTCTTTTCTTATACAAATTGTCTTTGAGGCTTTGTTTTTCCAGCCTCATGTAGGTTTTTCCAGCCTCACTGGAAGTCTACATCACCATCCTCGCTGGTGTCAGATCTGTTGATATTTCACAGGATGTTTTCGGGGTGTAAACAGCGTTCTTCAAAACCACTTACACACTCTCTGCCGTGGTGGTCCTCAGCTGTTAACCGCAGATTTGACTTTGCTTACCTAGAAGATGCTGTTACAAGCGCTAACACCACCGCTCTCTGCCTCTCTCTTTCTTCCCCTCTCCGTCTCCCTCATACTTATCAATTATTAAGGTCGGTATTGATCCTTTCACTACCCTGCCTCTATCTGGCTGTTCACACAAAGCCCAAACCTGACTGCCCTCACTCAATCAATGGCATCTCCCCGCTCTGTTTTCCACACGTCAGTTTTGCTTTTCTCGCTTTTGCACTTAAGCCGGGGCCGAATGAAGTTTTGTAACATCCCAATTTAGTCCATTCGGATTCTTCAGAAAAATATGAGTATTAATCTTTCATGCCACAGGCGAGTTTGATGGGCATTAAAAGATGGGAGAGCGGGGAGAGCGGGGAGAGGAGAGTGGAAAATGGCTGTGTGCATTGTTTGACTTTATGAAACAGCTCTCATTCATCCTCGACCCTCCAGTCAATGATTTTTTTTGTTTTGTTTTGTTCTGTGGCGCCGATCTCCTGAAGCCAAACAACCTGCCTGCCTGTTGCCAGGTTAACCAGCGAAAGATTAGTGATATTATTGTCATATGCTGCAGAAAGGGAGAGAGAGAGAGAGAGAGAGAAAGAGAAAGAGAGAGGGAGAGCACCAGGGAGTGGGAGAGGAGGGGGTTGGAAAGGGGAAACGGCCTTATTGATCTCCTATGTGCAAAGCCAGGCAAACACTGAGAGGACAGAGCTACACTATTAATGACACTCACAGCCTCAGCTACTAATCCTCATCTATCTATCTATCTATCTATCTATCTATCTATCTATCTATCTATCTATCTATCTACCTATCGATCTATCGTGCCTATTATTTTCTCTTGATCAGTGTCAGAAAACACACTAAAACGCCTCTGATTGAACATTTTAAAACAGTAAAACATAAGAGTGAATACTTTTTATAGGCTGTTTATCTCTAATGTAAAGACACTAGTGATTCTGGTAAATCTAAATGTTGTTGTCCGTAAATTGTAGGGTTGAGTATTGGCAAGAATCTGGCAATACGATACGTATCATGATACAGGGGGAATGATTCAATATATTGCGATACTGTAAATAAGGTGATATATTGCGATTTTTTTAATCTAGTTCTAGAAAAACCGTCACAGTATAAAGAAAACACCACCATGTGCATAAAATCTGAGTTTAAAAAAATGTATGCAATAAAATGTCAGTAAACAAAGTTTACTTCATTTATGCAATCAGAACAGTGGGATCTGCATTTGCATTTATCACCGTCCCTGTAACATCTCTTTGCAACTGAAAATAAAGTATTGACTGAGTTCATCTTTGCATGTAAACTATTAATTAAAAATCGATACAGTGTTTTTGAGAATCGATACAGTATCACAAAACACAATATCGCAATATTCAATTTTTTCGATATTTTCTTACACCCTTAGTTAATTGTGGTGGATTTCAACATCCATCTGTAAAGGAAATGTATAACTGTGAGGGATTTTTACTGTGATAAGAATACTGGATGGATATCTTATCTTCTGAGATATTGAAACCAACGGCTGTGGTTTAACCACATGGTATTCACGGGCAAAATAGGGCAGAATTCCCATTAATTTGATCGGCCTTTGTGTGTTTTTCCAGTATCAAAAACTCTATATGCTCTGTATGTTCTTGTTATTAGCATTCCCCATCCCAGTTGCAATCAATATTTCATCAGAACAGTTTAAGCTTGCCTTGAAATAGATCTGGGGATCATAGTGTTGGAGGTACAGACTTTCACTAAGCCATGTTTTCAAAGTTTTATTTACATCTGCAATTAAAGGAATTGTGTCCTGGGTGAAGGCAAAGTATAATCAGTGTTTTAAAGTTGTTGTTTTTTTAATCTAATGAAATGAAGACATTTTGCTCATGTGGCTCCACTGACTGTGGAAGAGTTGTCTGTCCAGCGTCATCATACCTGTCTGCTCTAAATTTAGAGCTTTTACTACAGCGATGCAAAGCCGGAGAGACCGTGCGGTTATTGCGTCTTTCAGCTCCGATACGAGCTATTGATCCGTGTGCCACATTTAAAAGGGAGAGTGGGAACTGGCGTATTGATCAGGCAGCCTGGGGTCACCCCGCTTCTCCCGCGCAACTAGTTGGCCCAGTAACCCCACCACCACCACTGCTGTGTGTTTATAGTGGGACACAGAGTGAGAGAGAGAGAGGGAGGGAGGGAAAGAGGCGTCGGGGGAGGGCAACTATTTCGAGGTTTATTGTGAATCAATGGCGATTTGCTATGTGCCGATCAAAAATATAGACGAATTTAGTCTACAACAGCGCGCGTAAACGCAAATGTACACGCCCAAAACAATCATTAACATCTTCGTGTTATAGAGATCACTGCAATTAGACTTTTCCCTTTCTATAATATTTGTTCCAGGTTTTAGGGAACTAAAAAATAGAGTTAGTTTTAGTGGGGAAGCCGCTGCGCGCTTTGTTTGAGCCGGTGGAACTGTCCGTGGTGCTGAATCTTTTAGGCCTGCGCATGTTTAGTGTGCGTGGTTATAACTTGGGAAATCACGGTGGAAGGTGACCGGGTTGTGACTTTAAGATTGATCAGTATTAATGTGAAATAATAACAGCGACAGGACGGTATCTTACCGGCCAGCCGGAGAGCAGACATCCGCTGAAACTCGGGCTCCTGCAGCCACTTCCACATCCTCCTGAAGGTCTCCCGGCCTGACTTGAGCTTACTCCAGGGTTTGGGGTTCCGTAGCAGGTCTGAGAGGGTCCCCTGCGACCGGCTCAAGATCCTCTGGGCGAATATGGCCTGCGGGATGGAGTACCGCTTTAACTCGGCCGTTATCCGCTGAGCCACCTCCTTTGTGTTGATTTCCTCCCCCTGCATGCCCGATCCTGCTCCTCCCTGCCCGGCTCCGTGGCCGTGCCTCTCCCGGTCCCCCAGCATCACCGCGCCGTTCGCCTGGGAGTGCAGGTGACTGTGCGGGTGGTGGTGCATGCCGTTGAGGTTGGAGATCATACCGTGGCCGTGGCCCCCTAAACTCCTGGCCAGGTGCTCTTGGTCACTTCGGGACAGCATGGAGGCGTGGGACTCGAACCCGGACACCGGAGAGAGCATCTTGGCGTCGGCGGCGGAGAGGTGCGCGCTCGGACCGTAGGCTGACAGCGGCTGCTGGGAGTTGTGCAAAGAGCCCAGCCCGCTGGACAGCGGGGAGAGCGAGCCGTGACCCATCCCGGACACGGACATCTCTTTGGGGTAGTGACCGTACAGGTTGCCCATGGAGGCGAGCCCCCGGTGGTCGTCCCGCATGAGCGTGAAGCTGCCGCTGACGTTCCCGGCGGAGAGCCGCTGATGGGCGGCAGCGTGGTGGTGCGAGTGCGGGTGGTGGAACTTATCCGAGACGGTGGATATCGGAGGTAGATGCTGCAGAGGGGTCAGGGTGGTGTACGTGTTGCTAAGGCTCATCCCGGTCTCGCACATGCTGATGGACGGGTGCAGGTGTCCGGACAGCGCAGACGGGTCCGTCCGGTAGTCCCCGCCGCCGGAGCCCTCCAGGAGCGAGGCCATGCCGGACACCATGGCCGACCGCGAGCCGGGACCGTGCGAGACCAGATTCCGGGGAGCGGAGCTGGGGGACGGCGACGGCCGCAGGTGCGGAGAGCTCATGAGGTCTCCCGCCTGGGAGTGCGCGGAGACGCTGTGAAGGTTCTCCATGGTGAGCTCCATAGCTGGAAAGGATATATGTTCCCCCTGTCCCACCCTCCCCACCCTCTCCCCCTGTCTCTCGCTCCTGTCTCCTCTGACGCTCGCTCAGGGACGCGCTCCCCTATAGCCCTCCTGGAGACATAAAACTACCAAACCGTTTGAATCCATTGGTCCAAAAGCTCTCCGATCAATCCGGTGTGCCGCAGATAAGTTCTGATGTTCAGAGGGAAGGTTCAGAAACCGAGCGTCTCCGCGGCGCCGTGGCGCGTTATGCATTCATGTGGAGCTCACCAGGGCTATATCTCATCTCTGGTCCAACAGCGCTTCCACTGAGAGCAGGCTGAGCCGCGCGTCAGACAGATGGGAGCGCGCCTCTGTGTATTTAAAACGCGGTGCGGGTACGAGCAGAGCTTTCTTAATAGTCTTCCTCACCGGGAGGAAAACACGTCCAGTGAAAAGAGTCTCATACCGGATATACTGTATCACAGATTTAAATTATCATGCCTATAATTTGATTTCCAGAAGTTGTAAATATTTCAACCTCTGACGTTTTATGTGCGTGTGCACGCGTGTAGCCTCCACACTAAACAATCAGCCAGGTGACGGCCTGACTTGGAATATGTGTAAAATACAGACAGTATGACTTTCCAGACGCAGGAGTTCCTTACAGATAAACTTTGTTTTCCCACGGACTGTATGGTTTTGCATTTATGCGCTTAGTGATAAACCTGATCGAAGTATTGATTGACAGAGATTAATGACGTGGCTCAGGCCGGGGGGGGGGGGGTGAAGGAGGTCACAAAGTGAGTTAGGATCCCAACGCTGGTGAGAGAGACCAATGAGAGGACAGTTTGGTTTGTGCGAAGTTCACCTAGAAGTCCAGAGATGAAGTTCACTGTATTATTTTATCTGTTTATAAAAAAAATAAAATAATAATATTGTGTCAGTTATATTTGTCATATGATACACTACAAATAGCCCAAAGGAAAGTGGATTTCAGCCTTAACAGTCCAAGAGGTCAGATCTAAATTAAATAGAGTTTATAACAGTGCGGGCCTACATAGATAAATAAATAGCCACATATCCTCTGGACTTGTGAGGCAGATGGGTCACTCAATAATAATTTGGATCAATAAAACTGTAGTAGTGTAACGTAACTAAAAATGTAAAGAACTTTTTAACATTGCCATTTGAGAATAATAATAATAATAATAAATACTACTACTACTATAATAATAATAATAATAATAATAATAATAAATACTACTACTAATAATAATAATAATAACAATAAATACTACTACTAGCCTACTATTACTACTACTAATAATAATAATAATAATAATAATAATGAAAAATACTACTAGCCAACTATTACTACTACTACTACTAATAATAATAATAATAATAATAATGAATAATACTACTAGCCAACTATTACTTTTATTATTATTAATAATAATAATAATAATAATAATAATCATAATAATAATGGAAGGATTTTATTTCATGTTGTGTATTAAATATTTATTTATTTATTTATTTATCAGACAGTCAGATCTTCAGTGTGTTAGCTGTCTAATCTTTCTGCTCACTAACTAACAGAAATAAATAAACACTCGGTCAGCTCGAGTAGCAAATCTTCACCGGGCTGCCGAGGATTGATGTGTGTACCATCCTCTTCTTCAACCTCGGCCGATATGAAGGTGCTGACCGTTTTATCTGACTGACTGTCCGTGTGTTTGTAGCTAGAACAGTTTAATAAGGGAATTTGAGAAGCAGTTGTTTCAATGTGTTGCTTCAATAGTTTGTCTTTATATTTTTTTATGGATTTTTTTTTTAAATTGTTCTCAGTGATTAAGTTTGCTGCACAGGACACATTAAGAAATTACATCGAAAAGAAAGATATTTATAGTTATTTCTGTTCGTATTATTAAGTTTGTTCATTAAACATTAATAGAAAGAAGGGCAGCCTGCCTTTAATTCAACCGTGACAACGGTCAGCCAAAGTAAATAGAGCTTTTTAGAAAAGGGTGTTTTACAACTTAGTCAATACTTTGAATTAATTTAAACAAGTTAATTAAATAGTATTTGCTATTGGATATGGAGCTCCAAAAAGGCTTTAAAGGATTTTTTTTTTTCGATATTTTTTTAAAACCTAAAATAAACCAAAATAGGAAATATATTTTTCAGTAGGTTCATATTCAAGACATTTTAATTTTTAAGAATTAAGGACTGACTCAGACACACACACACACACACACACACACTTTTGTGAGCAGATGTATTTAGCTGTGTGTGATCTGCAGGCCTCCTGTCTTAAGACCCATAATAAACCTAAAATAGTAATACTGAGATGAAGATTATTGATGCACTTTTTCTATTTTCATTTGACAAATTTTAATCACAAATGTATATTTTTAAGAGCACGATGTCAAAATATTTCTTCCAAGCGTCGCCTGTAAATTAAACCGGGAAAGTGCATCCATACTAACAGTTATTCCTGGCTATCATAAAGCTTCATGGTTAAGCTGTTTCCCCCTAAAGTTCAGAAATTGATTGCCGTGTTCGATTTATTGATCATCGATCACTTCAATCTCGCTCGGCGTTGTTTCCTAAACACAGAGGCATTTGTGTGTGTGAGATGGTTTCAGTGGTTGACCTGTAGAACATGAATGACTGGCACCAGGAATATGTAGAAAAATATAAATGTCAGCTGTGTTGTTTTATTATCTTATTGAGCAAAAGGCCATTAAAGCGTTATGCTTCCTCCTCCTCTCAATAAGGTTAATAATGATCTCCGTGTGGGCCTCTAATTCAGCTTCTTACACCGACGAGGTTCACAGGCAGGAGCTTATTTAAATGGTGAGAATGAAAACAAAACATTATTATTATTATTATTTTATCGAAAATGTGTTTTATTCGTAGTCCCTCCTATCTGACTGAAAAAAAACATGATTGCATTATTTGGGGTTTGCACTGGGTTTAACACATTTTTCTGCTATCATGGTTTTCTCACGACGATTATACGCACCTGTGTAAATGTAAAATATAGATTCTTACATAAAGCATCTTTTAGTTATTTACTTAGATTTAAATTAAATCTCGGCAGAGAGTGTGTGCATCTTCCCCATATCCACCATTCATAATGTCTTCAGTATTTTACATAATTCATAGTTATCCTGTCAGCAAAATTCACCATCTTAGAAAGAGACTGATGAGTTGTGGCCAAAAATAATAATTACTATTATTATCAACAAATAATCTCATTCAAAATCGTTCAAGATGTTTCCTCTTGGTCGTCAAAATGTGCTGAAGTGCCCTGAATGCATCATTAGAGGACACTGCAGCTTATCTATGTGCAAATACAAAAAAGTCTCATCTGCTTATCTGCTGTCTAGCCAACATAACACATGGAATTGATTGCATGTTTTACAAAAAGGAAAAACAAAATATATTGAGGTTTTTTTTCTGTGAGATGACTAAGCCGCAGCTAAAATGGGATATTGACATTTTAAAAAATATAACCTGTATATATTGGCTAGAAAGAAGAAAGTTCTAACTAAATAATTTACTGTATAAGAAAACACTTGGAGCTACCACAGACATTTTCTGCACACTGACTGAGCTTTTCACACCTTTAGCCTAAAGTAGTAAATCAGAAAAAGAATTATTAAAAGAAATACTTTTTGTATTTTTATATATTTTGTCACCTCAATAATAATTTGGTCTTTAGAGCTGCACATCTCCTGAGCGATGTCTGTCTCATTTCTTTTTCTTATTCTATTTTATCAAAGCATCCTAAATATTTTATTTTCATGTACATGGGAATTAATGTGAAGCATTAAAGTGAAATTCAGCTTATAGGCTCACACAGAGTCATTACAGCAAATGAGGCAGTTTGTGTTTAATAAGAGATAATTCAACCTCTTTTACTGCAACGAGTGCGTCATTAAAAAAAAACAATTCAATCTCGAGACACATAAGATATTATAGATTTATAAAGCAGCATCTGAGTGTTGTAGTGGACATTTACATTGCCGTAGTCTACTGTCTCCACCCTTCTGCTGCAGACAGTGGCTGTATTTAGAGAAACTACAGTGTGTGTTTATAAGGTGAGAAAATGCAGTCAATTAACAGCTTTCTCAAGATGAAAGAATACAATAAGTCTAATCTAATAAATCAGAGCAAAAAGGAAATTAAATAATATCATAGATAATATGAAAACAGCATCCTTACATCTGTGATTATGAAAGAATAAAAATACACATGAGACATTAATGAAAGAAATAGTAAAGATCTTTTTTTTTTGTTTGTTTTGTTTTTACATGTTATGGTGCTTAACAGCTGAAAAAAATCATATTGATTAAAACAACTTAATCCACACTCTCAATTGGCCCAATACTGAATCTCCAAATTAGGATATTCTTGTCATTGATTATAACTGTAAGTCAAGAATTTAGACACCGTTTAAGACAACAACGAGATCCAAAAGACCATGTTTCCTCTTATATTTCTGAGTTTTTTTTTTTTTCTCAGCGTTTCGCCGCATGGTGACGGTGACATTTTCATTAATCATATGTCTTTATCAACTGAAATTGCACCGGAGTACAACTTCTCCAGCATCCATATCCTCTCAGGCTGCGGTTGCTAAGTAACAGAAGGAGAGATGTATTGAGACAGAATAGTCAATCAATTCTCCCGTGTGTGTGTGTGTATGTGTGTGTGTGTGTGTGTGTGTGTGTGTGTGTGTGTGTGTGTGTGTGTGTGTGTGTGTGTGTGTGTGTGTGTGCGTGTGTGCGTGTGTGCGTGTGTGCGTGTGTGTGTGTGTTTGTCTTAGTATTGCAAAGCCATATTGTTTCTGCAGTTGACTGTAAGTAAAGGCTGGGAGAATATACTGTATGTATGTTTTCAAAATTTAAATATTAGAAATATCTTCCGCAATTAACTCTCGGAAATTACGATACGAATGGATCGGATCACAGATTCCAGGATAGTTTCCCACACTTGTCATTTCAACCACTTAATATTGAGAGCAACATCATCTTCAACCATTTTATATCCAAAGGTCAAAGGTCACCTGGCTTCTCCTCCAGGGATTATCTGCTTTTCATCACATCCCTCAGTGCAGTTTGAGGCTTATATGAGGGGAAACTCTTATCTTCAGCATACAGAGGCAAAGCAACAGATTATTAGGAAGACCTTATGCTGCCTGTACCCAAAAGGGACGCATTGGACATCATTCGCTTCTTGCCCCGGATCGAAAACAGCTCCAAAAAAACAAAAACAATCCTGACCTCTCTGGAGGTTGTTGTTCTTGAACAGTTGTTGAATCGTTCAACTGGGAAACAAATGTTTCTTCAAGTCTATTTTTTATGATTAATTCAACAGACGAAAACGGGTAATCTGAGTTTTTTTCTCATCCAAATAGAGGGTCGTGTGTTGTACAGATTGTAATGCCCTATGACACAAATTAGTGATTTTGGGGTATATAAATAAAAAAAAAAGTTGAGTCTGGTTTATGCTTGGGAAGGTGACAGTTGATTGTGATGTGGAAATCTCAAATCAAGACAAACCACTCTTTGTGAAAACACACTTCTATCCACTCAGCTTTTTTATATCTAACAGATTTTTTGTTCCGCAAGCTTCAATGTTTAAAAGATTGATACAGTATAACCCCAGAAAAAGGCATTAAAAATACAAGTAAATGTACTGATTTACTTTAAACCACCTTCTCCGTGTCTGTTTCCTTCAGGTCTCCTACAGCAGACTGCTGAGAAATATGCCGGTTTCATACACCCCATCGATTGTGCCCTCGAACAAAGACGGACGGAGAGAGAGATGGAGGCAGGGAGCGAAGGAGAGGAGGAGTGAGAGAAATGAGAGATGGATGAAGAGCCACGATGGTAAATTTTCTTGTTTTATCTACCACATAGATTCTGTTTGCCTATTATTGGCAACCGGAAAAGGAGATACAAGGAAGGGCATTTAATATTGGGAGGATTTAAACGTTGTGTGTTTACTTCAGAGGGGGGAAACACTCGTGAAGCTGGTTTCGAGCTCCAAATGAGGAAAAATGTGCCGTTTACTCTGAGTGTGACACAGAGCAACAGAGCGAGGCATGGTAACAGAGAGCAACAGGGAATAAGAAGAAGAGGAGAGAGGAAGGTAGAGAGAGAGAGAGAGAGAGAGAGTTGGGCTGGTGTTAAGGTGATTAGTCTGGTGGGTTGGCGATAGAGAGAGTTGATCAATAACGTATCGATCTCCCATTGCGAGTGTCAGGGGGGTAGTGGGAAAGAGAGGGAGGGCGAGAGGGTGAGAGAAAGGATAGGGAGGGAGTCGGTCCTGACTTGACTTTTAAAAATCCTTTACTCTGCAGATGACAAATAACCCATTAGATTGCAGGAGAGCTGGAAAATCTGGAAATCCGTCCTGCTGCACACACACACACACACACACACACACGCGCGCGCCTGTGCATTTCTGAATGTTGCATATATTTCTCACTTTCAAATAAGCACGGCACGGACGATTTTTCAACTACGGCTGCATGCAAAAGAAAAATCATTTCTGTAAGTAGTGTGGAGGAACTATTGAGCTCAATGCAGTGAAGTTACTTAGCAGACCATTACTTCAAAGGATTCCTCTAGGCAGAAATATTCACTGAAGCAAGTCCCACTCAATACTCACCCTGAAGCCTTTTTAAATGTTCTGCAATAAGTCTATTAGAAACAGGTGACAAATTTGAATGCAAACAGAAGCAGAAAAGAAACAAAGCTGCCGATCTCCACTTTTGCGAATTTGGGGCTGCAAAAAGACAAATATGTTGCATCCAAGATCCTCTCTGTTCAGTGCATTAAACAGCGAGATGATATAAGATCTTGTGAAAATAATCAGATGTTGACAAACATTGCTATTAACCACCCAGCACCTCGGGCCTCCTCACAGCCAAGAACAGCGGTTATTAGAGTCTGAAAAATGAATACTGAGAGAAAAGTCCTTAAAAAAAGAAAAGATGACACTGTGTGCATGTGTTTCTGTGCAGGTGTCTTCATGTTTATGTTAGGGCTGTCAATCGATCCAAATATTTAATCGCGATTAATTGCATGATGGTCCATGATTATTCACGATAAATCGCAAATTAATCACACATTTTTTATCTGTTCAAAATGTACCGTAAAGGGAGATTTGTCAAGTATTTGATACTCTTATCAACATGGGAGTTGGCAAAAAAATATGCTTGCTTTATGCAAATATATGTATATATTTATTATTGGAAATCAATTAACAACACAAAACAATGACAAATATTGTCCAGAAACCCTCACAGGTACTGGATTTAGCATAAAGAAATATGCTCAAATCATAACATGGCAACCCCATCCCAATAGGCAACAACAGCTGTCAGTGTGTCAGTGTGCTGACTTGATCATGACTTGTCCCAAACTGCATGTGATTATCATGAAGTGGGCATGTCTGTAAAGGGGAGACTCGTGGGTACCCATAGAACCCATTTTTATTCCCATATCTTGAGGTCAGAGGTCAAGGGACCCCTTTGAAAATGGCCATGCCAGTTTTTCCTCACCAAAATTTAGCGTAAATTTGGAGCGTTATTTAACCTCCTTCATGACAAGCTAGTACGACATGGTTGGTACCAATGGATTCCTTAGGTGTTCTAGTTTCATGTGATACCAGTATCTTCAAAACAACCTCTGAAAGATTGATTAATGCGTACATTTTAAACATTAGTGTTCAAAACATTTTATATATAAAAAAAATGAGTGTAACGGGTAGGAGTAACAAAATAATACAAAAAAATAAAATACAAAGAAGCAGGAGTAATTGCCATATTTACAGTTTCTGTTTATACAAGGGAAGATGAAGATTCTCAGCCTGTCTGGTAATTATGGAATTGAGTTAACAAAATAATGTCTAAAACATTGAGGTAACTCTACATCCTTATATCTTGCCTTAATGACAAATTTACAGGTTGATGTCAAATATAGTCAATAACTGCAATTTTAAAAATTCTTTGTATGTGTGTCACCAGGAGAGAGGTCACGGTGTTACAAGGTTTGTCGCTCCCCGGTGTAATCTGGATCGTGCAGGGTGGGGTCAGAGTTGAGGGGTGAGAGGTGAAGGGTCACTTTGGGTGCTTGAAAATACCACAGAGCCCAAAGGACGGATGTCAGAGTAATAGAGGAGAGGATGGTTATTGAGCAAGCCATCATTTTTATTGTCAGCTCTCACATATACCGGAACACTTTCACTACAGCAGGTGGGGTTCAGGATTCGGTGCAGGTGCCTCTATTGAAAAAAAAACCACGACCCTTTTCCTCTTCATGAATCACCGCTGGGCTCCGCTTTCTCTCTGCAGAGGCTTTGGAGGTTTGATGGATTCTCCTCGCATTGGGGCTCAGCTCTCAAACGACCATTATCGTTACAGATCCTGCTGACTTCAGGGCTCATTTTGGACAAATGGAGAGGGCTGTTTGATATTTGAGGGAAGCCGTGTATAAGAATGGTTAATGGGCAAAACACAGCCTCTTTGTCCGGGCCTCTCTTTCTCACCCACACTCGACTCTCCTCCTATCATTCATCCCGCTTCCATTTCCTCATTTTCGTCTCGTTTCTCCCCCTCCGCCCCGGCTCTCTCCTTCTTGTGTCCTTGTCTCCTGTGTGCCACTACTCCCCCTCCATGCCTCCCCTCTGTACCTGCTCACAGAGCCCCTCCCCCCACCCCCAGTGTCTCCACTGCCACGCAGTCTCTCAAATTAATGTAGAGATATTGACATGTGATGGGCCTGGGAGGCATGCATCATCAGGAGGGAGAGGAGGAGAAGAGAGGGCTGGGGTGTGGTCATGCCATATGGATGGAGCGGTTTCATTCACCCTACAGGAGCTGCTTTCTGTGCAGCAAACATCCACCAGCTTCACAAAGTTGTCGACAGAATCTCAAAATATTCGGTTGATTTACTTCCTCAGTGACTCAGAAAGCATTAGAGGTGGAAGCAAGAAGAAGAGGCAAACACACATAAACATCACCACCTTCCACACTTCACTTCATCCTGTGTAAACTGGTTAAGGTGCTGCTAACAATGTGCAAAGGGCCAGTTTGTCAATATGCCAATTACATAGATGAGGGTATGCAAAGGGCAAATGATAGCCAATCATTGAAGTGCTTTTACTGTCCTCTAGCAGGAGCTGACCCCCTGACCCCGTTTCATGACCCTCAGGCCAAAGGTCTCCTCTCCGGGGGTCGGAGGGCATCGCCGTGCGCTGGCCGGAGAGGCGTTGCTATGGTAACGGCACTGGCCCGAAGAATGGCAAGGTGTGGCGTTCGGGAGGAGAGGGGTCACGGTGGACGGAGTGAGCAGTGATGTGATGTTAAAGCTGCATTCAGTGGCAGCTGGAGAAGCAGCTGTTTCCAGGTGTGTCCGTCCAACCAGTTTCAGTGACCGTCCCCGATATGTTTTCATGCGCTTCCAACACATGTAAATGAACTCAGTCCATTTATCAAAAGTGCTTCGCTAATTTGATAACTTATTTGATGCCATGCAGCATTTTAAAAAAGACGGATATCAAGACGCTGAACTCAAACGTTTGACTCCAAAGTTTGAGAAATTATTCTTATATTAACATGATCAAGGGGCCGCACGGTGGTGCAGTGGTTAGCACTGTTGCCTCTGTTAGCGTGGGTTTTCTCCGGGTTCTCCGGTTTCCTCCCACAGTCCAAAGACACGAAGGTTAGGTTAATTGATGACTCTAAATTGCCCGTAGGTGTGAATGTGAGTGTGAATGGTTGTCTGTCTTCATGTGTCAGCCCTGTGATAGTCTGGCGACCTGTTCCAGGGTGTTCTCCGCCTTCGCCCAGTGTCAGCTGGGATCGGCTGCAGCTCCCCGCGGCCCTGAATGGGATAACAGATAATGGATGGATGGATTAACATGATCAAAGGTCAGTCTTTTAATGTTGCATTGTTTTATCTGTTTTGTAAATAAAACACCATTTTACTCAGTGGTGGAATGTAACTATTTAGTTCTGTACTGCACTTAAGTACACTTTTGTAGTACTTGTACTTTACTTGAGTATTCTCATTTTATGCTACTTTCCACTTTTACTTCACTACATTTCAAAGGGAAATATTGTGTTTTACTCTCCTATATTTATCTCACAGCTATAGTTTTGACTTTGATTGAGACTGAGATTAATATTTTGAATTAAAAAGGTTGAGAACCACTGGACTAAACTACATAACTATATAGCAGTTAAAAGCTGCAACAGTTAAGCACTGTAGTACTGCTTATGCATTGAGGCATCCGTATTAACAATCTAATCATGTTGTATTTAATAATATATCAGTCACAGGAGACAGTTTTCTGCTGAATGATTATTGTTAATTTCACTGGGCGCTGTTCCCCAAAATTAACAGTGTTTTTGTGTCTGTTTTAAACATTCATTTCAGTCAAATGTTTCAGTTTATTTGATACGATCAAGGTGTATAAAAGACACAAGCTTGTTTAGTTTGTTTGTTTTATGGGTTCATAGGATTTTTGTTGTTCTGCCTGGGATGTTGGGGCAGACCAGCTGTTATGTTTTGTCCTCTTAGCAGCGAGGGGCTGGGTCCTGTTAAGATAGGAAGATAAGTACAATAGTCCTGCAGTAAATGACATTCTGTAATATTTGGTGTGCTCATAGGTATGGATGGGTTCCATACATAGATTGAGATGTCAGCAGTAACTTGGAGATCTTGTATTAATGGTATGTTCAGTATTCTGTGTGATTTGGATGCTTGTTCGGTTCAGCTCACCCTATACTTACCTGGGCAGGTGGTCGGTTCCTGTTAGGTGAGGCTGAGTAGGTAAAATGCCATTCACTGGAGTAAGGACAGGGGAAAGAGAGTTGGCAGCCTGCTGTCAGGCTGCAGCTTTCTTTTGTCTGATGTTCTTCTGCTTTAGTTAGGGCCCAAGCACCGACGGCGAGGCCCTATTGAAATCGTTATGTTTATTATTATTCTTCTCTGAAATGAATCGCATTTTTGAGGGGCTAAACATGCTCAACGACAGCATGAACGACACTTTGCACATGAATCAGAAGAGGTGAGAATGTCAATTTTGTCAGTATATGTATCAAGCTGAGATGTAAAAAAAAAAAGCCTCTTGGAGGTATATCGTAAACCCAACAGGAAGTTGGCCATTTTGAATATTAGGTCGTTTTTTGGGCATTTCCAGGCGCTGCACTTTAACGAACTCCTCATAGAGATTTAACCCGATCGACTTCAAATTTGGTCAGTAGTATCTTAATACCTTTGTGATGAAAAGATGTTAAAAGCTTGAGTTTTTATGGATGGACGTGGCCGTGGCGTGGCGGCGAAAAAGCGCCTTTTGCCAAAAACAGGACGTCGTTGTATCTTTGGGGTATATTAACCAATTTCCTCAAAATTTCTCATGCGTGGAAAGAATCCTCGTCTTACGACATCCATATGCAAATTTTGTCTCACAGTCATAGCGCCACCTACTGGCGACAGGAAATGTCATGTTTTGCAGTTTGATGTACTCACAAACTAATCAGATCCACCTCAAATGAGGTCAGAAAAGCCTTAAGACCTTGGTGATGCTTCATTGTAAAGATAGTGAGTTTTAGGCTACCCTCGACGTGCGGGAAGGTGCGAGGGCCCGTTCATCGCTGCTGCCAACTTTAATTTAATTTAGTTTTCTTAAAATTCCGGGGGTATTATTTTTATCCTTTCTTTCAGTAAACTTTTTGTCAATAAATGCCACTTTATTTTTGCACTACTCCTGCTTATTCAACATCCCTTTTTAACGTTTTGCAGTGCCAAACCACCTCATCTGCCCTTTTATATGGGTTGGCGGCACTACATGATAATTGTAGTACATTTTGCACTTTTACGAGGTATTTTGAATGCAGGACTTTTACTGTGGGTATTTTAACATTGAGGTATTGTTTTGAACCTAAGTGAAGTTTCTGAATACTTATTCCACCACTCTTTTTTATCACAACCTTTAATGTACGGCACACCTGACCTCATTCATGTGAAGAAGCACTTTCCTACCAGCACATCTCTGACTATTTCATGCTTTGTTGCACCATCTTGTGGTGGTTGTACACACAACTACTGTTGAGGGATCATTATGCTGTCTGTTCTGTTTTTCTGTCATGTCATGTCCCAATGCCTGCGTGTCTTTATTATGATCTGCCTGTTTTAACTTGCATGCTTTTCTAGAGAAAATTATGAAATATTTCAGTTGATTGGCAACATTGTAGGAGAGACATGTTTCTGTACAGAGTTTAATAACGTCTCACTGTCTGTGCAATTCATCTGATGTATCCCCAACCTCAGTGTTTCATACAGTCATCATTGGACTCAAGACCCACTTATTGGCTTATTTAAGGCTTTCAACCTCATCTCATGGTCATCATCATTTAATTTTTTTAAATTGTAGACAGAAAGAAGCTCACTGGTGAGCTGTTTCTCTGCAAGTCACTGCTCTCTCTCTTCCCTGGAGATCCACCCATATTCTTATCATAATCAATCAAATACATTTTATTTGTATAGCCCAAAATCACAAATCACAAATTTGCCTCAGGGGGCTTTACAATCGACACCCTATGTCCTCTACAGTGCGACCCTCTTATCGGATAAGGAACCCCCCCCTCCAAAAAAACAACCTTTTAACAGGGAAAAAAGGAAAAATGGAAGAAACCTCAGGAAGAGCAACAGAGGAGGGATCCCCCTTCCAGGATGGACAGACATGCAATAGATGTTGTGTGTACAGAGTAACAACATAATGAAAATACAACATAGACAATCCATATGACAAAATTAATACATATAATGTGAAACGTATGTGAGACGGTGGATCCAGGAGGATGTCAAGCAGCTTCCCAGCGTTGCCAAACAGATAGAGCCAGAGCAACACAACCTCCTCTCCACGCCAAATAGATAGAGCCAGAGCAACACGACCTCCCCTCCAAGCCAAATAGATAGAGCCAGAGCAACATGACCTCCTCTTCAAGCCAAACAGATAGAGCCAGAGCAACACGACCTCCTC
Source organism: Sebastolobus alascanus (assembly GCA_916701645.2). Taxonomy (NCBI): domain Eukaryota; kingdom Metazoa; phylum Chordata; class Actinopteri; order Perciformes; family Sebastidae; genus Sebastolobus; species Sebastolobus alascanus. The sequence goes on from CAKAOJ020000195.1 coordinate 497,855, forward strand.
TCCACGCCAAATATATAGAGCCAGAGCAACACGACCTCCTCTCCACGCCAAATAGATAGAGCCAGAGCAACACGACCTCCTCTCCACACCAAATAGATAGAGCCAGAGCAACACGACCTCCTCTCCATGCCAAACAGATAGAGCCAGAGCAACACGACTTCCTCTCCACACCAAATAGATAGAGCCAGAGCAACACGACCTCCTCTCCACGCCAAACAGATAGAGCCAGAGCAACACGACCTCCTCTCTACGCCAAACAGATAGAGCCAGAGCAACACGACCTCCTCTCCATGCCAAACAGATAGAGCCAGAGCAACACGACCTCCTCTCCGTGCCAAACAAATAGAGCCAGAGCAACATGACCTCCTCTCCACGCCAAATAGATGGAGCCAGAGCAACACGACCTCCTCTCCACCTTGGAACCTAGAGAGACGACCAGATTTTTGTTTTTAGGTCACAGTTGCCAACCGTAACCCTAATCTTAAAGATAGGGTCGACGATGTTGGAAAGCTAGCATAATTTGAAAGTAGCATCGCCTCAGGAGCTCCGTCTAAACCCACCCCCTCCCCTCGGGGCTCCTTCCAAGGCAACGCCCCCCACACACATGCATGAGCACCGCCACATCGTAACTACTTCACAGACACAGAGCGGAGAGAGGACCTCAACTCGACAACGCTACCTCATGACAAGTAACAACAGCAGTGTTACTTTTGGCTGATTTTTCTCTCCCATTATCCAGTTAACATGCGGCGACGCGCTTTGAGTTCAGGCTGGTGCACGTCAAGGGTAGAGAACGAGCAGGGAGGCAGGGAGGCATCTGATTGGTTCTTTACAACTAGGCGCCGAGGCTGTGATTGGTAGACGTTTTTACAGGATTACAGCAGCTACAGATCACGGCTCTTTTCCGGTCCTTTTTCAGAGCTCATAAGTAATGGATCGCTGTCGGGGTGTGAAGACCATTTCAACTAATATAACAAATAGTGTATACTGGATAACATCGTCAACCCTGCCTTTAACATTAAACCAAGTCTGAAGCCTAAAGTGTATAATGATTTACATTGTAGTGACCTGCTTAAGGAGATGAGGCCTCAAGAGGAGTCTCCAAAATTTTACTGCCACAATGAGAGTAGGCCTACACGTTCACATACACTAACAACACTCTGTGTCAGGCAGTTTATTGTAATTGCCTCGTGATTAGTGCCCTGGCTCAGGCTTTTGCATTGCATTCTGTATAATTATAGGCTTATTAAATAGCCTAGGCCTACAGTAAAACAGCTTCAGAGTCATGACTCAGCAAATAAACTTCCAGGCAAGTAGTAAAGTAGTAAAACTTTTCCCAGAATACACTTTACATTGCTCCAGGGTTGAACCAGTTGGAACCAGACTGCAGGAACAGACAGGTTCGTTTAAAATCTAAATAAGAAGGGCTTCTTCTCTGCGACTTCAACTATAGCTGACTTTAGGGGAAGACATAGCCTGAATGTCCTTGTAATGTCGTACTAGATCGGCTTGATAACACTTTATCTGTGTAACCATCTCAAGACAACATAACCTTGAATAACCCTGTCAAACAGGGCTCTGATCTGATGCGCGCCATACGTTGATAGACGAAACAGTGCGTGTGCACGTCTCGCTTTGTTGCACTGAGAATTTAGCTTTAGAGGCATTTTGTTTAAACCGGTTTTGCATGTTTAAGAGCTTCTTCACAACCCACGTGGCTACATAAAAGCTATAGCCGTTTGACTTCCAATCAGACACCCAAACGCGCCCTCCTGGTGCGCGGTCGTGTTACGAGCGACATGACGGACTTCGATGAAATCACGTCCTTTCTGGGCGTCTACGGCTTCTTTCAGATACTAATAATGGTTCTGCTCAGTTCGAGCGCGATGATCAGCGGCTACTCGGGCACGCTCGTGGTCTTCATTTCGGATACACCCGAGCACCGCTGCAGCGCCTCGATCAACTCCACGCGCAACAACGGCACAGATGTGGAGGTTCCCTTCCGCGAGCGGAGCAGCTGGATCGGACCTGACAGCTGTTCCCGGTTCAAACTGGACGGAAACTGGACGGAGACAGCTCAGGGTCACAGCAATGACACGGAGCAATGTCTGGATGGATGGGTGTTCAGCACTGAGAAATACACCGCCACTATTGTGTCTGAGGTATGATGATCAGGATCAAATGCAAGTAGGCTTGCATATCTTTATATCTGCTGAGGCTTTCTGACAGCTCGAGGTCAGATGAAACTTGTTTTAAACTTTAGTTTTTTTTTTTACTTCATTGTCTCTGAAATGTGTCTCGCTGTAAACCTGCTTGTCTTCTTCTCTCCTGTTAATCACAGTGGGATCTGGTGTGTGACAACGCGTGGAAGGTCCCTTTTTCCACCTCTTTATTCTTTGTAGGAGTCCTAATTGGATCCTTTAGTAGTAGTCTTCTCTCAGACCGGTAAGTAAGATGAAATAAGATAATCCTTTATTAGCAGGGGGGTGAGCAAGGAGTGCCCTGGGTAGGCATGGGCCACCCCACAAATTAAAATTAGGGCTGTCAATCAATTAAAATATTTAATCACGATTCATGACATGATTGTAGTTAATCGCGATAAATCGCAGATTAATCGCACATTTTATATCTATTCTAACTAATGGGAGACTCGTGGGTACCCATAGAACCCATTTTCATTCCCATATCTTGAGGTCAGAGGTCAAGGGACCCCTTTGAAAATGGCCATGCCAGTTTTTCCTCACCAAAATTTGGCGTAAATTTGGAGCGTTATTTATCCTACTTCCCCACAAGCTAGTACGACATGGTTTGTACCAGTGAATTCCTTAGGTTTTCTAGTTTCATATGATGCAATTAACTTCACTCTAGCTTTAAAACCAAGCCCTAAAAATTGCAAGTTGCGTTAATGCGTTAAAGAAATTAGTGGCTTTAGCTTTGACAGCCCAATTTAAAATTTTAAACACAGGACTGTAAAAAACTGTAAGTAACTATAATGTTGGTAATTAAAGTAGACGTGAGTATTGGAGACTGAAATGGTAAATTAATGCTATTCAGACGTATGTGTGTGTGTGTGCACACATACTTCATGCCACCCCTGCATAAGTCAGTGCCCCATTTTCATCAATGACAAAAAAAAGATAATTTTAACAAAAAGAGGCATGCATGAGCAGGAAGGATTTTTTTTTTTAAGTAAGAAATATTAAATAAAAAAAAAAAAATAGATTGAACAGACATTTAAATTTTAGCTGCTCTTTCAGGGTGAGCTACATATTACAGCTCATCTATCCTTCTGTCTAAATGGACTGCTCAATTTGTTTCAACCATCAATAAAAACACATTTACTCATTACTTACTCATTTACACAAAGTATTTTTCCATTTACTTTTAAGACTCAAATTAATTGTTGACATGTTCCATTAGGTTATTTATAATTCTTCTCAGCAGACTCATCAGAGATTAGTTTTATAGCACATGTTGAAGGTTGATATATAAACCAGCCAGTTTCTTATTCAAACAAGAGTGAATGAAATTACTAATTCTTCTCAGCAGATTCAGCAGATTCATCAGAGATTAGTTTTATAGCACATTTTGAAGGTTGATATATAATCCAGCCAGTTTCTTATTCAAACAAGAGTGAATGAAATTACTAATTCTTCTCAGCAGATTCATCAGAGATTAGTTTTATAGCACATTTTGAAGGTTGATATATAAACCAGCCAGTTTCTTATTCAAACAAGAGTGAATGAAATTACTCAGTGACACTAGCTGACTAACAGGATGTTAAACTAACTTGATCAGGGTGATTTATCATTTAAATAAGAGAAAGCAGGGTTACACTTTAACAGCCAACCAAACACCACAATCAATGAGTGTGGTTCTGGGTGGCTCCTTTAAAATTCCTTTAAGGACTAAAAGTAACACCAATATTTCATTGACATGCACACCAGACAATCATTATGTTCACACACAAATTGTATGGAGAGAAAAGAGATGAATATCATCTGTATGAGTCATAATCCGAAGCTGCATCTAAGATTACAAAGGGAGAGTATTAGATAGACAAAGGTCGAGGATCAAGGGTATAAATGATGTTGTCTGCTCCAGCACAACACAGCGTGGAACAAAACCACCGAATGATAGAACACCAATGCCAACACCTTTGTGTTAACGAAGTTGAGCTGCAGGTTGTTCAGCCAAACACCACACCTCTCTATTCAAATTCTATTCAAAAGTAAGATCCAGGATAAAAAAAAAATTGTCTTAAATTGCACACCACACCCATGATCATCCTCACTTCACCATTAGTCTGTTAGCTAGGAAAAAAAAAAAAAAAAAAATAGTATTAAAGTTAAGGAGAAACATATTGTATGAAATGAGATATGAGATGAATCACATCCAACATAATTTTGCACAAACAACCCAAACTAGTCCGTGCATCTCGCCAACTAAGATCGTTGATCGTGAGATAGATTTTTTAAAGCCTGAAAACAGAGCCATGAGGAGGAGCAGAAGTCTAGTTATCTCTCAGAACACTTGAATTACAATATGCTGAAACGTTATTATGGAATTTTTGCCCAATGATGCCAAAATATTCTACCTACTGCAGGTTTAAATACAATTAAAAACATAAAAAAACATTAAAAATTAAGAGTATAGAAAATAAAAAACAAGCAAACTTGAATGCAATATGCCATCTACAAATTGAAATAACTTCTAAATGCAATTTATCTTATTTTAGAATAAAACAATTTTATTTTTTAATTGTCTCAGTTAAGATGACTTTTATTCTGTAGATTGTGTGCGACCAAACTTTAATGTTAAAATTAGATATATTCGATTTTGCTAATAGTTTCAAGATGATTGCATTTTTATATATATTTAATTATAATTAGAGCTTCAGTTCCATTATTGATTAATCTGAAGATTATTTTCTCAGTTCATTGATTGATAACTGAGTTAACTGAGCCCACTGTAATATCTTCAGTTGTCCGACCAACTGTCCATAAACATAAAGATATCCAGTTATTATGACATATGACGAGCAAGTCCTCACACTGAGAAGCTGGAACCAGAGGATGTTTGTCATTTTTGATTGAAAAAAAGACTTAAATCATGAATGAAATATCTAACTAATTGATTAATTGACTAATGAATTTGAGCTCTAGTTATGAAAATACATTTTTGATTTGTTGTTTTTCTGCTGACTAATAGTTTCCACTGATGTCTGTGGTGCTAGCAGCAAAAATCAAACAACAGTCAGAAAACCTGAGGGACTGAGAGACAGAGAAAGAAGAGAAGAGCGAGCTCATCACATAATAACAGTCAAACACTCGGTGTGGTGGTGTTCGCTCACAGTTTGCACATGCTCCGTTCATTTCATGTTTCTGTACGTTGTCTTGCAGGTTTGGCAGAAAGCCGGTGTTTTTTTTCACCATGGCCTTACAAACAGTCACTACCTTGATCCAGGCCACCTCCGTCAGTTGGCTCATGTTCTGTATCCTCAACTGTCTGAGAGGACTTGGCCAGATATCCAATTACGTCACATCACTCGTACTGGGTGAGACAGCACATGCACAGAGTCCCTGTCTCCATCTCTTCTCCAGTATCTTCCTGTAGACAAAGTGTACCTTACTTGTGTACTTGTAGTTTTCCCGCAAGGCAAGCTGCACAAGGTCACTGCCTCGTGTTCAAGCAATGAACTCAATAAGTAGCAGTGGCAGTTTTCACAATTGTTTTGTGTTCAGTTAAAGGAACAGTGTGTAGCATTTCGGGGGATCTATTAGCAGAAATGGAATATCATATTCATAACTATTTTTTCATTAGTATATAATCACCTGGAACTAAGAATCGTTGTGTTTTCGTTAGCTTAGAATGAGCCCTTCATATCTACATAGGGAGCGGGTCCCCTTCACGAAGTCTGCCATGTTGCTCCACCAGTAGCCCAGAACGGACAAACCAAACACTGGCTCTAGAGAGAGCCTTTCACGTTTTCACGTTACCTGAAGGCCACCGTAGTTCTCCGACATGCCTGTGAAACTGCGTTAACGTGAGCAGCAGAGTGCAAAACCTTGGTACCGCCAGCCGCCGTCTGACTTCCGTTGCCCCTAAAGGAGTGTTATTATGGTAAGGATGGCCTCTGAGCGAGGTGAACGGTGTTACTACGGTTTTTCATTAGGCGGCTCACGTTATGGAAAGGGAGGAGTGAGCGGAGGGGTACTCACTTGGTTGCAATCTAAAACCACACCGCTAGATGACACCAAATCCTACACACTGCACCTTTAATATATACTTTCATGTTGTCTCTCATCTTAACGCCATGCTACTGATCCGCTTCTTGGTCAGGGTCTGAGATGCTGAGCCAGACTGCCAGGGTTAGCTACGCTCTGCTGGGCCACAATCTAGGTTTTTGCGTTGGATACGCCTTGCTGCCGCTCTTTGCCTACTTCATACGCGGCTGGAGGATGCTGCTGGTTGCTACTGCCATCCCGGGCGTCCTATTTATTCCAACGTGGTGGTAAGTCTGATGAATATCCTTGTTCTATGATGGTATGTCCTATGTCCGGACTAGGATTTAAATTATGCTGTCTCTCATAATATATGACTGAGTGGTCCTGATTCCAATGATTGTTCTATTGTTTGTAACTTTATTTGATTATCTTAAAACAACATACATACTTAATGCTAGAGTTCAGTGACCTTCATTGGCCTTGCGCAGACTTAGCCTACTCATTGGTACATATTTATTCATAAGTCCATCCTTGGTCTGTTCCCCTCTTATCGTTGTGGGTATATCTCCCCTAAAACTATTAACTATTGTTTGACAACCTCTTACTTAATGTATGTTGTATACTCTGACTTGATACTGCATGTTTGTTTTGTTTGTTTAAAATGTTTACGTGCAGTAATCTGAAACACTATTGCTGCCATCTTGGCCAGAGCCCTCTTGAAAAAGAGTTTTTCTAATCTCAATGAGACTTACCTGGTTAAATAAAGGTTTAATAATAATAATAACATAACATAACACACTTTTCCAACACAGAACCATAAAAACAAAGAACAAAAAAAAAACACAGACTCAAACCAGGACGTATAGAAAAGGAACAATTAATAATGAATCAAATAGAATAAATCAAAATGACTCAAAACAATGGTCCACCATCACCCCGCTTTGCAAACACATGAAATTCAAAAGTGATGAGATTGTTATAAGTATAGTGAACCATTTCTGCTTCCTCTTGTCTCTGTCTTGAGTTTTTATGGTTCAACTTCAAACCAGATCTCAATCCTAAAACTGTGTGCATACTATATGTTGTCTGTGACGTGACACGTTCTGACATGAAATGATTATAGTCCATTACCAAATGCAAATACACCTCTCAAGCGTTAAATTCTTTTGAATAAATGCTAAAGATCAATGAACTTCTGTCTCTCTGTCTCTCTTCAGGTTGATTCCTGAGTCTCCCCGCTGGCTTTTGCAGAAAGGTCGGGTGGAGGAGGCCGAGCTCGTCATACGCATTGCTGCCAAAAGGAACAGAGTCCTCGCTCCTGAGGTCATATTCAGTGATGGCGAGTGCTTGGAGCAAATGGTATTTATTCCATTTTTACTCCTTGAGCTGTGGAAGCAATTTAAAATATTGCCCAATCTGTATGCAATGTGACTGTTCTGTTTCTTTTCATATAATTCAGCAAAATAAAGGTGAAGAGGAGCAGACATACACGTATCTGGACCTGATACGCACCCCTAACATGAGAAATATTACAATTCTGAGTGTTTTCATATGGTAACATGACTTCTTTTCTCTGTTTGTAACTTTCCTGAAGACACATACACTTTATTCTGTACAAGAGTAATTCTCTTATGCCATTTTGTAAATATACAGTTATGTTTGACAAATAGTTTAGAAAAGGATGCCTAACAAGTTAGAGTTAGAGTTATGATGTGTTCAGTGAGTTTTTTCAACTTAATTTATTACTACCTTAATTACATAAGGCACAATCCTTATTCATTTTGGCAATATTTTTTTATTTTTTTATTCTCACATCAATTTTCGCACTTAAAAGTTTGTGTTAACGCTAAAGAAATATTTCAAAATATAGGCCGGTTTCACACCTGTGATTATTCTAACTGTATCAGAAAATATTAATAATTTAGATTTAGTTGTTGTCTGGTGTTACTCAAAAACAAAGTCATGTTCCAACTTTATGTTAACAAAAACAAATCAAGGGATTAAAAATTGCCCCTTTAATATTTAAAGGTGCAGTGTGTAGGATCTGGTGGCATCTAGTGGTGAGGTTGCAGGTTGCAACCAACTGAAACTTCTCCTGTGTACCAAGCGTGTAGGAGAATTACGGTAGCCGAAAACGTGAATGACCCTATCTAGAGCCAGTGTTTGGTTTGTCCGTTCTGGGCTACTGTAGAAACATGGCAGCCGACTCTGTGAAGAGGACCAGCTCCCTATGTAGATATAAACAGTTAATTCTAAGGTAACAAAAACACAACAATTCTTATTTTCAGGTGATTATACACTAAAGAAAACATACTTATTAATATTATATTCCATTTCTGCCCCTAAATGCTACAAACTGCTCCTTTAAACCAAAACAGATTTAAACTGTAGCCTCCTCAAAGCAACTTGGTGTCAGTCTGATCCAGGCCACCAAAGTGCTTTTGAGATCAATGTGTTATTCAAGCACACTGCCTTCCATCTTCATCCACTCTTAATTTTGTATTTCTGCAGGATGCCCATCGCCATGGTCTTCTATGGTCTCTCTCTCAATACTAGTAACCTGAATGGAGACATCTACCTCAACTGCTTCATTTCAGCAGCCATTGACATCGTGGTGTCTGTAGCCACATGGACGCTGGTTAACCGCGTGTCACGACCCACACTCCTCTTCTCCACGCTGATGTTCTGTGGCATCATGCTTCTGGTTATCAAGCTGGTTCCTGAAGGTCTGTATACTAATATCGACTGAATCAGGCACCTCTACTATGTATAATTGTATATGCCTTGTGTATTAATCCTGTTTATTTTTCTCAGACATGCATGTCATGTTGCAGGTGTTAGCCTTGGTGGGAAAGATTGGTGTGTCTGCTGCTTACAGCATCGTCTATGTGTTTTTCACTGAGCTGATCCCCACTGTGGTCAGGAACATGGGTTTAGGGTTCGCCTCCACAGCTGCACACATAGGCTCCATCATTTGTCCCTATGTGATCTACATGGGCAAGTGTTTCCTTTGTTCTTGTTATTGTAGTTGCATGTGTGTACACTGTTGAAACCGAAGTACTTTGAGAGAGAGAGAGAGAGAGTGGAATGACTGACTCACTGTAGATGATGTTATTACACTTAAGTTGAATATACTTTACTTCACTTTACGCCAGCAGTTTCAGATCGCACCTTCACAAGAGACTCACAAGAGACTTTCAAACTTCTTTCACTGTCTAAAATCGGCGGAGTGCCCCTTTAAATTATAAATGCCAAAATAATTCAAAAAGAAAGGAGTACCGCAATTGGTGGAAAACTTAAAGGTCCCATATCATGCTTATTTTCAGGTTCATACTTGTATTTTATGTTTCTACTAGAACATGTTTACATGCTGTAATGTTCAAAAAAAATATTTTTTTCCTCATCCTTTCTGTCTGAATATGCCAGTATTTACCCTCTGTCTGTAATCTTCCGTTTTAGTGCATTTCAACGGAATTGCAACGGAATTGCGTTGCTAAGCAACAGCTTGGGTCCATGTTTACTTCCTGTCAGCTGATGTCATTCACATACACTGCAACAGGAAATATCATTACCTGTTTTATAATAAATAAAGAAATGATAATCCCACTTTTTAGTACAATATGGGACCTTTAATTTGCCCTTAAAATGCCGTTCTTGCCTAGTCATAGTTTGTAATAAGTGCCTCTATATATTCATATAATTATAAAAGATGTGATTATATTAGACCCCTCCTTGCCTCTGCTGCTTGTAAGTTTCAGAACAGATATTTAGGATTTTGTTCACAACATTAAAGCACCACAGTGTCAGGCTTCTGGTTATATTTTGGATACGTTAGTTCCATATGAAACATCATCAGGCAAGGCTTAGGCCAACAACTGACCTTATTATCAAGGATCCTGGGCTTAAGCTCACCCAGCGATTCTAAAACCTTTTCTGCCCTCTTTGAAAGCCAATAAATGTCAAAACTGATGGTGTTTTTGTCATTCAGTAACAACACTGGGGAAACTAGTATTGTTTGTTGATGTTATTGTTCACAGTAAAAGACACAAAGCTCTCCCTACAATACATTTTGCATTTGGGTGACGTGTTTGCTTGAACATCAGTTTTTTTCCAACAAAAGGTCTGTCAAGTGGAGCTAATAATATTAATGACGACTCTGTTCCAATGCAGCAATTAATAATATTTGTAACACCTGTGTGTGACAAGTTAAAGGCAGGGTTGGCGATCTTGAGAAACTAGCGAGAGCACACAAGATTATTTAAAATTGATCCAACCGAAAAACCCAGACCTGTGTTGACAACTCTTTTCCAATGTAAATATCTAGCAGCACTAGCTCCGAAAGTCGCTAAATCTACAGAGAAAAGTCACCAAGTCAGCAACGCTGACAGTTCGTCGCTTCAGGCCTCCCTCTAAAGCCACTCCACCACTATTATCATTATGAACATAAACAACATAATGAACGTGAACGGTGAGCATGGCTATTGTTAGTACTCACAGCTGTCAAGCTAGCAGTTTGTGCAAGACTCTGGTGATGCACAATGAGCGCACGGGCAGAAGGTGAGCACGTAGACAGGCAGGCAGGTAGGTAGGCCGTCCAATAATTATATTCGGGCCAAAAGAAATGATTGAACAGGTTTATTACAGTCCTGCAACAGCCACAAATACCTGATTTGTTTTTCTTTTTTTTCTCTGAGCATTTGATTTATTGATTGCTGTCGGGATGTAAAGAGAATTTAAACTAATTTAACAAAAAATGTTTAATTTACTATGTGTTAATAGGCCTTTTTCACAGCAGACATTTTGGCTTGTCACAGTAGTAAAAGCACAGGCGTTACTAATAACATTAACAATGGCTCTGTTCTCAACCTCAACAGTGTGACATGTGAAAATGTCTTCTGTGAAAAAGGCCTATGTGACTGTAACCCATGGAAATACACAGATCAAGGTGAACTGATTCTAATTCAAGAGTCTTTTGTTTGTTTGCAGGTGTGTACAGCAAGGTCCTGCCATACATCGTTTTTGGCACAATCAGCATCATGGCTGCTGCTCTTTCCATGTTGCTGCCAGACACCAGAAACAGCAAACTTCCTGACCTCATCAGCCAGGCCAAACCCATCAGAGGGTATGTCGCAGAAATAAAGATCACTAACAGACTGCAATTCTATGAAACCGTCTCAGAAGCAGGTCTGGAGCTGCATTTTCAGTGTTAGAGATGGTGATGATTTGAAACCAATAGCGTTTATCAGAAATATGCATACACGATGGTGCAAAAATGTTTAGAGCAAACTGAATGACAGCTTTATCCCTTAGTTTGTGATAATGTGCGTTCTAACAGATGTTCTCTCTCTGTTTCTCTTTGTATCTTAAAGCTGCTTCCGTCAGAAGAAGAGGCTACAGCCCAGTCAGATACCACTCTGAAGGACGTAAAGATTTGAGCAAGAGCGCCCTCTGCTGACAGAAAGTCACACGGCAAGAGCGGAGTGATCACAGACTAATGCAGCTCTGTGTTTCCTGATGTGTCGGGCGGACATTAATGTTATGAGAGAGAGCCTCTGAGATTCTCAGGTGTTGTCATACACAGTACAAAATAAGCTACATCAGTTATATTTATGTCATCTTGAAATGATTTGAAACAGTGTTTACACAGTAAGAGGTACTGTGGCTGGGTTATATTTTTCTCAAACATTGATGAATATCCAGAATTTAAGGTTCATTTGTTGTTGTTGTTGTTGTACAACACAGGGTTGCACAGCAAAATGCAGTTGTAGTCCCGTTATGCTACACACACACACACACACACACACACACACACACACACACACACACAAAAAGTGTGTAGTAGTGCATTCCTGTAATACATTTTTTGAATTTGCATCAGGAGGAATGTAGACAGCAGCAACAAAAACCAGTGGTGCAGATTGTCTGAGGAGCAGGGCCTGGAAAATAAAAAGTGCACCAGCTGCATGTGGCGGGGGACCAGCGCTCAGGAAGTTTTCAAGCACGTAGGGCAGTTTTCTTAATTTTAAGGCCACCCTAGAGGGCACTTCACTGAAACGACACCCATTGGACTTCTCAGTGGAGTCACTAGGGAGGTGAAAGAGGGTGACCATTCTGTGGGCTCAGCTGGACAGGGCACACACAACGATTATTTTATAAACAAGGGTAGCAGAGCACTATTCTTTCAAGGTGTTCAGAATATATAGCTGTCACACCTGATTCTTGTACGACAGGTGGTCCACGGCTGGATTACCAGCTGGTCAAAACAGCCGACTTCCACAGGGCTCCAAAAGTTTCCTCTGACCCCTCTGTTATTTTTAATATTGTGCTTTCATGGTTCTAAAAAAAATTATTGTTTAATAAAATGACCACAATTTAAGAAACACATAAAACCTGAAAACTGCAATTATTATTCTAGTATAACAGTAACAGTAGCCTTCGCGTCGAAAGGGGCCAGCTGAGCTGGTTCGGGCATCTTTGGAGGTTTTCCGGGCTAGTCCAACTGGGAAGAGGCCCCGGGGTAGACCCAGAACACGCGAGAGATTATATGTCTCGGCTGGCCTGGGAAGGCCTCGGGGTCCCACAGGGAGAGCTGGAAAACGTTGCTGGGGAGAGGGACGTCTGGAATTCCCTGCTAAGCCTGCTGGTATGGGGTATAACACATGCGCAGTGTAACTGGAGCTGCGGTCGTGCGTTGCGATTGGCTCAATATCAACGAGTGCAGACCAGATTTTACTGCGCATGTGTTGTACCCCAAAGATATGATGGGTTGATGACATGTGACATCTCCTCTTTTCACCCTCCTTGCCTAAAACCCAGAAATGAGTTAGGATATTTGCACTTCCGGTTCCTTCGTCTGTAAGTCAATGGGTTTTTTGAATAGGTTTTTAGTTAGATGCCTGAAATAAGGTCTGTGGTCAACACAAGCTGAAGAGATTTTAATGTTTTGTTCTACGATATAAAATATGTCAGTAAATATCCCACTCGTGAACTTTGAAGCCTCTATGTTTCTTAAAAAAGGCGGTTGCTAACAAGTGACTGAATGACACTACTGAACGTAATCACGCCGACTTGTCCGCCTTTACAGCCTAGTTGTGTATACTCACGCTCATGCGACCGTGGTGTAGTTCGTTTATAGCCTAACGTTAGCTTTTTACTTCTGGCAATTGCATTTACACAAATCATAAAAGTGGTGTTCATTTGTGGAGATTATCTTGCTGAACAAAAATTGTAAGTATCATAAACGTTTGTTTGCCATGGATCTTATTTTCTGCAATAATCCAAAACCCAATGGAAAAATCCCATTGGCTTTTTGTCGAGGGAACCTAGGGCGATGCTAACTTCCTGGTTGGCCTACAAAAATATGACATCCCTGGAGCACTCTATATACATGAGTATGCAATGACTGTGGGCACTGTACATTCACAATGCACTGAGAGCAGGTAGGGGTGGGAGGTGCCAATAGGGGTCCAACAGCAAATATTGCATAACAAATGCTTGGAAAATAGGCTAAACGTGATCCTAGTTGTAATGGTGTTTTTTAATAACCCTTGACTGTGTGAAAAGGGTTATTAAAAAACACCATTATCCTAGTTGTAATGGTGTGTTTTTAATAACCCCTTGCCTGTATGAAAAGAGTTATTAAAAAACACCATTATCCTAGTTGTAATGGTCTTTTTTAATAACCCTTGCCTGTGTGAAAAGAGATTGGTCATTACATAATCCCGTTTAGCTGACTTTCAACATCTGAAATATCGCGAGATTGACTCCACGGAGCCTTTTCGGTTAATGCAGGCTATACTCTACTGCGCATGCGTCATACTCATGATATGACGCGCTATGGCGCCGTGACTGCTCCTCTTTTAACCTTCCTTGGGAAAAACAAATTCGCCACCGCGGCAAGTGTGCGGATGCTGCTGGGCTCATGTACTGCTCCGCACCCCCATCTCTGCTGCTGATACCGGGACCGGTGCCTGTCTGTCTGCCTGTCTGCCTGTCTGTCTGCCTGTCTGTCTGTCTGTAGCCACCACTCACCTGCTGGCTGAAAGAAGGGGCAAGGACAACACGACAGCTCCATTAGCCTTCGTAAAGTAAAAACAGTCGGTTGCTATCAGCAACAGCTAACTAGCTAGCAGATAAAGCCAGCTAGCTTTAACGTGAAGTGCTGCTAGTGATGGCTCTGGTTATGAAAATATTTTCTTTGCGGTTATGTTGTAGCTAGTTTAGCGTAGATTAATATAAAATGCGCATATTTCACGTGACCATAATGCTAGTTATCGTGCTAACCAGTACAGGTTAACTATCGGTAACCACGTCTCATAATTTAAACCACTGAGCTAAGTTAGCTACTGTAATCTAGCTACCGTGACGTTAGCGTTACAGTTAGCTGTGTTGTGAATCAGAGAGGGTTCATTTAAGCAGAATCTAAGGCCAAGCCTGAAATGTTGAACCCAATGCTTAAAGTTAGGTACGTATTTACCTGGGTTAACTGTCCCACCTAATAACTGAGTTATCTGACAGGAGGTTATCGATATTTAGTCCACATAGCATCGAGATAATACCTGTTTGTACTATTTAACCTCGTTTAACCAAACGTACAGGAAGTAAAACTTTATGTTGATCACAAATAACGTTACTTAGTGTCATTTCCCAGTCAGAAAGCTCTACGTGGAGACTGTTAGATTAGTGAATTATCAGTTGTAGCCTGGAGAAAAAGTGTCACTTAAACCCACCGCCTCAGATTATCCACAAGTGACTATGGCTCCTAAAAAGAGACCAGTGCCATTAACAATTGCTCCTGCTGGTGATGGATTATCCACCTCCACCAACACCGATGTTGCATCTGAGTAAGTTATTCTAATATGCCGTATAAACTAAATATGTCAGTCGTTTGTGTCATCTGAAAGATACTTTATTCCTGTTTTGTATGGTTTTTCCTCAGGGCCAATTTAGAGGCACTTAAAAGAATACTGGAAGAGTTGGACCTGGATGAACAACAGAAGAAAAGGTTGGAAGCTTTCCTCACCCAGAAGGCCAAGGTGGGCGAGTTGAGAGATGATGACTTCCATCGTGTCTGTGAGCTGGGTGCAGGCAATGGAGGAGTTGTCAATAAGGAATGCCACAAGTCTTCAGGAATAATCATGGCCAGAAAGGTGAGCTACAAATTACACTAATGATATGTTATTTCTGTTCCTGTAAAAAAAGTCATGCTTTTAATAAAACATTGATCCTGTACCAACTGGTCATACCATAAAACACAAAACTCAATATAAAAATTCTCTTTCTGTTCAGCTCATCCATCTTGAAATTAAACCTGCCTTCAGAAACCAGATCATCCGCGAGCTTCAGGTGTTGCATGAGTGTAACTCTCCCTACATTGTAGGCTTCTATGGAGCGTTTTACAACGATGGCGAAATCAGCATCTGCATGGAGCACATGGTGAGAGATTTGGAGGGAGGGACTGTGTGTGCGGGTGGCCGGTTAAGGTATTAGGGGTATTTCTTTATTGATCAATTTATCCCCAAAGGGATATTATCTTCTTTTGCCCCTTTGCACATTTCTTTTTATCTTATATACCCATACCGAAGGTCAGGTACGGACAACCTTTAACTGATTTATGGTCCTAGTTTCCTTTTTTTTTTGCTTATTTCAAGGACATTGAATCAAGGTAAAATACTAGATCCTCCATGGCCTTTCTATTTGTATGTGTGTCCCATGTTTAAGCAAATATAAAGCAATCAGTTCAAATGCTAATCTGAAATTATCCATGATCTACTGTGGTTGGATTGTACCTCATTTGTACGTCGCTTTAGACAAAAGCATCTGCCGAGTGTGATTTTTTTCGGTAACATGTAAAACAAATTCGTTGTGGTAATCATGCCATAAAACTACAGTATTGGACATGTATATGTTCCACAGAAGAACTGTACTTATTCAGTTACTGTACTCAGTGCACATTACAATAATGGGAGAGATGTGATCCTTACAGATTCAGTTTTAGACAGGATGTGGATTTTAGCAATCTGTATTACGACCTGTTGGATTCTTTGTTGTCTTGCTTTATTGTGCAGGATGGTGGATCTCTGGACCAGGTGCTGAAAGAAGCAAAGAGGATCCCTGAAGAGATTCTGGGCAAAGTCAGCATTGCTGTAAGTGTATAGTTATCTTCTATATTGTAATATTATGTGATATTACATTATTGGCATTAATGAAACAATGGTTTGTTTAAATTGTTTTGTTTAGATGAAACAATTTCATCAAGGCTTAAAAATCAAGATCTTTTGTAGTCATATATCACTCTTTAATTTTCAGTTTACTGTTTTGAGCTCATTAAATTGTGGCCTTAATATACGCACACACGCACACACACACACACACACACACACACACACACACACACACACACACACACACACACACACACACACACCATGTGCCTGTATGAGTTTTATGCTTGTTTCTAACTGTTTTCATATTAAGGTTATTTACGATTATTGACTTGTGTAATTTCTCCCCTTTTTGAAACAGGTTTTGAGAGGCCTTGCGTACCTAAGAGAAAAACATCAAATCATGCATAGAGGTGCTAGTTTTTTCATGGGGTTTATTACTGATTCTTGTATTTCATCTATAAGTCACAATGCCCTATAGCAAAGTGCATTGTATTTTGTTGAAACATGCCTATTATTAACCTGTTCCTACATATGGTCACATGCAAAAGATAATAAAAATCTAAATCTTAACCTTTATGATAATATTAGGGCTGTAGTCGTTACGGTTGGTAAAGATAGTCTCTTTTCACTACATTATGTGTATATGTTATTTCCTGGCAGTCAGGTAATGTTTTTTTGTTTTGTATTTTTTTAATACCGTTTTTACCCCCAGATGTGAAGCCCTCAAACATACTGGTGAACTCACGTGGGGAGATCAAGTTGTGTGACTTCGGTGTGAGCGGGCAGCTCATAGACTCTATGGCCAATTCCTTTGTTGGGACAAGATCCTATATGTCGGTATGTTGGTCCTTCTCTGAATAATGCCTTGAAAAAGATCAACTAAGTTTAGTTCCTCCAAGTGATTTCTTGCCTTTGTGTCTAACTTGCCTTTTTGTTGTGTTGTTTTATTGTGTATACCACGAACGCCCATTAAAATATTATCAACCTAGCTTCAACCAGTGCCTCAATTTAAAAATAAAAATAAGTAATTTCTCAGCCATTTGATTTCAGATTATTTATTTATTGCGCCGAGAGCAACAGTTCCTTATATTTGTTGATGTAATGTTAATTGTTTATTTCGTTGTTGTGTGTGTTTTTCATGTCTGCTGTGTAGCCTGAGAGGTTGCAGGGAACCCACTATTCTGTGCAGTCAGATGTGTGGAGTATGGGCCTGTCCCTTGTGGAGCTGTCAATCGGACGCTACCCCATCCCTCCTCCAGATGCTAAAGAACTGGAGGCCATATTTGGACGTCCCATCTTGGGTGGTAGTGAAGGAGGGACACTCAGCACTTCACCCAGACCCAGACCACCGGGTAGATCTGTCAGCGGTGAGCAACACACACAATTATGTAAAATAGCTATTTTAAACTGCAATAGGTAACTTTGCATTCAGGCAGCATGAGAAATAATGCAAACTGATGCCACCTGGCCAGTTTGTGATTCCTGAATACCACAAGGGAGTTTAGTGTGATTCAAGTTCTCATTTGCTGCTGTTGCAGGAACAGTTTACGTTTCATTTTGATGTTTTGATTGATCAGTTCCTGTTGTTAGAAAACAATATACCTGCTATTGGAATCTTAATTTATGGCAAGATAAGATATATCTTCCATGTGCACAATCAGTACGATAGTCAGGATTTTGTTGTAGCCCTTTTGTGTAATTCAGGCTGATAAAATTAGTGTGTCTTCCTTGAAATATTGGACATAAAACACAGTTAACTCTTGCTCTTTTTCCAGGTCATGGTCCAGCAATGGCCATTTTTGAACTACTAGACTACATAGTAAATGAGGTAGGAATCCAAGAAGTTGTTCAAAGAACAACTTAAAAATTGCCCTCTGGTTCCTTGAAGTATTTACTGTCATTATTTGCAAAATCAGGAAGGTGACATGATCAGGTGTTCATTCAACTTTCTTCTGTATTTCAGCCCCCTCCCCAACTGCCACATGGCGTCTTCACCTCTGACTTCCACGACTTTGTGACAAAGTGGTGAGGCCACATTGTAGCCTGAAAACATTGTTCAGTTGTCGTTTTCACATACACGTCTTGCTTCTTTTTCTCTTCGTGGGTGAAAAGTTCTCTCTGAAAGATTCCTCTCTGCTTTGTCATTTTCAGTCTCATCAAAAATCCAGCAGACAGGGCTGACTTGAAAATGTTGATGGTGAGTGTCCTCAGCTGAATTTATGCTCCCACTTTTCTCTTCAAACATGTGCAATAACTGACAGGTTGGTCTAGGTCTAGATCACAATATAGGGTTACTTGTGAAGTTGAAGTGTTTTATTCATATGCACTTGTGCTGTGCTCACACTACGAGCGACACGGCAACAGGCTACAAGTCATTTTCAATGGAAGCCGGAGACATGAAGCTACAAACGGACACCCGACACTTGTTGCTGCGTGACGAGCGTAACGCGCTACAAATACAGTTGAGCTTGTCTCAACTTTTTTCATCGCTCCAATGACGCGGTGAAGCGTCAACCAATCATATGTTTTTGTTTCAGCCTGTTCCGTTCCGTCTACAAAAATGTCATTAGCCAGTTCCCAGTGCAATTTAACATCATAACTACATCAACGAGTGCTTGAGCAACACTTCAACGGCGACTCTGCGACAGTGTGGGTGGGCACGCTGGTCGTTGTGTTGCTTTTGTCGCTCGTGTTGTGAACATAGTTTTAAAGTCAGACTCGGCAGCAGAAAACTTTTTTCTGTTATATGATTGAGTTTTTAATGTCCAGTATCTTATTTGTTTGTTTTGTTGCAGAACCATGTCTTTATCAAGCGGTCTGAGGTGGAGGAGGTAGACTTTGCTGGCTGGCTTTGTAGAACCATGGGGATGAACCAAGCAAGCACTCCCACTCACACTACGGACTGAACACACACACACAGTATGTAAATGTAAAAACATGGAGAAGCTGCTGCCTAAAACCTTACGCCCACACACACACACACACACACCCCGTTTGCCACGTTCTCCCTCAGGTGAACCTCTGAAGTCTCCATCTGTCAAATCAACTCTACTGACATGTAAGCCAGGAAAGATACTGTAACGAGTGTTTCAATCCCAGTTATTCCAATCATGGTTATGCATCTGTAAATGTGTACAGGCAGATACATATATGAATTTGGTTTTATATGCGTTTATGCAAACACATTTAGAAATGTAACTTTATTTTACTAAACAGGTCAGGTTATGACCTCAGGTGTGTCTGTGTTAGTGAGATGATTGAGTCTAGGAAGTTTATTTTTTTTTTTTCGTTTGGTGATGTGACTGATTTCTACAAATTTTGAGACGTCTTGAGGTGAAGCACAATGTTTAAAACATTTAAGCGTGACCCTCATGTCAAAGCCACAAATTTAAAAAAAAGTTACAACCTCAAATGCACCCTCTGCATGTATGTCTGTATTGGGCGGCTGTGGCTCAGAGGTAGAGTGGGTCATCCATCAATCGGAAGGTCGGCGGTTCGATCCTGGCTCCTCCGGTCCACACGTCGAAGATACTGAACCTCAAATTGCTCCCAAAGGCTGTGCCATTGGTGTGTGAATCAGTATTTAGATTAGATCCTGATGGGCAGCCTCCGCCATCAGTTTACAAATGTGTGTGTGTGTGGTTGTTAACTTAAAGCAGTACCCTCATTTTGTTGTGTTATCATTTGCTTCAGACAGTCTTCTTACAGACAGCCCGCTACACTCTCAACACCTCTACACTGGGACAGAGGCTGTCTTTGAAAATTAATCGGACGATTATTTTCTTGATTTGAAATGTCAGAAAATGGTGAAAAATGTATATCAGTGTTTCCCAAAGTCCAAGATGACGTCCTCAAATGTCTTGTTTTGTCCACAAATCAAAGATATTAAGTTTAATGTCATAGAGGAGTAAAGGACCCAGAAAATATTCACATTTAAGAAGCTGGAATCAGAGAATTTCACCCTTTTTTTTTTCTTAAAAAATTACTCAAACCGATAAATCGAAATATCAAAATTTTTATTATCAAAACAGTTGTCAATTAAATCGTTGAGAACTAATCGATTAATCGTTGCAGCTCTATTTGAAAAAAATGGAGATTCATCCCTGGGCAGTTATCTCCTGAAACAAGCTGCATCGCAACTCACTGAGCAGTCTCAGCGGAAACAAATGATTATTTCTTTGTATTCGCTGTGATGTAAACAGCAGGACATGGATTTGCCATTAAAGAGCATCCTGTGTTGCGGCAGGATTAGAGCATTTCGCTCCTTTGTTTTGTTCTATTTGTGTACTTCCTCCTTTAAGTAACGATATAGCTGTTTTTTAATGGTAAAATCATCTGCCTATATAAAGTCAGAATTGTCAATAAATGGTATGTATTGTAACATGATGCCTTCATTTGCCTGACTATCACTGTTTTACACTCATTTCACCAGAAGGGGGAAGCACTCATGTGCAATGCAGATGCATTGCATTGAGTACTTCTGTTACAATTACTAACAAAACTATGCCTCCAAACAAATACCAGAATATATTTGGTGCTGTGTGTGTGGTCTATTGTGCATACGTCGCTGCGTTAACTCATGCTCCTGACGGAAACGAAGAGCGGGACCGTGAATTAGAGCCCCGCTGAAATACATTAGTCCTCCATTTAAATCACAAGCACAATGATTCATCTGTTTGGCTCATGTCGGGAGTGATAATGAAATGTCGTCCCTTGAATGTCTGTCAACTTGAGGCTGAAAATGTGAGGCCTTGAGCTAAGGGAGAGATGTATAGTGTTGCAGTGTGTGTGGGGTAGCGAAGTCTGAGCAATGTTGATGGGAGGGGGACTACTGCAGCAGAAAAACAGCAAAGTCTGCAGTCATTAATATGCAAATATGCAAATGAGAGGGTAATTAAGATTGGGCGTTTGTCAGTGGCTCTTTGATTGCTAATGAATTCAAATCTGCAAGAAAGGGGGAGGGGATGATGAGCTAAAAACGAGGAAAAAGAACAGGATGCTATTGGGCTTTTTCTTGCGAAAAATGAGAAAAAGAGTGAGTGAGCGGTCTATAGAATGACAAGGTCCTATTGACCAGAGGAAAATACTGAACATTGATGCTTTTAGACTTGCATTAAATATAAAGAAAGGCGACTACGCCCAACCACAACTGATAAAAAAAAAAAAAGAATCGCACGTTTGAGCACCAACAGAAGCCAAAGCATAAAAGGGGAGAGCGGGGCTATGAGTTTGTGCCAAGGCGATTAACCGCGTACACCGTCACTGAGCATTCAGCGTGGCAGGCTAGAGCCACCACAGGAAGGAAGAGAGATTTCTGCTCATTAAGAGTGATGTGGCTGACCCCTGTTGAGAGAGATGCTCAGGTATCTTGGCAGGGGGTGTGCAGCGGCAGCATGTTGTGTGTCACGAACAGTGTTATTTTCATATTTCTGGCAAACGGGAGGCCTACAGTTCACACATGAGCACACACTGCTGTTATCGTTGTTTCAGTGGTCCCCTGACACTTGTACGTCTTCCTCCCTCCATGGCATGTGAAGTGAGGATATGTATACAAGGAATAAAAACAAATGAAATGTTGTGAAGAATGGGGCAAAAACAGCTGCTCTTGTCACCTTATAGCATGATGACTTCCTCACAATGCGGCAGCTTTGTGTATTTCACAGGGCTCAACAATGTCAATGTCTGTGATACCCGGTCAAAAATGCACCAAAGATATTACGAGTCCTGTTGGGAAGAATCTAAAAGGAGGAAGCACATCAGTGTGATATTTACATTTTGAATACATTCCCAAAATACTTGAGCCATGATTATAACACTCAAACTAATATATATGGAATGGGGTTAGCAGCTGATCCCAGGCCTGCTCTCTATGCGACAAGCAGTGGAATACATGAGTGTGTTTGCATGTGTGTGAGAGAGAGGGGGCTGTATTTTTCACAGGAAACAGGAAACCAGCAGTCATAACAGGATGCCCCAGGTTTTCATACTGTACCTGATGCGTGGGTGGCTACATGGGGGTAACCCATTTACTAAGCTATAAGGTGCTCGTCTAGAAGAAGAGAGAGCCCAGGAAAGAGTGGGTGGAGAGGAGGGTACACACTCGGGGGATAGGAAAATGGAGTTCCACTCTAAATATAGCTTTTTTTTGTGTGTCTTGGTGCCTTATCGTACAACCTTGATGTTGTTTTGCCTCCATGCCGTTTGTCCTACTTTTTGAAAGGCAACAAACCAAACATTGTTTGATGTTTTGTGTGGAGCTGCGATATGATCACTTCCATGGCGAATACATGCACCATCTTTCCCCCAGCTGTACTGCAGGAACTTCTCAAGTGAATCTGTGACAGGAGACCAGTTTTGTCATAATGAGGTTGATCTGCTCACATTGACTGAATGTTCTTCACCCTGTTGGAAAAAAAACATGCATTTAACTTGCATGCGTCGACTGTTCCTGTGGCGAAGTAAAATATACTGCTGTACATGTGTATACATTTATTTAGTCCTAAAAGGATAACATGGTAACCAGTCTTTTGGCCCGCTGTTAACAACATACAGGTGTGGGCTTGAGTTGCATGTGTGCAAAGCATGCCGAGCATGTGTGTGTGTGAGAGCATGTTTGCGAACCACAAAGTGGATGGCTGAGTTTTCTCGTAAAGGCCAGCACAGATGTTATTTAGGTTGTTTCCCCTCAAACCAGTTGAGGTTTTCTTTAGAAAGTCTCAAAACAAACGCTGACATTAACTGCACACTTGTTTACATAACCACCAAGGTACAACTCATGAGAAAACAGCAGCCAGGCCATTTTTGTGATGCTGGCTCATGCAAACTCTTTTGATTCCAGCTTGGCTAAAGGAAGTAGCTGTACCGTTAGCTACTTTCTTTATTTCTCTCCTCCACACATAAGATAAAAACACACACTCGTGCATTCACACATGTTGCACTCATTTTCTAACTGCAAGTGCTTTTGTCCCCTAAACACTAAGCTACACCTATAAGCTAAAACTATTTGACAAATTGTTAAAATGAATTGATATATTAAAAGAATATGATCATAGGCCACTGTGATGGCTATAAATAGGCTACTTTTCATGTCACTACTAGGGCTGTTTTAACGCCACTAATTTCTTTAAGGCATTAAGCGTTAACAAGCTCAGTTTTAAAGCTAGTGTGAAGATACTGGCATCATATTAAACTAGAAAACATAAGGAATCCGTCGGTACCAACCATGTCATACTAGCTTGTACATAACGCTCCAAACATACGCTAAAGTTTGGTGAAGAAAAACTGGCATGGCCATTTTCAAAGGGGTCCCTTGACCTCTGACCTCCAGATATGTGAATGAAAATGGGTTCTATGGGTACCCACGAGTCTCCCCTTTACAGACATGCCCATTTTATGATAATCACATGCAGTTTGGGGCAAGTCAGTCAAGTCGGCACACTGACACACTGACAGCTGTTATGTTGTGTTTGCCATGTTATGATTTGAGCATGCTAAATGCAGTACCTGTGAGGGTTTCTGGACAATATTTGTCATTGTTTTGTGTTGTTAATTGATTTCAAATAACAAATATATACATACATTTGCATAAAGCAAGCATATTTTCCCACTCCTATGTTGATAAGAGTATTAAATACTTGACAAATCTCCCTTTGAGGTACATTTTGAACAGATAAAAAATGTGCGATTAATCATGACTATGGACAATCATGTGATTAAACATTTTAATTGATTGGCATCCCTAGTAAATACGTGTCTTTCTCCTCAACCACAGGGCTAAATCAATAACAACAACATTTTGACAAAAGTGGGTATTGCTAATACATGATAGTTAATATTGCAAGATTGTACATCAGTGGCGGCTGGTGACTCAAAAAATTGGGGAGGACAGGAAGAAAACCAACTCACGGCGTCATGTTATTTTAGACTAGTTGGATACTTATCTCTACTTTCTTTATTCATTAAACATAAGAACATAATTCACATTCAGTATAACAATAACAAAAGAGCTAGAGGTATATTGCACTAAACAAATATATTAAAACCTATAGGCCTAAGAGTGTCTTAATAGCCTTATAGTCAAATCAGAAAGTTGGTTCACATATTGCTCAACATCCTTCAAGAAAACAACAAAATAAGGTAATTATTGTTTAATTTATATTCATGAATAAAAGATTAAAAGAAAACATCAAATTTATATAAGAAAACACCACATTTTCCTGTAATAATGTCTTTAAAGATATGACCAATGACAAATCTGCAAAGGACTTTATGTCTTTTTTAATATCTGCATGTAGTGATTCACTTCCTTAACCTTATTCACTATTAGGTACTATGAGGAGGAATCCAGACCTTCTTCCAATAGCCTATATATAATTTACAAACCGATTCCAATATGCCTTACTTATTATCAAATATATAGCCCATTGTGGGATTTAGTCAAAGCAAGGTCATCCCATAAACTGATGTTTTTAGCCATGCATTTAGGATTTTTTTACAATCCACCGAACAGAAACTTTATTACGATTTTATCCATGTTCTTAACTGAGCATGGTGGACTCCCATCTCTCTTTGACACACAAACACGAACATTTTTTTTTTTTTGTAGCGCAGGCGCTGCTTGAGAACAAAATTAAAACGCAAGCCACCCGTAGGCAAAATGAGACTGCCCTAAAGCCAGATGATGAAATATACTTGGCCGTCCCACATGTCAATCAAATTTTCGTCGCATCCTATTGGTCCTCCCGCGGATATTATCATTCCATCTTCTACTGGTCTAGGGCTGTTGGGCTTTCCGCTGTCCTCATCCGCCGGTCGACATAGGTCCCCGCGAATTGCTAGTCCGATGATTTTGCGTCGTGTTTACGGCCTCAAAACAGTGACATTGTGCGGTATTTAAGATAATCGGCGCGTCGATACAAATACCCTCGATTCGTTTTGGTTTGTTCGTTTAGTAGTCGCGGGTTGGACATCGCTGATGTTTCAGCGTCCATGTCCCCCCGTAGGCTGTGCTGGCGGAGTGATACCGACTTCATTGGACCCGACAATGTGGAGGCTGTTAAAATGTCTACTTGGAAAATGAAATGGTTACATTTTCTCTAACGACAAGGAAACCGAGCGGCTTTAATAGTTATGGTTCGTGTCAGAAACGCGTTTTCAGTTTCGTGACGAAGACGACACCAAGACGAGGCGACGGAGGAGCGGTTCATATTGTCTTTCCTCGTTTTCATCGAGCCCTCAGTCCGGACCACGGGGGGAAAGGATCCGATCCCTAACTTTGTTTTTCTCTCTACTGCGGCCGTCGATTTCTCCCTGTTGGATGCCATATAACTGAGTCCAGGTGAATATACATCCAATCATACATTCATAACAAGCGTATGCACGTCAAACAGAAGTCGTCTGTGGCGTTGTTACCGGAGTAATAACCAAGTTTTTAAGCGCATCGTTTCAAGTTGTAAGCTGAGTGCCACCGCCGGGAAAAGCGGGGTCTCGGATTTTTTTTTTCGGTCCCTCTCGGCCTGAGCCGAGCTCGCAGCGTTATTACTATTGCGAGTATTAGTAGCTTATGTGTGGTGGAAAAGGTTTCTTTGTTCACTTCAGCGGGCTATAACGTTACAGCACATAAGCACAGCACCGGACTGAGTTAGCCCCCCCACCGGGATTTTAGCTGTCTGTAGTCGGGTTTTTCTCTAGAAACTAACGCACCGCTGTTAGCCGTTAAACGTTAACATAGACACACGGTGTTGATTTGTTTTAGCTAACGGTTCAACATTCCTGCTTGTGGCTAAAATGGCAAATCGTGTCCACCTGGTATCAAGATGTTAGTCACTAATGTAGCTTAGCTCACTACAATGAAAGGGTAGGAAACACAAAATTGTGCATTGATGATAAAATCATTGTTAAAAACTATAACTCTTATTTTTTTTATTTTTTTTTATCTCCCTCCCTCCACCAACAACAAACCACGCAACAAGAATGCAGCTAAAGCCACATTTACTCCATCCTGCTTCATTCAAAACACGTTTCGAACAATTATTTCAAGATGTTTTGACTTTTTATCTTCATTTTGTTGCGTTTTGACCGTTCAAGTGAAACTTTGGTGGCCCGGGTCTTTGTGTTCATTAGTGGCCCATTCTGCTGCTCGACGTGAGGGGCAGGCAACAGGTTTTTTAAGGCCCTTTTTTAAACGTCTCGCAGGGTTTTTAACCTACCGATGGGCCATGAAAACACATGCTGTTGATAACACACTATCTCTTATTTGAGGCCAGATATGAGATGTTTGTGTGGGTATTTTTTCTGCCTTGAAACTTTTTTTGCCAAATGGGAAGGCCGGAGGTGGGGGTGCTCAAGACAAGCGTATGCAACTTCCATTTGTTAGGAGGGGCTAAACACTTATCCCCCATTTTGACCTCAGCTCAGTGAGACACAGAAATGCCTAGATTATGCAGTAACAGACTATTTTGGCTTGTTCTTATGTAATAACACATTTCTCATTAGCCGTTTCTCGTTCATAACTGCGTTATTACAAGTTGTACCATTATTTACAATGTTTTTTATTTTCGTTAGGCTTGATCTAGTGGTTGCATCCTTTCATGCCTTCATAATCGGATGCAGATGTTATTTCAACAAACTGTTGATTTTTGGTGTTACTTTAATATAAACAAGGCAGTGAGATTACTCCCAATATTTCCAGGAGTATCACTGGTTATAGTAGCACTCCTGTAATGCATACAGCATTGGTATAAAGTTAGATAATGTGATGGGTAATATTGTAGTTGCCATGCACAGCTCAAATTACTGAAACTAATTGGCTTTGTCTGTTTCTAGTGTATAATTCTAGACTAAAAGTGAATCTTCAGTCATGCCCTGAAAATGATACTGAGCTTTTCAAGTGGTAGAAGTCAATCATCTCATGAGCATGTTACAAATGTAGCCTACTTGAAGTCATGGCTCAGAAAAAATTAAAACCCCCAACTAATTGTTTAAAATACTGAATGCTTGTTAGGGCTGGGATGATACACCTATCTCCCGATTGGATACCATCACGATACTTGGGTGCCGATTCGATATGTATTGCGATTCTACAAGTATTGCGATTCGATAGTACGATTTATTGCAGTGTTTATTAACTTTTTTAACACTAGACCATGGGAAAAAGTTGAATCATACACTTCTAGGGACTTTTACTTTGGAAAATATCTAAATTAATACAGAAATAATGTTTGATTTTCAGCAAGTATGTAGTCAGAGATTTCCTGAAGTCAAATATATCAATCATTTTCAGGCATTATTTCTTACATTTTTTTTCCAGCAACCCAAAAATCAAAGAATAAAGACATTTCCCTCACAAATTAGTTGTATTTTCTTTTTAATTTATAAGGGACATGTAATGTTTTATACTTCTGGTGAATATAATCCAAACACTCTTATTTCCATATATGTATGTTGTATATACAGTTCCCTTTGTTAACACCTTATTTTGAAAACCAGATGTAGTCACACGTGTATACTTCCGCTAACTTCGCCAAGTCCGTTGCTAGCTCCTAACGTTAGCTCCGTTCTCTTTATACAGCCATGGTCAGCTCCATCGGGGTCGTTTGAATGCATTTAACATAAATGTGGGTATATAGGTGCTCTACAGTTGTAGCGTCGGCCGATTTGAACACAGAGATGAGAGTGACGGCTGGCTTGACCGCACGTTACCGCAATACGATAACGTTAGCTGTCCATGACAGAGTTAGCATGCAGCTTTAGCCGTGAGGTCTAGCTCTGCTTTTCTTGGCACTGTGTGAAACCCAAAGTGTTTCCATACTTTACTGTATGTGTAGTGTCTACCACTTTGGATTTAAAATGTGAGGGTGCAGGTCGTATCCACGTGGACCTTCTGCCGTTTTCTGCTCTGTCGTATCTGCCAGTTTCTGCTCACTACGGCCGGCCGGCTACTGTTTGTTTTGGTTGAAGGATACAGAGCAGAAATGACGTCACATTACTCTGACTACAACAATAAAAGGGGTAACTTCCTTCTACCTCCGCATAGACTCAAATGAAGCAAATATATCGATTGTGGCATTAAAAAATCAATTTAAAAATCATTAAAAAAAAGTAGTATTTGTTATTTTGGCTTTTTGCTCCTTTTCTTTCTTCACTGGACTAACTATTTGCAACAAAACAAAAGATTGGACAAAATATAATAATTTAGAGCAGCTCACAGTGGTCAGCTTTTGTTGTCAAAATTGTTGATTCAATCTTATATACATTTTTATTCACTTTACGTGACTTCATGTTAGTGTTGGTGACAGATCTCTGCACCCAATGTACCATAATAAAGTGAATACGTTGTATCAACATTAGCAGATGCGGAAAAAAATCTTAAGCCAATTTAGGCCAGTTTTTAGGGTAATTTACAGAGGTACATAGGGGCAGCCGCAGCATCATTCTCAAAGACATCACATTTATTTAAAGTGGCAGAGGAAAAGTCTCAAAAATAATAAAAACATATTCCAAACTCAGGAAAACGGCAAGTCAACCCCCAACAACACAAACTGAAAGACACTTAATTGTATATTTGCTTGACAGCATCATAAACTGCAGTCTCAAAATTGAAGTCTGAATTTAATCAACACCTCTGAGTACAAACAAAATCATAACATTATGATTTCTTCCAGCCGGTATTTGCTGCAGTGCTTTTGTATTGCAAAACGTCTCTACTGGTTTGCCCACCTCATGTTGAAATGATACTTATTTAGATAGTTTTACACACATGGCCTGGATTTGCATTTGATACAGGCTGGTTATACAGTAGGCTACATTTCTTATTTGAGAGTTCAGCATGTCATATTATTACTCAGTGTGTTTTTCAAAAGAGCTGTTAGAGCAGGTTGGTTTTTGAGGTAGAGGAAGCTGCCTGAATCCAGGGCCCGGCTAACAACGAGCGCAGTGTGGCCTGTGGCTATACCATGGTCACCCATGTTAGATGTGGGCTTCCAGGGAAACTCTTAGAACTGACTGTTTTTCTGAGTACTTGTTCAATAGTTTGATGGTCTTGTAAGAATGGGCTACTAGACTGGTAATTCTAGCTTACGATGTAGGCATTAGTTATTCAGGTTTAACTGTATCAATGGTAAAAACTTGAGTCTGAGTAAAGTTTTTTTGTAGGTTATGTATATCAGGCTTCCCCACCATGTCATTTAATTGACTTTTTGCATTCCTATTGAGCAAAGTGAATGCTTTTTGCGTCACCTGCCTGAATCATTATCTTCTGTGTAATGGTGGGAGAAATCAATATTCGAATGACATCGAGATTGTAAGTCTAGACATTGTCTGGAGTTGTGTTTATTGTATGGCTGTCAATCGATTAAAATATTTAATCGCGATTAATCACATTATTGGCCATGATTAATCACGATTAATCACAAATTAATCACACATTTCTTTTATCTATTCAAAAAGTTCCTTAAAGGGAGATTTGTCAAGTATTTAATACTCTTATCAACATGGGATTGGGCAAATATGCTGCTTTATGCAAATGGCAACCAGTCAAGTCTAACAGGCAACAACAGCTGTCAGTGTGCTGACTTGACTATGACTGGCCCCGAACTGCATTTAATTGTCATAAAGTGGGCATGTCTGTAAAGGGGAGACTCGTGGGTACCTATAGAACCCATTTTCATTCACATATCTTGAGGTCAGAGGTCAAGGGACCCCTTTGAAAATGGCCATGCCAGTTTTTCCTTGCCAGAATTGAGCGTTATTTAGCCTCCTTCAGGACAAGCTAGTATGACATGGTACCAATGGATTCCTTAGGTTTTCTAATTTACAAATGATCAGTATCTAGACACAACTTTACATTGGAAGAGGCAACAACATGGGCACTCAGTCTCCAGTTTAACTATATTTTCTGAACCACTTATTTGTAAGTGAAAAGGAAGACACCAGTTGCCCATGACATTATATAACCACTTGCCTGCACCTTTACCATAAACACATAATGAACAAAACAATGAAAATAAGACCTAATTTGTGAAACGAATAGGAACATTTTACTTTTAATGTAATGCGATTTCCTAAACTTTTAGCGGGCTGTTCCAGCTGAGTGAAAAAGCATCAAACTGCTGGTTTATGTATCCATATTTTTTCTCTGAACCTATATCACCCTCCCTTTGTTTTGTTTTTTTTATATTTTGTAGAAAGCACCAATAGTCACAACATTGTCACATTACTGAGTTATGGAAAAACATTGTGATACTTGACTTTGGGAATATCTAGCTCTACTCCTGCGTACCTTTGCTGGTCAGAATAGTGAACCATCTTTCAAATGGGCAAAATATACTCATATTCTCCTTACCTCTGCTTGTAGCCGCTTGCTGAGACTGAAAGGGCCAAGTGAACAGCAGCAGAGAATGGCTGCAGTGGAAACAGACAAGGAGCTCAACGACTTGCTGGATTTTAGCGCGGTAAGATCTCTGAAGATTGCTTGAATTGAATGTTCACCGTTTACAGTTACAGTTTATTCTATACTTGCAGGCAAATTACTTCTGCTTTCATAAGTCCTGAACAGCTGTCAAGTAGGTTGAAATGTGAACGAATATCAGGGCCAGTTGGTCAGGGTTTGAAGGATTCCAGCGTGTATGTTAGCCATCTTTTTTACGAGACTGCTGTTGTTGTGTCACTTTAATCTGAGTCACTCAGTCAAAGCTGGAATGTGTAGATTGCTTCATGCCCATCGAAGCTGCTGGCAAAAAAAGGATAGGATACAGGTTAGGGTAGTTTGTATTACCACCTAATCAACCTTTGCACAAGTGAAGAGGATACAACCCAGCAAAGTCTTAGATGGACTACAGTTTACACTTTATTTCTCTCATTTCAGATGTTTGAGCCTCCAGTTTCAAACGGCAAGAAC
The DNA here is from genome assembly GCA_916701645.2 of Sebastolobus alascanus. Lineage (NCBI taxonomy): Eukaryota > Metazoa > Chordata > Actinopteri > Perciformes > Sebastidae > Sebastolobus > Sebastolobus alascanus. The sequence goes on from CAKAOJ020000195.1 coordinate 529,144, forward strand.
CGGCCGACTACTCTCGCCAGCAGTCAGTTCGGAGGTTCAGGTAAGACAAAATCAGATTCTTCATCTTTTGATTAAAAAAAAAAATCTTTCTTTGTGATATACTTTGTCTTTCTGACTTGCTATTCTTTTGCCTCCCAAATAAATGAAATGCTCTATTCTTATGGATTTGATTCTCTTGATTAGAAAAAAAAAAGAAATGTCTGTAAAATGTTGTGACAAAGAAAATATAATTTCACTTTCTCTTTCTTCCTCTCACGCTAGTGAAAGATAGTGTTATATTGGTTTGTAATGCTCCTGACTGTAAAGCATGGCAGTAATGTGCTGCTAAAGCTTCTTTTCATCTCACTACTCCACCCCACATTCATTCACGGTGTTTTGAATGGTAATAGAAAAGGGAATTGTTCCTGTCCTCCACTTGTTCTCATGAATTGTGTTTCAGATCACAGATTATTGGAAGGAACCTCAGGAAACATGGCCAGGTTATTTTATGTTATGTAGATCAAGCGTCATCTCCTCCTCAGGTGTCCCTTCCCTCACCTTCTCAGCTGTTGCCATTCAATCACTTAAGGACAAAGGCAGAGGGTGGGGGTTGATGGGAACAGCCCAATTAATCTCCTCTGCTTACTCAGTGACCGAGGCTACGTCCACACTAATACATTTTTGTTTTAAAACGCATACATTTTGCTACGTTTATGCCTAGCGTCCACACTACTCCGGCGTTATAGAAACCCTAAAACAGAGACGTTTGAAAACGCTGCTGAGGCTGTTTTAGTTTGAAAACTCCGGGGTTACGTTTTAGTCTGGATGGGCGGAAGCGTAGACTGCAGATAGCCACGTTTGATTGGGTCTAATTAGTCACGAGATGGCATTCTCTGATTCATCACAACCCTGTCACATGTAGGGATGGTCATGATTTTCGATTTTTCAAATAGTCATTAAATTATTAAAAAAATCAACTAGTTTATGCGACTATCATCGGCGATTTTCGAAAAATTATCGACTAGTTCCCAGTGATTATCGAATAGTATTTTTGCCTGGAATGCACAACCCTAATCACGTGACACTTCTCCAGAAGAATACAAACGACATCAGCCTTGATTACCGTGCGACTACCAGTGGTTCATTCAACATGGATAACAAATTACAGCTGTTGCTGTCCTTGTTGTCTATGCTAGCAGCTGTTGCTCAGTTAAATTCCGCATTTTATAGTGCTGTTATCAGCCCTACGGAGTGGATGTTTGAAGGCACGGTTTGCGGCTTTGAGGAGGGCGATGGACATAATGGAGGACTTTCCTTTCGTTATCTAAGCTTATTTTGTTCCGCACAACTATTGTGAAGTTCACAAAGAAACTGTAAACGAACGAGCGTAAATGCTGCTCTCCAGTACGACAGGGACTTCCGGCCACCAGATACGAGTACAGCGAAACCGAGATGAACCGAGTGAGACATGTGTTGACCAAAATTCTTAACCCATAATGTGGTAAAAAAAAAAATGTAGGTAAATGTTATATGTGTGAGAGAGTGATGGATCAAGACCTAGGATATAGTAACCCAGTAGCAGCCTTGTAACTGCATTTGAAAACTAAAACTTGTTTTTTTCCCCACTAAGTATGAAACAAGACCCTTTTATTATAGTATTATAGAAAGTATAGTAATACTCCGTTGTATTTTCTGTAACTAAGCAACCAACCGCAGAGTAGACTATCTGCTTTCCTGTTTACATCGGCACGTGCATGCCCAGTGTACATGAATGGTCATGTGATATGCGCTTTCATGCGTGTTAGTATGGACATAGAAAACGTATTAGTGTGGACGTAGCCTAAGTGTTTTTCCCTTATCTTGCGATCTCGCACCCTACTTTTCTTCACATAGCTAATTTTCACTTAGAGACATTATCCAACCTCATCATCAGCTTAGCCTTTAAGTCACTTTCAAGACATGCAAGCAGATTACAAACAGCATCAGAGATACTCAAGATCCTTTTTTTTTTTTTAGGTGTTTCTGGGGCCCTTTTTTTGCTGTCATACACAAAAAGTGGTTAGTTTTTAAAAATGTCCTTGTATATCTAGAAGTGCAGTAGGGCTTTTGGCTGGCGATAGAAATGAAACAGGATATTGAAGCTAAGATGAAAGACAAGACAAGCGGTGGCTGGGTGGGGTATAGGGGCTCTATTTCTTCTATTCACTTGAGGGCCACTTACACGTTCTTTTGTCAGAGCAAGGTGTGTGTTTACAAAAGAGACACGCTGATGTTATCAATCCAACGGCTGCTCATGGCATTGTCCCTCAGCCTTAAAATTATACTCCACCCAAACTTTATCCCTTTAGTATCAAACATTCATCCTCACTGGCTGGGGGAAAAAAAATGTAGTTTGCTTCCTTGCGAAGAGCAGCTAGTGTGGTCTGCTTAAAGTCATGTTATTTACAGTGGATTCCCACAGAGACAAGTTTTCACAGCAGGAAAAAAAGTTTTACGAAGTCCACAGAAATGTGTACAGCACTCCGACATCACTTTTCGACTGTCCACCTGTACTTTCAGTATATTCCAGGGTATTTAATCATACTTTGGCAAAACAATGATTGCTTGGAACATAATGAGCCTGTGAATGAACAGTAGAGAAGTAGATTATGATGCTGGAGTGGTATAAAATGTTTCTTTGGACATTTGATACTCTTTTAACTGCTGTAAAAATTCATCACCATCTTAAATCATCTTTCTGAAGGAGCAAACTAGGATTTCTTTAGGTTACAGAGGGTTAGTGTGTGACACTCTCATGGCTGAGTGTTAGCTACGAAGCTGCGGCCAGGAAGCAATTAGCTTAGCATCAAGACTGGAAGCAGGGGTAATGTCTAGCCTGGCTCTTTCCAAAGTTCAAAAATACGCCTACCAACATCTCTGCAGCTTACTAAATAAATTATATTAAAAGTTTTATCTTGTTTGTTTAATCTGTTTATAATCAGAAATGTAAAAACAACAATATGTGTGCTACACAAATGCTACAACTCCTCAAAGGGCTCGAGCTCAAGAATGTTAATGTTACAGTTACGCTAGCTTACCAGTCAGCAGCGGACAACCGACGTTTGCATTTACAGTGAGTGAGCTGCTTTCTAAAGCTTACTAAGTAAATTATATTCAAAGTTTTATCTCGTTTGTTTAATCTGTATATAAAACAGACATGTAAAAACATGGTTTTAGTAGTAGTTACATGCTGTAACATTTTTCAGTGGACGCAGTGACTATCTGGAGTCTTGTCGTCACAGTGAGGTTGCCAGGTTTGGTACCACGAACCCTGTACTGCGACCTAGACTAAAACATCTGCTCACTGATTATATCTGGCAACCCATGCTGCAGGTTGAGGCACAGCATAGAAGTGCTGGGCAGATGGATAAACTGTTGTTCGATAGCACACACACACACCGATCTAATTTGTGTTGTTTTCACATCCCTGTGTGTGTACAAATCTTCTCACCACACTCAGAAATAAAGCGTGTTTCCCAAAATGTTAAATTATCCCATCTTGCACAAGGCCATACTTTTTGCCTTATATACTTTGGCAGTGGGATAGGTCAGAGCAGTACTGCTGGATATTCTTGTAGCATATGTGGCTAAACGAATCATTTCAAAGAAAAATGCACCTCAGTGTACGATCCATGTCAGTCTATATGTAGTAAAATTGGTCATTTAAAAGTTTTTCTGGTTACCTAAAGCTGTGCTATCATATTTCAAAGAACCTGACTTGGTCAAACTGTATTCCTGTTTTTTTGTGGAGCAGCTGCCACGTGTTTTCCTTATAGAGTCAGTTGGATGCCTTTTTTTTCCCAGTATGGTTAAGGTCTGGGATATGTGGAGGTTTAACATGTGTTGCCATGGGGAACCTCCCTTTTAGATCCTTCAGTGGCGATAATATCTCTGCTCTGGTCTTACGTGCCTGTTCAACCCCTTTCACTAGTCAGTTAAAGAAAGTTCAGTGTACTTTCGTTTTTTGGTCTCTGGAAACTGAGAACCCTAAAATGTATTTTTAAACTTAGGTATGGGCTGAAATGCAGAAGGGGAAGAGTTTAAAATTTGCATGAAATGTTAAAATTTCCAGTTTAGTGATGACAATGACTAAAGGATTTTTTTAAGTCACAGTTTAAAGTAGGAATTTCTGGCGCATATTGCCGTTGAAATGTTTATAATTTCATACAGTGTCAGAACTAGGGTATTCAAATGTAAGCTTTCTTTGTTAGTGGGTCAACGCATACTGTTGTGTTTTGAGAAGTCTCCGGTGACTCACAGGTTAAAACAGCCAGGCTTGTGTTATTGTACATTGTTCAGTATTTCATTAACAGTGTTCACTCTCTTGAGATTTGACCTGACATCATGCTTTGTGTCTGCGTGACTCACTTTGCCAAGGGAAGGAAGAAGGTGTGTAGACAAAACGGCACACTCAGTTATAGGTGCCTGAGGCAGTGTTCATATAAAAGCCAAGACATGTCTGCAAGTTTGGTCAATGTATGTGCCGGAGTTTTGCTCATGAAGCCTATGACTCAGGCTGGCTGTCTGTTTCCAGTATCTCTTCCTGTGTAATTATAGACTAGCCATGCTTAAAGGGGCGTTGCATGCTGGGAGGAGAAGTGCATTGGGGTTCACCAGAGAATTTGTCTGATGTTACTCACCCTTTTCTTCATTTTTCTCTCTCTTCAGTCCTGGTAGTCTGTCTGAGCAGTGAACCACTCACGGTTTTCTCATTGTTTGAGCACTTCTGGTGTCGCTAATGGAAATAGTAAAAAAGTGGCATAGGATTCTCAGGAAATAGCGACACATTACAAACTGAAAAAAACTTCAAATAAAAAACAAATAACTACAACTAAATTTGTCTGAATGAAGGAAAACCTGCTGGAGATAGTGAGGAAGAGGAAACAAATTTATCCAACCCCAGTTTTGACAAAACAAACCATTTTGTTTCTTTAGAACATTAAAATCATGTGTTTCCAACACATGTTTTTTCAAACACATGATAATAATTTGATAATGCTGTCATTATAGGGAGGGTTATAGGGGCATAAGGGGTTGATGGGTATGATCCTTTTTTTTATGCTATTTCAGTATTGTAAACAGGGTCCGAGATTAACACCCACCAAGCGCCAAATACGGGTAGATTTTCCGTTTAGCGAGTACATCTCGCAAGGCTATCCGCCACCCTGGCGGGTAAACAATGGTACCAAAATAGTCATATCATAAAAAAATATAAGCTTGGTTACACTGAAGGTTTTGGTGTCATTTACGCCACTTCTGTTCTCTGCTCTCTGTGTCGGAGTTTGACACACACATACCGGGTGAGAGAGAGAGAGTATGAAGTTACAACGTTATAGCTGTGGATGTAGCAGTGCAGTATGTGGACAGTTCAGGCTATTTGTCGGTGAATAAATGCTACAACTCCTCAAAGGGCTCGAGCTTAAGAACGTCCCGGGGCAAAAATAATAGGATCGGGGAGGATGAAAGTTAATTTTGGGACGAATTTGGGATGAGTGTTGAAAGAAAAATACCCTGCTAACGTTACAATGAACAGCGATGAAAATGATGTTTTGTGTAGCGCACAGTTCTTATTAAACCTCCTTGACGACATAAAAAACACACACACAAGGTACAGGTAAACTTGCTAGTATTAATGTTAGACTATTTGATGTTAACGGTAATGTTACAGTTAACGCTAGCTTACCAGTCAGCAGCAGATGGCCGACATTTGCATTTACAGCGAGTGAGCTGATGATAACGTGTGCATCTTGTCCAGCAGCTTCGCCAACTTCAAGAGGCACCAGCTTGCAGGGCTAGATGCTACTTTTTACACATAAAATAATATATTTACATTTAACTTAGCTGCATTGTTAACATCAAAATCAGAACAAACTTGCAAATTAATTATTGATTATGTTCTCTAAGTTTTGTATTCAACACAATACCTTATTAACTCAATGAAATGTACTGAAACAAATGTATATGTGACACAAAAAGGCAATTTATTATTTTGGTCGGTAAAAAATATGCTTGGATTTCATCTACCAGTCCCCTTGGCCGATGACTGAACTAGACAAAAAAAACTAGGCTTGCCACTGAATGACCAGAACATGTAAACAATGGCATTTTAACATATTTCCTCACATGAGTACTTTGCAGGCAGTTACCTGTTTCAACCTCGCTGATGTACGGTCAACTGAGAGTGCCTCCTATCTACCGATCACTGCTGAGCTGCAGCGAGGTTCATTTCTAGGATCTTTTGAGTAATAAATGTTTCAAAGGGGTGTTAAGTCACCAAAGCAACAACACAGTTGTTAAGCTGGTATCGCTAAAGAGGTGTCCCATTAAAACTGGAGCATATTGTTCTTTTCTACAAAATGTGTCAGGCAGTCACTCAGACTAGGCAACATCACTGTGGCATGTAATGTATAAACCCACATTATAACACTGTCCAGGTGATTCAGATCTATTATGTACATCCGCATATATACGTATGATTGCAAGTTATTTCTATAGTTTTTGCTACTATGGTTGAAACCACAATAGATTTGTGTGTGGAGGGAGTTGATTATTATTTCAGTACATTAATGAAAATACACAATAGAGTGACCACAATAATAGAACCCGCTGTATAATCCAAAAATCGTTTTTTAGTGTTTAATGTCATTTTAATTAATTGAAGGGGGTTCACTCAGTTTTGTTCATCTGTTTATCATCAGATCAGTTAATTAGAAAAAATATACATTAATTTAATTTGCTCTTTACCGCCTCTTAGTTTATCTTCCACTCGTCTCAAACATCTATCCCATAATTCCATTCCTTCAGGTGTGACTATTAACATTAGTCCTCGCATTATTTCCTCCACACAATCCATTGATTCCATTCAATTTGATCCCAAATTCATACATAACACCTGTTAACCCTACACTCGAGTGCCTTGAATAAGATGTTCTCATACAAGAGGGGTTGTGTGTTAATTTTCTGCAAAGTGCTATGTGCACCCTGCTATTTGTGGAATGAAAGGTGACAGTTTGTGTTTCTTTTTCTAGTGCTTTACAATCCTCCGTTCTTCTATAGAGGGTAAAAATACCACATGTTCGTGTCTCGCTAATTAGCTTTGCATCTTTTTTTTTCAGACTGTTCTGATATGCTACATGGTTCTGAATACCTGGTAATAATGTAGGTGTGTTGCAGATGAAATGTGGCCCGAAAAATTAAAGCTTGTTCCACTTGTCTGTGCATTTTATTTGGCAATACTGTATGTTTCACACTGCAACTGGCTTACTTAAATTTAGTATTGATTGATAACAAAACTGTCAAAAAGAGTGTAACGCTGTGTCTAAACACAGAACATTGAATTGGAGCCTTTTCTTTTCTGGATCTTGGGTTCTGATGACTTACAGCGGAAGCGAATGGTTCATGCATTTTCTTTATCGTCTTTGATTGACGCGGAGAGTGACAGTCAGCCATAGAGAGGGGACAAGACATTGTCTCCTTCATCTCTTATTCTGCTGGTGTCGTGTGTATAGATCACAGTTGTCACGGCAATCTAGCTGCTCTCAGCGCTGTGGACCCATCAGTCTGTTCTACTGCTGATCCTGTCATGATTCTCGCCCGCCTCTACCCCCCTCCCCTCTCCCCTCTCCGCTTTTTAATTAGACAACAAAACAAAAATATGAATATTCATAGCGCCGAGCTTCATTAATATGCACAATTATGCAAATCAGTACGCAATTAAGCTTCAGCTTTCCCCCAGAGATGCTGTGTTGCAGTACGAGAGGAGATTGAGAGAAAGGGGACGGGCAGGAATTTCTGCTTCACCAATCTTTAAAACCTTTCAAACACTCTCTGAAAGCCGGAGTGCTCTGGCCAGGGATAACGTGTGTCAGCTATGTCAGATTGAGACCTTCAGCGTGCGTCTGTGTTAAGACGAAGGTGTAGGCCAAACGTGAGAGAATAGATGGGGGACGAGTGACTGTTGCCATGGAAAATGTAAAGGAGTGGAGTGGGAGAATGAAGAATGTCGAGGATGATTCTGGGAGCCTCATACTGGGTGTTAATTATTCAAACTTCCTACAGCTCATATCCACACTATGTGACAGCGCTGTCACTATACTGTCTCTGTGTGAGCTGTGAAGTGAAGCTCCTTCAATTGAGGTTACTTTGAGCAGCCTGAAAAACCTGTATCAAAGCAGGTCAACTTCATCATTCTCTGAAGTTAGACTTAGTTTTGCAAAGCCTAAGCGTAAAATCCTTGTTAAGAAATGTGTCTGCCTTTTTTTGTGGTTAATAGGCCTAACCCAGTTCTTTGTGTTACAGGTATAGATGAGAGGAGTGGGTCCGGTCCCTGGGGGCCAGGAGAACAGAACAGTCCATCTTTCAACCAGGGAAGGGTACGGTTTATCCTCACTTACTACATAGAGTCTGGCCTTGAAGATGTCATGCTATTGAGTGAAACACAAGTTTTGGTGATCATGTAATTTGTAACGCTCTCACACACAAACAATGTATAATAGGGGATAGTAAAAATGATAATATTTCAACCTGTATTTGACCACTGACACTGCACCAGTCTGGTCGTAGGTAAATAGTAAGTTATCACCTGGTTCCACAACCTTAAGGCCCGGACGCACCAAGCCGACAGTGGGCTGTCGGACATTTTGGAGCCGTCGGTGAGCATCTGTCGGCCTAGTTTTTGCGGCGTGTCCCGCACCGTCGGCTCTAGTCTGCCCGCATCAGCTTGTTTGAAGCTCGTCGTGAGAGAAATCACTCTGATTCGCTGTTCAGCTTAAACGAATCAGTGCACGAGAAGAGAAACAGAAGTGAGGAAAGCAAGCCGACGAGTAAAATCAAGAGAACACACACAGGAGGCTCTTCTCGTTTTTCATCTCATCTGGTCGTTACAATACACGGATATTTTCACAACGACGTGGCCATCTGGAATGAAGCGAAGCGGTGAGCGAGAGTGGTGTGAAAATAGTCGGCAAACGCAGCTTTGCTTCATGTACATATAACAACGGCTTGTATATCCGCAGTCCTCGGTCATCCGGTTTCTCTTTTTGACTGACGAATACAGACTACCGCCGCCTGCTGGTGTGGAGACTTATTTCCTCACGCGATTTATGGATTTCTATAGTAATCCAATAGTGATCTTATAGTAACCCCGTAGATGCTGAAGAATCCCATATTCACCCTTTCATCCCAAAACAACGTCAGACCTGCCTAAAAGCTAGGTCTGGCACACCGTCTGAGCCAAGTTGGATAATCTTTATTGACCCATTCACATAAACACACACGAGTTTCTTTTCTTACATAGCTGCTTTGGTGTGAAATGGATGTTAATACTGAGCTTTACATTTATTTATCTATTTTTATATCCCTAATATCTCTGCTGTCTTTCCCCCAGGGTTATGGAGAACAAGGTCTTTACAGTCATCAAGAGGGCATTGCCTCTGCCCCCATGTATGGATCAGGGATTCAGGGTAAGAAGGTTTTTAAATTGAACTTAGCTGCTGAAGCGTAGACACCACAACTTTCACATTGTACTTTTTAAAAAACAAAAGAGAATCGGGGAAATTTTGGGGGGGGAGTGTTTCTAATAATAGGATTTAATGACAGCAGAACATGCTGACACAAATGCACAAGTTTATATCAATGGACTGTGTGACCGAACCAACACAATGAGTTGTGTGTTTGAGAGAGCAGTTGTTCGTAGGTTAGACACTAATGTACCACTTTAGGGCAAGCCATATTTATGCTTAGGTGGCAATGGATGAAGGGAGCAGGGTAATCAGGGAGGATGTGGAGGAGGGGTTTTTTCATGTGGTGTTGTTGCAGTTTGTGTGTTCAGGCCGGGAGGGGGGTGGGGGGGTGTAAAGGGCACCCATGCACAAACAAGGCTCTCCCTTGGGACCACGGTAGCCTATAGCTCTCTTCTGTTTAACTGTCAGGGGAGGGGACAGAGGTTTGGCACAATTGCCCCTGAACCATTTATAATGGGCCAATTTGTTGTTGTTTTGCTGTCCGCGGCCATAAATACCACACATCATCATATACACTCGCACAGCAGATGGGAGGCACCCAAATGGAGAAAGGGGAATGGCCAGATTGTGATTTAATATTGACATAAAAGCCCAATTTTCACGATCATGACCTGATTTTATATTCCTTTCTCCTAACAGGGAAGGCCGACCGAGGGCCATACTCGTCATTTGCAGCACAGGTAAATCAGTCAGAAGCATCACCTCTTCTCTCCTCGTGCTCTTTAGGGAAATTCTGTCCCTTAGTCAGTTTTCTTTTATATCGTTCTGAATTTACTGCCATAATGATTTACTTTTACGCTACATGAGCTTGTGCTTTTTTTTTTTTTTCTTCACCATCTCTAGCCGGGCTTTATGCCCAGTGAGATGCCCATGCCCAGTCCCGATGCCCTCTCCCCGTCTGGCCTGAAGTCCAACTCCCAGTTTTATTCCTCCTACGAGGGAGGCAACGCTCGCAGGAGACCTTCACAGGAGCCCATTGGTAAGATTGTAAACGGGAGTTTCAAGCACAGTGTCGAACGCAGTCATAAGATTTTATTTCAGGAAAAAAAACGTGTCTTTGTTCTGGTTTATATTTACGTCTGTGTGTATCATCACTTCTCCTGCTGAGGTTTTAAAAAGTGTTTGAGAAATCTCACTTCTGCTTGGTTAAAGAAAGTGAAATCACGGCGAATTCACAATGAGGAAAGTCATTGAATAACATCAGGCTAGAATACCTTTTGACGAGGCATTAATGAGTGGTCACAAGACAGATAGATAGATTGGTTCAGCAGGACTTCAGAAGGAATAGGGCCGTATGAATGAATCCTTACATCGGTAGTAGTATAGTCACTTCAGTTAAGATTTTTGTGTGTGTGTGCTTGTTTATGTGATTTCCCTCCGTCTTCCTCCCCTCAGGACCACCACAGCCAAAAAAGATCAGGAAGGTGCCCCCTGGCCTGCCCTCCTCGGTGAGTACTAGCATCAAGAAACGTTGCACTGTATCTCAGCCCTCACAGTCGGTCCAAGAGAGCTCATGTTGTCATGTTTTACGCCCCTTTTCACATTCCACTCGGCATCTTAAGCCTCTCCTTGGCTTGCAATGCAGGAGAATAGCTGCAATACAGGACATCCAGCCCTTACAGCTGTGTATCTGCACCACCAATGTAAAAAAAAAAAGGAAAAGGGGGGGAAAAAAGCCACTCATTCTCCCAGTCACTCATTTGCAGCATGTATTTATAGTGTGTTGTATTTGTAGGCCCTTTACTTTATGGCCACATTTCTTCCCCTCTGCCAAGTATACCCGTTAGATCACTGAAGGGAATTCATACTGGGGTTTGATGGTTCGTACTCCACCTCATTTTTTCCCTCCCACTCTCGCTCTCTGGGCACCCTATTTCCTCCTCTTCTCTGTTTCTTCCTTCCCCCCCCTCCCCCCTCCTCTCTACCCAACACCCCCCTCCCTCTGCTCCCTCTCCTTCCCGCCGCCTCCCTCCCCTTTCTCTCTCTCTCTCCCTCCCCCTCCCCCATCCCTCTATCCCAGCTGCCAGTGGAGTTGGCTGCCATCCAGCATTCGGCAGATGGTTCAGTAATTAGGAGTGCATCTCTCCGTTCCCTCTTCTCCTCTCCCCTCTTTTTCCTCTCCTTTTTCTCTCTGTTTAATCAAATTACAGAAGAAAACTTCAGTCCATTTGGATTTGAGTTTTGCAGACGCAGTTTGATACTTGCTTTTCGTCTAGAAATAAGCTTGATTGAGAATGCTATGGTGGTTCACAACATTGGTTCCTTAATACCCATTATAACATGCACCAAATCCGACTGCATCTCCCATTGTGTGGTCACATCTCACTGTGTTAAAGAGTGTGAATTATGTATCTGTAAACCATTCTCAGTGTCTTTCTGTTTAACAGGATAAAATGTAAAAGCCCTACAGAGAGACCGAGCCCAATAAAATCACTGACACTGCACATTCAATGCATAATGCTCAGTGCTCCAGTCTGCAGAAATGTTGCAACAGCCTGTTTATTGAATTAAGTAGTAAAAACCAGATCGTAAAAATAGATTCTAGCCTAGTAAGGAGCACATACTTTTAAGAGCTGTGTTTAATCAGGTATTTAATGCATATGTCTTTTTTTTTTCAGTTTGAAAACTTAACTCAGGTACAGACACTATATTTATGGAGAAATTAATTTGTGGTCACCCTCCTAAGCACAAGGAAGCTCCTAGGGAACTTCCATATGAGTATCTCAAAAGGAATATGCCTTATATAGTATTTACTGCACGTTGTTCATGCAACAAGTTAGGTACACCATATAGTTATTGATTTGTGACAAAGTTTACAAGCACTGAGCTGAATGGTTTCCCCCTTTTTCTTCTGTTGTAGGTTTATGCATCAGCCTCAGGAGACGATTTTAACAGGGACAATGCTGGCTACCCGGCCCCCAAGCCAGGAAACGTCTACCCACCACCATTCTACATGCAAGGTCAGTCAAGAAACAAGATTTGCCTTCAGAGCCTCCCCTTGTTCATTGTGTTGGGTTGAAAAGTTCAGTCTGACCGAGACACTTGTTGTTAATGCGGGTAAATGTGTCAGACACCTGTAAAGATAATAATGACCTGGAATATTCCTTTATAGCCAGTATGGTTGTGAAAGTAGCTCCCCATAATATTGTTATGGAAGTCTGGATGAACCTGGGTGCTGTAGCCGTATGTCAGTGAACACCCCGTGGTGCCCGGGTGCTGAATAGTGCATCACAGTTGAATGAAGTCATCACAGTAATGTGACATGTCTCATATGTGTCCTTCATTGTCTTCTCATCTCCTGTGGCTGGTTATCCCCTCGCCCTTCTTGCTCCCCCCTCCTCCGCTGGATGCCCCCTTACAGAAGGCCTCCACCCGCCCTCTGATCCATGGGGCACTGGCAGGCCGATGGTTCAGCCTGGTTATTCTCCCATGCTGGGCAACTCCCCCCATCTGAGCCAGCATGCTCCCTTCACTGCCATCAACCCCCAAGACAGACTGGTGAGTTGTGCCGTCTCACTTTGGTCTCGTTTCTCTATGAAGGCACAATGAGGTCTTTGACACTTTTTGACTAATGCATCATTGAGGAGCTTCATCTGGCTGTGCATTTAAATCGTTCTTGTGTCTTCGCTTTCCCAGAAACGGCAGCCACTGCCCCACTCTCCCCAAAACTACCCCATGCATGGCAGTGAGGTGAACGGGGCTCATCCCGCTGGCTTCCACTCTGGCCCCCACTCTGGCCCCAGCAGCTTCGGAGTCCCCAGCCACACACCCCCTATGGCAGACTCCCTCATGGGTAAAACCCTTTAATGTGTGCTCTTTTCTTTGTGAAAAGTGCTCTTTATGTTTTCATGCACTATTGTCACACAGCAGAATATTTATTGAGCGTAATTGTAATTCTTCCCCAAAAGCCAATCGGGGAGCAGTACCTGGAAGTTCAGGTGATGAGATTGGAAAAGCCCTGGCATCTGTAAGTAATAATAAAATATGTTTTTATAGCCAACACAAGACTTTAAGTGTTCTATATTATCATATTTCTATAACATAATAAATGTGAAGAAATAAGTTGCATTTCATTTAAATAAAACCAAATTCTTCCTCTGTCTAGATCTATCCTTCAGACCCACACAGTAACACCTTCCCTCCGTCTCCGTCTACTCCCTCTGGCTCTCCCCAGGCCGTATCAGGTGAGAGAATAGCTCTAGTCATTTTTTCCTGAGGCCTCAAGGTTGGCTGGATGTTTTGTAGTTTTGTTGATTCAACACGGGGTCTTTCCTGTTGTGAAAGGGGATGATAAAATCTTTAAAGATGCATTGTTGTCATTCTCAATAAGACTGAATGGTTCTCAGTGACAATGTAGCTCCATCTATTGGGTTAAAGGTGGAAGTAAAACATTATGTTAACATTCTTTATTTTTGTGTATGGAGGGATCTTTACTTTCTCATGTGCAAATTCCATCACAATATTTATCAATATTGTCAGTGAAACTGTATCCTGGCTTGCATGTACAGTATCTTGCCATCAGTTGGACAGTTGGAGTTAATACTCTCAATTACCAGTTAAAGTTAGAAATAATCATCTTAGCGGACAAGCCGAATGGAAATCATAGAATACATTTACAAACTATTAAACTATATTACACTGTAGTATTGTGTATATGGCAGGTAATAAGCTACAAACCAAATGTCTGGCTGAGCTTAGCACAAAATTTAAATAACCCAGATTGTTTTTTTCACCTGTCTCAGAGATGAGTCAGACCTTTTTCTTGTGCTGGCACTAAACAGACACAGAACGGAGATAAGTTTGGCATTCAAGGCTATTTTGACATTTAGGTCATTTGATTTAGCAGAAAGCTAGTTATAAGAAATGTCTCACCTACTCACTGAAATCTTTCCAAGATTGAAAGATACTTGTGTTGGTATTATATCCATATTTTTGTTGAAATTTCTCTGTAAATGTAAATGTAACTCATGGTACACCATCCACAGCTTAACCTTCACTTGATCTTTCTCAAACATGCACACACGCACGTACGCACACATAGACACACACACACTCCAAATATAACTTATGAGAGAGGAAGGGAAAATACAGTAAAAAATAAAGAGAGGGTGGGGTCACTTCCCCATTTGTCTCTGCTTTGAGCTCATCACACACTTAATACATCAGATACTGCTGCTGGCACAAGGTGAGAGAAGACAAAAAAGGGGGGGGAAAAGATGATAATTGTGAACCCAGTGAAGAATGAAATACTTTGATTCATACTTTGGCCAAGTATGAACGACAAATGTATGTTTCATATCTAATGCATGTTTCATACATTACAGCAAAAAATGGAATATCCATTTGCAGATAAATGGAGTTTCCACTACTGAGTGTGGGGCATTACCTATGCGTTACTATGTTAGTATCATTTTAGAGCATAAGCTCAGCTGATACAGTAAATGAAATGTACTTAGCCATGTGATCTTCTTTTTATTAGGCTCTGCATCACAGTGGACCCGGTCCTCTGGCCAGGCCACACCTTCACCCAACTATGAGGGTCCAATTCAATCCATGGTGAGTCAACATGTTGTTTCTTTTCAAGGTCAGAGATGCAACAAAAGATTGTTGAAGTAAATTACAGAGGCACGAATGCTGCAGTCATTCATGCATCACCTTCTGCTGCCTCATCCTCCATTTTTCTTCATTCTCTGTAGCCGAGTAAAATGGAGGACCGTCTGGACGAGGCCCTCACTGTTCTTTCGCGTCACGCCAGCGGACAAGGAGTGCCAGGCCTGGCTGAGATGCACAATCTGCTCTCGTCCGGATTAGGGTTACCTCCGGCCTTCACCAGTGCAGCACTTGGGTTGGCCAGTCGCCTGCCTGGACTGGTGAGATGAATGAATAGCAGCACAGGAAATCTTGCCACAAATGACTGAATGAAGTTTGATATTTTAAGTAAAAGTAAACCTTGGAGCAGTATACTCGTTTTGTTGCTCTTATGCTAGTACTACACATTTCTTACAAGATCATTGAAACACTGTTCAATTGTTGTCCTGAAGATGTCCGGTCTCCACGAGGACTCTGCTGGTCTGCCCTCTAGTGGAGGACTTATGCATGGTCACCACGGCCCCTCATCTGGCCAGCCAGGCTCTCAGCCTGAAGGTTTTACCGGTGAGACTTTCTGTTGCTCTCAACTCCTCTATTTATTTTTCATTTCAGAAGAGGTGGTAATACTTTGCCATCATTGGATGTTAAGTAATATTTTTTTGGTATATCTTATTCTATATCCTTGTTTCTGAACTCTCGGTGCAGGCCTGTCCAGTAGCCTAAGTCGCTCCAGTGGTTCTGATATCAAACGAGAGGACAAGGAGGACGATGAAAACTGCTCCGTCACCGACAGATCCGATGACGAGAAAAAAGAAATGAAGGGCCACCTTGGAAGGTGTCTAAAATCTTTTTTTTCACACGTTTGTACTCATCTATCCCTGCTTGAGATTTCATGGCATTTAATGCTGCTGTGGTTTAAGTATAATATGTGTCAGGAAACTTTCAACCTTTCTAGATATGATTCTTTATAGTCATTAATTTCTTATTTAATTCAACAATAGAATTATGGGTAAAACAGGCAAAAATTAACTTTGAAAGGAATTCAGGTGTGCCCCAGTCTTTTCTTGCATATTACGAGAGACTGACCAGCTATAAATATATTCTTGTTTCTTAATCAGCTTTTACTGGATTGTTAAAAGATTCATCTTCTGCTAAGTAAGATACCTCACTAGTTGGAGCTGTCAATTACCTTAAAAAAGTTGAAGTGGAAATGGAGGATTAAAGAGGATACTACATAATCAAAATACCATATCCCATATAATTTTCCAATAAACTTAGACTTATAATAAAGTCCAAATCTGAATCCACATCCAAGAACAGTTATCGCTGATTAAAAAGACATCTCCTTTTCTAAATCTGACATCCTTACAATACCAACATCTGTTTCAAATATAAAGGTAAATGAACAGAAAATAATATTAATAATATATATAAATGATAGTATGCAAAAGTACAGATTAAAGATTTTGAAGTTTAAACAAGATCAACACTTCATGAAATGGGACTCAAACTTGAAAGTAATAAAAATCACAATTGTAAACACTGCTACAGTTGTCGATCACATCATCCTACATGCTATTGTTTGTCAGCGAGTTTCAGCTTAGCTGCTGTTCCTCGTTGTTGGTGCCGTTTATTTCTGTTTGGAATATGTTAATTCTTTGCCAGCATTGCGTCTACAGGAACCAAATTAAAATTTTGGTTTGTGGGCTGTGCTGTAGTTCAGAGATTGCATCTCACACAAAGCTGTTAACTTTTTAATCTTTCTCTCACTGTCATTTACTTGATCTTCATGGTTCTTCAGATGTGGTGGAAATGGTTAGTTCCTGATTCAGTTCCTGACTTTAGTTCCTGGGGCTCCATTATTCCTGGTACTATTTAGTCAAAAAACGGACTAATTGATAAGACCAAACCCTAATGTGATTCATCTTTGTAGCAGTGTTTGTAATTGTCATTGAGTTACTCTGGAATTTGATCCCTTTCAATGTGGTGTTGACATTATTCGGAAAATTTATTGCACACCATAATTGGGAAAATTATTATCAGTGAACTGTACCCATACTGTTGTTTCATTCCCTCCTCATCTGCCATTGACTCTCCGCTAGTCTGGGTCTGGATGATGAGGAAGACGACGAAGATCTACCAGTGGAGGTTAAGGCTGAGCGGGAGAAAGGGAGGAGGATGGCAAACAACACCCGCGAACGGCTACGTGTGCGGGACATCAACGAGGCTTTTAAGGAGCTGGGCCGCATGTGTCAGCTCCATATGAGCCACGAGAAACCGCAGACCAAATTGATCGTACTGCAACAGGCCGTTAACGTTATACTCAACCTGGAGCAGCAAGTTCGAGGTCAGTGGGTGTCCAGGGAGGAAGGAAGAGGAGGGGAAGGGCCTCTTTACAAAATAAAACTCCCACACGGCTTCGCTTCCCAGCTAGCATGTCCTGCTAGTGAGTTAAAGTCTTTTTAAAATGACTCGTGGTAATTCATTTGGCTCCACTTGTGGTGGTAAACACATTGTGCCTGCTTAATACTAGCAAGTTAAAGCACTTTTTTGCAGTTCATCCTAAAACTGATCAACAATAGTGAGGACATGCGATAAGGAAATGAAGCTCTGTGACTGTTTTAAGACCATTCTCCAGTTCATCTCCTAAGGTTTTCGTCTTCCGGTAACACATACAGCAGGACTGCTATTTGTCCTGATGCAGTATGTGTTGCCTTGTCTTATAATTGGCCGTCTGTTTCCACTGTGAAAATGCTTACATGTCTCCCCGCCTCGCCCTTCCACTGTATTAACACATCTTTTTGTGCTCTCATTTGCTTTTCCCACTGTTGCCTCATTAAGCTTTTATTAAACTACAAAGTCATTTTAATTTCAAGTTATTTCAGCATTATGACCTCCCACTCATAGTGTACCTGTTTGTTCACTGGCACTCTGGTTAGCATGAAAGCAGGGCTGTCAGTTGTCGTGTGTATTAACCCGTCTTCAGCGTTGTTGCAGTGTCTGTGTGCTGCATGCATCCCAGCCTTTTTAACAATTAACCCTTTAATTTTGCCACCCTGTTTTCCGAGACAAAACCTTTCCATCTCTCCATTCTCTCCCCTGTCCTCTGTAATTTTCTTTTTACAGATATCAACAGTGACCTCCTCTTCCTCACATTCAGATAAATACATCTACTGCTGATGTATTTAACACGATGCCCCTTAGTCTCTCTCCTCTTGGCTTTTTCTCTGTGGCTCTTTCTATGTTGGCAGAGGGTGTTGCTTCCTCTCTCTCCCTTTCTCTCTCCCTCCTCATACCTTCTCTCATTCTGCTGGACAGTCACCATATCCCCTCAACTTCCATCCTGGACCCCAATGACCAAAAGAAATTGTTGGTTGGTTAGACTCCGGGACAGATTAATTAGACCTGGTCACTCGGGTCGACGGTTGTATCCAATATATTTGTTCTTGGCTCTGAGAGATAATTTAGTGTTGCGCTTGCTCATCCCACAACACGTAAAGTTGTGACTGATCGAGATTATTATTTATTATTTGGTGTGTGGATCTATCTGTCTTAATTCTGCTAGATATTTCTGTGATCCAGCACCCGTCCAAATCAGAAACTGGATGTGCGTGTCTTTGTTATCGTTTTTGACTGAGATTACATCCGATCATATTTACAATGATGTATTATTTATCATTTACATACTGTAGATCTACGAAAAAAAAACTGTTCCCACCCCTCCGCTCCCTCTCCTGCAACACAGCCCCACTCCACTGGGATCTTCTTCAGCAATTCCACTGGTCTCATCTTGGGTGAAGAGCTTGAAATCATTCATAGACTTATATAAAAGATAAAAACATTTCCCAATAATAACAAAAAAAAGATTCTGAGGAGGAATAATACTAAGTTAAAAGCAGTATCATAGGTTTAAAACAGTAAAACTTGCAGATTTAGTGAGAACGCTTAACGAGGCCTGTGATTTGGGTTTGTTAACCAGCCCCTCCAACCCCCCCACTTCTCCTCCTGGCTGCAGCGTTGGCTCGGTGACCGATGAGAACCTGACTGCCGAGGAGAAGGAGCTGAGGGAGCGTGAGCGGCGCCACGCTAACAACACTAGGGAGAGGGTGCGCGTGCGCGACATTAACGAAGCCTTCAGAGAGCTGGGCAGGATGGTCCAGGTCCACATGCAGAGCGACAAGGCCCAGACCAAGCTTATCATCCTGCAACAGGCTGTCCAGGTCATAATGGGCCTGGAGAAGCAGGTGCGAGGTAGGTCAGCCAATACGGGAAGGTCTGATCCACATAGACAACCAACCATCTCTTATCTTAGCTGGACAAGTTGCCATTCACATACAGGAAAATCTCTTTTTTTAACATTTGTTCTCACTTACTGTGTGGCATTCACTTTGGCTTTCTCTTTGCTATTTGCTCGTATCACTTTGACAAATGAAGAAAAAAATGGAGGAGAAAGGGAGAATGTTTGAGGAAGTATACCCCTGCTTTTCTGCCAAACGCCTGCAATTCTCATCTTGCTTTTCATTTTCCTGTCTTGCTTTTCCCCTTTTCTGTTCTCCCTGTCTGTTATTTACCCTTTGTATGTTCAAAACTCCACTTTAATGTCTTTAAAAGATTTCTCAGGGTGAAGCACAATAAGATAATCTCAAAAATTCCCAATCTCACTCCCTCCCTTACTGTACTAATCCATGTGTCCTTTTTTTCAAAGAGCGTAATTTGAACCCAAAGGCTGCCTGCCTCAAGAGGAGAGAGGAGGAGAAAGTTTCAGGCGTGGACCCCCAGATGCAGCTTGGTGGGGGTCACCCTGGTCTGGGAGGAGATGGACATATGTAATTCTCAGGTCAGTTTGTACAGTGGGATTTGTGGTGCCTGCAAGATAATATAATGAACAATAGCTTGTTTGGTTTTGTTGAAAAATATTCATAAATGTTTCTCCTTTCTCTTCCAGTTCCTGTTGATTGTACAGCCCTTAGAACACGTGGCCTTAATCTATCATTGTCATGCATCTCAGTGTGTGTTAATCAACTTTTGGAAAGCACACACGCACACACACCTCATTACTGACAAAGCAGGTGGCCACATTCCTGACTATGAATACAAAAGTAACAAGCACACTCTTACAGAAAGAGGGAAAATGTATTAATCTTAACACGACAACACTTTGAACCGAGGACACCGGTTTGGAGACAGTGGAAATTGAACATAAGGACATTCTTATGATCATGTTTTTGTAAGACATTTTGAAAACTTGCTTTACATGTTGGGAGCAAAAACTTGTTTGGATCAAATGAAACTTTTTGGATCAACTGCTTGTGTGAGCAGAGTTAGGATTTGTATTGTTGGGTGATTATTGGCATTCCCATCTGAAAAGCAGGTCTTACATTCTTCACAGGCAAAGAGGGACACCCGGGTTTATATCTTATGATTGAACAAAACCCGTTTAAACGTGCCCGAAAGAGGCCTAATGCATAGTGTTTGATTAAGATAAAATAGCCATCATTATTATCTTCTTACGTGATGACTGAATTACAGAGGTAGGTTGGGAGACATCCAGCAACTAACTGGGCAATCAGAGAGCCGACTCCTTTTCTTTTGGTATGCTGGTATTTCTGGATGGATTTTTTTTTTTTTTTTTTTACATTTCTTGCTTTGGCTGAAAAGGTGCCACAGTCACTGACTCACAAGTGGTGAGTTATTTTTTTGGTTTATTTTTAACTGTGGAGTCTTATCTCTTTAAGTCCTGTACATCTGTTATGGTCACTGCCATGCAAGTGGAACAGAGAGACTGCCGGAGAGAGACCCTCCACTGACGCAAACACGAGCAAAGACTCGATACAAATCCAGGAACCACGCTGATGTTGAATCAAATGTGCACATGCACGTCCCAACTGGTTGGACTCGAGCGTACAGATGTCATCCTCACTGCTCAGCTCCTTCGCCGTCACTCTCAGCCATGTGTTCAGCCAGTGTCACATCAGCCTGCCCCTGTCAAATCATACCTAAAGACTCTGTTACAGCATGGTGAACTTACTAAACTTAAGTCTCAGAGCAATTTGTATTGTCGTAAATCGCATTTTGCTAGAAGACAGAAATAATTGAGTATTGAAAGGGATCATGAGTGTTCCTGCTACCCTGTAGAGAATTTACTCGCCATTGACGGACTTGTTTTGGTTGTTGCTGTGTGTTGAGCATTTTGTGTTTTTTGTTTCCCCCCTTTTTGAACAATTGCAAAGCCTGTTGTAAGGATCTTCCTTTTGTAGAATTGATTTCTCATTGTTTTTTTTTTTATTGTTTTATTTTTTACTTTGTAAGATAGTTGTATGAGTTTTGTTTTCATCATTTTGGAATGCTCTTTCTTTTTTTTGTTTACATTGTTTAAATGTCAGACGACTCAATTTAGATTCCAGGAACAAAGTGAGGTGTTTTCTTTTGTGCCAGGTGCTTAGAAATGTTAGAAATGACAAACTTATCTGGCTGTAACATCACATGTTGTGATATTGCTCTCCTTTTTAAAAAAAAAAAGAAAAAAAAATGCATGTTTCAACACAAACCTGTCAGGCCAGTTGTAATTGGATTGTTCTGGTGTTTGCGACAGTTTTTCTTAAAATGAAACACAATATTTTTCTTCAGCACACCCCCCTCTCCTCTCCCTGATGTCCAGCTCTCTGAGGAGCTTGTTGATTAGTTTGAGGAAGGGGCAGTAGGGGCGGTCTGCACAATCTGCAACATAATTCACTGTTTCATTATGATATGAAGCATAAAAATGAATCAAAAAGGGTGGCCTTAGTCATTTTCCTGACTTTGGGAGTTTTGATAATGGTTACTCACCAGTGCCTGAATACTTCTCTGCTACATGGTGGATGATGTTGCATTTGAGGATTTATAGGTTGTACCTTTTTATAATACAGATGTATAAAAACATATATACTTCAGTAACATCTGACAGTGTCTCGGAACATCTAAATGAAGAATCACACTCATTGATGCTGACTGCTTCAGTGTCCGTGTCATTAAATGTGACTAATAACCTGGTCTTCGACTTTGACGCTGAGAACTACTTAAAATGTTTCATCTTTTATGTACTGATTTTGTTAAGTATAATTTTGTCCTTGACTGGCATGTGCATTGATATGTATGTACAGCTGTATGATATGTCAGCTTTATCATTGTAAGCTGATGCTGATATGTAACAGTATTTGGTTTTCTACCTGTCAGTTTATCACAAATCTTGCCCCACGGACTAGCCCCAAACATTATTTTCTTTGTCAGTTACTCTAACCTTTCTGCAGAAAAAAAACGTGGTGTTGTTGTGATATGAAAAATCTCTACTGAAGACTTGTACTTTTATTTCTTTACATGAAAGATATGTGTCTGCAGTATCCAAGGATCAAAACATGCACCTGATATTCTTTGTTTAACAGACCCTTTCTGTCCTCCACAACAGATGACCTGCTACAAATCTCTCTGTCTTCACTCATGTTTGGGGACAACATCTATGTAGGCTATGTCCTCAAAGTGCCTCCAGTTTCCTATTTTTTATATATAAAGTAGATATAGAGAACTGTTGTGTATATAACAGTAATGTAGCAATAAATGTGCCATTTTTAATAACAAACACCACGTTTATTCAATGTCTTTTTTTTTAAACCCATAAATCCAATACATGTAATTGCATTTTTTTGTCTCTGCAATGCAACCAGGAAGTGATCGATCCATTCAATATTTTATTTGTGAAATTGAGTTTACCCATCTAGGACAAACAAATCAGGTAGTGATGATTCCATGGCCAGTAGTACCATAGCTTGATTTGTCCACTACGGGGCAGAAATGAGCTGCATTGTCACCTCCCACTGCCAATAAAGTACACTGCACTCAGTTGAACACACATGGCAGCTTTCATTATATTTTGTACAGAACAAATTAGCACTCCACTGCTGGAATACTACCTGTTTTGCTGTGTGTAAAATAATATGTATTAGTCTGAATAAACACGCATATATTTAGGAATAAGCACCATTCTAAACTGAAATAATAAAAGTGTAACAAATTGATTTCGACACAAGACCCCCTCTGTGAGGTAGGGCATATTCATTGGACAATAATGCCACGAGTTGCTATTCAGTTTTATCTTTTATTGTTACGGACTTTTATTTTGTTGAGTAACCGGAAGTACCCCGCGGACATGCGCACTAGGCGCAGTCGGCAAAGCAACACCGGAAGTTCTTTTTAAGGTTCTTAAAGCGTCACGTCCTGCGTTAGAAGGACATATTTCAGCCAAAATGATCAGTAAAGTAATCGGTCCGAAGTATGTGGCCATGGCCAAATCATGGTAAGATGTTTTTTATATATCGCACTAGTGGTAAAAAGCGGAAAGAAGTCAGACTTTCGGTATGAACGGTATCTTGATGTGTCCTTATCTAATGTTAGCTGTTAGCTTAGCCGAGGTCATTGCTTTGGGGACATGCTGACTTCAGCTCAGCGAAACTCTGAAGTTGCTAAATTAAAAGATGCCTAAAATTAACAATATGAAGTACAAAACAAAGTCAGCGTTATCTTTTCATCAGTGACTGTTGTTTTCTGATCAAATATGAATCAATATTCTGTTACTGTAATGCCTATTTCTCGTGTGAAATGTTTTCAGAAACATCTTGTAGTGTACTGTTTAGCTGTAAAATGAGAGAATTTGTGACCCAGATGTTTCTGAAAACATTTGAGGCGAGAAATAAGCATTACAGTAACAGAATAGTCTCCCATCACGGGCTAGATATTTTTGAAAGCCTGAAAACAGAGCCATGAGAAGGTGCAGAAGTCTAGTTTTCTCTCAGAACACTTGAATTACAATATGCTGAAAGGTTATTATGGAAGTTTTGCTCAATGATGCCAAAAATATTCTGCCCACTGCAGGTTTAATGTTTGCTTGGGTGTTTGTCCTTAGAATGAATATTTACCTTCACAGATCATTTTCATTGAGGGTATATCCACTTTAAATGGAAGAACAATTGGTAAATCTTGATATTAATGTTGTCTACTCCACAGGATCCCAACTCTGGCTGTATGGGGAACAGCTGGAGGCGTAGCTCTGGTCCACTTCACAGACTGGCGATTGATTTTGGATTATGTCCCCTACGTCAGTGGCAAATTCAAGAAGGACGAGTAATGGCACCCAGGTTAGTCTCAGGGAAGGGCAAAGAGATACAGAAATGAGACAGGAGGTGCTGTGCCGAAGCCTCGGCACGGCTCGTAACATCACTAAGTTTCAACCTTTACATGTAAACTGACTTTAGACTGGCTTCTAAAACTATTCAGACTCACATTTCTTACATGTTGTGATATTGTCTTAATTAAAAATGATCTCTAGCCATCTATTTATCATAATCTAGACAAAAAAATCAGATGTCAAAGCAAACACATTTAGAAGTGTTTGCAAATTAGTTTAACTGTTTGTACAGATCCTGATTTTAGAATAGTATTTACATATATTTTCAGACCATTTTGTTGTAATACTGCATATTGATTAACTTGTGCATTGTTGTTCCACCTGTGGCAAAGTCCCAGGGTTGAACATGATTTAGAAAGGCACACACCAGTCTACCTGCAGTATTAAATGTTACAGTTATATTGTTCTACTATGCAGAGAAATTTCATATCGAGTGTTTTCACATATTATGAAATTCTCTATAGATTGTTGAACATAGAAGATCCTTTTTCCTGTTTACTGTGGTGGCAGCACTGTAAGAGTACAGCTGCATAATGACACCAAAGAGCAGCATTGTCTGTGTAGCCACAGCCTACTATCAGCTTATGCCTCCATCTGATAACTACTTACTGTTTGTCTATAAACTATTAAACACACGTCACAGTCATATTGCTGCACTGGGTGACATACTCGGTGTACTTTAATGTACACGGCCAGTGTTGTTAATTATGAAATAACTGAGACTGTGGACATGCACAGGGACACCTTTTCTTTTACATGTTTT
This sequence comes from Sebastolobus alascanus, assembly GCA_916701645.2. Lineage (NCBI taxonomy): Eukaryota > Metazoa > Chordata > Actinopteri > Perciformes > Sebastidae > Sebastolobus > Sebastolobus alascanus. The sequence goes on from CAKAOJ020000195.1 coordinate 554,249, forward strand.
GCTAGTTGACAAGCTGAGAGTCAAAGAAAGTTGTACCCTTGTGTTTCTGCTTTTGTTCACGTTGGAACTGTTGTGAAGAAGACCGATCCGATACCAGCGTGAAAAAATATATAGTTGTTGTTGTTATCATTATTAAACAGCTGTTTACTGCACTACTACATTTTCCTCGCTCTGACTACCGTTACCGTCACACTCTCCACTAGCACCACACTGTTATTATTTGCTATCGTCACGTGACAAACTACTACTACTAGCTGCCAGTGGCAGCCATGATACATCCAGGGCGACAGCACAGTGAAGGCTACTGTTTTGGAGCGGGGAAGAAGAATTGATTTCCGGTTAAACAAGCTGATTTTTTTTCTGGGTTAGTAAATTATGGTATTGGATCGATGCATAGACTGGCGTACTCGCCGATACTCTATACCGAATTTTGGGCAGTATTGGACACATTTCGGATACTGGTATCAATATCGGAACAACTCTAGACTGTATATATAGATGGACGACACGTGTCCACTTGTGCCTCCCACTGTACAAAAGCCAAAATGCTGCCATCTTGACAATTTGACGGCTCTGCGACTACTTCACTCAGAGCAGCTGTCAATCATGACGTCTCACCCCCTTTTTATAACATCAAATAACTAATTAAAACCAAACTTATCAGAAAAATGAACACTTGAACATATATCAGCGTGATAAGAACTACCTAAAATGACAGAAACCATCTTTGGGAAAAAATGATATGACATGTACATTGACCTTTTTTAGTTTGGTCCATGTCCCATCCGCTAACATGGAGAGGGCGGGATTTATGACCTTATCAAACTTATAGTGTGATACCCTTAGTCTCCACATCTCGATTCATCTCGATCCGGTCATGCGCAACTGCACAGTATTAATAACTATGGTCTGACACAGTATTTGAAAACCAAGTGCCACTTCTGGTAAAAAAAAAAAAATTGTGAATCTCATCACCTGGCGAACACCATTCCTTTGGTGAAACCTGGTGGTAGCAACATACTTATGGGATGCTTCTCATTAGCAGGGACCAGGGAACTGTAAGGACTGAGGAGACGATAAACACAGTGAGATTCAGAGAGAATAAGCCAGGTAGTTTAGAGGTGTCAGGAGACCTGAATCCAGGACACTGGCCTATTTTAAGACCACATGTAGCGGCTTCTAATAAGACAGGAAGGGCTTTAAGACCTTCGGCCACACTGCAGCTTAGTTATTTGGCTTGGAAATTTCAAAGTTGATTGTTTAACCCACAAATCCACGAAAGTTCACTGTTTGATGTTGAGTGAGTTTTGGATAGTGCTTTTAAAATGGAAAAACAACAATGAAGTGTATGATTTATGAACAAAAAGACAAATGTGCTCTCAAGTGTCATATTTTTCCACTGAACTTGCTGACTTTCCATCCAGCTCTGATTCGTCTGTCACAGCAAAACCACATTTCCACTGTTCAAACTAATGACTTTTTTTTCCCAGGTCAGGTCGGTGCTGTTTTTTACACAAAGACTTAAATAATGAACAAGAACCGCTGCAGCCCGTACATTGCGTGCCAGGCCACTGGAAGCTGTCGTCTTCATCCTGCAGCTCGGTCAACATTGAACTGTTCACCATCAACATCCTCTGAAATGCACTGGAGCTCTCCATGTTCGTCATTTCAACGTTCCTCAACCTGTGAAAACGTGGATGGAATGAATATGAAAACACGGATGATAAATGGACTTTTCTTTTCTTTTCTTACATAGTGTGGGGATCAGGTATTTATTTTAATCATCAGTCTCCTGTGTGTTGAACCTTATTCACAAATGGGAAAAATCTGTCCTTCATGTCATACTGTACTGTAATTGTTTTGAGGAGATGAAATAAAGTATTTGAGATGTATCCTATATTGTGGTTGTGTAGAATTATTTCACTTGCAATGTTACCATCTAATCTTCCGAAGGTCTCAACTGCTCAAGGGGTTGATATTGAAATGGTCCCAACATAAGTATTTAGGTATCATTATTGATCAGAACTCGTATTTCAAATCACACATTGGGGCGGCTGTGGCTCAGAGGGTAGAGCAGGTTGTCCACCAATCGGAAGGTGGTTCGATCCCTGGCTGCTCCGGGTCACATGTCGATGTGTCCTTGAGCAAGACACTTAACCCCAAATTGCTCCCGAAGGCATAGCCATCGGTGTGTGAATGAGTATTTAGATTAGATCCTGATGGGTAAAGTGGGCACCTTAGCAGCCTCTGCCATCAGTGTATGAATGTGTGTGTGAATGGGTGAATGCTGACATGTAGTGTAAAGCGCTTTGAGTGGTCGGAAGACTAGAAAAGCGCTATATAAATGCAAGTCCATTTACCATTGAAAACCTGGTTTCCAAGCTGAAACCTAATTTGTTGTTCTTTTTTAGAAACAAATCCTGTTTCTCCCTCCAGGCAAGGAAACATTTGATTTCGGCAACTTTCTTACCTTTATTGTATTACAGTGATCTGCTCTATATGAATGTGCATGAGCAGTGCCTAAAGAAGCTCGATACTGTATACCATTATGCTTTACCTTTTATTACTGGCTGTGGAAATCTTGTACACCACTGTACCCTGTATGCGGCTGCTAAATGGCCATCTCTGTACGTCCACAGTTGTATTTGTCTGCTTGTGTTGTTTCTCTTGGACAGATTTGCTTGGACTTAACACTGGGTCAGATCACTGATAGACATGGTAATTCAAAAATTCTGAATTGAGTCTCTGATTTGTTGGTATATCCCTAACGACTACAGCTGATCACGGTAAAGAAAATATAAGCTGTGTTAACAGACATCAGTGATTAAACCAAACCCATGAAAGCATCAGAACACACAGTCCATGTATTAAAAGAGCAGCCAAACAATTTGGGGAAGATGATTGTTCCTATCCTAAATTTTGATTTTAGATGTTGGGGCTTCTTTTTTTCTGTATAAAAGATGTTTCTGTTTGCACAAGTCTTATCATACTTTTTCAAGTGTCACTAAAAGTTGCTATGGAGTTACCACAAATGTCATACTTAGTGCAGTTGTAGAAGGATCCTTTAAAGTAAATATAATGCAATAATGTGACCCCATTACCGGTATTAGTCCTGAAATATAATTACGAGGGCTGTCGATCGATTAAAATATTTAATTGCGATTAATCGCATGATTGTCCGTAGTTAATCGTGATTAATTTCAAATTAATCACACGTTTTTTATCTGTTCAAAATGTACCTTAAAGGGAGACTTGTCAAGTATTTGATACTCTTATCAACATGGGAGTGGGCAAATATGCTGCTTTATGCAAATGTATGTATTTATTTGTTATTGGAACAAATCAATTGACAACACAAAACAATGACAAATATTGTCCAGAAACCCTCACAGGTACTGCATTTAGCATAAAACAATATGCTCAAATCATAACATGGCAAACTCAAGCCCAACAGGCAACAACAGCTGTCAGTGTGCTGACTTGACAATGACTTGACCCAAAACTGCATGTGATTATCATAAAGTGGGCATGTCTGTAAGGGGGAGACTCGTGAGTACCCATAGAACCCATTTTCATTCACATATCTTGAGGTCAGAGGTCAAGGGACCGCTTCGAAAATGACCGTGCCAGTTTTTCCTCGCCGAAATTTAGCTAAGTTTGGAGCATTATTTAACCTCCTTCATGACAAGCTAGTATGACATGGTTGGTACCAATGGATTCCTTAGGTTTTTTTTTTGTTTCATATGATACCAGTAGTTCTAGCTTTAAAACTGAGCCTGCTACAACCTCAAAATCACAAGTTGTGGTGGTGTAAAAACGAATTTGCGTTAACGCGTTATTATTGCGTAAACTTTGACAGCCCTAAAAATGACATAAAAAGTACATAGTTGTGCTGTTTCAAACTACTGCACACTACCAGTCCTACTTTACTCAGTTTAACTTATAGAAATGTGTCATTATGAGTTTATTATAAAGTATTTTTTTTTATCATGCAACTGCTCAAGGTGTGCGAAATAACTCGAAATAAATATTGTGGGTTAAAAAGTACCAGTATTTCTCTAAAATGTAGTGGAGTAGGAGTTTAAAAGCACAACAAAATTGTACTCAAGTGTGGTACTTGAGTAAATATACTTAGTTTTTGAGTAGTTACTTTTGTGCAGTGAGCAGATCATGTGAGAAACTGGCGCGTCATTTTCGGACTACTTTACAGCTGCGTGGCGGACGTCTTCCGCTCATTGTTGTTAAGAGGCAGCCTGGCGGAGTGATCTGCACTTGTGAAGCCTCCTGACGGGAGACAGACAGACAGACAGCGGGGATCGATAACAAACCAGTCTCGTTGTACAAAATTATGACTGCAAACAATAGGTAGCTAGCTGGCTTCTTAATCTTTTTTTATGAGCCAGAATCACAGGCAAAGCAAAGCATCAACAGCCGGAGACCATGGAGAGAAAAGGGTGAGTCTTTTTAAAAATGTTCAGTCGAAGAAGGAGTTGTTAAAACGAAAGTTTCTCTGCAGGAAATGCACGCATGCGTTACTTGGGCAAATTATCAGCTCTTGTGTTATCTACACGTTTTGTTACGTTAGCTAAACGTGGGCTTTGTATCGTGCTGGGGTTTATTACGTTTGTAACAACTTTGAACAATAGCAATTGATGCGCTCGTTCGCTGCTACGTTGACGTTCCAGACGCCGCTAGCTTGATTAGCTAGCTAACTTTCATTGTTTACACACGCTTGACTTGCGGCGCGTTGAGGCCCCGACACAGCTACACTCAGTATACTGGTGTACAAGCTTAGTTATCTTCTTACAACTTTGAAGATTAAGCACATGCTGCCTCGTGTGTAGTTCGCCGCTGATTCATCCCCTTTACACGAGTCTCTCCCAACACAGTGAAAGGCTTAAAAAGGCAGCCAGTGTGTTGTATTACAATAACAAAGCTGTAGCAGTTTTAACTAAATGTACCTCAGAGCTCCACCTACACACCCAGAGATCATCCACACACTGGGGGCTGATTTACACTACATGTGGGCGTGTACAGATGTGCTTGTCTGACATTTCCTGACTCCTTGTAATTAATAATAATAATAATGAATTTAATTTATATAGCACACTTTAAAATACAACGAAATCTCAAGGTGCTTCACAACAAGGGCAAAACAATCACAGACAACATTAAAACAATTTACACAAGAAACACAATTAAAAGCGTCAAAAAGGGACAAATAAAATGATAGACAAATTACTTCCTGATGTAAGTTAAAAGCATAAAATACTATGAAATCATAGTGATTATAAAACCTTAGGGGAAAGCTAAAAGGAACAGGTGAGTTTTAAGATTAGATTTAAAAGCAGCAAGTGAGTCATTACACCTGTTAGGGCGGGACAACCTACACCTTTTGGATCTGTTTTAAAAGTTAAATGCAGTTAGCATTTTTCACAGCGAAGGAGGTTATAACTAACTATAAGACAGACACACTGCATTATACTATTACATTGCACTACTATATCATACATTATAATATACTCTGCTATATGTTAATATACTCTTCTATATTTGCACTACTACTATTTGCACCATTGGCATAATGTCACTTCACTGCTGTACTTATATTATCTTATTTTTTATTTTATTTCCCTTTATTCTATTCTTTATTCTGATTGTATCTTTTTTAAGGTGTATTGGTGTTGGGACTTGTTGTCTAAGCTACTGGATGCCTAAATTTCCTTCGGGATCAATAAAGTATCTATCTATCTATCTAGGTCACTCCAGAAAACTTTACCCCCACTTCAACCTGTGAAGAAATCCAGTCATTTTAGAATATAACTGATTAATAGGGTGACCAGATCCCAACAAAGCAAATGTGTGAAAAAGTGTATGTTTGTGTGGGACAAAGAGTATGTTTGTGTGGGACGATATGGGACACGTTACCAAGGCTGAGAGGTAGTCTACAATTTTGATATAATGTCTATTAGGGCTGCACGATTATGGCCAAAATGATAATCACGATTTTATATATATATATATTGAAATCACGATTATTTATCACGGTTATTCATTGATTTTAGCGACAACTAATTTTTATTTCACTTTAACATTTAAATAAACAGAGCGCTGTTTTCACTTCCATGTTGTGCTACATTAATGTATAAATTAGGGCTGCACGATGTTGGAAAATCAAATGAAAATGTGAAAATATTCACCCAACCTCTTTGTTAGCTACATTTTAAAGTTAAATGCTTCAATCTGGTGCACTTAGAGAGCAAAATTAGCAAAACTAAGAGCTAGATAAACAATTTTATGCTCTTAAATTAATCATAAACACATTGGTTGTATAGATAGCTGTTAAGTTTAGGAAGCGTTTGATTAGACATGCTGCAGCATTTTCTATGAGCAGAAAGCGCATTTTAAACATCAGTATCGCAGGCGATCATGTTCATTTAATTGTGGGAAGCCAAAATTGTGATCGCGATTAATATTCGATTAATTGGGCAGCCCTAATGTCTATCTAACTTAAATAGTAAACATTTCTATTCTGACCCTCATCTTGTAACATCTCTATGCTTTGCCGGAATGCATCCATAGATCACTATAGATCACATGTTGTCACTTCATGTCGTACAAAATAAAATAAATAAAAATAACTGGCAAATTTTACAAAAAAAACCTCTGAGAATCGTCTTCCACCGGCTTATAAATACTTATAAGTAGTTTCACAGTCTTTGTTGTCATTTCTTTTTCTTTGTGGTAGTTTCCATCATATTCCGCCAAAATCTGCATAGCTTGTTTTCTCTGTCGGGCATAGCGTAGCAAAGACGGTGAAATGTTTACCTGCACTTGACCCACGTGTGTGCAGTTTCCAGCAAACACAGCCCTGTGATGATAGCCTTCCCTACTTTCTTCACAGCCATTGGATAAAAGCCTGATTTAAAAAAAAAAAAAAAAAAAAAAAAACCGTCTGTCCTACAGTGGTTTGACTTTTGAAAACTAGAGCCAATGGAAAATGTGGGACTTCGTCTCATTATGTGGTGGGACAAGGGATAGAAATGCTGTGCAGTCCCTCGTAAAGTGGGACACCTGGTCACCCTACTGAGAAGCCATGTATGGATGTCCAGAGCCGTAACTGCTTTAATGCCTCAGTTATTGAAGAGGTAAATCTTGTGATGATGAGTCTTCTGTTTTTCTTTCTAGTGTACCTGTTAAGCGTATTCTCAACAAGCCCCAGATAGTCCGCACTCTGGGCAGCCACCTGCACACAGATGTGAATGCCAGCCACTCCCGGCCCGGATGGTCGCTCCTGACCAAAGTGCAGCGCAGCAGGCACAAGCATCTCTACGACGTCAACCATCACATCAGGGTGAGACTGTGTTTGGTTTTGGTATTTATGAAGCATACATGACTGTGCAGTGAAGGGAAACTATACCCTCTTTCAGTGATCTCTGGACACTAATAAACTAGTGTGTACAGAGCCCATAAAACGTATTCACCTCCCTTGGAGTTTTCCATGTTTTACATTGTGAAGAAGGTTCGTCTCTCTGCTTCTCTGCTATTTAACTACGCTGGATTCCTTTAATTAGTAACCTGATGCAGGTGATAGATCAGAATCACACAGATGTCTCAATTCTTTATTTCCACCACCACAACCACGTTCCTTATGAACAACCGTCTGGTGAATTAGTGGTTCTGTATAAAGTAAACACAATTTGCGTTAGACGCACTTCGCACCAGATGACAGTTGGAATCAAGCTGTAATGTCCGTTGGAGCCGAGCAGATGTATGCCTGACTGCTGACCAACAGAGGAAGAGTCTTTCATGTTAAAGTAGGGTGACTATATTTTCAAACCCCCAAACCGTGACCCTTAAGTCTGTGCGCACGTTCACGCGCTAATATGCACGCACCGACGGCGTTTTAATCAGGATGGCTAACTTTGCGCACCTGTGGCGCATTTGAGCACGGGGTGGGATCGGAAAGAAGCCATTATTATAGATGGGTGCATTAGAGGCTGTGACAATCACATTCACTACTTTCACCCCCCCTGTAATCACAGGACACGTTTGATGTGCACATAAGCACGGAGGGGTTCTGTGGTTCAACAGTCCGATGCTGGTCGCACAAAACGTAACCAGCAGATCTGCCGTGTCCGTGTGTAATTGTGGCTTGACAGCGCGTAACATCACTCCAGAGACGGCAGCGGAGTGCGCTGTGCTCTGTATATATACTTATTATACGAGTGGGACAGAACATGATGAACGTCTAAGTGTAATATTGTTATCATTATTTGAATTCTGGTGAAAACCGGGACAATTTGGTAGTGACTGTTGAAAACTGGGACATTTGAGTGTTTTTCAGATATTTGTCGGGACTCGGGACACCCAGCTACAAACCGGGACGTCTGGTCACCGTATGTTAAAGTCAACCAAAGTGATCAGTGGAGACCCATTTGGCTGTAATTACAGCCTTGAGTTTATGTGAATAGGTTTGTGTCCGCTTCGAACATCTCGACAGTGCGGTTTTTCTTCAGTCTTCTATCCAAGGATTGACTTAGGCGCTCCAGGACATGACCCAAGGTGTTGTTTCGAACCCGAAACACAGCGTTTAGTATAATTAGTACAGCCAAAAAGCTCCGATAAGTTCTCATTATATCATAAAACCTTCTTCCACTTTGTTTCAGTCTCCCACTTGCCTTCTGGCAAGGAGGGTGAATAGAGGAGATGTCACGCGTCATATCTGTGGGGTGCAACACATGCAAACGCTAAAATTCAGCCAATAGCAACGCACGACTGCAGCTTCAGTTACACTGCACGTGTGTCATACCTCATACCCCACGACCCGTGTCCCAGCCTCTTTCAATAGTCCTTGCCTTCTGGCAAACACCAGTTGGTATGTCATGAGACATTTTTGTTAACAGAGGCTTTTTCTTTCACACCCTGCCATAAAGTTGCAATTGATAAATAGCCCAAGCAACAGCTGTGGTGTACACTGTTACTATGACCTACATAATAAACAAATAGTTTACTCTAGTGAGCTGTAAATCTAGATTTCTGACACAAGTATAGGTATATATTTTATGTTAGGATTTTGATGCTAAATATAGTGTACTAGGTAGCAAATAAGGAGTCATTTTGGACACATCTAGATTCTTAAATCTTTACAATGGTTCCCTGTAGCTACTTCAGAGTTGCCATAGACCGTTTTGTTGCCTCCCTTGTTGGTAAACCTCTCCCACAGACATTGTTTTATGATTGACTGATGACTGCGCTACGAGGGATATTCAGTGCCTTTTTTTAAAACTGACATCATTACAGCCTTTTATTGCTTCTGTTTTTTCATCAACTGTTCTTGCATCATAATAATCATCCAGCTCATTGTAATGTTTACGTTGTCTCTTCACACTCCATAGAATTAAATAAGGGATGCAACAGTAACCCGTTCAGTACTGACAACACTAACAATAACGCACTCATACAAATATGTTGATTTGTACAGCAACAAATGTCATATTCTAAAAAGTCGTCATGTTGTTTTCATTCCTAAAGTCTAAGCCCGATTTAAACACAACACTACCAGTTCGACAGACAGCGTCCATCTTCAAACAACCAGTGACCAAGGTGACAAATCATCCCAACAACAAGGTGAAGACCGACCCGCAGAAGGCTGTGGACCAACCGAAACAAGTGAGTCAGAGGGCAGAAAACATGCACATTTCAGTTCTTCAACTTTCTTTAGACTCTCTGTACTTTTTAGTGTTTTCAGGAAACGATAACCTAAGTGAGTAAACGGAAATTGCTGTTCATTTAAGTAGCTGTAATGTTTTGCATAGCTGTCTGACTAATATAAAACCTGGTGTGCTAGTGGACGTCGGACAGTTCTGGCCTCAACGTCGTCCATTAGTTCCTTATAATGAACACCTCGTTGGGCATTATACAAATTACTGTATATAATTTACATATTCAGTTTGTGGAAAATTGTGCTCAAATCTTAACAAGGAAATATTTTTTTCATTTTTCGGTTTACTTGGATATTCAGCTGTTCTGGGAGAGGAAGTTGAGCGGGTTAAATGCATTTGATATCGCCGAGGAGCTGGTGAAAACTATGGATCTTCCCAAAGGCTTACAGGGTGAGGGTCACCAAAACAAATATGACAACCTCATGTGATTCAAAGCTGGAATGCATTTTTTGCTTGACTTGCCCTTCCCTGTTGTCCTCTGTCTAGGTGTCGGGCCTGCATGTTCAGATAAAACGCTGCTTTCTGCCATCGCCAGTGCTCTGCACACAAGCCCCTCGCCTGTCACCGGACAGCTCACCGCTGCTGTGGAGAAAAATCCTGGAGTCTGGCTCAACACGTCACAACCTCTCTGCAAAGCCTTCGTAGTGACTGACGATGACATCAGGTGAGATGTTCACACAAGCAACACAGCTGTAGTTTCCCCACTGCAGGGCTGATCAATACCATGAATACATTGGAAATTGACAGTAGGCCGAATCCAATCGCTGGTGGCTCTTTTCAGGGTGTCAAATGTGGATCATGTAAACTGTAAAAGTGCAGTTCATTGGGACATACATCACATGCACACAGTTAGGGGTGGGAGATATGGCCAAAATCTTCAATCACTATGAATGTAATTTTTAGGGCTATCAAAGTAAACGCAATAATAACGCGTTAAGCAAATTCATTTTTAACACCAGTAATTTCTTTAACCAATTAACGCAACTTGCGATTTTTACCCCATAGAGGGCTCAGATTTAAAGCTAGAGTGAAGATACTGGTATTATACTAGACAAAAGTGTACGGAGCACCGTACCAGAGCTCCGCAAGGACATTTTAGAAAATGCAAATTTAACGTTATCTGTTAAAAATAAAGCAGGATTTGCTAAATTGAAGGCGAATTACTTTTTAAAAGATGGGAAGCGTTAACAACTCCGGCCCAGGCAGGAAAAGTTAAGTGTTTGGTTTGTCCGTTCCGGGCTACTGTAGTAACATATCGGTGCAACATGGCGGACTCCGTGAAGAGGACCCGCTTCCTATATAGATATAAACGGCTCATTCTAAGGTAAAGAAAACACAACGATTCTTATTATCAGGTGATTATACACTAAAGAAAACATAGTTATATTAATTTTATATTCCATTTCTGCTAATAGATCCCCCTAGTGTTCCACACTGGTCCTTTAAATCACTATATATGTTCCACTCCATGTGGAAACTAAATCCTGTTCTTCATCATTATCATCATCGAGTCTTTGCCATGAAAGGTTTGCTTCCATTAGTGCCGCCTTTTTATGTTTTCATCTGTGACTCTTAGGAAGCAGGAGGACCTGGTGCAGAATGTGAGGAGGCGGCTCGAGGAAGCCCTCACGGCTGACATGTTGGCTCACATGGAGGACACCGCCGCAGACGCAGCAGCAGCCAACAAAGCGGAGGAGAAGGTCGAGCAGGTGGACAAGGAGGAATTATAGCCAAGGTACACAAAACTGCAGGACCGGTTTCCAGTGAATCCTTTCCCGTTGGTCCATCCATTGTCTGTTTGATTGTCTTACATTGTTATGAACTGCAGAACATGTAACATGTCTCTTTCTCATGTCTCCCACAGGCTTGTTTGACATGAAGTTTGCTGGTAAACTCCTTTTCATTTTCAAATAATTGGCTCCGTGAAGATTTTTTATACATTTTCAACTGAAATAGACGCTAAATGCAGACATTCTGCAGATTTCGTTTACCGAAACAAAGACTGTTTTCTTTATTTGTCGTTTTTTTTTTTTTTTTACATGTGACAGTGTAACCTTGGAAGGGTGCTTTGGGTTTTTTCAGTTTGTTTTACCTCTACTTTCTTTAGACTCTCTATACCGTTTAGTGTTTTCAGGAAACAATGACATCACCATTTCACCATTGATACTATAGTGAGTCAAAGGAAAGTACTGTTCCTGTAAGTAGTTGTACTTTTTAAGGCAGTTTATGGCAGATGATACTCTCTATACAACACAGTGTTACATTTAGTTAACAGCTGTTCAAGCTCAAAGTTAAAAACACAAACCTGATGTGTGTGACTGACGTGTGTGTGAGTTACGTGTGTATGTGTGTGTGTATGCGTGTGTGTGTGTATGCGTGTGTGTGTTGAATGTATCAGTTCATGTTGGCGTCTTAAGCGTGTTTCTTTTTAACATGATGCTCATTTATATTTTACTCTGGCACTGCAGGTAGTGTGTTTTCTGTTTGGAAGCATAGAAAGGTTGCAGTATGTTTACATTCAGCACTCTCGTGGCTGTGAATAATCACATTTAGTCTGTTTGATTTAAAGGTTTTACAGTTCAAAGCAGTGTTATTTCTCACAATAACCTGAGTTTACATGGGTTTGTAGTTTTAAGTCATGGTGTTTGTATTGACAAAAGAATTATCAGTCCTGTTTCGCCAGCCACATTTGAGTTTAATCAGTAACAGAAAATACAAAAACAAATACAACACTGATGTACCTCGTAACAAGATGTACTGTACCTCATTATAAGATTCATTATTTGTCTCTGTACCACTGTGTCACTGTCAACTAAATGCAGCTCTTTCATGACTGGTGTTTTTTCTTGGTCATTATTCGTACATCTGAGAGGTTGTGGTAGGTGGATATGTTTTTTAGATTTTGAATTAAGGTAGTGGTCTATAGCTGTAACGATTAATCGATTAGCTGTCAACTGTTAAATTAATCGCCAACTATTTTGATAAACGAATAAACGCATATTTTTTACGAAAAAAAAGTCTAAATTCCAGCTTCTTAAATGTGAATATTTTCTGGTGTCTTTACTCCTCTATGACAGTAAACTGAATGTCTGAGTTGTGGACAAAACAAGACATTTGAGAACGTCGTCGACATTTTTCACCATTTTATAGACCAAACAACTAATCGATTAATCTAGAAAATAATCGACAGGTTAATCAACAATGAAAATAATCGTTAGGGCCACAATAGGGCTGCAACTTTCTTCTTTAAAGGATGGACTCACATGGTTCAAGTCTCTTAAACAATACTTACATGCCTATATGTATATTGACGTTATTAGTCCCTGTAATTATTCCTCCTCTCCAAAATCCAGTCCGTGTTGAGCCAAAGCGAAAATGAGTCGGTCAAATGAAGTGGGTATCTTCCAAAGTTACAATCCTTTTAGTACTAATTTCCCTCTTTGTGTCATTATCCGCAAGGAAACACTGTCTGGAGGGAGTTTGATACTAAAAACAACCATTCATGCCAGTATGGGCAATTACAGTGATCAATAACTTTCATAGTCCATAGGAGCATGTGAGCTTTGTTTTAGGATCAAATTTAAAGATTGTGACCCTATTAGGGATGCACCAATCCAAATTTTTCAATCCCGATAGCGATAGGGACTCCTGGCCTTTGGGTATCGGCCGATACCGAGTACTGATCTGATACCAGTGGTTAGTTAATAAGCTGTATGCCTCACTGTGTGGAAGTGACTGGAATCATTCTTGTATGTGTAAGGCAACATCAGGCTTGACTTAAACATTGCTTTCCTAACTTTGTCAAACTAAATGTGACAAATAAATACATAGATATAAATTTACTGAATTATTATGTAAGGGATAGTGTACAGCGAGCCTCCGCTTCGCGTCGGGGTCTGTCATCGCCCTGAAAGGGTTTCTTTCACAACAATGACCCGCTAGCTGTACGTTATCCCACTTATTACACAGCTACTTACTTAAGAAATCAATAATTTGACACAAAAAAGTTCTGCCAGAGTCCGACATCAGAACTGCGCCCAAAGCAACGGTCTGCTATAAAGAAATATCAGACCGTAGAACGCTGTGATTGAGCAATCAGAATCGAGTATTATCATTAAAATAATAAATCGTACACTAGCAACTTGGTAAAAAAAATCTTCCAGTATATAATGTATATACTGTAGTATATGAACATAGAATTGAATAGAATAAATCGGCCCCATTGTCACCGATATCCAATCCAGCTATTTGAGTCAGTATCGGCCCGATATCCGATCCGGTACTGGTATCGGTGCATCCCCTAGAACCTATCCTTTAATTTATTGCCTTTCAACTCATGGCACGAGAAAATGTAGTGCCTTTAATATTTTAAAGTGTTAAAAATAATATGCTTTGAAAGTAACATTTTGCTCATGAGTCTTTTTTATTATTATTTGTATTACCTAGAAAGCACAAATACATGCAGGCACATGCACCATTCAACTACTGTTGTAGGACCTCATTGGTGGTAGCCATGATGAACACACCCAAATATGACCACATTTTTTGTATTGGGGATGCGAAATATGCATTTAAAATAGAAGGCACATAAAATATTAACCCTGCGGACTGACTGACAGACACAATGGCAGTGACAGCATTGGTGTTCTGCCGTTAAATGCTCTCTCTCTCTTCCCCTTGCTGCATGCATGTGGCCTTTGAACCCCATTGTTGTGTCGCGGGTGACGTCAGTGCCGTGTGCGGGAGACGGAGCGGCGTGCGCCTGGCGAGACAAAGGCGGCGGACCGACCGGGGTCAGGCAGCAGCAGCAGCAGCAAGCAGCAGAGAGCCGAGAAACACACTGTTTTTATAATCTATAAGGTGCTACTGCTAACCTTGGATTTCAGCTGCCGTCTCCCTGACGGGCACACAGAATGAAGATACAGTGACACTCCCAGGAATATGCTTTGACTCTCCAGACAAGAGAGAAAAAACAACAGTGAGCTCTTTTTTTAAAACGTTTTTCCTCCTACGCCCCCCATTTAGCGTGCTAGCGTGCTAACTAGCTGGCTGGCTAACCTGCTAGCTTCCTAGCCTTGCACAGCACAGCACAGCACAGGTCTCCTCCTCCTCCTGGCTGCTTCTTCTCATCTTTTCCCCTCAAAAAACGGGGCGACAAGCGAAGACAGGACCTCGTCGACAAAGGCAAGATAAAGTAGGTTCACGTGTTTTTTGCACTTGTTTTATTTATTTTTTTTAAATTTGAGGGATGAGCACAAGTTTGGACTGTCAGAGCAGACAGAGCTAACCCAGCTAGCTTTGCTGCTCCCAAACAAAGGGGTCGACAACGTGACTGAGTGCCGACTGTGTGCAGCTAGCCTGTTAGCTCGGCTTGTTGGAGGCTAACAACAGCTTATATCCCCCAAATTTTTTTTTAAATTTTTTTTTTTAATTCGATCAGCACACATGAGAGTGTCTGAAGTTAGTGCCACACGTGTTTTATCGTACCTATGCAGGGAAAATACTGTGTTCACTTGGACATGCTTTATCCTGAGAAAACAAGCAGCCTCCTGGATGGGTTCAGTTGTCAGACGAGCAGCAACAACAGACAAAGCAAGGCGCCCAAATCAACACTGCTAATGCATGCTGTTGTTTATGTGTGATCGGTGGCTCTATTGTACTCATCTATAGCTCGTTTTGAGTCTTTAATGATAAAAAAAAACCACTCTTTTTGTTATTATTATTTTCTTTATTTCAGAAAGAGGGCGAGCTCACTCCCCAACAAAAACAGGCATCCCCGTGATCTGATGTGAGATCCACGGAGAGAGAGACACTATGCCTAGCCCTTTATTCCACCCCGAGATTATGGACCACGACGTGGTGATCAGCAGCCAGCACAACGGGGTCGGTCTGGACCAGGAGTGTCGGGAAGAGGACCACCAAGAGGCGCTCCGCTTCGCCCTGGACCAGCTGTCACTCATGGCCCTGGAGAAGGTGGACTGCGTCGGGCTGGTCGACCCTCTGGACGGGACCCAGGGTCCGGGCTCCTCCGAGGGCTGCAACGGGGTGGGCTACGTGGATCTCCAGATGCTGGTGGAGCACCCCAACGGGTCCCGGGACTCGCCGACGTCCTGCTCTCCGTCCCCGGAGTACTACGGCTCGGGCGGGTACCACATGGCCGGCTCGCACCCCATGCTCCACGGGGAACAAAGCTCCGTCCTCTGCAGCAGGAAAAGAAGTGTCAACATGACTGAATGTGTGCCTGTGCCCAGCTCTGAACATGTGGCTGAAATAGTAGGGAGACAAGGTAAGAGCGTGTGTGTGTGTGTGATGCTGCTTAGTTAGTTATTTGGTGTTTATGTTTATTGTTCAGGGCAGCATGAGCCTCCTTTGTTTGGGTGTCTGGAGAGAGAGGAGGGTCTCTCAACTTTTACAGCCTGAGCTTATTTGCACTCGCTGTTTGGGCTCTTAAATATCCGCATAATGCTCATTTAAAAAGCCGTACCTACTATGTTTATATTCCTTTATGTGACATTATTAAGACAATGCCTTGATATAGATTGTGGTAGATGAGTAGGAGGTAGGGGGGAGGGGTGGGAGAGGGTCAGACAAAGCGGCAGATTGTCGGGAGTCTGGACATGTCTAGCAGCCTGCACCAAACAAAGGAAATATGCTGATTTTACACGTCGCCGATCATAAGAGGCAGTTTTGAACACCGAACTCACATTTCCACCTCATGTATGTGTTTACGGTAGATTATTATGGTGTCTGTTGAGCAGATTTTAAGGCTGAAACGGGGGCAGCAGACGCACAAACACGGGACTGGGCGGTGTTACGCCCTGCACCCAGCTCTGTCTGCTGCCGATGCTGCTGCTCGTAGGCGAGCCGCTGCGTTTTAATACATGGCTTTTTTAAATTTTTCTCTTTTTTTTTTATCAACATATGTCCTCCACTTTAAATAGACTCGTGTTGCGGGTTCGGATCGGCCGTCGCAGCCGCGGCAGCGTTATGGCATTGTTCTCTTTGTTTGAAAAAGCCATGCTTTCTGCTTCCCAGGATGACATCACACTCCGTGCGTCCTATTGGTCGGCCGGGATGAAGCGTCCATATTTAAAGAAACAGAGCAGCAGTTGACACAAGCAGTGCAGCAGCAGCTATACTGACTTCATGTTTGGGCAGACTGGCTCCTCATGAATATCCTGCATACTGCTGTTACATATGTTATGATGTGAAAATGTTCAGTGCAATATCACTTAAACTGGAGTAGGGCTGCAACTATTATTTTTATCGTCAATTAATCTGTCGATTATTTTCTCAATTAATCGATTAGTTGCTTGTAGGGCTGCACAATTAATCAAATATTAATCACAATCACGATTTTGACTTCCCACGTTTAAAAATGCTCCGCTCATAGAACACTCTAATGCATATCAAATCAAGTGCTTCCAGTCAGCCACCACGGGGCGATCCAGATGTTTTGGCTTCACTTTTCTGAATGTTGCGGCTGCAGTCCAGAGTAGAAGAGTAATAACAGAGAGCAGACCAAAACAAAATAGTCTGCAAAACAAAAATGCACTGAATTCAGGTGAAGAACCTCATTTTGAGTCTTGTTTTGATGCAAAGATTTGCATATTAGCAGGAATGTAGCACAACATGGAAGTGAAAGCAGTGCTGAGTTTATTTAAAGGTCAAAGTGCAATACAAATACGTTGTCCCTAAAATCAATGTATTGTGATAAATAATCATGATCTCAATATTGATCAAAATAATCGGAATTATAATTTTGGCCATAATCGTGCAGCCTTAGTTGTTTGGTTTATAAAATGTCAGAAATTGTCGATCAGTGTTTCCCAAAGCCCAAAACGACGTCCTCAGATGTCTTGTTTTGTCCACAACTCAAAGACATTAAGTTTACTGTCATAGTGGAGTAAAAAAAACAGAAAATATTTTACAGACAGAAAATATTCATATTCACAGACTCTTTCCCCCCCCTTAAAAATAGAGACTTTTCCAGTCCCAATACCGATAGCGATACCTGGGCTTTGGGTAACGGCCGATACAGAGTACCGATCTGATACCAGTGTTTAATTAATGAGTGTGTAAGTGACTGGGATCATTCTTTAAAGTTTAAGGCAACATCAGACTTGACTTCAACATCGCTTTCCTAACATTGTAAAACAAAATGTAACAAATAAATACGTAGATAAACATTTACTGAATTGTTAATTATTAAAACAAATCATACACCAGCAACTTGGTGGTAAAACTTAAAAATTAACAGGAATTACAATTTAAGTGTAAATCTTTTTAATGCAGCAACAAATTGGTTAAAACGTAAACAGGAATTACAATTCCAGTATATAATGTATTTAGCATATATACATAAAACTGAATTGAATAGATCGGCCCCATTGTCCCCGATACTCGATCCAGCTATTTGAGTCAGTATCGACCCGATATCCGATCCGGTATCGGTGCATCCCTTCTTAAAAAATTACTCAAACTGATTTAATCAATTATCAAGATTGTTGGCGATTAATTTAATAGTTGACAACTAATCGATTAATCTTTGCAGCTCTAAACTGAAGTGCTGTGGTGTTGATGATTTTTTAATCTGGTTTTGGATTCATCATTAATTCCATAAAATGTATTGGAACAGTTTTCAATACTACATGTTTGTGTAAACAACAGGGTTGCCAGTTAAGTAGGTACACGTACTGTAGTTTAAATTAATGCAGTCTAATACAACAGTCCTGCAATAAAAATAATAAATAAATAAATGCTACCTGTATGAAGGTTATAATGTTTTGTTGGAATACTTTTAGAGAGGCATTGATTTGATTTTATGAATAATTTGGAGGCTGCAGTTTGGTTGAATTCTATTGAGGTGTTTCTAATATTTTGTCCACCTCATTTATATCAATAAGAGCAGCTAAATACTAGAAATTACACCACAAACTACAGCATCAAAAATCACCTATAAAGTCGGGCAAACTCCTCAATTTCAAGAAAACTGAACACATAACCTTCACATAGGTAGCATCTATTGTTTCATCAGACTACATTAGTTTTTACCAAGGTGTACTTAAACTCATTGGACTCATAATATAATCACACTTGTATGTATGGCTATGTTATAAATAAGTGTATTTGTACTGTGTACATGTGTGTGTGTGTGTTTGAATGTGTATAAATTATGATGTTTGTCCTTCTTCATCTTCCAGGTTGTAAGATTAAGGCCTTGCGTGCCAAAACAAATACCTATATAAAGACTCCAGTCAGAGGTGAGGAGCCAGTGTTCATCGTGACGGGACGCAGAGAGGATGTGGAGATGGCCAAGCGTGAAATTGTCTCTGCGGCGGAGCATTTCTCTATGATCCGGGCGTCCCGCTGCAAAGCTGGAGGGCCTGGAGGAGGAGGTGGTGGAACCAGCGGCGCCAGCGGCAGCGGCGCTCTTCCTGGACCACCACACTTACCTGGACAGACCACCATACAGGTACAGAAACCCCTGTGGCTTAGTGTGTCATGCCGGGTTTTTGTTTTACTCTGCCGGGTAACAAAGAGATAACTGGATGTTAGATGTATAACATTTGTTTAAAAAAAAAAAAAAACAAGAACTCTGTCCTCTCTCCTGTAGTTGCATTAAAGTATTTTTTCTCTTGTCACCGATCCAGGTGAGAGTGCCCTACCGAGTAGTTGGTTTAGTTGTTGGACCAAAGGGAGCAACTATCAAGCGCATCCAGCAGCAGACTCACACCTACATCGTGACACCCAGTCGAGAGAAAGACCCGGTGTTCGAGGTGACCGGCATGCCGGAGAACGTGGACCGAGCGAGGGAGGAGATCGAGACCCACATCACCCTGCGAACTGGAACCTTCGTGGACCTGCAGGGAGACAATGACTTCCACTCCAACGGCACTGACGTCAGTCTAGAAGGCCTGGGCGCCCTGAGCGGAGGGCTGGGGTCGTCTCTGTGGTCCAGGGCTTCTGGCCACCATTCTGCCCCCCCACCTCCTCCTCCTCCTCCTCAATCCTCCCCACCTCCTCCTCCTATCCCCATGTCCATGCACCACTCCTCCGGCCGGAAGATGTCCTCCTCGGTAGCCTATCACACGCACAACGGCGGGATGAGCTCAGACAACTTCAGCACCACTCGCAAGGCCAACGAGGGCGGCAGCCCCACTAGCCCCTTTAGCACCGGCTCCAGCAGTGCTGGAGGAGGAGGATTCACTTTTGGGGGCGACTCCACCCCAGGGCTGCCCTCCTCAGAGGAACTGGGCTTCGAGTTCAGTGCCGCCAACATCTGGGCACCTTTCGTCAACGGTGGAACGGGCAATAAGACGGCCGGCTCCTCCCAGCAGCAGCAGCAGCAGCAGCAGCAGCAGCCTCTACGTCGGAACAGCAGCGGCCTCAGCGGCGGCGCCATCACTCCACGATTGTCTCCAACTCTGCCTCAGGACACAGGCGTGGTCCTGGATCACCCGTTAGCTCGTCGCGCACAGAGCGACCCCCTCAGCACTCTCTCCTGGCTACAGTCCGGCAGCGCGGGAGGCAGCTCCTTCTCCGGAGCGTCCAGCTCCAGCTCCGGCGGCTCGTCGACCGGTTACTCCTCCTGCTCGGCCTCCTCCCTGCCCGGCGGCTCACCCACTGACTCCGAGGGCGGCGGCAGCGGCGTGGGCCTCAGCTCCGGGATGCTGAGCCGGCTGAAAGGCGGCCCCGGCCCCGGGGTGGCGGGCCTGGTCGGCGTCGGCCCCGGGATCAACAGGGACTGCTTTGTGTGTTTCGAGAGCGAGGTGACAGCAGCCCTGGTGCCTTGTGGCCACAATCTGTTCTGCATGGAGTGCGCCGGGCAAATCTGCCAGTCAGCTGAGCCGGAGTGCCCCGTCTGCCACACCCCCACCACACAGTGCATCCGCATCTTCTCCTAATGCCCCGGCAGGGGGGTGGGGCGGGGGGGTAACATATGAGGGGGGCACGACGAAGACGGAGTGGGGCACCAGCTGTGGCGGAGGCAATAGAAGGATTCACACTAATGACTTTCACACACACATGATGGACCATAATAAATGCATAATAGAGATGATGATACTATACGGATGTTGATTTATTGCTGATAGCTGTCAAGATGAATAATAACAATAATAATAATAATAATAATAATAATAATAATAATTAAAATGACTTATTTTCAGAGTGAAGTTAATTGAAACTGGTCTGCAGACAGTTGGGGGCTCAGACAGTCTCTCAGTGGTGAACTTATGGAAGGAAACTAGTGTCTTATCTCTCTTCAGGCCTTCATTTTGACCCGGAGCAGCCTGCGCACCGCCGGCTGCCGGTCTGTCTCGACATTTCTTCATTCGGGCTTCTTCAGATCTCTGCCTGCTTTCTCTCTCACAGCCTTTCCTTTTGACACTTTTGTACTTAACAGATATTTTTCGATGAAGCTGTCAATGAGGCCTGCACTTTTCTACTCCTTATTTTAATGTTCTTGACAGGACGCAAAACCGTTCCAACAAAGCCCCCCCCACTTCCTTTCTCCTCTTGCTCTCACTCATGCTGTTGTTTGTGACATGAAGCGGCGGGGGTTGCTATTTTTCTGTAAGCTTGGAACTTTTTTTTTTTTTTTTTTTAAAGGTCCGCACGTAGTCAGGCACCTATCAGAACAATACGCCCGAGGTACCTCGTGGGATGACTTCCTGTTTCTCGTTGCCACAAAAATTAGCCATCAGTAATGCCAAATGAATGCTATTAATAGATTCTTGATCAAATTCAATAACATGTCGGATGAATTTGGATGCCCCACATTTCAAATGTGGCTGCTACATTAATTCACATTAATGATCCTTTTAATAAGTCAGAAACGTACCATTAGTGATACTGTAGGAATGTGTCTGAGGTCAGTTCTCTGTACGTTTGGGCTGCCTGACAATCCCTTTACATCTCTCGCTCTCTCTTGTAAGTGTGCGTAAATAATGCCCACTCATGCTGTTTTCACATCGGCGTCATTACGTGTCCTCACCATAAGGAGGTCTGGTTTCTGTCCTGCTGCCCCTCTCCTTCACTTCACTGTTCACTCTCTCAGTCTTACAGGAAGGCTTTGCTCTGATCCATCCACGCCAGGACACTTTCCTCCTCTCACATCCCGTCTGTTACACTCAGATCGGCTTGTTTAGCGTTTTTTTCTACTAGTTTTTGACTCGTGACTGTCAAAGTGTGTGGCTCGCAGACATATTTTGAACTCTAGGATAAGATAGGGCTTTTCTGATGTCACACGTGAATGTTTTTTCCAATAAGGTTACGGAGAGGCGGCTTCTCTTCCCACATGAAACAATAACAAGGGGCTCGATTGAACCTTTTTTTTTTTTTCATGCACTGTAACTCCCGGCCCCTCTAAAAAGGAAAAAAAAAAAGAAACAGCTCTTACTGTTTTTTGTTTTGGTAGTTTTGGTCTTCCACCCCACTCTCACAGCAAAGCTGTATGGCACTCTCTCAGATGACAAACGGTCGTACCCATATGGCGCTGTACTCCTGGCCAAATGTGGTGCACTATATGGTTAGTTGTTTGAGCTTTGTCCTATGTTTTCATAGCATTACTGAGTAACTCCCGACGAGGCGGTTGCATCCTGTTTTGTGTTAGTGGTTTTTAAAGAATTCAGTGTGAGTTTGCAGTAACTGCCTCCTATAGTGTTAATACTGTACGTATGATTTGGGCGATGTCGGTGCGATGGTACACAGTTGCCGTTAATGGCCCTTTTTGAACATGCATGGAATCAGCTCATAGAATGAGACAAGCCATGATATAAGAATTAAAACGACACACCTAATTCTCAAGGG
Organism: Sebastolobus alascanus; assembly: GCA_916701645.2. Taxonomy (NCBI): domain Eukaryota; kingdom Metazoa; phylum Chordata; class Actinopteri; order Perciformes; family Sebastidae; genus Sebastolobus; species Sebastolobus alascanus. The sequence goes on from CAKAOJ020000195.1 coordinate 576,787, forward strand.
CTTCCTCTGACTGCACAGACACATGTTCACATTTTCAGGCTCACTCGCAGTAGGTAGAACTTGTCCTTTATGGCAGCTAGTAGCTAGGTCATCCAGGGCTTCCAGACACTCTTTTGTGTTCAAATCCCAGCAGCTGCAGAATGTTTTGCTTCTTGCTTTTTTTTTTAAATTATGTTTTCTAACTGTCCCTACACAGTCATCACATTCGGATCCTGTCAATAGAGCGTAGGGCATTGCAGTCACAGTGTGTCCTCCTCTCTGGACGTAGTCTCAGATCAGGACGGGTTGTAGGGTTTATAATATCAAGGGAAAAAAAGGGTAACTCTACTTGAGTAAATAATTGGCGAGAATGGGCAGTTGCTGCTGTGCTTTGGTGCTCCAGCCAGTATGATGTTAACTTATTTGCTGTCTGACTGTTCGTTTGCTTACTTTAGGTGACGAGGGCAGCAGCTGCACAGAGGAATCTAATAAGCCGCTGTCCTGGTTGAGCGCAGCAGTGCACTAATTCATGTGTCCACACGTGTAGGAAAAAATCTGCCCAGGAGCTAAACCGGTAGTCTTTGTGAAGACTATCCCATGGTGCTTTGGTGCAACTCCCTACTGAAACGCGGCGATGAACAAACCCAGTTGGTAGTGGGAGGCCTCTTAGTTCAACCCACCCCCCTCGTCGGGCTCTGATGTCAAACGTCGCATTATTTGTGCGCACTCGGAACAGATGCGGGGCCGCGAGCGCGTCCGAACGAACAGATCAGTCGTGACTGTCACGCGAGTCTGTTGAGGCCAATCTTAAAGCCGTTTTTCAAACTGTCCAAGTCGACATGTTAAAGGAATTAAAACGTGTTGTATTTGCCAGACGGGTCTAATGTAAATCCTGGTGTAGCACCGGGATGTTTCTGGCCAATGAGAGAATGTTAGGGTTTAATGTACAGTAGTTTCATTGTTAAAAAGGTACAAAGTTTTTCAGATTGACTGCTGATTTTTATTTTTTTTAGCCAAACTCATCCCCTCCCCCATTTCCTTCCTAAAGGTTTGAAAACAGGGTTTCCTGAGGCATGCTAGCCAGTGACCTCTGACCTTTTTTGTGATTAGAGAGGGGGGATGCGAAGAGGGCCATGCCAGTAAGGGGTGACAGACACCCCTCAAGTCGCCGCTCTCCTATTTTTTGCTTTAATTCTCTTTGTATGCAGAACCAAAATGTAAAACGTCGGCAAACTAGGTTTCAGGCCTGACCTGTGTGTGTATATACCCTGAATACAATCATTGGGATCTTGTTTTCAAAAGCAAAATGACTTAATTGAAGATAAGTGTAGTTTCTAAAGAACATGTATCATTATTTGTAAGTTAACCATCTGCATGTCTTCAAGCCACCTGGCATTAGCTAATAATTTTTAAGATAAAAAAAAGACTTTTTACACATTTTATTTTTTACAATTTATTTGCTTACCTAAATATCCCAGACAATAATGTGACCCTTTTTATTACTTCAAATTTATTTTTATTTTCCATTTTTTTATTTTCCTTATTTCCTGTGTACTACATATAGGCAATTTATAACAAAATGAGAAAATTATTAAAGAAATTTTAAAATTGAAATATATTTTATTTGAAAGTTTATGGACCTTTTAACCGTGAGCCGGAAAAATTGTATAATCGTATAATTTGAACTGACTTGACGGTTATGAGAAATGTATCAAGAGTTTTATTTTTTATGCTTCTTTAATAAAGTCTTGTTTTTGGTTTCATTTTTTTACTGTAAAATAAGAACTTGTGTCTGGTGTCTTCATTTCAGTTCTGTTCAGAGTGGAATGTGCAGCAGACTGGAGCAGCCACCACAAGGTGGCAGTAAAGACACACCTGCAGTGGACAACGCATGGAAAATGGTGGGACTGAAATCTGCAGCTTCAGGTGTGTTAATCTGTTTGTAAATCGGAGACATTTTTTAATTCCATAGAAAATCAATAGAACATTTGGACGGGCGTTGATCTAACACTTCAGTATATTTAGGTGTAGCTGTTTTAATGTTAAATCTTTTAACAAATTTTTCAGGAAAAAAATGCCAAATGTTTAGGTTCCAGCTTCTAAAATGTTAGGACTTGCTGCTTTTCCTTGTCTTACATTATAGTAAACTATATATTTGGGGGTTTTGGACTGTTGTTGGAAATTTAAAAAAAGTTGTGAGACATTTTTCACTATTTTCTGACATTTTATAGTCCAAATGTTACGCAAGCAGTACATTACATTATTTGTCAGATTAATTGATGAAGAAAATAATCTTTAGTTGCAGCCCCAAATCAAATGTAGGCTCACCAGCAGCAGACACTGTACACCATGGGTAGGCAACCTTAGGCTTGAATACTTTTTTCACTTTGTTTGTCATATTATACTACAACTTTTCGACATACTGTACTATGACTTTTTATCACTTTTTTCGACATACTATACTGACTTTTTAATGAATATTTTTATGGCACACTACACTGACTTTTATGACATACTATACGTTTATATAAATTTTAGGGCGTACTATGGTGTGATTTTTTTTAAGTCTTTTTCGACATACTATACTATGTTTTTGTTTTTGACATACTATACTGTGGCTTTTTTTCGACATACTATACTAGGGCTGCACAATTAATCGAATATTAATCGCGATCACGATTTTGGCTTCCCACAATTAAATGAACATGATCGCTACGATATTGGCGTTTATAATACGTGCTCCGCTCATAGAAAACTCCGCTGCATAAATCAAGCGTTTCCTAAACTATCAGCTAGAGATGCACCATCAATCAGCAACCGATTGAAGCTGGATGGTTTTCACCATATGCTCATATATCTGTTGTTTTTTTTGCCGGTCAGACACACGTGCAGCCACCACATGATGGTTTTACGTCGGCACACAGTCCGACCATCGCTGCTCTCTCTCTCCCTCGCTCGTTGAGCCGACGAGGAGGAGCAAACTTTGAATGCCTTGTGTTTTACAAACAGCAACCAACAACGGTTACGTATTATACCTTTAAGAACAACTAACTTAATCAGACTCTTATTATATTGTAATTCATTCCTATGATGCTGCTCAGAGTAATCACAGTGACCGCCTCGTCTGCCGAACGGAGCTAGCCGATACACAGCTCCGCTATGGTGCTTATGGTGCGTTGACAGTCTACTAAGTAAAATGAGTATTGGGCGATGGTAGATCATAACGCTATCATGATGCGTACATATGTAATCTTGTAAAATTAAGTTTTTGGCGAGAAACTTGAATAGATCCGGTTGTTTGAAGGAGATGTTTTCACAGCAATATAAAATAGATGATAGAGAAAAAATTATGACCTGTTTAACTTCCTAACACTATCACTAAGCAGCTTATAATATATAATTAAAACTACTAATTCCAAGATTTTTTTTTATCAATAAAAATAAAATAATTTATTTCCTAATCATTTGAATTGTGTGTTTTTATATAAATAACCACTATAGATGACAATAACAAAGTAAAAGGATAACATTTAGAGTTTTTGAGGGTTGGAATTTAGCACAACATTGAACCGAAAGCAGCACTCTGTTTATTTAAATGTGAATTTGCAATAAAAATATTTTGTCCCTAAAATCTAGGAATAATTGTGATAAATAATCGTGATCTCAATACTGATCAAAATAATCATGATTAGCATTTTGGCCATAATCGTGCAGCCCTATACTATACTATTACTTTTTTTATGATTTTTTTTACACACTATACTGTGACTACTTTATCACGTTTTTCCGACATACTATACTATGACTTTTTTTAAATTTTTTTAATTTTTTCCACATACTATACTATGTCTTATTTTTACCATATACTATAACTTTTTTATGACTTTTTTCAACGTAAGAGACTAAGACATTTTTTTTTTAATGTGTTTGACATACTGTACTATGACGTTTTCCAAGATACTATGACTTTTCAATGATTTTTTTTTCTGCATACTATACTATGACTTTTTTGTGACATACTTTACTATGACTTTTTATTTTTTGGACATACTATTACTATGCCTTTCTTTCACCGTACTATACTATGACTTTTTTTTGACATACTATAATATGACTTTTTTGTGACATACTATACTATGACATTTTTTCACGAAAATTTTCGACATACTATACTATGACTTTTTTTCATCTCGAAAAAAAAGTCATTGTATAGTATGTCGGAAAAGTCATAGCATAGTATGTCGAAAAAAATAAAAAGTCATAGTATAGTATTTCGAAAAAATAAAGTCATAGTATAGTATGTCGAAAATTTTCATTAAAAAAAGTCATAGTATAGTATGCTGAAAATTGTCATAAAAAGAAGTCATAGTACAGTATGTCGAAAATCTTATGATAAAAAGTCATAGAACAGTATGTAAAAATCTTTCTGAAAAAAATGTCATAGTATAGTATGTCGAAAATTTTGATGAAAAAAAGTCATAGTATAATATGCCGAAAATTTTATTAAAAAAAGTCATAGTACAGTATGTCGAAAATTTTATGAAAAAAAAGTCATAGTACAGTTTGTCAAAAATGTTCATTAAAAAAAGTCATGGTACAGTATGTCGAAAATTTTATAAGAAGTCATAGTACAGTATGTCGAAATTTTTCTGAAAAAAATGTTATAGTATAATATATTGTCGAAAATTTTGATGAAAAAAAGTCATAGAATAGTATGTCGAAAAATTGATGAAAAAAAAGTCATAGTATAGTATGTAGAAAATTTTGATGAAAAAAAGTCTTAGTATAGTATGTCGAAGATTTTATGAAAAAAGTCATAGTATAGTATGTCGAAAATGTTATGAAAAAAGGTCTTAGTATAGTATGTCGAAGATTTTATGAAAAAAAAGTCATAGCATAGTATGTTGAAAATTTCATGAAAAAAAAGTCATAGTATAGTATGTTGAACATTTTATGAAAAAAAGTCATAGTATAGTATGTCGAAGATTTTATGAAAAAAAGTCATAGTATAGTATGTGGAAAATTTTATGAAAAAAAGTCATAGTGTAATATGTCGAAAATGTTATGATAAAAAGTCATAGTACAGTATGTCGAAAATTTCCATTAAAAAAAAGTCATAGTATAGTATGTCGAAAATTGTATGAAAAAAAAGTCATAGTACATGTCTCAAATTTCATGAAAAAAAGTCATAGTAGAGTTTGTGGAAAATTTCATGAAAAAAGTCATAGTACAGTATGTCTAAATTTTTCTGAAAAAAATGCCATAGTATATTATGTCGAAAATTTTCATGAAAAAAAGTCATAGTATAGTATGTCGAAAATTTTATGAAAAAAAAGTCATAGTGTAGTATGTTGAAATTTTATGAAAAAAAGTCATAGTATAGTATGTCGAAAATTTTGATGAAAAAATGTCATAGTATAGAATGTCGAAAATTTTAATGGAAAAATGTCATAGTATAGTATGTAGAAAATTTTAAGAAAAAGTCAGTATGGTGTGTCGAAAATGATATGAAAAAAAACATTACAGTATAGTATGATGAACATTTTATGAAAAAAATGTCATAGTATAGTATGTTGAAAATTTTGATGAAAAAAAGTCAATGTATAGTATGTCGAAAATTTTATGAAAAAAAGTCATAGTATAGTATGTCGCAAATTTCATTAAAAAAAGTCATAGTGTAGTATGTCGCAAATTTCATGAAAAAAAGGCATAGTACAGTATGTTGAAAATTTTATGAAAAAAAAGTCATAGTATAGTATGTTGAAAATTTTATAAAAAAAAAGTTGTAGTATAGTATGTTGAAAATGTTATGAAAAAAAGTCATAGTATAGTATGTCGAAGATTTTATGAAAAAAAAGTCATAGTATAGTTTGTGGAAAATTTTATGAAAAAAAGTCATAGTGTAATATGTCGAAAATTTTATGGTGAAAAGTCACAGTACAGTATGTCGAAAATGTTATGAAAAAAAGTCATAGTACAGTATGTCGAAAATTTTCATTAAAGAAAGTATAGTATGTCGAAAATTTTTGTAAAAACAAGTCATAGTATAGTATGTCGAAAATTTTATGAAAAAAAAGTCATAGTACAGTATGTCGAAAATTTTATAAGTCATAGTACAGTATGTCAAAATTTTTCTGAAAAAAATGTCATAGTATATTATGTCGAAAATTTTGATGAAAAAAAGTCATATAGTATGTCGAAAATTTTTATGAAAAAAAAGTGATAGTATAGTATGTTGAAAATTTTATAAAAAAAAGTCATAGTATAATATGTCGCAAATTTGATGAAAAAAAGTCATAGTATATTATGTCCAAAAGTTTAATGAAAAAAAGTCATAGTATAGTATGTCGAAAATGTTCAATAAAGAAAGTCATAGTATAGTATGTCGAAAATTTTCGTAAAAAGAAGTCATAGTAGAGTATGTGGAACATTTTAATCAAAACAAAATTAATCTACATACTATACTATGCCTTTTTTCATGAAAATTTTCGACATTCTATACTATGACATTTTTTCATGAAAATTTTCGACATTCTATACTATGACATTTTTTCATGAAAATTTTCGACATACTATAGTATGACTTTTTTTTTTTCATGAAAATTTTCGACGAGTTTTTTTTCCACCAAATTAATCTACATACTATACTATGACGTTTTTCATGAAAATTTTCGACATTCTATACTATGATTTCTTTTCATGAACATTTTCGACATATTAAAATTTTCATGAAAAAAAGTCATACTATAGTATGACTTTTTTTTTTCATGAAAATTTTCGACGAGTTTTTTTTCAACAAAATGAATCTACATACTATTCTATGACGTTTTTCATGAACATTTTCGACACTATACTATGACTTTTTTTCATGAAAATTTTCGACATGAGATTTCTTTCCACAAAATTAATCTACATACTATACTATTATGTTTTTCATGAAAATTTTCGACATTCTATACTATGACATTTTTTCATGAAAATTTTCGACATACTATAGTATGACTTTTTTTTTTTCATGAAAATTTTCGACATGACTTTTTTTCCACAAAATTAATCTACATGCTATACTATGACGTTTTTCATGAAAATTTTCGACATTCTATACTATGACTTTTTTTCATGAAAATTTTCGACATTAAAATTTTCATGAAAAAAAAAGTCATACTATAGTATGACTTTTTTTTTTCATGAAAATTTTCGACGAGATTTCTTTCCACAAAATTAATCTACATACTATACTATTATGTTTTTCATGAAAATTTGCGACATTCTATACTATGACATTTTTTCATGAAAATTTTCGACATACTATAGTATGACTTTTTTGTTTTCATGAAAATTTTCGACATGAGATTTCTTTCCACAAAATTAATCTACATACTATACTATTATGTTTTTCATGAAAATTTTCGACATTCTATACTATGACATTTTTTCATGAAAATTTTCGACATTAAAATTGTCATGTAAAAAAAAGTCATACTATAGTATGAATTTTTTTTTTTCATGAAAATTTTCGACATTAGTTTTTTTTTCACAAAATTAATCTACATACTACACTATTGTTTTTCATGAAAATTTTCGACATTCTATACTATGACATTTTTTCGACATACTATATAGTATGATTTTTTTTTTCATGAAAATTTTCGACGAGTTTTTTTTCCACAAAATGAATCTACATACTACACTATTATGTTTTTCATGAAAATTTTCGACATTCTATACTCTGACATTTTTTCATGAAAATTTTCGACATACTATAGTATGTCTTTTTTTTTCATGAAAATCTTCGACATTTTAAACTGAGTTTTTTTTTCCACAAAATTAATCTACATACTATACTATTATGTTTTTCATGAAAATTTTCGACATTCTATACTATGACATTTTTTCATGAAAATTTTCGACATACTATAGTATGACTTTTTTTTTTTCATGAAAATTTCGACATGACTTTTTTTCCACAAAATTAATCTACATGCTATACTATGACGTTTTTCATGAAAATTTTCAACATTCTATACTATGACTTTTTTTCATGAAAATTTTCGACATTAAAATTTTCATGAAAAAAAAAGTCATACTATAGTATGACTTTTTTTTTTTTTCATGAAAATTTTGGAAAAAAAAGTCATACTATAGTATGACTTTTTTGTTTTCATGAAAATTTTCGACATGAGATTTCTTTCCACAAAATTAATCTACATACTATACTATTATGTTTTTCATGAAAATTTTCGACATTCTATACTATGACATTTTTTCATGAAAATTTTCGACATTAAAATTGTCATGTAAAAAAAAGTCATACTATAGTATGAATTTTTTTTTTTCATGAAAATTTTCGACATTAGTTTTTTTTTCACAAAATTAATCTACATACTACACTATTGTTTTTCATGAAAATTTTCGACATTCTATACTATGACATTTTTTCGACATACTATATAGTATGACTTTTTTTTTCATGAAAATTTTCGACGAGTTTTTTTTCCACAAAATGAATCTACATACTACACTATTATGTTTTTCATGAAAATTTTCGACATTCTATACTCTGACATTTTTTCATGAAAATTTTCGACATACTATAGTGTCTTTTTTTTTCATGAAAATCTTCGACATTTTAAACTGAGTTTTTTTTTCAACAAAATGAATCTACATACTATACTATAATGTTGTTCATGAAAATTTTCGACATTCTATACTATGACATTTTTTCATGAAAATTTTCGACATGATTTTTTTTTCCACAAAATTAATCTACATACTATACTATTATGTTTTTCATGAAAATTTTCGACATTCTATACTATGACATTTTTCATGAAAATTTTCGACATATTAAAATTTTCATGAAAAAAAAAGTCATACTATAGTATGACTTTTTTTTTTTCATGAAAATTTTCGACATGAGTTTTTTTTTCCACAAAATGAATCTACATACTATACTATGTTTTTCATGAAAATTTTTGACAATCTATACTATGACATTTTTTCATGAACATTTTCGACATACTATAGTATGACTTTTTTTTTTCATGTAAATTTTCGACATGAGTTTTTTTCCCACAAAATGAATCTACATACTATACTATGTTTTTCATGAAAATTTTCGACATTCTATACTATGACATTTTTCATGAAAATTTTCGACATATTAAAATTTTCATGAAAAAAAAAGTCATACTATAGTATGACTTTTTTTTTCATGAAAATTTTCGACATGACTTTTTTTTTCCACAAAATGAATCTACATACTATACTATTATGTTTTTCATGAAAATTTTCGACATTCTGTAGTATGACATTTTTTCATGAAAATTTTCGACATTAAAATTTTCATGAAAAAAAAAGTCATACTATAGTATGACTTTTTTTTTCATGAAAATTTTCGACGAGTTTTTTTTCCACAAAATTAATCTACATACTATACTATTATGTTTTTCATGAAAATTTTCGAGATTCTACACTATGACATTTTTTCATGAAAATTTTAGACATACTATAGTATGACTTTTTTTTTCATGAAAATTTTCGACATGACTTTTTTTCCACAAAATTAATCTACATGCTATACTATGACGTTTTTCATGAAAATTTTCGACATTCTATACTATGACTTTTTTTCATGAAAAAAAAGTCATACTATAGTATGACTTTTTTTTTTTTTCATGAAAATTTTGAAAAAAAGTCATACTATAGTATGACTTTTTTTTTTCATGAAAATTTTCGACGTGAGTTTTCTTTCAACAAAATGAATCTACATACTATACTATGACGTTTTCCATGAACATTTTCGACATTCCATACTATGACATTATTTCATGAACATTTTCGACATACTATAGTATGACTTTTTTTTTCATGAAAATTTTCGACGAGTTTTTTTTCCACAAAATTAATCTACATGCTATACTATGACGTATTTCATGAAAATTTTCAACATTATATACCATGACATTTTTTCATGAAAATTTTCGACATACTATAATATGACTTTTTTTTTTTCATGAAAATTTTCGACATGAGTTTTTTTCCACAAAATTAATCTACATGCTATACTATAATGTTTTTCATGAAAATTTTCGACATTCTATACTGACATTTTTTCATGAAAATTTTCGACATATTAAAATTTTCATGAAAAAAAGTCTATAGTATGACTTTTTTTTTCATGAAAATTTTCGACATGAGTTTTTTTTCCACAAAATTAATCTACATACTATACTATTGTTTTTCATGAAAATTTTCGACATTCTATACTATGACATTTTTTCATGAAAATTTTAGACATACTATAGTATGACTTTTTTTCATGAAAATTTTTCGACATGACTTTTTTCCACAAATTAATCTACTGCTATACAATGACGTTTTTATGAAAAATTTCGACATTCTATACTATGACTTTTTTTCATGAAAATTTTCGACATTAAAATTTTCAAAAAATTACATATTCTATAAAATTTTCATGAAAATTTTGACATTTTTATGACAATTTTTCAAACTATTTTGAAACTATAGTATGACTTTTTTTCATGAAAATTTTCGACGAGTTTTTTTCACAAAATATCTATATATATTATTTTTTCATGAAAATTTTCGACTCTATACATGACATTTTTCATGAAAATTTTCGCTATTTTTAATTATTTTTTTTTCATAAAATTTTGAATTTTCACAATTTCTAAAATTTTCATATAATTTTCATAAAGCTTTTTATGATTTTCTTAAAATTTTGAAAAAGTCATCTATATATGATTTTTTTTATATTTTCAGATTTTTTCAAAAATAATCTACATACTTTTTTCAAAATTTTCGATTCTACTTGAATTTTTTCATGAAAATTTACATACTATAGTATGATTTTTTAAATTTGATTTTTTTCAAAAATTAATCACATCTATATTTTCATGAAATTCGACATATTGACATTTTTTCATGAAAATTTTAGACATACTATAGTATGACTTTTTTTTTCATGAAAATTTTCGACATGACTTTTTTTCCACAAAATTAATCTACATGCTATACTATGACGTTTTTCATGAAAATTTTCGACATTCTGTACTATGACATTTCTTCATGAAAATTTTCGACATATAATTTTCATGAAAAAAAAGTCATACTATGACTTTTTTTTTTCATGAAAATTTTCGACTTGAGTTTTCTTTCAACAAAATGAATCTACATACTATACTATGACGTTTTCCATGAACATTTTCGACATTCCATACTATGACATTTTTTCATGAACATTTTCGACATACTATAGTATGACTTTTTTTTTCATGAAAATTTTCGACATGAGTTTTTTTTCCACAAAATTAATCTACATGCTATACTATGACGTATTTCATGAAAATTTTCAACATTATATACCATGACATTTTTTCATGAAAATTTTCGACATACTATAATATGACTTTTTTTTTTTCATGAAAATTTTCGACATGAGTTTTTTTTCCACAAAAATGAATTACATACTATACTATAATGTTTTTCATGAAAATTTTCGACATTCTATACTATGACATTTTTTCATGAAAATTTTCGACATATTAAAATTTTCATGAAAAAGAAAGTCATACTATAGTATGACTTTTTTTTTTTTTTCATGAAAATTTTGGGGGAAAAAAAGTCATACTATAGTATGAGTTTTTTTTTTCATGAAAATTTTCGACATGAGTTTTTTTTCCACAAAATTAATCTACATACTACACTATTATGTTTTTCATGAAAAGTTTCGACATTCTATACCATGACATTTTTTCATGAAAATTTTCGCCATATTAAAATTTTCATGAAAAAAAGTCATACTATAGTATGACTTTTTTTTTTTCATGAAAATTTTCGACATGATTTTTTTTTTCCACAAAATTAATCTACATACTATACTATTATGTTTTTCATGAAAATTTTCGACATTCTATATATGAATTTTTCATAAAATATTCGACATTAATTTTCATGAAAAAAGTCATTTATAGTATGACTTTTTTTTTATATTTTTCATGAAATTTTTTGAAAAAAATTCATACTATAGATGACTTTTTTTTTCATGAAAATTTTCGACATGAGTTTTTTTCACAAAATGACTACATACTATCTTGACGTTTTCATGAAAATTTTCGACATTCTATACTATTTTTTTCAAATTTTCCATCATTATGTTGACTTATTTTTCGAAAATTTACTATGATTTTTTCATCAAAATTTAAATCTACATATGACTTTTTTTTTCATGAAAATTTTCGACAACTTTATCCATAATTTTATCAAAATTTTACTATTATTTTTCATGAAAATATCACATTCTATACTATGACTTTTTTTCATGAAATTAAATAAAATATGACATTTTTTTTCATGAACATTTTGAATAATAGTCTATTATAATGTTTTTTTGATCATGAAAATTTTCGACAATTTTTCTTAAAAAATATCTACATATATTATGACTTTTCATTTATTTTCAAAACATACTATGGATTTTTTCATGAACATTTATATAGAGTTTTTTTTTTATGAAAATTTTACTAGTTTTTTTTTCCACAAAATTAATCTACATACTAACTATTGTTTTTCATGAAAATTTTCGACATTCTATAATAACATTTTTTCATGAAAATTTTCGTCATATTAAATTTTCATGAAAAAAAAAGTCATACTATAGTATGACTTTTTTTTTCATGAAAATTTTGACATGATTTTTTTTAAAATTAATCTACATCTAATACTATGTTTTTCATGAAAATTTTCACTATACTATATTTTTTCATGAAAATTTTCGACACTATATATGACTTTTTTATAAAAAAATAACTTAGTATGACTTTTTTTTTCATGAAAATTTCAATACTTTTTTTTCCACAAAATAATTCATCTATACTATATTTTTTCATGAAAATTTTCGACATTTTAAAATTTTTAAAAATAAATTTATATATAATTTTTAAATTTTATAAAATTTTGGGGAAAAAATCATACTATAGTATGATTTTTTTTTTTTTCTGAAAATTTTTAAAAAAAACATTACTTTCACTATTATTTTTTTCATGAAAATTTGACATTTACTGAATTTTTTAAATTACATATTAAATTTTCATAAAAGACATTATAGTATGACTTTTTTTTTCATAAAATTTTACAATTTTTTTTCACAAAATTAATCTAATCTATACTTTTTTTTTCATGAAAATTTTCGACATTCTATATATGAATTTTATTTTAAAATTTGACATTAATTTTATGAAAAATTTACATTGTATACTTATTTTTCATGAAATTTTCGACATTTTTTCAAAAAAATCATACTATATATTTTTTTTTTTTTCATGAAATTTTAAAAAAATCATACTATAGTATGACTTTTTTTTTCATGAAAATTTTCGACTATTTTTTTCACAAAATAATCTACATCTATACTATGACGTTTTCATGAAATTTTCGACATTCATACTAATTTTTCATGAAATTTTCATACTATAGTATGACTTTTTTTTTTTCGAATTTTACAAATTATTACTTTTTATTTTTCAATTATCAAATGAATTTTTATAATTTCATAATTTTCAAAAAAAAATAATATTATGATTTTTTTTTCATAATTGATTTTTTAAAAGACATTTTTAATTTCATATACATATTCATGAATTTATATTATATTTTATAATTCTTTTTCAAATTATTCAAATATTCATGAAATTTTATATTGACATTTTATAATTTTAATTGACTTTTCTGAAAATTTAATGATTTTTTAAAATTACATAGTTTTTTAAAATTCACTACTATGTTTTTCATGAAAATTTTCGACATATAATTTCATGAAAAAAAAAGCATACTATAGTATGACTTTTTTTTTTAAAATTTTCATGATTTTTTTCACAAAATAATCTACTCTATACTATGACTTTTCATGAAATTTTCGACATTCTACTATGACTTTTTTTCATGAAATTTTCGACATAATTATGAAAATTCTAAATTGACTTTTTTTTATACATTTGTTTTCATGAAAATTTTCGACATTCTGTAGTATGACATTTTTTCATGAAATTTTCGACATATTAAATTTTCATGAAAAAAGTCATACTATAGTATGACTTTTTTTTTCATGAAAATTTTCGACGAGTTTTTTTTCCACAAAATTAATCTACATACTATACTATTATGTTTTTCATGAAAATTTTCGACATTCTATACTATGACATTTTTTCATGAAAATTTTAGACATACTATAGTATGACTTTTTTTTTCATGAAAATTTTCGACATGACTTTTTTTCCACAAAATTAATCTACATGCTATACTATGACGTTTTTCATGAAAATTTTCGACATTCTGTACTATGACTTTTTTTCATGAAAAAAAAAAGTCATACTATAGTATGACTTTTTTTTTCATGAAAATTTTGAAAAAAAGTCATACTATAGTATGACTTTTTTTTTTCATGAAAATTTTCGACGTGTTTTCTTTCAACAAAATGAATCTACATACTATACTATGACGTTTTCCATGAACATTTTCGACATTCCATACTATGACATTTTTTCATGAACATTTTCGACATACTATAGTATGACTTTTTTTTTCATGAAAATTTTCGACATGAGTTTTTTTTCCACAAAATTAATCTACATACTATACTATTGTTTTTCATGAAAATTACCGACATTCTATAGTATGACATTTTTTCATGAAAATTTTCGACATATTAAAATTTTCATGAAAAAAAAAGTCATACTATAGTATGACTTTTTTTTTCATGAAAATTTTCGACATGAGTTTTTTTTCCACAAAATTAATCTACATGCTATACTATGACGTATTTCATGAAAATTTTCAACATTATATACCATGACATTTTTTCATGAAAATTTTCGACATACTATAATATGACTTTTTTTTTTTCATGAAAATTTTCGACATGAGTTTTTTTTCCACAAAATGAATCTACATACTATACTATAATGTTTTTCATGAAAATTTTCGACATTCTATACTATGACATTTTTTCATGAAAATTTTCGACATATTAAAATTTTCATGAAAAATAAAGTCATACTATAGTATGACTTTTTTTTTTTTTTTCATGAAAATTTTGGGGGAAAAAAAGTCATACTATAGTATGAGTTTTTTTTTTCATGAAAATTTTCGACATGAGTTTTTTTTCCACAAAATTAATCTACATACTACACTATTATGTTTTTCATGAAAAGTTTCGACATTCTATACCATGACATTTTTTCATGAAAATTTTCGCCATATTAAAATTTTCATGAAAAAGTCATACTATAGTATGACTTTTTTTTTTTCATGAAAATTTTCGACATGATTTTTTTTTCCACAAAATTAATCTACATACTATACTATTATGTTTTTCATGAAAATTTTCGACATTCTATAGTATGACATTTTTTCATGAAAATTTTCGACATTAAAATTTTCATGAAAAAAAGTCATACTATAGTATGACTTTTTTTTTTTCATGAAAATGTTCGACGAGTTTTTTTTTCCACAAAATGAATCTACATACTATACTATTATGTTTTTCATGAAAATTTTTGACATTCTGTACTATGACATTTCTTCATGAAAATTTTCGACATATTAAAATTTTCATGAAAAAAAAGTCATACTATAGTATGACTTTTTTTTTTTTTTTCATGAAAATTTTGAAAAAAAAGTCATACTATAGTATGACATATTTTCATGAAAATTTTCGACATACTATAGTATGACTTTTTTTTTCATGAAAATTTTCGACATGACTTTTTTTCCACAAAATTAATCTACATGCTATACTATGACGTTTTTCATGAAAATTTTCGACATTCTATACTATGGCTTTTTTCATGAAAAAAAAAAGTCATACTATAGTATGACTTTTTTTTTTTCATGAAAATTTTGAAAAAAAAAGTCATACTATAGTATGACTTTTTTTTTTCATGAAAATTTTCGACGTGAGTTTTCTTTCAACAAAATGAATCTACATACTATACTATGACGTTTTCCATGAACATTTTCGACATTCCATACTATGACATTTTTTCATGAACATTTTCAACATACTATAGTATGACTTTTTTTTTCATGAAAATTTTCGACGAGTTTTTTTTCCACAAAATTAATCTACATGCTATACTATGACGTATTTCATGAAAATGTTCAACATTATATACCATGACATTTTTTCATGAAAATTTTCGACATACTATAATATGACTTTTTTTTTTTCATGAAAATTTTCGACATGAGTTTTTTTTCCACAAAATTAATCTACATACTACACTATTATGTTTTTCATGAAAAGTTTCGACATTCTATACCATGACATTTTTTCATGAAAATTTTCGCCATATTAAAATTTTCATGAAAAAAAGTCATACTATAGTATGAATTTTTTTTTCATGAAAATTTTCGACGAGTTTTTTTTCCACAAAATGAATCTACATACTATACTATAATGTTTTTCATGAAAAGTTTCGACATTCTATACCATGACATTTTTTCATGAAAATTTTTGACATATTAAAATTTTCATGAAAAAAAAAGTCATACTATAGTATGACTTTTTTTTTTTTTTTCATGAAAATTTTGGGGGGAAAAAAGTCATACTATAGTATGAGTTTTTTTTTTCATGAAAATTTTCGACGAGTTTTTTTTCCACAAAATTAATCTACATACTACACTATTATGTTTTTCATGAAAAGTTTCGACATTCTATACCATGACATTTTTTCATGAAAATTTTCGCCATATTAAAATTTTCATGAAAAAAAAAGTCATACTATAGTATGACTTTTTTTTTCATGAAAATTTTCGACATGAGTTTTTTTTCCACAAAATGAATCTACATACTATACTATTATGTTTTTCAGGAAAATTTTCGACATTCTATACTATGACATTTTTTCATGAAAAATTTCGACATTAAAATTTTCATGAAAAAAAGTCATACTATAGTATGACTTTTTTTTTCATGAAAATGTTCGACGAGTTTTTTTTTCCACAAAATGAATCTACATACTATACTATTATGTTTTTCATGAAAATTTTTGACATTCTGTACTATGACATTTCTTCATGAAAATTTTCGACATATTATAATTTTCATGAAAAAAAAGTCATACTATAGTATGACTTTTTTTTTTTTTTCATGAAAATTTTGAAAAAAAAAGTCATACTATAGTATGACTTTTTTTCATGAAAATTTTCAACATGAGTTTTTTTTTCCACAAAATGAATCTACATACTACACTATTATGTTTTTCATGAAAATTTTCGACATTCTATACTGACAATTTTTCATGAAAATTTTCGACATTAAAATTTTCATGAAAAAAAAAGTCATACTATAGTATGACTTTTTTTTTTTCATGAAAATGTTCGACGAGTTTTTTTTTCCACAAAATGAAATTCATACTATACTATTATGTTTTTCATGAAAATTTTCGACATTCTATACTGACAATTTTTCATGAAAATTTTCGACATTAAAATTTTCATGAAAAAAAAAGTCATACTATAGTATGACTTTATTTTTTTTCATGAAAATGTTCGACGAGTTTTTTTTTCCACAAAATGAATCTACATACTATACTATGACGTTTTCCATGAACATTTTCGACATTCCATACTATGACATTTTTTCATGAACATTTTCGACATACTATAGTATGACTTTTTTTTTTCATGTAAATTTTCGACATGAGTTTTTTTTCCACAAAATTAATCTACATACTACACTATTATGTTTTTCATGAAAAGTTTCGACATTCTATACCATGACATTTTTTCATGAAAATTTTCGCCATATTAAAATTTTCATGAAAAAAAAAGTCATACTATAGTATGACTTTTTTTTTCATGAAAATTTTCGACATGAGTTTTTTTTCCACAAAATTAATCTACATACTATACTATTGTTTTTCATGAAAATTTTCGACATTCTATACTATGACATTTTTTCATGAAAATTTTCGACATTAAAATTTTCATGAAAAAAAGTCATACTATAGTATGACTTTTTTTTTCATGAAAATGTTCGACGAGTTTTTTTTTCCACAAAATGAATCTACATACTATACTATTATGTTTTTCATGAAAATTTTCGACATTCTGTACTATGACATTTCTTCATGAAAATTTTAATATGTCGAAAATTTTCATGAAGAAATGTCATAGTACAGAATGTCAAAAATTTTCATGAAAAACATAATAGTATAGTATGTAGATTCATTTTGTGGAAAAAAAAACTCGTCGAACATTTTCATGAAAAAAAAAGTCATACTATAGTATGACTTTTTTTTTTTTTTTTTCATGAAAATTTTGAAAAAAAGTCATACTATAGTATGACTTTTTTTTTCATGAAAATTTTCGACGTGTTTTCTTTCAACAAAATGGATCTACATACTATACTATGACATTTTCCATGAAAATTTTCGACATTCTATACTATGACATTTTTTCATGAACATTTTCGACATACTATCATATGACTTCCTTTTTCATGAAAATTTTCGACGTGAGTTTTCTTTCAACAAAATGAATCTACATACTATACTATTATGTTTTTCATGAAAAGTTTCGACATTCTATACCATGACATTTTTTCATGAAAATTTTCGCCATATTAAAATTTTCATGAAAAAAAAAGTCATACTATAGTATGACTTTTTTTTTCATGAAAATTTTCGACATGAGTTTTTTTTCCACAAAATGAATCTACATACTATACTATAATGTTTTTCATGAAAAGTTTTGACATTCTATACCATGACATTTTTTCATGAAAATTTTCGACATATTAAAATTTTCATGAAAAAAAAAGTCATACTATAGTATGACTTTTTTTTTTTTTTTCATGAAAATTTTGGGGGAAAAAAAGTCATACTATAGTATGAGTTTTTTTTTTCATGAAAATTTTCGACGAGTTTTTTTTCCACAAAATTAATCTACATACTACACTATTATGTTTTTCATGAAAAGTTTCGACATTCTATACCATGACATTTTTTCATGAAAATTTTCGCCATATTAAAATTTCCATGAAAAAAAAATTCATACTATAGTATGACTTTTTTTTTCATGAAAATTTTCGAAATGAGTTTTTTTTCCACAAAATTAATCTACATACTATACTATTATGTTTTTCATGAAAATTTTCGGCATTCTATACTGACAATTTTTCATGAAAATTTTCGACATTAAAAATTTTCATGAAAAAAAAAGTCATACTATAGTTGACTTTTTTTTTTTCATGAAAATGTTCGACGAGGTTTTTTTTTTTTCCACAAAATGAATCTTCATACTATACTATTATGTTTTGTCATGAAAATTTTTGACATTCTGTACTATGTACATTTCTTCATGAAAATTTTCGACATATTAAAATTTTCATGAAAAAAAAGTCATACTTTAGTATGACTTTTTTTTTTTTTTCATGAAAATTTTGAAAAAAAAAAAGTCATACTATAGTATGACTTTTTTCATTGAAAATTTTCAACATGAGTTTTTTTTTCCACAAAATGAATCTACATAGTTACTATTATGTTTTTCATGAAAATTTTCGACATTCTGTACTATGACTTTTTTCATGAAAATTTTGACAATATCTTTTCCAAAATTTCTACATCATACTATTATTTTTTCAAAATTTTCATTCATAATAGAACTTTTTTTCATAAATTTTCGAATTTTTTCAAAAATAATTATATATACTATTTTTTTTCATGAAAATTTTCGACATTCAAATGAATTTTTCATAAATTTTCGACATCATAAAATTTCATGAAAATAAGCATATTTATGACATTTTCATAAAATTTTAAAAAAAAATCATCTATAGTATGACTTTTTTTATTTTTCATGAAAATTTTGAAAAAAAAGTCATACTATAGTATGACTTTTTTTTTCATGAAAATTTTACATGAGTTTTTTTTCCACAAAATGAATCTACATACTATACTATTATGTTTTTCATGAAAATTTTCGACATTTTACTGACATTTCTTCATGAAAATTTTCGATCATATAATTTTCATGAAAAAAGTATTTGCTATGATAATTTTTTTTCATGAAAATTTTCGAAATGAGTTTTTTTCCACAAAAATTAATCTACATACTATATTTTTATGTTTTTAATGAAATTTTACGGCATTCTATACTGACAATTTTTCATGAAAATTTTCGACATTAAAATTTTCATGAAAAAAAAAGTCATACTATAGTATGACTTTTTTTTTTTATGAAAATGTTCGACGAGTTTTTTTTTCCACCAAATGAATCTTCATACTATACTATTATGTTTTTCATGAAAATTTTTGACATTCTGTACTATGCAATTTCTTCATGAAAATTTTCGACATATTAAAATTTACATGAAAAAAAAGTCATACTATAGTATGACTTTTTTTTTTTTTCATGAAATTTTGAAAAAAAAAAAAAAGTCATACTATAGTATGACTTTTTTTTTCATGAAAATTTTCGACGTGAGTTTTCTTTTCAACAAAATGAATCTACATACTATACTATGACGTTTTCCATGAACATTTTCGACATTCCATACTATGAATTTTTTCATGAACATTCTTCGTATGACCTTTTTTTTTTCATGTAAATTTTCGACGCGTTTTTTTTTCACAAAATGAATCTACATACTTAACTATTATGTTTTTCATGAAAATTTTCGACATTCTGTACTATGACATTTCTTCATGAAAATTTTCGAATATAATTTTCATGAAAAAAAAAGTCATACTATAGTATGACTTTTTTTTTTTTTTTTCATGAAAATTTTGAAAAAAGTCATACTATAGTATGAGTTTTTTTTTTCATGAAAATTTTCGACTATTTTTTTTTCATGAAAATTAATCATACTATATTGATTTTTTTTCATGAAAATTTTCGACATTTTCTTAAAAAATGAATTACATTTTTCATGAAATTTTCCATATTAAATTTTCATGATAAATATTGACATATTTAGTATATTTTTTTTTCATGAAAATTTTCGATGAGTTTTTTTTCCACAAAATTAATCTACATATAATATTATTTTCATGAAAATTTTCGCATTCTATAAAATTTTCATGAAAATTTTCACATTAAAATTATATATTTCAGAACATACTATAGTATGACTTTTTTTTTTCATGAAAATTTTCGACATTTTTTTCACAAAATAATCAACTATACTATTTTTTTTTCATGAAAATTTTCGACATTTTTTCATTTCTCAAAAATTATCACATATTATAAATTTTCTGAAAAATCATACTATATATGACATTTTTTAATTTTCATAAAATTTTGAAAAAAAAAAGTCATACTATAGTATGACTTTTTTTTTTCATAAAATTTTCATGAATTTTTTTCACAAAATGATCTACATATATACTATGATTTTTCATGAAAATTTTCGACATTCTAATATGACATTTTTTCATGAACATTTTATGATTTTTTATATAATTTTCATGAATTTTCACAAAATAAAATCATACTATAGTATGATTTTCTTTTCATGAAATTTTCAGAAAATTTTGAAAAATCTATATATGACTTTTTTTTTCATGAAAATTTTCGACTGTTTTTTTTTCACAAAATGAATTCATACATACTATTGACTTTTCCATGAAAATTTTCGACATCATATTTTTTTTCATGAACATTTACTATTTTAAATTTCGAATTTTGAAAAAATCGACATATATATTTCTTAAAAATTTTCGAGTGATTTTTTTCAAAAAATTTCTACATATATATATATTTTCATGAAAATTTTCGACATTCATACTGACATTTTTCATGAACATTTTCGACATACTATAGTATGACTTTTTTTTTCATGAAAATTTTCACATGATTTTTTTTCCACAAAATGACTTTTATGTTTTCGAAATGACAGTACTATATATGACTTTTTTTTCATGAAATTTGACATGAGTTTTTTTCACAAAATAATCTACATCTATACTATAGTTTTCATGAAAATTTTCGACATTCTTACTGACATTTTTCATGAAATTTTCGACATATCTATAGTATGACTTTTTTTCATGAAAATTTTGAGTCATACTATAGTATATTTTTTTCATGAAAATTTTCGACATTCTATTCATACTTTTTTCATGAAATTTTCGAATTAAAATTTATGAAATTTGCATACTATATATGACTTTTTTTTTCATGAAAATTTTCGACATGATTTTTTTCCACAAAATAATCTACATCTATACTATAGTTTTTCATGAAATTGAATTTATATGATTTTTCATGAAAATTTTCGCTACTATAATAGATTTTTACATGTTTTTCAAAATCTACATATATCATTTTTTTCATGAAATTTTCGACATATTTTCATAAATTTCACTAATTTCAAAAAAAAAAGTCATACTATAGTATGATTTTTTTTTTTTTCATGAAAATTTAAAAAATACAAGACTAAAATTTAGTTTTCAAAAGAAAGTTTCGATTTTATGACCATGACGATTTTCATGAAAACTATACTATTATTTTTTCATGAAAAGTTTCGACATTCTATACCATGACATTTTTTCATGAAAATTTTCGACATATTAAAATTTTCATGAAAAAAAAAGTCATACTATAGTATGACTTTTTTTTTTTTTTTTCATGAAAATTTGGGGAAAAAAAGTCATACTATAGTATCAAGTTTTTTTTTTCATGAAAATTTTCGACATGAGTTTTTTTCCACAAAATTAATCTACATACTACACTATATGTTTTTCATGAAAATTTCGACATTCTATACCATGACATTTTTTCATGAAAATTTTCGCCATATTAAAATTTTCATGAAAAAAAAAGTCATACTATAGTAATGTTTTTTTTAACATTGAAATTTCACATGACTTTTTTCAAATTTTCAAAATATTATGACTTTTTTAATGATTTTCATGAAAAGTTTTTCGACATTATCTATACTATGACATTTTTATGAAAATTTTACATATTACAATTTTCATGAAAATTAAAACATACTATATTATTTTTTTTTCATGAAAATTTTCGACAAGAATTTTTTTCCCAAAATGAATTCTTTCTATAAATTTTCATGAAAAGTTTACTTCATAATGACTTTTTTATGAAAATTTTCGAAAATTTTTCTGAAAAATATCATCTACTATGACTTTTTTTTTTTTTTAATTTTAAAATCTTTAGGAAAATTTTCATAAATTTATGATTTTTTTCATGAAAATTTTCGACATGAGTTTTTTTTCCACAAAATTAATCTACATACTACACTATTATGTTTTTCATGAAAAGTTTCGACATTCTATACCATGACATTTTTTCATGAAAATTTTCGCCATATTAAAATTTTCATGAAAAAAAGTCATACTATAGTATGACATTTTTTTTCATGAAAATTTTCGACATGAGTTTTTTTTCCACAAAGCAATCTACATACTATACTATAATGTTTTTCATGAAAAGTTTCGACATTCTATACCATGACATTTTTTCATGAAAATTTTCGACATATTAAAATTTTCATGAAAAAAAAAGTCATACTATAGTATGACTTTTTTTTTTTTTTTTCATGAAAATTTGGGGGAAAAAAAGTCATACTATAGTATGAGTTTTTTTTTTCATGATAAATTTTTCGACACTGGTTTTTTTCCACAAAATTAATCTACATACTACACTATTATGTTTTTCATGAAAAGTTTCGACATTCTATACCATGACATTTTTCATGAAAATGTTCGCCATATTAAAATTTCCATGAAAAAAAATTCATACTATAGTATGACTTTTTTTTTCATGAAAATTTTCGAAATGAGTTTTTTTCCACAAAATTGAATCTACATACTATACTATTATGTTTTCATGAAAATTTTCGACATTCATCATGAACATTTTCGACATACAATAGTATTGACTTTTTTTTTTCATGAAAATTTTCGACATGAGTTTTTTTTTCCACAAAATGAATCTACATACTATACTATTATGTTTTTCATGAAAATTTTGAAATTCGTACTATACATTTCTTCATGAAAAATTTTCGACAATATTAAATTTCATGAAAAAAAAGTCATACTATAGTATGACTTTTTTTTTTTTTTTCATGAAAATTTTGAAAAAAAAAAAGTCATACTATAGTATGACTTTTTTTTTCATGAAAATTTTCGACGTGAGTTTTCTTTCAACAAAATGAATCTACATACTATACTATGACGTTTTCCATGAACATTTTCGACATTCCATACTATGACATTTTTTCATGAACATTTTCGACATACTATAGTATGACTTTTTTTTTTCATGAAAATTTTCGACGAGTTTTTTTTCCCACAAAATGAATCTACATACTATACTATTATGTTTTTCATGAAAATTTTCGACATTCTGTACTATGACATTTCTTCATGAAAATTTTCGACATATAATTTTCATGAAAAAAAAAGTCATACTATAGTATGACTTTTTTTTTTTTTTTTCATGAAAATTTTGAAAAAAAGTCATACTATAGTATGACTTTTTTTTTCATGAAAATTTTCGACGTGAGTTTTCTTTCAACAAAATGGATCTACATACTATACTATGACGTTTTCCATGAAAATTTTCGACATTCTATACTATGACATTTTTTCATGAACATTTTCGACATACTATAGTATGACTTCCTTTTTCATGAAAATTTTCGACGTGAGTTTTCTTTCAACAAAATGAATCTACATACTATACTATTATGTTTTTCATGAAAATTTTCAACATTATATACCATGACATTTTTTCATGAAAATTTTCGACATACTATAATATGACTTTTTTTTTCATGAAAATTTTCGACATGAGTTTTTTTTCCACAAAATGAATCTACATACTATACTATAATGTTTTTCATGAAAATTTTCGACATTCTATTCTATGACATTTTTTCATGAAAATTTTCGACATATTAAAATTTTCATGAAAAAAAAAAAGTCATACTATAGTATGACTTTTTTTTTTTTTCATGAAAATTTTGGGGGGAAAAAAGTCATACTATAGTACGTCGAAAAAAGTCATAAAATAGTATGTTGAAAAAAAGTCATAATATAGTATGTCGAAAAAAAGTCATAGTATAGTATGTAAAATAAGTCATATTATAGTATATGGAAAAAAAAGTCATAGTATAGAATGTCGAAAAAAAGTCATAGTATACTATGTCGAAGAAAAGTCATAAAAAGTCAGTTTAGTATGTCGAAAAAAAAAAAAGTCATAGTATAGTATGTTCAAAAAAAAAGTCATAGTATAATCTGTCGGAAAAAAAAGTCATAGTATAATCTGTCGGGAAAAAAAGCCATAGTATAATCTGTCGGGGAAAAAAAGTGATAGTATAGTCTGTCGGAAAAAAAGTCATAGTATAGTATGTTGAAAAAAAGTCATAGTATAGTATGTCGAAAAAAAATTCATAGTATAGTATGTCGAAAAAAGTCATAGTATAGTCTGTTGGTAAAAAAAAAGTCATAGTATTGTATGTCGAAAAAAAGTCATAGTATAGTATGTCGAAAAAAGTCATAGTATATGATGTCGAAAATAAGTCATAGTACAGTATGTAAAAAAAAAGTCATAGTATAGTATGTCCCAAAAAAGTCTTAGTATAGTATGTAGAAAAAAGGTCATAGTATAGTATGTCGATATAAAGTCTATAAAGTTTTTTTCAACAGACATACTTTACTATGACTTTTTTTCGCCATACTATACTATGACTTTTTCGCCATACTAAGCTTTGACTTTTTTTGCCATACTATATTATGACTTTTTTTCGACATACTATACAATGACTTCATTCGACATACTATACTATGACTTTTTTTTCAACATATTATACTATCACTTTTGTTCAACATACTATACTATGACTTTTTTTCGACATCATTTACTGACTTTTTTTCAACATACTATACAATTACTTTTTTTCGACAATTTACAATGGCTTTTTTTCGACATACTATACTATGACTGTTTTTTCGACATACTAAAATGACTTTATTTTTTACAACATTTTTTGGCATATTATACTATGATTTTTATTTAATTTATTTATGGCATTCTATGACTACTTTGTGACATTTTTGTGACATACTACACTGACGTTTTTACAATATACTATACCATGTCTTTTCTTATAACTTTTTTGTGACATACATTTTTTAAATTTTTGTGACATACTATACTATAAAACTTTTCTTGACATACCATACATGACTTTATTTTTGACATTTTTATGGCATACAATATATTAATTTGTATGACTTTTTTATGGCATACTATACTATGATATTTTTATGGCATACTGTACTATGATTTTTAATGACATGACATACTGTCACTTTTTTATGAATTGATTCATGGCATGCGATGACTTCTTTGTGATAATTTTTGATGACTTTTCATGACATGTCACGGACAAATCACGGAAGCCAAGCAATGCCTCTGCTTTTTTCATTGTTTTAATGAGACCAGCAGTTTTGGAAGGAATACTCAGAACCTTTACTTAAGTAAAAGTAGTATAATACCACAGTGTAAAAATACTCCGTTAAAAGTATAAGTACTGCATTCAAAATCTTACTTCAGTAAAAGTACAAAAGTATTAGAATCAAAATATACTTAAAGTATTAAAAGTAAAAGTATTCTTATGCAGAAGGGCCCATGTCAGAATAATATATACTATATTATTGGATGATAATTACTGATGCAGTACTGTATACATCACATTAATATTGCAGCTGGTTATGGTGTGGCACATTTTAAATACTTAGCTTAATCTACAATAATATATCATCATTTATTAGTTGATTCAGATTATTAATACAAAATATAAATCAGTAAAGTAACTAACGCTGTCAGATAAATTTAGTGCAATAAAAAGTACAATATTTCCCTCTGAGATGTAGAGGAGTGGAAGTAAAAAGTAGCAGAAAATGGAAATACTCAAGTAAAGTAGGCTACAAGTACCTCAAAATTGTACTTACGTGCAGTACTTAGTTACATTACATCAAAACATTTAAGTGGATATTACTCACCATGTGTTGGATGTCCCTGGATCTTTCTTCCTTCACATAATCTGTATTTTTTATCCCATCCAGGTTGTCTTTTATTCACTGGAGTTGCCGGCTAGCTGTCAGCTGTTAGCTGGTTAACTTTAGCTGTCTCCAGGCTAAAAACATTAGCTCGAGCTGAGAGACCTGGTGGACAACTCTTGGGCTTCGGAAGTAAAGGAAATAGGAGAAGGGTTTCTCTCCCTCTCTTCCACACAGACACGGATAAGGATGCTTTCCCACTCTCGAATTGTTTTGCACCGCAAAACGGCGCCTGTACAGGAACTGGTCAAGAAGCCGCCGGTCAAGAAGCCTCGGCTCCAAGTTCAAACTTCTTCGGCCCACTTGCCCATATCTCCGGAGAACAAGCGCCCACGGTTAAAAGCCCCAGCAACCAAATTGTCAGTCCACGGTGTAGGCCATGGTCTCCGCTGCTCACCACGTGAAACCTGCATCCGGTGGTTGCACTCACCTGTGGGATGACATCACAGTCAATACTGCCCGGTCAGGTGTTGTGACAAATACAGCTACCTGCTCAGAATGTCCTACCAGTAGCTCATCCTGTCATTGAAAAAAGTAATTTTTTATAAGACGGTCATTATATCCTGTACGACGGAGTATTAGGGCCACATTGAGGAAAAATAAATAAATCTGAGATTTCGAGAATAAAGTAATAATGTTACGAGAAAAAAGTCGTAATATTATGAGAATAAAGTCATAAGTTTACGAGAAAAAAAGTCGTATTATGAGAATAAAGTCATAAGTCTACGAGAAAAAAGTCGTAATATTATGAGAATAAAGTCAGAAATTTAAGAGAAAAGAAAGTCGTATTATGACAATAAAGTCATAGGTTTACGAGAAAAAAAAGTAATATTATGAGAATATAGTCATAAGTTTAAAAAAAAAAGTCTTAATATTATGAAAAATAAAGTCAGAAGTTTAAGAGAAAAAAAGTCGTATTATGAGAATAAAGTCATAAGTTTAAGAGAAAAAGTTCGTAATATGAGAATAAAGTCATAAGTTTACGAGAAAAAAAAGTCGTATTATTATGAGAATAAAGTCATAATATTGTAAAGTAGTAATTTTACGTGTTATTTTAGGGGGGAAATAGAGCAGCCTGTGTGAAAATGAGGAACGTGGAGCATCTTGTGAAGTTATACTTTAGTATAGGTTTCAAAAATAACGAAATACTTAATCTTTTGGCACATCAGCACCACATTATCATAAATATCAGGACCTTGAAAAGATTGTGGAAGAAACTGCGTTTATTCCGGAGAAATAACCACACAGACCTGGGGGAAATTGCCTCTTTTGTGGAGGAGGAAATTACTTTTTTTCTTGTAAAGTTATGACATTATTCATTTAATATTACGACTTTTTTTTCTCGTAAAGTCATGACTTTATTCTCGTAATATTACGACTTTTGTCTCGTAAAGTTATGACTTTATTCTCGTAATATTACGATTTTTTTCTTGTAAAGTTATGACTTTATTCTCGTATTATTACAAATTTTTTTTCTCGTAGTATTATGACTTTATTCTCAAAATCTCAGATTTCTCAGTAGCTCTATTTGTCAGAACAATGGCCAATCCTGGTTGATGATTCAATAATTAGATTTGTTTAATTTCCAAATGGAATCACCTTCTGTCTACCAGGGGCGAAAACCCTGGACATAGTTGCACTCGCCCCTGCTCTTATTGACCACCACCCGACTGCCCTCACTATTATTGTGCACGTTGGCATGGCTCCGACACTCCGTTA
This sequence comes from Sebastolobus alascanus, assembly GCA_916701645.2. Classification (NCBI taxonomy): domain Eukaryota; kingdom Metazoa; phylum Chordata; class Actinopteri; order Perciformes; family Sebastidae; genus Sebastolobus; species Sebastolobus alascanus. Next base: position 605,601 of record CAKAOJ020000195.1, read on the forward strand.
AACTACAGCTGTACTTTGAGACACTGGCACTTAATGTTAACCTTAATGTTAATATGGCACTTCATATCAAAAAAGTTGCTGACCCCTGCTGTACACAGTATAGCACACACTGTGTTCACCAGATTTGGCTTCTTTTATCTCTAGCAGGTTTAAGCATTTCAGCTGGATTTAAAAAAACAACACAGGTGTGAAAAAAAACATGATTATTGTAATCTAATGTGTACACTAATGTTAAAGAGAAAAATGTCCTAAGTTCCTATTGATTTTTTTATTTAGACTAACTGCAACTGAGCTTTTATTTCTCCCGACTGTCGACTGTGGAGAAGGAGCTAAAACATCTGGTTCAGTTTGTGTAAAGTGGTTGTGTGTGATACTCACCTCCCCCCTCCACAGAGAGGTCAGAGGTCATGGAGAACAGACTGAGCGCTCACTGAAGTGGAAACTGGTTGTTCCAGCTGAAGGTTAATATAATATATAACACCCTGTTGTCTTCATCTGAAAGGGAACAGCATCTGTCGAAACACCTCTTGAAATTTACACATTTTAAAAACGTATTGCTTTAAAGGCTCCTGCTTGGTATACTAATGCAGTGCCTGATTGGAGCGTTTGCCCGTCTAGAATTGGCCGATTGCTTGGCCCCCAAAGTGCTGCTTACAGCTTTGTCGAGAACCGCGGTATGGCTGCTCGTACCCGCCAAGTCTGAAATTGATTGGATGAACAGTGAGATATATGAGGAACAGTCATACATACATATACAGACCGACAGATAATATTTCCTTTATAGTTAGAGTATGCTGCTACAGCACCACCTATTGGATAAATGGCACCAAATTTGCCAAGGTCACTCAGACATCACATTTACACGTCCACCAAATGTGTTCGCAATAGCACAAAGCGTTCAGGAGACATGACATTTTTTTTAATTTAATTAATTATTTTATTTAGCTAGAAAAAGCTATAGTAAAACTGTACGGAACATCAACAATCCAATAAAAGTAACTTTTCCCGGCGTGGTCCAGAGATGTTCTGTACCAAATTTCGTGACGAATGCTCAAAATTTGTAGGAGTAACAAAAAATCAGATTTGAACGCAATTAAAAATTTCCTTTCTGAGTTAAAGTAGCAGTAGGTAGAATTGGAGCAAATATGATTTTAAAAAGTTATTTTTATACAACGATCACTATATCCTGACAGTAGTACATGAGACAGGTAGTCTGAAAGAAATCATGTGCCTCTGTGTCCTCCGGTGCTCCTAATGGTATCTGCAAGATTTCACAGACCGGAGGAAAACAACCAATCAGAGCCAAGCTGGAGCCTTGCCATCTCTGAGCAGCTGTCAATAACTCACAAACTCCGATCAAACGGTCAAACTAATCAAATATGAATCAATATCCTGTTACTGTAATGCCTATTTCTCACCTCAAATGTTTTCAGAATCATCTTGTAGTGTACTGTTTAGCTGTAATATGAAAAAGTTTGTGACCCGGCAGCCATGTTGAGATCAGTTGAGGAAATACCAAGCACCGCAAACTTTCTCATTTTACAGCTAAACAGCACACTACAAGATGTTTCTGAGAACATGCGAGGCGAGAAATATGCATTACAGTAACAGAATATTGGTTCATATTTGATCAGCGCTGCCTAGTTTGACCGTTTGATCGGAGTTTGCGAGTGATTGACAGCTGCCTCCGTTGAATGAACAGCCAATAGGAACGCTCTCTTTCTGAAATGACCTGTGATTGGCCGAAGTCTCCCGTCACGGGCTAGATTTTTCAAAGCCTGAAAACAGAGCCATGAGGAGGTGCAGAAGTCTAGTTATCTCTCAGAACACTTGAATTACAATATGATGAAAGGTTATTATGGAATTTTTGCCCAATGATGCCAAAAATATTCTGCCTACTGCAGCTTTAAGGTACGTAAGTAACCGGCCAAAACGTAAAGTTCATTGTTGTAGCACCACCATCCGGTCAAATTGCACCACATTCAACACTGCACTCCCTTGGGATCCCAGCAATACACCCACCAAGCGTGAAGTCGATCGGATGAGCGGTTCTGGAGATATGCGGAAAGACAGACAGAGATTCCTCCCTTCATAGTTAGATTAGACATATGTATTCTGAGATTTAATAACTGAATAAACACATTCTCACACATACAAGTCAAAGTGCAGTAATGTGATTCTCGGGTACCACAGAGGGAATAATAAAGCGAACGTTTAGATCGTGACACAAATGTCCTTTTAATAGGAAGCAGATCACAATCAGGCTGCATTCCAGTTCCCCTTCATCCTCATTAAAGAACAATCAATAATGATAAGAAACAAATTAGAAACATCCTCAGTAGAAAATAATTCTCTCATGCGAGTTCAGTGTTCACACTACATTCATATTGGTTACAGATGACGTATTCACAAGCCGTTTTGAAAAACAAAAAAAACATTGATGACTTATCATTACATAGCTTTGGAAATAAAAATTTAAAAAAAAGGAAAATAAAAAGTCACATCAAAGAGACACGTGCTGGCACGATAAAGTTTCCCATCATGCAATTGTAAGTTGATTCTATTCACAGGGTGGGCGTCATTGGTCTCCACGGAGTTGTGTCGGCGTGCATGCATGCATGTGTGTCATCTTACATGTGCCCTTTTTGTGCTTGAGCAGAGATTGGTGTGTGTAGGTGTGTGTGTTGTCAGTGCGCGTGTGTGCAGTGGTGTGTGCAAACATACATGAAGCAGGCAACCAACGAGCCCCAAACTGGATGATCGGTTATAAATGCTTTTTTTTTTTTTTGCTTCTTCAGCTACAACCTGACATGTCAAGTTTTGTCTTGAGCCCTGGGATTACTTATTGAACACATAAAAACAATGTAACTGCACTGCGTGTTAAATGGGGAGGAAAGCTCCTTTTAAAAAGGCTTGTTCACCCAAAATGATCCGTTTTATTTAAGTGAAATTTGGACGCCTAAATTAAAGGCATGAGTCGGTGTCCCCAAGCTAGTCGTGGTTTTGGATTTAATTGTCCCTTTGATCGTAGAAAGAAGGCTCTGCTGAGGATAAATAACATTCAGAAGCTTTGTTTTTGGTAGAATTCAACAGTATTTAGTAAAGACAACATGTGACAGGCCAGCAGTGACAGTCTGATGTAGCTCCACACAGCGACAGGAAAACCTCACTGTCACTGACATCATTAAGTCTCACAAAGAGACTACAAGACGAGCCGGACTATGACTGTGAGTGTTTGCTCACCTTTTTGCAGTGAAAGGTAAAGGGGTTCATTAACGCACGTGACAAGACTTAAACTGAGACAACATAAATGCTTGGCGGTGACTCCGATGGCTTCTTTCTTTGAAAAAAAAACAACAAAAAAAACATGAGCTCTGGTTCGTGCAAATTTGGTCCTAAAGGCAAATAGGAATTCAAGGACAAAACACTTTCCTTCTTATCCAAAACGTGAGAAAAATACACTTCCAACGGGAATTGGGATTTTATGAGTCCATAAATAAAATGAAATTTAAAAAAAGAATCATAAGTTTCCCATTCCTTGGGTCTGGATATTGCAGTTGGTGCTCCTGTATTTATATTGACAGCGCATACATTTAGGGTATGTAGATACAATATATTGCTCACAATCTCACAGCCCATTTTGCCGGGTGTGACAGTCAGCCCACACACACACACACACACTCACACACACCTTCACACACATGCACACAATAACAAAAGACACAGCAGTGTCCACAGGGGTTTGTTCTTCTTAAAAACCACGAGGTTCAGTGAACGTAAAAACAAACCACTATTGCCTTAAAGAGATGGGTTTAGTGTGCAGGCGATCGGGAGGAAAGTGTCCTTCAGCATCGTGTGTCCTTTGGGCTTCCTCCACAATGTCACTCATGAGAGACTTTCTGAATCGGAGCGTGTCTGCAGTGTGGCCGTGTTTCTATGGCAGAGCAGGTACAACGGGGGGGGGCGCGTGGGGGAAACCTTGTGGTCAATTTGCCAACAGAAGCGTGGACAGTATGTATTAGTGCGTAAACTGACATCCCGGTCCACTGATCCTGTAGCCCTTTTTGGAGTTAATGTGCACTCTAGGGGTGTGGATGTGTTCGACACTGGGGTATTGCTCCGTTTGTTGTGATGTGAAGCAAGAAAAGTAAAATAAAATAAAAAAGCACATTGTGGCCACAACTTTCGTCTCTATCTACACATCAGGCTCAGCAAGTTTCCACTGTCGGTGTGTTGTCTCCATGATCATGACGGTTAGTTGGGTCATAATTATAAAACCTTACTGTACCAGGGTTATATATGCACCATGCTCACACAGGTAAAATATTGGAGGCCCCCAACTTTTATAGGGGAGGGGGAGGGGGGCGGTTGCCAAGGTTACAGCAAAGTGAATCACAGTGTTCCTGGGGTCAACATGCAGGACGTTAGTACATTAAAGGACAGACGAGCAGTGACGTTGCCCCTGGACACTGATCTAAGGTCAGTGATTTTCTTTATTTGGATTTTTTGGGCAAAAAGGGAGCTGATCTTAGATCTGTGCCTGAACTCCAACCTACACAACACATCACACCGTGGGAAGACTACGCAGAGCAAACGACGAGGAGGAGAGAGGAGTGGGGGGGGGTTGGGGTGGGGGAGACCGACGTACTGGAAGAACGACACACAGTCAGGCAGGCAAGCGGACAGACGGACGGACGGACAGAGCACAGCTATGCAAGGACTGGTCTCCTGAAGACACAGAGAAGCAAAAGTGCAAAGTGGTCGTCCTCAAACTATTCACATGGTTTAGTTGTTGTTCTGCGTTGCATTATATCACATCTAAATGTACAGCGTATAAAAGGTGTGATGTGTTATGGGAAAGATTGAGCGAGGGGTTGCTAATGTGAGGCTGGACCTAAACTGAGAGCTTTGAGTTGAGCTGTTGAAATATTCAAAATGAAATATGAATGTCTATAAACGTATCCCTCCATGTTTGCATTGATAACATTGCAATGTAAATGTTGCATAATGTATGCAGATATATGTACAATAGAGCATTTTCATGTGTGTGCTAGTGTATTGCACATGGTTGTCTATCTATGTAGGTGGGACTACTATATGTGTGCATAATAGCCTGCTATGTCTCTGGTGTTTTTTTGTGCACACACTTGTGTCCTCGCTCTCTCCGCCCTCCCTCAGCTGCGGCCCTCCTCAGCTGAGCGCTGGTCCGACTTGAGCTTGACGAACTCTTTCGCCACGTCGTCGTTGTTGCGCTGAGAGAGGATGCGCAGCACCGTCAGGCCCGTCTCGTCCATGTGGACGCGTCGGCCCAGCGGCATCCAGCAGGTGACGTTGCCCTTGCTGGCTATGTCCTTCACCTGCACCACGGCCATGCCCACGGTGCGGTCCTCTCTGGCGAAGCAGTAGTCCTTCACACACACCTGCAGCTCGTAGCTCTCTGGACCCACCTCAGTGCCCAAGGAGCTGAAACAAGACAGAATTGCCTTTTGTGGATTTTTAGTAGTATCAGTGGGCTACCTCCGGGTCTGAGAAGTGAAGTCAATGCTGAAACTTACATTCTTTCTAACAGCCAGCAGGGAGCGACTCCTCTGGTTGCAGAAAGAAGTCTGATTGTATAGAAGTCTATGAGAAAATGACCCTACTTCTCACTTGATTTATTACCTCAGTAAACATTGTAAACATGAGTTTATGGTCTCAATCGCTAGTTTCGAGTCTTCTTCGATACAGCATGATGTTCATTTGGTAAATTATGGTCCCATTTAGAGTCAAATAGACCATAAAGCAGGGTATGCTTTAGGGAGTGGCTACCTTGTGATTGACAGGTCGCTACCACGGCGGTCTGGGAGTTGTCCGTGTTTTTGTCTTACAACTTTAGTCCTTTCACAGAGTGTTTTCAGTTCATCAAAGTTAATATTAACATTTTAGTAGCCTGAAAATTTCTTATTCAGCATTATGTTGTACTTAGCTACACCCTCTCGTGTCACTTCTGGTTGCAAAAAACCAAGATGGCGACGGCCATTTATTTCGATATGTCTATTTTTAGTATGATGGTTTTGTTAGTATGCTGTTGTCCTGTCTGTCCTGTTGCACTACAAGTTAACTCAACTCATCATGTGAAACTGAGGGGAAAATCAAGAACAAATCGAATCATATCCAGCAGAAATGGGTGACACTCACTACTGGAAGCTCTCACTGAACTTGGGTGACCAGGTGTTGTTCTTGGACTTGGTGGCAAATTTCCTCTTCTTGTCGCTGAGGTGAGGGCCGATGATGTAGACCTCCACGAAGGGCCTGAAGCCCTGCGCCTTCCATTTCAGGTCATTAGCAGCCACCACTGGAGGATGAGGGTAGATTAAGTTAAAGAAGAAAGGTAGAAGACAAGAAAACTGAGACAGCGGTGCAGTCTGCTCAGCCTTTTTTTTTTTTTTTTTTTACCTTTAACGCTGATCTTGTGCTCTCCATTAGGTTGGGGTAAAATGTCCACGCACATAACCACCTCGCCAACTGCATCCACTCCAGATGCTGTAAAGATATGCTCAGTAATTACTCAGTTGATTATGTGCCCATTTGTCTTAGGCTGGTCATTACCAGTGTCTTTTGCAGTCAACAATGTAGCACAGCAGGAGATGTATGACTTGAAGAATTGGGATGCATCAGCAGATTGTGAACTAAATTTAAACATACAGAGACTACACACACATGCACACACACACACACACACACACACACACACACACACACTCTGTGATAATCAGATGAGCGGGACTTGGCCGGGTAAAGCAGCTTTTGTGCCAGCTCTATTGCTAAGCAAATGGCAAACTGTAACGCAGTAATGGCTGGTAATTCCTTCTTAACTCTCTGTTTACACTGAAGGAAAAAAGAAAAAGGAGTTGAAACTGAAAAAGTCCAAAACAGCACCACAAAAATCTGGAGAAAAGCTCCTTTTCATCAGCGGACACAATCTGTGCATCTTTTAATCATCGTGTCTCGCACATCCTACTGTAGCCTCTCCTTGATCTCAAGTCACTGCAGTTTTTACATTCAAGCTCTCACCTGCATAGCTGCTTTGGACATTATCTTTCTGTGTGCATTCTACATATATGACAAGCTTCATCTACCACAAATAGTTCAACGCATCAGTCGTGCTTTTTCTTACTCAGCTGATAAAGAGGGATTCAAACTAGAAAGTAAAAAGGAGGAAAAAAACAAGAAGAAGCAGAGCGCCGAGGGCTAACACTGCTCACTGTCTGGTTATTTTTGGTTTCTGACAGTTTGATCACACAGATGTCTGAGCGCTAGTCTGAGCCGCTGCAGGTTGCTGTTGGGGACATGCAGATTTTTTTACGTAACACTGCTGACACGTACCTTTCTCTGGCGGTGTGTCTTCGTTTGCCGTGCACCTGAGCCCTTTCCCTCCGTGGACTGAGAGGAGACGGAAGAAAGTCAGCATTAGAGGATTGCAAAAAAGGGTTCATTCGTACAACAGGAGGAATGACTGATGGTATAAATACAACAATAAGACAACTATGGCGTCCTTGAGCAAGACATTTAAAGGCATTCATCATTCCTGTTTTTCTGCTCTTCTAAAATCCATCTGTGGGCATTTCAATTAATACTGTGTATAACTAAAACCAGTATTTGCTGGTATTGCTACTGTAATTCACTGAAGCAATGAATTAAACATTTTCTTCCAACACTGTATTTAATCTCATAATCCCCATTTTAATTCTATAAACTGCAGTAACAGTACGAATAAGCAGTGGAGTTTGAGAGTAACTGAAAGCATTTTTGTGTGAAACTGTTTGAACATGCTATGCGACAGTGTGTGCGTGTGTGTGGGGGAGGTTGTTGCCGTTTGAAGTCGTACCCTGAGCGCTCTGTGAGAAGATAAACTTTCTGATGAGCTTGTCTGTGGCCTGGGTGTACAGAGACAGGGCGTAACGCAGAGACTGCAGGTCTGGACTCTTCTCCAAGAACGTCTTCTTCAGGCCCACACCTCCGGCATGGAAGTATTGCTGCGTAACAGATGTGATATGACACACGTATTATAGATGGGTAGATTGCAAGCAGACGGGCAGAAAGACAGACAGAGGGTAGGACACAGAGAGCTCTGAGTGGGAACTGTGACAAGTATGACAAAACTGTTTTGTAGTGTCAGCCCTGGAGCTATGGAGCAAAGACATGGTGGTTTGAAGCTGGTTTGGCAACTCAAACGCCTCTAAACCTGCACTAAAGTACACCAAACATGATGTTTATGATGTTCAAAGGTACATATTTTTGATTAGAAATTGAGAAGAACATTTTCATTATTTCATAATTCTTTGATTTATATAAATATATGTCACCCTGAAGTGAGATAAACATGTACATAAATGACCAGAGTAAAATCTGCAAATGCTTTGTGAAAAAATATCAGTCTGAACCACATTGTAGGGTTGTGGAGTGACCCATTTCCCCTGATCTTGAACCCATAGATCCACGGACTTCTTTTAGTATTTCGTCATATTAAAAGGTAAAGTGTGTAACATCTGGCGGCATCTAGCGGTGAGGTTGCAGATTACAACTTCTCCCGTGGGCCAAGCGTGTAGGCAAACTACGGTGGCCGTCGTTAAAAAGCGAATGGCCCTCAACGAGTTGTTGTAAGACTAGCGTAGGTCATTTGGAGAATAGCAGAGCAAGTGCGTTAAGTGTGTGTACGTAGGAAGGGAGTGGTGAAGCAAGAGAGTGAGAGCGGCGGCGAATGTGTGTGAGCGAACAAGTGAGCGAGTGGAGCAGAAGACAGTTTAGCTTTGAGATTATCAAGTGAATGTACAGTGGAAGTTGCAGTTTGTGCAGAAATAAATACTGCAGCTCCTCAAGACCAACAGAGGTTTCCTGAGTCTTGATTCTCGACGGCGGGGCTTAACTTCGGAGCGACTAACAGTAACGTTATTGACAACGGCCCAAGTAGGAAAAGTTAACACAGTGGTTTGTCCGTTCTGGGCTACTGTAGAAAGACTGTAGAAGAGAGGACCCGCTCCCTATGCAGATATAACCGGCTCATTCTAAGGTAACGAAAACAGGTGACTATACACTAAAGAAAACATAGTTAGTAATATTATATTCCATTTCTGCCGATAGATCCCCTTAATTGTTACACACTGTTCCTTTAAGTAAACACAGACCAAACAAAAATTATGTAAAAGTAAGTATCAAGAGCACCAATTTCCCTGCCAGCTGTTCTGTTTGTGTGACACAGCAATACAATACCTTAATAGTGTCCAGTGCCAGCTCTATTACTGCACACTGTTTAGGACTTAGAGCTTTGGCCTCCTCTCGCCCCATGTGCTCCTGCAGGAAAGATCAAACAAAGGAGTCAGTCTAAACCACAGTAGAGTAACTGCTAAAATGTAGTCTATTTCTTTCATTAATTCATTTTGTTTGCTGCCTTCTATTTTTATCACCTTGAGCTTGGAAAGCTGGCCCAGTTCCTTAGCAGCGTTGAAGATCATCTGAGTTCCCTGCTGTGGAGAGACAGATAGATACAGTAAGTGAGTAGAGAAACAAAAGGGTGGTGTTTGAGAGATATGCAGTTGAGAGAGAGGTGAGTTCAGGAGGTTTAGTGAGGACGGACAGCTGCAGATACAAGAAATGAGTTTGAAGAGTGAGGGGGGAAAAGAGTACAAATTTTATACTAATCTATATATCCAGTAAATAAACATTCAGAAGAAACAAGCTACATCTTGGGAGAGAAAGAAGGTTTTAGCGCTTTGGTGCACAGTCAGTCAGTATTGCAGGGACTCATGGGCAGGAAATGTTGCCTCTGGTGCAACGTGCTGCCATTTAAATCAGGTTTGATGCACTGATATCCACAGAGAAGAAGAAAGACTTGTAAAACAAAAAAGGCTACAGAGGGTGGTGTTTAGGCTCCTGTTAAAAATACAGTGTTTGTTCATGCTAACATAGGCTGTACACACACACACACACACACACACACACACATACACACACACACACACACTTACAGCAACCTAAGAAAGGAAGGAAGGGAGAGAGAATGGAGTAATGGCAGGATAAACGCGTTAATGTACAATCACTAAGGAACCGGGCAATGAAAGGCACTGAAATTCAGAAGCAGAGAAGATGAAAAAGGTGAAGAAAATAGGAGTGAATGTCCTTTTTTAATTACTTACTGTCTGGTCAGTGAGTGTTGGAAGCACAATTGTTTTTTCCATTGTGTTCATCACTAGTTTCCACAGCTCCTTCAGCACTCTCTTCAGGACGGTCTTCTCACAGATCTTAGCAAACAGCGACAGGCTGAAACACAAAAACACACAATCTCTCAACTGACAGACATGAAAGCAGCACTGAAACACATGTTTTTTGTTTTTTTTTTATTTGTGGAGTGTGTGTGCCTGCCATGGTAACATTCATAAAGGCACAAACAATTTATAACTCACTTGTGAGACTTGGTACCATTTGAACTTTTTGATACCGGAGTCACAACGATAATTGAGTTTCAGTATGTAAACAAAACTTTTTTCAGATGCTTAGTTTGATGAATATTAATGTTTTCCACAAATAATTTTTTTCATTTAAAAAGTATTGAATGTTGTCTTAGTAAAAGCAGCCATTCAAGAATTGTTCCTTAAAGGTACAGTGTGAAGGATTTGGTGGCATCTAGTGGTGTGGTTGCAGATTGCAACCAACTGAGCACCCCTCCGCTCACTCCTCCCTTTCCAAGACTGAGATATGAAAACTAGATATGAAAGGTTCATTCTAAGCTAACGAACACACAATTCTTAGTTTCAGGTGATTATACACTAACGAAAACATAGTTAGGAATATTATATTATATTTCTGCCAATAGATCCCCCGAAATGTTACACACTGTTCCTTTAAAAAAGTGTAAAATCTTGATTAAAAAAATCTGATGAAAGAAAGACTAACCACGACTAAGAATCTGACCAAACATTCATTGCCAACTTCCGTGACACATTTCAAGTAAATTCTTTGATATCCAGCCGTACTTACTTGCTGTCCAGGAAGTCCATGATGGGCTGCAGTACGTTGTCGGCGTCCTGAACCACGCTGCCGTTGGCTGGGACGGTCTGACCTTTTACCTGGGCTAGGATGTCTCCCATTTGCCTCACGTTGTCCTCGATCTGTGGCTGGAAACTGCATCACCGCACAAAAGGAACAACAAATTTCAAGTCCCTTTATTTATCATATGCACAACAATTACAGCAAAGCAGTCGTTGGCAGTGAAAATCTTGGATCTCAGGTTCAATAATGCTCGTTAAATGTGTATGTAAAAAAGGAAAATCACACAAGGAAAAGCAAAATGAGAATCTAAGACTTAAAATAGTGCAAGTTAAAATATCGGGCCTAAATAAGTAATGTAAATTTGTGGTAGACAGCATTTCAAATAAATAAACTGAATGTAAAGAGGAATGTAGTATGTATATGCATAGTTAGAAGTAATAAATATATATGCTGTATGTAAACATGCGAACAGACTTTGAAATCAGCAGGAGAAACTGGTTCCAAATACCCACCTGACAGCAAAGATGCGGCTGAGGTCGTCCATGACGCTGTTGAGTTTGTTCTGCAGCTCCTTGAGGAAGTCACTAGCCTCCAGATTGAGCTGGAAGAATACAAACAGGATGAATACAAGAGTCATGTTCTAGTGGCACAATCGCAACAATAACAGCATGTATGGAAACTCACATCTTTGCCTCCCATGGCCTCAAACATCTTCTCCAACTGAACTCTGAGCTGCTGGATGTTATTGATGATGATACATGGCTGGGGGGAGAAAGAGAAAAATCATTACGCACACACTTCTCACTCCCTTCCCTCTGTCTGCTCCCAGCATTTTATTGTAATCAATCAAGGTTAGTCCTTCTAACTTGTTTTATTGCTTCTTTGGCAAAAAGAGCTCTTGGTGATGCAGGGCAGGAGAAGCAGGAGTTTTCAGTAATTACTGCTCCTCCGGGGGGCTCCTGGTCTCTCTGGGAGAGCAGCCCACTTTTCCCCGAGCCTACACCACATTCAGCTAATTACACAGCACTAATTCACTCCGAAGCACTTCAACCTGGGCACGGCTATAACACTGAAGAGCAGTTTATTGTGCTCAAATTAATCAACCTGACCACATACACCAATGCTCCTTATGGGGCTCAAATTAAACAGTTGAATCAGTCACTGCTGTTTATTCCGCTGACACAAATTTCCATCTGGTACCTTGTTGTGCCAAACTCTTTACACACTGTTATGTCTTCTACTTTAAAACATCTTTAACACCTACCACTTTCTCCTTCTTGACATGATTATGAAAATCCTTTGCAATGATGTCAGCGTAAGACAGCAGGACATTGCCAATGGTCTAGGACAAAGAAACAAAATAAAGGAATGAGAAATGTATTGCATTAAGAGCGACTACTCGGGTAAAGACATTCTGTGGGAGCATTAGCAGGTGAAAGTCACCTTGGCGAATCTCTTCATGTAGTTGCCAACGATCTGAGGGTCGGGGCACTCCAGTTTGCGGATGATTTCAAAGCTCTGATTGAGCTGAGAGAACACGTCCACCACCGAGCAGGAGAACAAAGCGTGCTCTGACGTGACCTGGAACTGCAGAATGAGAAGAAAGGGGGATAAGTGTGAGGAGCTGTTTTGCGGTGCTGATGCTGCAGCACAGCGATGTGAGCACGACTAACGCTGAAAGTGAGCGGTTGGATCCCCTGAGGGGCCACCCATGGGAGAAGATCACGGCGCTGTTACGCATCACGGACAATGAAGCTGACCCCTCTTCAGCTGCAAGTGATCAAAGGATTTGAGAGGTGATTCCACTGGAAGCGCTTGGATGAGAGCGGTGGAGGCGATCAGAGGGTTATGATGAGGAGCAGGGCCCTCATTAACAGCCCGGCCATTAGTGAATAGTGTTATGGTATGTGACTGGGCCTGGGGACCGCTGTTTTCGCTGACACAGGAATGCAGAAGCTGCCTCTGGCGACAGTAATTGGACCCGAAGGAGTCCTGACATACGAGCCGGGAGAATCTTCAGCTGCTCTGAATCGACCTTCTTGTTGTGTGGATATGTAGGCGCGATTGAGACCGAGTGTGTGTGTGAGTACATCGACTTATGCTGTAGCATCTGCACTTCTCTGCAGTGAAGTTTTTTTTTTTTCATTTGCCTTTGGTATTGAATCATTATTGATTGCCCTGAGGTCTTCAACCCGCTCTTCCCAGCCTGGAATGTGCTGAGTCAGGAGAGATGCTGTGAACTGCCTGAATTTGCATGAGAAATGCATGAATACATTTTTTTGTGGGGGAAATGCTGCAGGTAGGAGGTCAGATTTAAGCTTTCACACCGTATTTTATCACTGCGTCAGCAAATTTGATTGTTGAATTTTAGTCAAACTTAAGTTTCACATGATCGCTTGATACTTTTCTTTTTTTTTTCTCAAAACTCTTTTCTCTACATTTTTCCTGCACACTTTGCTGTAGAAAGCTAACATTGTTTGTTAAAGGAACGGTAAGTACATTTTGTTCCGAGAGTCAGATAAGAGGATCGATATCACTGTCAAGTCTGTGCGGTAAATATGAAGCTACCGCCAGCAGTCTGGTAGCTTAGCGTAGCACAAAGACTGAAAACAGACTCCAGGGAGTCACTGCACCCTACCAAGAAATAGTCAGGCACCACCCATAAAACCAGCACAACCAGTAAAACCAGTGTTGTTTTTACACTTTTTTTGAATGGATTCAACAAACGAGAAATAACATGTTAATTGGTGAGCTTTAGAGGTGCTGGTAGGCAGATTTTGTTCTATTTGGACAGAGCCACGCTAGCTGTTTCCCCCCCTTCTTTATGCTAAGCTAAGTTAGCCGGCTGCTGATGGTACCTTCATGCTGTACAGACGTGTGAGTGGTATCAATCTTCTCTTTAAATAAGAATTAGGGCAGGAAAGCAACTTAAACCAGGCATCTACTAAATGTTCAAAAACTAGGAGATGTTTGGTGTAGTCTTGCATTTAGAGGTTGTGTTTAATAGCTCTTGCAGAAATTCTAGCAACAGACTTTGGTTTATTTTGTGACAACACCTGTTGTAGGATGCTAGTACAGCAAGCATTTTACATATGATGATGCAGATGAAAGCAGTTACCCCGTCTTTTTTGTCCCTCTCCAGGGCTCCGTGCAGGAAATCTCTGGACACTTCTTCATTCTCGTCCAACCACATGACGACAAACGGTTCAAACCAGCTGCAGAACAAGGAACGAGCAGAGACAACATGAGTCTCCGTGCCATAGTGGTAAACGAAGGAGGAAGAGTGTGGGTGCTGTTTATAAGATACTTACGCTGGGTACTCAGGTACGTGCTTCTGGAAAGTGGTCAGCTCCTTGCAGTACTCGTTGTAGAGCCACTTCACCTTGAAGTGCAAGTTCATATAATCCGCGCTTTTACACAGGCGGTTCTTCTCGTGCTCTGAATATCAAAGAGAAACAAAGAATGAGGAAAGTCCCACTTCATCACTATTTCTCCTTATAGTTTGCACATAAAACACACACTCCTGGCACAAACTAATGACGCCTCTTATTTCCAGGCCTGTGACCTCCTCCTCATCCCAACGACTCACACACACAAACACCTACCCTCCATGGCGTATCTCATGTCTTGGGCAAACATATTCCACATGACCTCGGCGCTGATCTTGCCCACATTCAGTTCCTGGGGAAACCTATAAGAGGCAGAACTCAGGCTTAAATCCAGCTCGGTATCCAGTATTGGTAATCTATTATTTAACAAGATAACCCAGATTCACTTTTATCAGTGTTTCCTCTGTATGTACTTTTTAGCATTTCTATATTAACACAATACTATTTTCCTCATTGTCTCCTAAAACAAAGCCAGTGAGTTCATTTAAATTCACAATCACAAGTATTAAAACAACAGTTTTAAAAAGTATTAGTAATGGGATCCAAATCCAAACTACCCCCGACCACCAAAGTGGCTGTTGTACAGGAATGACCTGTCTGTAAAGACAAAGGCTACGGATCTACAGTCAGTGTAGTACAAACATACACAGCATTATAATACAGAAAGACATTGTTGTCGATATTGAACAGTTGGATGCTTTTCTTTTGTTTTATGGTTTGATATTCCTATATATTGTAAGCACATTTGCTTTACTCTCCATTTCAGAACTGACAGGACACACCTGTGGCTTCAAAACAAACAAAGGCTGTTTGTTTGACTGTTTGGCCTGTTTCTCTTAATGCTCTGACACTCCCCTCCTCATATGCTATTGATATAGTGACACACGTGCCTACCAAATTCCGTACATTTAGGTGAAACGAACGTACTGCGAAGGCTGCTTCGTTGAAATTTTGTAGAGGGCGCTGTTGAGCCCCCTTGCCACACCAAGGCACAAGAATCATATTAGATAATATATGTTAGGACTTGTAATGCGTGTGCCAAGTTCTTTGCTCTTAAACAAATCCCATACAGCTACTCATAAAGCCTTAGTTTTTCCTAAACCTGCCTTGAAAGTTCCAACAAAGCCTCTGCATGCAAAATTTGAGGAATTATGCCAATGTTATGAGCAGATGACTCACTGATTAAGGCAATGAGTGTAGGAGTTTTTGTCCTCCTCTATGATGGAGACGATGAGGGTGATGAGTTTGGACCAGAAGTCCAGGTTCTTGGTGCTGGGACCCTGCTCATCTGGAGGGACTGCCTTCGACTGGAGACAGAAAGAGGTTATGGATTCATATCGTGACAAGAATTTCTTTGCAGTGAAAGCACAGCGGTGGCTCTAAAGAGCAGAAATACAGCAATGGCATCATTCGCACATATACAGTACTTTTGCTTCTCACACACATGCAGACTTACAGGGTCTGTCTGATATTCCCTGTTGTAGAGGTCATGGCAGTTGTTGAAAATGTACTCGTAGGTGGAGTTGAGACAGGCTTTCACACAGTCTTTCACCACCTGGCTCGCCCTGGGGGGACTCTGCAACTCCTGGACCTGAACACAAATGTTGCACAACATATGGTTGAATCCAATTCACCTCAAAGAGCTGTCAGACACACACACACACACAGCCTCAGCAGGAGGTTATCTCAGTGGGAATTTAACCATAAACTCACTGAGCTGCATGAATCGCACCAAAATACATTAACACCCACACAGGGTTTCATAATAATTGCTTCAGTTTGGATAGGGTAATGTTATGCTGATTCTCAGTTCACGCCTTAGGCTACTTTCCAGAAAGTACTGGAAATTTGCACCATGTTTGTTTTTGGAGCTAAGTGCTACTGTGAAAAGAAAAGAAAAGAAAAGAAAAGATCCATTTTCCAGTCATCCTTACCTTCATCCTGAAGAAAGTGATGCTCGTCAAGAGATCAACTGTAGACTTGAGGTCTTGCAGTCTCTCAGGACTGCTGGCAGGGAAGTTATTCTGAAAGCACACAAAGAGACGATTATAAACGGCACAAAATGTTCACCTCAAGTTTAAAAGTTTTCTTTTTCTTCAGGAAGTAAGATGAAGGAGATAAATATTAGCAGTGATATCAAGACAACATCATTTTCATCTCAAAACAGAGAATAGACATTCCCATTCATGTACACACAGAAATAGCACAAACAGATGTGGATTGTAGCAGCAAGTAACTTCAAGAATCAAAAGTGTTTTGCATTTGTTGTGACAGATAGAAGCAGTCAGTACCCGATACATGGACAGGTCGATCCTCAGGGAGTTGTGCAGCTGATCCAGCAGTTTGACAAACCTCTCCTTCTACACAGGAAAAGACGCAAAAACAGAACAAGCCGCTCAGAAACGCACCACAGCTGAAAGATTATTTGTTACCATTTGACTACACAAACGACGAGGCTCAGCTGGTTGGACGTTTGGAGAAGGAGGCAGGAGCCACATTCAACCGACTTTCATCTACAGCCCGAGGGGACCAAGAGCTAGTCATTTCTAAGGAGTTTTTAAAAGCAATATTCTGAAGTATAGCATGTTTCAGTTAGAATAGAAGGCCTCTTGTAGAATACTGTCACTCATGTATGAAGAAGGGACTCACGCCAAAGTTTGATGCGGCAAATCTGTCCGAGGCAGAAACATTGTTGGAAGACTGGGTGGTGTGGGCGTAGTAAGCGTTGATGTTGGCAAGCAGGGTGCTCATCACAGCTGGTACTCCTGGGCACATGTACTTAGATGACAAGCAGGCGAAGTGGCTGTGGGGTGGAAGTGGCAAAAAGAACATTTAGTGCATTTTCTTGCTCCTGATACCCATGTATTGGAAAACAATATAAACTCTATATACTAACTGTATAAACATAAGTGAAATAAACACAATGATTTGATCTTTCTTATTTAACTTTCAAAGGTAAACATTCAGAGTAATGCTTGAGGGACTGACGTCATGGCCTGGTAGATGGACTCTACTCCGTATCTCATAGCAAACTCGTCAACTATCTCCTGAGCCGTCTCCTCAAAGTACACCTTCCAGGCGTCGTCCCCTTTGGCATCGGGGATCTTTACTACGCCGCCATTCTGCTCCTCAGTGGTGTACTGGAAAAGATGCTGAACAAAGACAAAGGACTGATAAGTAAAAACAAATACAGATTGTAAAAAAAAACAAATGCAGATTGTAAAAAAAACAAATACATCTCAAATATCAGCCAGATAAAAAAGGCGAGGCCATACAGATCAATTGAAGAGGCCTTAGATCTAGTGTAAGTATTAATGCTCGGATAGCCTTAAGGATCATCTGAGAGACATTGAGGTAACACAAGAGCAACATATTATATATCTGATATGAAGACTTTTAAATGATCGGTTTCTCTAATCTAAAATGCACATCCAGCTGGTGTAAGGAGACAAGCAAAATACAGTTAACAGTCTGAGAAGCTGATTTAATTTTGAATCTTTAAAAAGTGTAAAACAACACTGTGTGTTTGACATTGTTTTCAACATTGTGCTGTATGCAAAGTTTTGAAAACAATGTCAAACTAAAAATATGACTAAATCCAGAATGCTTTTGAAAGCAAAGCTGTTTCCAGTTCTTTGCTAATTTCAGAATAGTGACTCATCCCCTTCTTACAATCCTGCAGAATAACAGGATTATATATGAAACTGTGAAATAGTCTATAGGACTTGATGGCTCAATAATTCCTGACAATTATTAATCAAGTCAACTGTTAAACTGTTACGACACACCTAATGGTGGCAATTTTGTAGTTTATAAAAAAGAAGGCAAATTTCCCAGGGTGTGAAGGTAGAAAAAGGGAATTCACAAGGTGATTGATTGTGTTAATATGAAACTGGAACCAATTAACTCAGAAGGTTGCTCTTGCATATTTAATGTTGTATTTCAAGTGCAAATAATCACAACCATTTCCACCAGATGTCCACTCAGACTGACCTCGTGTAGACAAGTGTACTGGACATGGTAAGGAGCAACCGTCTCCTCTCCTTTGATCTCCACACTTATGTGCATCCGGATGGCTCCCGACACAGCAGACTTATCAGTTCTCTTGTCTGTCAAGTGAAAGTAAGATATACATGCTCCCTTAGTTGGCTGAAATCTGTTCCATCTACAAGAGCCAAGCACTTCAATTATCTGTTTCTTGTTCTGCTATCTCCGTCTGTTAGCTCTTCTCATCCGTCTCTAATTCCCCACCGTCTTTTCTGTTATCTTGAAAACTCACCCAGGTTGTACCAAACGTCCATCTCCCCGCTCAGAGTCCGGACTTCAATGATGGTTTGCCCCAGGAAGTCGTCGCTCTCACGCTTGAACCTCTGTTTCACGCGTGACTTGATGTCGTCATCCTCGTCCCACACGCGAACCTTGATGCGGTCGGACGAATTGTGGCATTCGCTGGACGAGGCAGAGAGAGAAATTGTTGGCAAACAGTTGTGAAGTTTTGATGCAGAAGAACAAATCGTAACGGTGGAGGGAAAATACTCTCATCTCTAAGAACCGCATGGTTCTCTGGTGATTGAAAAACATAAAAAATGGGGTTGGGCTCATTTTTCTGAGACATAACACTAAATTAGAGCACTACGCCGACCATTATAGTGACATAAAATGAAATATCAACATTTGGAACGTTCCACCGCACTCACAAGTGGAAGTTTTCTTCCCAGACAGGGTTGAGGTTTCCGTAGATGGTCTTGGTTCTCTTCTTGGTCTTCCCAACTTGAACAGTTACGTAAGGGTCACTGGAGCCCGTTTTGTCTTTAGCCTGCAGGCCCTGAGCACATACCACTGAGGAAGACACATAGAAACATTTAAACAAAGACCTATATAGCTGTCTAAATAAATCTTCTTATAAATATTAGAAGATTATATATCAAACAGCACTATTGCCAGCAGGCACCGTGATATTTATATCAGAAACATATGACACCCTTAACTCACCAGTGATGCTGATCTTCGCTGACCATTTGGACGTCCCGTCAAGCACGCTCTGCTTGATTTGTTTCATTTGCGTGCCGTGTGTTGTTTTGTCGAGGTGGAACACTTCCAGGATTAGCTCAAAGATTTCTGGTTTGTTCCTCTCTCTGATCTTCATGCGGTCCTTCAGGACCATGATGATGTTCTGGGTTCGGTCCTCCGCCCCGTGCTTGGAGCTCTTCTCTGCAGCTCCTGATGAGACGGAGGAATGAAGAGAGGGATGGAGGAAGAACAGTTTACAGTGTAAAATATATTCAAGGCAGTATGGCGCATAGGCTAGCAGCTTATCTCCTGTTTCCCTGCAACCCAAGATATAATAGCATAAGATCAATTTTGAAAGTCTTTGACATTTCTTGGCCGGGAATCAAACCTCAAACCTTCCAATATTATGGCGGAAACTGTATCCACTTAAACACTGATCTGGTCGGGAAGGAGTAGATAGTCGGAGAGTAAAGGACCAACAGATGTTGTTGGCATCAAGATCTTATGAGACTCTTTGGAGACAGCAGAGTGATGAATAATGCATTGCATAGATTGACTCCGAAATCAGTATGGGAATTGGATAAGTCACCCCTTGTGGAGCTGAATTAGTCAAAGCAGTATGGATGCAAAGGCTATGGGTGGAAGAGAGAGGAGAGGCAGAGGGTATGACAGCACATTACTCAGGAGATAAATTGAAAAGGAAGAGGGAGGAGAATGTGAGAGTGGATAGAGGACAAGAATAATGGGATGTCAATCGGGCAGAAGGATACAGAGGAGGAGCTAAAATAGGTTTAGGGTTTGTGTGGACTGCTGGGTGTGTGTGTATGCCTGAGTAAAAATAGATACATGTGTTTAAAAGTGTGTGTTTGTGTGCAAAAATGTGTGCGTGCGTTGGCGCTGCGATCCTTACTCTGCAGACAGTCGGCATTGAGCAGATCCTGGCACTTGTCGTGGCATTTGACGCCGCACTCGGAGCAGCGCATGCCTTGTCGGGCGATACCCCAAAGCAGCCCCTCGCATTCGTAGCAGTAGGTGGGGGTGGTGGCTGTCCACACCTCAAAGTTGTGTGGAGTAGTGGAGGAGATGGGGTAGATCAGAGCCTGCAGGGTCTTTTTATAAACATGACTTTTCTGCAAAGGGCACGGAGGAGAGAAATGTGAGTTTGATACCAGCAGTGATTTAAAGGTTGGAACATCCTGAGCAGAATTGTGAAGAAGAAGAAGACGTGAGATGAGGAAACCCACCAGCTCTTCATTGCCGAGCGTGGTGGAAGCCATGGCGGAGGTGATTCCAGCCTTACGAGAGCTCTGCACCAGAGACTGGGAGCAAGAGGGCAAACACAACAGTGTTTATGTTTCAATGCAAACTACACTGTGGACAGATTTATATTTGATTTAGTGATAAATGCATTTGTAAGGGATGAACAAGCACTCACCATTAACTGATGAGTCGAGGCAGAGATGAAACAGAGGAGGAGAGGAGAGAGAGACAAATCTATTTTAGGAATTTCAAACAACGAGCTGTACAAATACTCATGATGCGTTGTGTGTGTATGTGTGAGCCACTACGCATTTGACAGACGTGCCCTAACCTCTAGAAGAGAACAGTGTAACTACAATGATTAATTACCGTAAATCTTTAAGCGCCACAGATATGCAAGCATTTCATTTATCAACACATCTAGCATATGACACAGAAGGGAAATCAACATGAGTAGCCTTCATGAGTATATTCACTTTGGATTAGGGCTGTCGACTAAAGAAATTCTTAGTCGACTAACTCTCATACGATTTTGTTGACTAATCGATTAGGTGATTTAATCATCTGTAAAACTGAGTTTCTTGACAAAGAATCACACAAAAGCACCAATTTATATCTTGTTTTTACGAGAAATGTGCCAATATCTTTCTTGAAAATAAATCATTCAGCATGAAAAAAGCATAAAAAATGACTAATCGACTAAAGAAATCTTAGACGACTAAGACCAAAACGGCCGATTAGTCGACTAATCGACTAAGAGGGGGCGGCCCTACTTTGGATTATAGAAAAAAAAGGGAATGCTGGAAAGTAGAGAAGAAGTGAAATAATGTTTAGATGTTTTTTTAGAGTAAGAAAAACTAACTATAAAGCGTTAAGAGGCAGGAATAGATATTATTGTTTTAGAGTAAACTGAGATTCAGCGAAACCAATAATGTCTGCAACAAAAATGATTCCAGGGCCCCCCACAATATTGGTGCACATTATTGCTTGTACGTGTGTCCATGTTTGTTTCTCACCAGATCTCTGATGGGAGGAATGGCTTTCCTCTTGCGAAGGTCAGGCATGCTGTCAATACTGTAGAGTGCACCTCCCATTCTGAATGAGAAAAGTAGGAACCATTATACATTCATATAAATACGTTCAATATTCACAGTAGATTAAACGTTTCTATCATCAAAATGTCGTATTATGAAATCATGTTTTGTTACTATGGGGCTGATGTAAATTCCCTCTATAATTGTTTCTAATGCTACTCCAGTCAAGGACTTTCCCGGAGAGTTTAATTGAGCAGACTGCCTCGCGTCAAATAGTGGGAATGACACTCCACACACCTGGGTGTAATTGCTGGGTTTCTATTTGACTAACTTAGCACTTATTCAGTATGCAGCCTCAGTTCCGCTCTGAGGTCTGCCTCATCTACAAATGACCTGCCAGCTAAGTCGGGGCAGCCCACCGCGTTCAATACTCACTGGCCAAATGCCATGAGCTGAATGAGCCTGTGGATCAGAATGAAATAGAACAGAGGATTCCCGGACTAAAGAAGGGCAATTTCAATCTAAAGCGGCGGTGGCAGGTTTCCATGATGATCTGAGGGTAATTTTAGTTTAATTTATGGAGTTATTGCATTAGCTTGACTAATACGCTGCATGATTCATAATGTGTTCCATTTAAGAGAAAGTATATTACTTGAGGAACTGACACAGCACACACTCACCCTCCTTTACCGAACCACAGCGAGCTGGAGGTCTCTCCTCGAGCCTAAGAGAGACAAAGAGGGAATGTCAGAAGAAGAAACCTTCAGTTTTATCTCTGCAGCCTTTTCTAGCATTCATATACTGTATGAATGAGGCTGCATCAGTAGAGTTTAGTTATCCGATTATGAAATTGCTTTATCTTCACATCTAAAATCCCATCTCATCTGTGTGTTATTGCATCAGTGGTCGAAAGTGGAGAGTCAGTAAAAGCTCTTATATAGAGCTGTAGCTCAAGAGTCCCTGAGATGCCTCACGCAATTTGTACAAAAACAAAGACGTGATCCATGGCAAGCATAATTGGGAACTAAAGAAGCCTTTAAAAACACTTTGCCTAAATTTTGAAATCAAACATGTCTTTGGAGAATCTGACTTCAGTGTGGCTTATAATCAGACCAGATGACAGCTCTTGCAAGATGCAACAGAAAAGATCAAATTGTGGTGAAGATGAGTGAGTATAGTGAAGGTGCCTGTTTACACACAGTTGGGAGTTCAACAAGACAATCTGTTGCACTCATTTCCTTCTTTCTCTCAAGCATCCAATCAGGTTGTACCTACCTGTCAGCATGCTCCAATGATGGCCGAGCAAAGTGCATGCGAGTGTCACTATGGCAATGACATGAAACTGGAAAGAAAACAAAGTGGGTTTCGGCACAAACAAAAAAAAAAAAGACAAACGAAAGGAAGCCAAATGAACAAAAAACGCAACGTGAGAAACATCAACATAAACATTGAAGCAAATGATTAATTCTCTGCACAACTGAATTCAAAGGTAATGAATAGCAACATAACATGTGAATAAAATGTGCAAGTGAAAACCGATCAAGCAAAACTTAATGTGTGCAATTAAATCAAGCAGTTTTGTCAGGGAGTGGTGCGGTGCTGCACCAAATAAAAAGTTTGCTGTCTGTCAAGCCATCGGTATATTTATTTTAAGAAAACCAAAAGGTAGCAATCATAGAATATGAAACACTTTCTTGTGTCGACCTAAAAACACTATCAAAATAGATCTCAAGAACTTACTGTACAGTATGTACCCCGTCTTTGCACATAAATAATGCACTGCACATTCATATTTCAAAGACTTGGTAGACACTTTTAGAGTCTCTTGAACTTTGGTGTTTCTTTTAGAGTACAGGGTGGAGCTGAACCAGGCCTGCAGCTCTTGGGATTCGGACTGGACTGTTGTGGAGGACTGAACTGGAATTTGGAGTGAGGGTGGGGTTCAAACCAGTGATCTTACCTCCCGAAGCTGCTCTAAGACTTTGTTGTAGAGTCTTAGCCAGTTCTCTTTGGCTCTGACTGCTGGATCCACTGGCTCTTTGCGCTCTTCTATGACTGGAGGACTAAAACAAAAAAACAGTTTGTGACTTTTAGCAAAAACGTCTTCAGCTGATACATTTCTACGATTGGTGGTAAACTTGTTTTTGCTTGTCTATTTTTGTTGTGTAGTTAATTAATCTGATTCCTTAATCTGAACCTTCGCTCCTACCTCTCGGGTGGCATCTCTTCCTCCTCTACTGGCGTCGGCGGCCTGCTCTCTTCAAAATGCTCCTCTTTCTCCTCCACGGGGAGCTTCGCCTCTGGCAGAGCAGGAGGCGTCATGGCCTCCTTTTCCAACATCGGTTCCTCCTCTAGCCATGGCTCCTTCTCTGGCTGGAGCGCCTGGTCCTCAGGGGCAGCTGACTGTGTGGTGGCAGGACCGTTGAGATGGGATTGAGGCTGCCCAGAGCACGGGGTCTGTTGGGAGGAAGGGCCCGTGGCAGTCGAGGGAGGCTGGGAGGCTGAGTTAGCCACGGTGGCTGGGTGGGATGGAGGGACAACGCTGGCTGCAGCAGGCTGGTGTTGCTGAGGTACGGCTGAGGCCGGAGGGTGAGACTGGGCAGGCTGCGCGCTGGGAACAGAAGACAGGAAAGTAGAGGCCAAGCCTGTGACTGCAGCTGTTAGAGGTTTGGCCATCGAGAAGAAGGAAGTGGCGGACGAGGCTGGCTGAGGCTGTGTTTGGGGCTGGGGCTGTTTAGGTGGTTGGGCTGTTGGTTGACCAGAGGGGGGCTGTGCTGATGGGGCCATGCTAGGAGGATTAGACTGGCTGGATGTTTGGGTTTGGTTGGGGGGTTGAGTAGGGGGCTGCTGTTGGTGTAAGGACGGCTGCTGTTGGTGTAAGGACGGCTGCTGTTGGTGTAAGGACGCCTGTTTCTCCAGAGGAGGTCTGGAGCTGGGTACATCCAGCGTTGGGGGGGCTGTTGACGTCGGGGTGGGGGTAAACGGAGGCTCCAGGTCCTCACTCAGAGTCCCGTCCAAGTTGTACAAATCCTCATCATCATAAATCATCTCTTCATCCTCATAGAGGCCCTCCTCTTCCCCCTCATACAGTCCTCCGTCATCCTCCTCGTACAGCGCCGCCTCCTCTCCTCCGTCTTTGCTGTAGCCGCCCTCATCGCTGTACGCCCCCTGGGTCTCATCAGGGTCCCAGTCTGGAGAGCCTTTACTGTAGCTAACCGAGGAGTGGCAGGAGTGGTAGGAGTCGTTCTCGTCGTAAGGGTCCCTCTCTCCGTACTCGACGCCATAGTCCTCCTCGCTCAGCTGACTGCTGCACCGACTCAGCTCTGCAGACGATGCGTAGCTCCCTGAGGGACTGAAGGGAGGAGAAGAGAAGCGAAAACAGAAACAGAGTTAAGACGCAAGACCGAAACAAGCCCATGAGAGACTGATTATTAAAGTACTCCAGAGAGATACAGTTTTATAATGAACATAGAGACACTTTCATTCGGGTAATTATTGCATGTATACATGTACACATATAAAATAAATGAAGCCTTTATGAACCATAATCTCAAAATGCTTCCAGAGCACTGTATTAGAGCACTCGATGGCCTGTACACTTTGTGCTCTATCGGACAGCCTTACTAAAAAACCTTTTCTACATGTCTTGGGGTGGCTAGGAATAATGCTGATGGCTAATCGATGAAAAGCACCGGTGATACAAGAGTACCAGACAAGCAGCGAGAAATAGAGCAGAACAGAAAGGTGAGAGGCCTCCAGAAAGCTGACAAAAGAAGCATCCAGAAATGCAACAAACAGGGAAAAAGTATTTATACTCCTTGATGAATGGGGCTATTAAAAACAGAATAGAGGCACAGCGAGGAGGGAGGATGGATGGGGGAGAGGGAGATAGTGGGAGACAGGAAGGGAGTGGTGAGCACAGAGATGAAATAGAAGGAGAGAGCGGCGCAGGGGGTGAGCGAGTGTAGAAAGCTGAGAGGAAAGAGATGAAGAAGAATGGGCGGGGGTGTGGGGAGGTTGCCCTGTCCGATACACTCACACAAGCAGCTAATCTTTATGTGCAGTATTGACCATTAGATTGCCAGTTGAATAATTCATAAAGCAAGAGGTGAAGGGATGCATAGTTTCATTCCCAGTCTGTGAGAAATATGTCAATACAAGCTGAAAAATGAAACAGTATTGTAAACAACTGTGTGTTCATCATTCATACTATGACAAGTCCAACTGTCTGCTGTGAAAAAGGACTATCGCTAAGCCAAACCTCACCCACCAAAGTCAAGTGCCTCTAAACTGAAACTAGCCATGATCACAATTACATCTAGTGCTACAACAACAATTAGTTAATTAATTGTTTATTTATAATCAACAGAAAATGAATATCAATGAATCATTTTGGTAATACATTGATCATTTAAAGCTTAACAGCAGCGACCGTGGCCACAAGCGGCAAATGCGGGAAAATGGTAAATGCTAAAAAATAGCCTAGCGCCGAATTTACACCAGAGCAGCGGCAAAGTGCGGCCTGCGGCGAGCTGCTCCCGAGCTCAGCGAGCTGCGGATGTTTGATTCGGTGAAGTGCGGAAAAACTAAAATTGGGAAAAGTTTAACTTTTAGCGGCGAAGAGCGGCTAGAAAGGACCCACAGCCAATCAATAGACAGATCCTGTGACATGTTGACCTATGGTACAAAGAATTTCTTCCCGCCTGAAACACACGAGTACGCTTTCCCGGCCGCAGAAAAATGTAATTATTGCTGCGAGCCGCGCTTCGCCGCTGCCTGGTGTGAATTCGGCGTAACAGCAGCTCAAGTAGAGGAGGGTCATAAAGTCAGCAAATTGATGTAATGTCAGTTACACAGTAACATCTATCTAAAGTTAGCTAACATTAGCCACCAAAAGCTACTGATCATATCAGACCAAATGAGGCTAAAGCTGCAAAACCTCTGAGTGTTTTGAATTTGGCTATGGTGCATTTAATTGCTAATGAATTTAAGTTTTCATTTGTAAAAGGAAGCTTGTGTTGTTTCTTACAAGTTGCACAGTCTCGCTTCAAGCCATTTATTGAGCAAATACGGAAAACATTCACCGCTTCCAGCTCAAATGCGAGAATTTTTCTGTGGTTTTCTGTTTTAAATCATTGTGAACTGAGTGAGAATTAGACTGCTGGTCGGACAAAACAAACAATCTGAAGTCACTTTGTGCACCAAATTGTAATGCACATTTTTTCACAATTTCATAAACCAAACTATTTATAAAAAATGA
This sequence comes from Sebastolobus alascanus, assembly GCA_916701645.2. Taxonomy (NCBI): domain Eukaryota; kingdom Metazoa; phylum Chordata; class Actinopteri; order Perciformes; family Sebastidae; genus Sebastolobus; species Sebastolobus alascanus. Next base: position 632,579 of record CAKAOJ020000195.1, read on the forward strand.
AAAAATAAATAAAAAAATGAATTGATAATGAAGATATTCATAACTGAAGCAGGCACACACCTGACAGTCCTCTGATGTTGGTAGTCGAGGTCGTGGCTATTGCCAGAGCGCGGGTAAGAGAGGCTTCTGGAGCTGCGGTGCTGTTGGCTGATGGGATACTGGTGGACAGAGGCGTTGGGCTGGGATGTGCTGTAGTAGGGAGGGGGGATGCTGTTACTGGTTTCACTGCGATAGTCGCTGTCCCTGTCGTCCACAGCACTGTCTGGGTCTTCATCTGCACAGAGGCACATGGCAAGAGAAAAAAATTCATCAGTCTTTTGATGGTGTCCTCATAGAGTGCAGTGAGCAGAGGAAAGAAAAGCAAGAGAAAGGGGAAAGAACATCATGAAAGTGATGATCCCTATTGATGACTTGTCATGTGGCACAGAGAGATAGGAGGCTCAATCTTTTAGCTCTATGGTAATTACAGATGATATAGATGAGATGGCAGCATTCCACTTCTGAGCCCCTATCAGACCCATATAGGTCATTCAGAGTGCATCCATACGTGAAGCACATGATGAACATCATCAGAGGCTCCCTTCTCATTCTCATCACCATAACTGAACATGAATCCATTCCTGCTCACTAAGGAGATGCTATATTTTTCTGTGGTTTCCACAGATCAGAGATTAACTTCCCGGAGGGAAGTGACGGGAGACTTTAGCAGTGCGAAACCAGCTATTAATCATTCATCATTATCCATCATCGTCTCTCGCACTCGGACGAAGGCGGCTGCTGCACCGCTTGCACCTTCGTCGTCATCTGTCTGGGCGTGTAAACACTAATTAAAGTCATCGAACTTTGTTTCTCACTTCAACCGTGTCCCCACGTGTCTTTCTCTCTCTCTCTCTCTCTCTCTCTCTCTCTCTCCCTCCCTCTATCTCTCTCACTTTATCGACTCCGCATCTATCATTACCCCCCTCCTCTTTCCTTTTTCCTCTGTGTGAACAGAGATGAGATGAGTATTTGCAATTGTATGGGTGAGTCTGAAAGACACACATATATATAAGACCATCTGCTAATCACAGCAAGAGAGAAAGAGATAGACGGAGAGGGAGAGAGATAGAGAGAGAGAGACCTTATTTTGCATATATGCATATATGTATGTTGTTCTTTCATCTATTTACTACAGGTTTCTATGTGCAGTATGGACAGTGCAGTCCATAAGTATTTGAACAGTGACATATTTTTCATTATAGTCCCTCAAATAGTCCCTATGAAAGCTGTTGTCAGTGAGGTCTGTTCATCTACTAGAGCAGTGGTTCTCAACCTGGGAGTTGCCAGATGGGTGTGGAGAAAAAAATTAAAGAACATATTAAAAATAAAATACATATTTTAGACTGAGGACTGTTTTTTTACATTATATTGCCTGTACAAGTGATATAATTTGCCTCAGAATAGATTTTATTTATTGTTTGTGAGAGTCACAATATGCCTGCACACAGGGGATTTCCGGCATGTCAGGGAAAGAAAAAAAGTCAACGTCAAAAGACAGCGTCTAGGTGCTAGCTGTTCAAAACAGAACTGGGTGGGTTGCGTACACCAAACTAATTATTCTGGGGGGTCATGACTGGAAGAGGTTGAGAACCACTGATCTAGAGTAACAAGGACACTGTTTCTGGAAAGATATGCTGCTGTTTAATCTTCTAAATGTCATTTTTTATGCTGTGGGTACCATAAATTTAATTAAATTTACCTTCATTGTTTGAGGGGGGTGGTGGCAGAAATTTTAAATTTTTTGGGTAATTTGGATGAACTGGCTCTTTAAACTTCTGACATTCATCTTTAAGGGCGTTTGAGGCTGAACAGTGGGCCTCAAAGCTCATTTCATACTGTACACATTCACAATGTATGAACAGTGCAGCAGGACAATGACTAGAGTACAAGTCCCACACTGTTCATCCAATATACATGTAAACACCCTCAAATTGAAGCTGAAAGTCAGCGCTTTACCCTTAAAGTTACTGTTACATTTCAAACCTCATGTGATGGATTACAGAACCAAATCAATTGAAAATATGTGATTCTCCAGATACTCGTATGCACTGTATGTACAGGATGTATTGTATGTACACTTACTTTGTTGGTCTCCCCATAGACTCCAGTTACCTGCAATAAAACAGGAGGGTGTCAGTATTGATTATGAATTGCGCTGGTGTCGAAACATAAACATAAATTCACACGACTAATGCATTAATGCTCCCAGAAGGAGCTGGTGAGAGGAGGTAAAGAGAGCACAGAGGGAGCGCTGAGCCTCCGAGTCTTTCCACCTGCACCAGACAGCTGGCTCAGCAGGCTCGGCAGACTGGGCCGATAGTTGGAACACAGCAGCATCCTGGAGGAGCTCGCCTCCGGACATCTGATACCGCTATCGATCCTTTACAGTGCAGCAATCTTTTCCCCTCTAACACACAACAAGCCATGTGTGGTTACACGCATAATGCACACGCTGAGCTTAAGCAATCTAATTACATCTCAACAGATGAACACATAATTCTCTTGTTCGGCGCAAATAAACGAGCGGTTTGTACAAACAGTGATCGGTCACTTACAGCACTGGGTTCCTGGTACACGTAGAGGGCGTTCCTGCTCCTCCTGGTAAGAATAATGGAGTCAGACAAGGTCAGAAAAACTTACATAATGAAAGAGATTAAATGGTAATCAACATGGAAATTTGAGTCCTATATGCAGGAAGTGGAGAAAATGTAAAGTTGGATTTCATCTCATCATGTGTGACATAGTTATTCCCCCAATTAATCATGTTGGCGTGTTCCTAAAATGTGAGGATATGCTGGGGTATTAAATCAAATAGGGCGACAGCTTACATCTTGGTCCCTCATGGCATTCAGCTGCTCCAGTTTTTTAGCCCAGTATCGCGCCTCATCCTCAGGGATATCTGAAAACAACAAGCCAGACATACTCAGGTGGCAAAAACAACCCTAATGGAGCTCCACATACTGTACGTATAGGCTGTTAAAATAGTTACTCACAAAACTTTCTGCCTAAAAACAGCTTTGTTACAAACTCCACCCAAATGACGACAAAGCGCTGCAAGCTAAAACAAGCCATTTGCAAATAGTATTTGACCCAGATACCTTGGCCTGCTAAGAACACAGTGACATTGAAAATTGGCCTTAAAGCCAAACCCCTATAAATAGATCAGGTCCACAAACTGAGGAGTCAGGTGTACAGTATCGACCAGAGGAAGAGGAAACAGTAATAAAATGACACCTAATCAATGTTAAGAGGAACGCAGCTTCATCACTGAGAAGGAAAGGACACAAACACTCACAGGAAGCCTTGACTACATATCACTGAAAAGTAGGCCAGTTTAATTAATCAGTCAGGGATTATTGCTGTTCATATATCACTTTCTGCTGTGAAAATATACAGACAGACATCATTTATTCAAGTCATCTTCTCCCTCCCTCGAGGGTTGATGATTTCCTATATTTTCATATTCTCATCCTCTCCCACCTATCGACAGTTTCTGACTTTGATGTGAATATTGATTTCTCACCGAGAGGCAGTTCAAAGCGTGTGTCGAGCAGCACCAGGTGGAGAGTGGGCTCTTTGGTGCCACAGATCTCGTTATCAGTCATGATGACCTGAGAGTCCAGCGTGAGCCACTCCCCCGGACCTTCCTGCGTACAAAAAGGTATTTTTGCAAATGAGACACAAACAACGTTCCGTACAAATGGACGAGCACGATGAAAACACGTCCAACCAGCAACTGAGTTGAGTCCCTTGAGTACAGAGTGTTCAACTGCAGTATTTCTCAAGTGGTTCTGGTGACGAGTGGCAAACCTCATTTGACTGTCGGATGCTACGGAGGGGGATCCACACGGTGCCGACCATGGTGTCCCAGATTAACCCTTTGTTCCACACCTCTACCGTCAGACCCAGGTCCAAGCGGTTGATTTCACTGGATAGGAAGACAAACGGGAAAGTTAAAAGTCAAGAGAAAATGTGACTGACTTAGTAATAAAAATACATTTAAAGACAGCTGTGGAAAGTAACTAAGTACATTTACTCAATGACTATACTTATGTACATTTTTGAGGTACTTGTACCTATTTCCATTTTATGCTACTTTATTATACTCCACTACATTTCATAAGGAAATATTGCACTTTTTACTCCACAACATTTATTTGACTTTATTTACTTTCAGATTAAGATTTTACATAAAAGAACATATGATAAACTTAAAAAATACAACACACTGTTAAAGATGATACCTGTGCTCTCTCTCTCTCTCTCTCTCTCTCTCTCTCTCTCTCTCTCTCTCTCTCTCTCTCTCTCTCTCTCTCTCTCTCTCTCTCTCTCTCTCTCTCTCTCTCTCTCTCTCTCTCTCTCTCTCTCTCTCTCTCTCTCTCTCTCTCTCTCTCTCTCTCTCTCTCTCTCTCTCTCTCTCTCTCTCTCTCTCTCTCTCTCTATTTGTTTTTTTTTCTACTTTACTCTATGCTTTCTTTCTATTTTTTTTTTTCTACTTTACTCTACGCAAATTTATCTTGTTACCCTTCGGACGAGGTTTGGAACCACTGGACTAAACTACCGAACTATAAAGTAGTTCAAACTATCTCCACCTCGAACAGCTACAACCGTAAAATGACACTTGTACATTGTTACACCTGCTGTGTATGTTATATACGATAATGTATTATTCACAGGGGCAATTTTTTTCTGCATTACGAGTACTTTTATTTTGATACTTTGAGTCTATTTTGCTGATGATACTTTTACTTAAGTAGGAGTTTGAACAAAGGACTTTGACTTGTAATGGAGTACTTTTACGTTGTTGTATTGGTGCATTTACAAGTGCAAGTAAAGAATCTGAGTAATTCTTCCACCGCTGTTTAAAGACAAACACTAAACACACACAGGCACTCATTCACACACAAGATGCAGAGTAATTACTTGTAGGCTTCACTGTGACAAATATAAGACACGTCTCTGTGGGAGCAAGCCTGAGAGAATCTAACATAAAACATTTACAAGACAGCAGGAAGCAGGACAGAAAGAAAAGAAAGACAGAGAGAGAGAGAGAGAGAGAGAGGGATGGATGAATGAAGGGAGGGAAGGAAGGAAGGAAGGAGAGGAGAAGAGTGTGATGAAGGCAGTGAAGGAGGCGATTGTATCGCATGCCTGGAGGGAGAGAGTGGGAACTTTAATTAAGAAATAGGGGGACTGGATTTCCCGTCTCGGTGGCGACTCCTTTTAGGAAACGTGCCTGTTTGATTCATGGCAGTGACTGAGGGGGCACACTCATTTAAAGGCGGTTTGAAGGAGGGGGATGAGGCTCTCTCTGCAGCCCAAACATTACATAACACGGCTTCACTGATGCAACCCCAGTACAATGCTCGACGCCTCCGAACATCATACAAATGCACAGGACTCCGCAGTGAGCCTGCCTGCCGCATCCCACATGCTAAACGATTCTCACCATTTATCGCCCATATGCTGCTACACTGTCAATACCACGTTGGTATCCTCTCTGCAAGCGAAATACTCTTTTGTGTAATGTTTTAATGATTGCAAAGAGCTATCATTCCAATATTTATAGAAACACAAGCTCAAACAAACTCATTTAAAAGTGGGAAATGTTGCCTAGAGAGTAGAAATAGGAGGAGAGGGAATATGGGGGGGGGGGGGGGGCAGTAAGGTTGAAATGGAAAGATGAGGAGGAGGAGGAGGGCCGAGTAGATGAAGATCAAGGAGCTGTGTTTAGAAGAGGAAGTGACAGAGGAGAGGAAGGAGGGGCTGGGAGGGAGCCAAGGTTGAGAACGAGGATGAGAGGGGCACAAGTGTCGAGGGAGAGCAGATGAAAAAGAGGATGAGGCGGTTGTTGGAAGCGGAGGTGCGGATGCGGAGAGGAAGAGCTACGTGAAACAATACAGGGATGAAGGGCACTTGGGATGGAGGAGTGAAAAAGAGGGAAGGGTTGATAGAAAGGAAGAGATTAAAAACAAAAACATAAAAGCACTCAAGCAGCTGAAGTGGAGAGTAGATGAGAGGGTGGAAAGAGAAAGCAGAGGAAAGAGCGACGGAGCGGGAGGAAGGAGAAAGAGTTTTGTCTGAAGACAATGAGGGACTCACAACATGAAGTCTTGCTCCCAGCTGGGCAAGTTGCCCCTGACAGCAATGGTTGTGCTCTTCACATTTTGTACCTTTAGAGTCACATAAGTGTTGAACTTCTCTGTTAAGGAGAGAGGGATGAAGAAACAGATGCGTTACAACGAAACGCCTCTGCATTAGAAAATAAAAATGTAGTCCCTGTGAGATATATATATATATATATATATGAGTAACTGACTTCACATCCCTTCATTTCCATTAATGGCTGCAGAATGTAATATGCCCTCAGTCTGCTTAAAGATTTATGTTACATAACAGCGTCCCTCCCTGTTTCTATTTCCAGAATCGCAGGTCTTACCTTGGGGTCCGTCCAGCTTGGCTTTCTTCACTGTGGACACACAGAGAGGGACAAAGTCACACACAGGAACACCATCTGCTTTCACTTCTGAACGCTCCTGCATCCTCTTTTCTGGCTTTTACACAGAGAACGGGCAACAAGAGGATGCCCGTGGTAAATTAAAACACAGTCTGTGAATGATACTACATTAAACTTTTGGAAATTACTGTAAAAACACTACAAATTTGAACACATTGAAACATATTTTCCAATCACCAGTAACTGCCAGTGAGTATACAATGCATATTCACTTACTACATGAGTGTTGACACAGGAAACTGAAATTGCAACTATGCAGATTTGGACTAAGTGCTCTGCCTTTTTTTGCCATAAGGTCCAGACATGTTGGCATGGAGTGTGGTGGCAACACATAGAAACACACAGCGCTGGAAAAACATGGGCGGCTTCCCCCGCTGTTCTTCGTCAGTGTGGGATACAGAAACAGAAAGTACAGTACATGCAAACAAAAAGAACCACGTAGCACAGATTAAATAGATGAACAAAACGTGTATATTTTTGTCATTCATAATGTGTTTTTATTAGAAGAAAGTCCAGTTGTAATAGATGTGGTGTAAAAGTTAAGCTTGAACATGCAAGGGCCCAATCATGCCTGTTAACTTCGGGAATGTCTTTATTGTACAAGTTTTCAGATGGAAAATTCCCACCTTTCATCACACAATGTGTCAGAGGTAGGGGATCACAAAAGTCACGGTTCGGATCGTATCGTGGTTTTGAGTTACGGATCGAATCGGCAGAAAAAAAGAGAGCTTTTAGAGATGCCTTGGTCACCTTTTTTTGCCGCAGACTGACGATCATATCGGACGATTCAGATCGTTTTTGTCGTTGTTTTTAAATTGTAATGTTGTTTTTTTACTTTGATATAGTCATCTATAGTGGCTATTTGCATAAAAACACACAATTCAAATGATTAGGAAATAAAAGATTGTATTTTTATTGATAAAAATAATCATGGCATTAGTAGTTCTAATGATGTATTAGTAGCTGCCTTGAGCTAGTGTTAGGAAGTTAAACAGGTCATAATTCTCTCTCTCTAATATCTATTTTATATCGCTGTGAAAATATTTCCTTCAAGCAACTGTATTTATTAAAGTTTATCACCAAAAACTATATTTAGCAATATTACATTTGAATGCATCATGATAACATTATAATTTACCTTTGCCCAATAATCATTTTTACTGAATAGATCCTGAACACAAAATAATGTAACTCGGTGTAACCTCCGTACATTAGCTGCCAACATTAGTAGCTCTCCTCCTGCCGATTTCAACACAGATTTCTTGGTCACAATGTAGCCTTAATTCCGATCTTCCGATTGCATATTTTTACTGAATATCGTCCGATAACGATCGGCAGTAAAACTTCACACTATGATGTTTAAACTGTGTAATTAATCTGCGTTTCACATGCATGCCGAACCGTGGGGGGGGGGGGGGGATCCGTACGGATCACCGATAAACTACGTTCTGTTACACCACTAGTCAGAGGATTTCTCAGTGTACAGTTAAAGCCCAGGCTCTCTCTCTGCAGCACCTTTTCTTTTTTTTTTACCAGCTTTGACGTAACTCACACATACATTTTTAATGCTCCACTACCTGCTGCTCTCCACCGCGCACACACGCTCCACATCCCCACACCACACTGCAGCTGTGTACACATCATGCACAAACATTTGCATTAATAAAATGCAAATGCAAGCTCAATACGCTATGTACCTGCACCTTTATCGCCCCTTGAGAAACACGATGTGAACACCAATTCACGACTTAATCTCACAATATTCTTCACAGACCATCCACACCAGTACCGGTCGCCATAGTGACCGCCACAAAATGAAAAGTTGATGTAAAATCAGTCAGAGTCAGCAATGCACTTTTCTTGTTTCTATTTCTCACTACTTTTACTTCGTATTTCTTTCATGAAACACACAAACTCGAGCTAAATCTGCAGCTTAAGTGCCACGCTGTTACATCAGCAGGCACAGAAGCACACACACTCGACTGCAGTGACTCACTCGCATACACCTGCAGCAATGACAAAAAAAAAAATATGAATCTCTGCTTCCATTCATACCTCACCAAACTTAACGATAACTCAACATGCAAAACATAAGCACACGTGTACTTAAGGTCAAACTTAAGCTCAACATCCTTTGTTCAGTTTTCAACACAGCTGTAGCTGTAAATGCTAAAAGAAAACAACGTTATTAATACAATGAATGAATGAAGACCAGAAAGGAACCTAAGCTATGCTTTAAGCAGTCCTTTACATTGTTTAGGCAGACCACATCGGAGCCTGCTTCGTGCTGTGTTTTAGTGCCAACACTAAAACAGCCCTGGAAATATATCAGTACACGAGGAGGATCAATAAAAAAGGAATTGGATTTTCGACAGTGGAAAGCTGAAGCTTAATAATACCACACAATCATAAATCTCTCTGACAGAGTGAGTTACGATGTCCACAAACCCCACAAACAATATTTTGTCACAATTGCATGTATCGAAGCAGACGGGACGACCCCAACACACACATCCAAATACTATACATGTCAGTGCCTATAACTCATAATCAATAAGCCTGTGAAGGGCTGTAGCATTGGATAAATCAACTGAAATGTATGTTATGGGTAAGTAGCCTAAAATGAGGTCAAAGCCTATAACTATCTATCACATCTGATTAAATGTCTTAAAGGACATAACAAAGTGTGTTTGTATTTTTATTCTTTAATCAGAGGATGTGCAGCAACAATCTGTAAGACTCAACAGTAAATTTTGTGCAACCCCATTTACTTCATTCAGGAAGTACCTCTGACACAGCAGACTCTGACTTATGGGAACTAAGCGGATTGCCAAGAATACAGAGACTCGACAGGGAATCAAGCAAACCCTTCAACATGAACTGTCAGGGAATGTAAAGTAGGGAGCGGGTGAGCTGGGTTCAGCCATCCAATGACAAAATCAGGGCTGACATGATTCAGATAGACAGCAGCGCCTTATTCTGAAGGATCACGCAGATCTGCAGTATAGTCTTTGCAACTGCTGACGGACACATTACACTCCCAGATTTAGTGTCCAAATCAAGACAGGGAGAAAACTGGACTTAAAGTATGTGGGGATATCTGCGGGAAAAAGATGCCAAGTTTTTCGGAGTTAATCTGTAACTGTGTCTGAATTCTGCTTTGTCGGCAGATGCTCCGAAGAAATGCTGCCTATTCAAGAGGCGCAAAGTACTGTGGAGGCCAGAAATAGCTCCAGTCAGGTAAGCATGAATGATGTAACAGGAACAGAAAGAGGGCTCTCTGCCAAGTCTCGTAGTCTACGACACTGACAGCCGCAGCAGCCGGTGTTTATGAATGAATAACGCTCGGGGTCTTAATGACGCCTGGGACTGACTCAGTGGAGGAACAGTCGATGGGTGGACCTGGCAGAACAGGATGAGGTGGAGTAGCATCCATAATGGGCCTGATGTATAAAAGGTGACTTTGAAACTCCCTTAACTTTCATTTCGTCCCCACATTGCCATTATTCCATCTACGACAAATGTCTAGAGCTCAAACACACCCCCACACACTCATTTACTGACCAGCGCTTGATCAGATTTAGAGTTTAAAGGATTAATCGATTAGTTGATCGACAGAAGAATAATCTGCAAATGATACTTGTCATTTTTCGAGCAAAATGACAAATATTCTTTGTTTTCATCTACTTCAATGTGAGGGTTTGTTTTGTCTTATGTGATCACACATTAAATATGTTTGGGTTTTGGGCTGTCGGTCTGACAAAACAAACAGTTATAATGATTGGAATTAGGGCTGCAACTAATGATTATCATTATCGAATAATCTGCCAATTATTTTCTCTGTGAATTGATTAGTCGTTGGGTCTAGAAAATGTCAGCAAATGGTTAAAAAAAAACGCCCCTCACAATATCATAAAGACCAAGGTTATGTCTTCAAATGTCTTGTTTTGTCCAACCAACAGTCCAAAATCTAAAGATATGAAATTTACTGTCAGACAAAGTAAGGCAAAACATTTCTCATAATTGAAAAGCTGGAACCAGACAATGTCTGGCATTTGTGCTTGAGAAATTACTGGGGATGCACCGATCCAAGTTTTTCAGTCCCGATAGTGACACCTGGGCTTTGGGTGTCGGCCGATACAGAGTACCGATCTGATACCAGTATTTAATTAATAAGCTGTATGCATCACTGTGTGGATATAATCATTAATTTACTGTATGTGTAAAGAAACATCAGGCTTGACTTCAATATTGCTTTCCTAACTTTGTAAAACAAAATGTAACAAATAATTAGGTATACTGTAAATGTATTGAATGGTTATTTATTATTAAAATAATAAATGGTACACCAACAACTTTATAAAAAATCTTCAAAATTAACTTGAAAACTTGAAAAAAATTGGTCAAAACTTAAACAGGAATTAAAATTCCAGTATATAATGTATATAGTAATTGAATCTAATAGATCGGCCCGATTGTCACCGATACCCGATCCAGCTATTTGAGTCAGTAGTATCGGCCCGATATCCGATCCGGTATCGGTGCATCCCTAGAAAATTACTTTAAAATAATTATAAAATCAGTTATCAAAATAGTTGCTAATTAACCAATCATTTCAGCTCTAATTGGGATATTGTAGACCAACAATTGATCAGTTATTTGAGAGAATATACTCACTGTTTAAAATCATGGTTAGTAGCAGATTCCTGATTGACAGTTTTTGGTTTAGGATGACTAGAGGAACACATTTTAACAGGGCAAAATATACATCATTGAGTCTACAATGTACCTTTTAAATGATAATCAAATGCAAAACTGTAAATAATACAACATGGCTCTAACAGTAGTGAAATCATAAACATACTTTTATAGGTCCTCCTCTGCTTAAAATCAAGTCGAGTGCAGGACAAATTGCACAGAAAAACCTTGCTAATTGTCATTCCGGTTTGTTCCAGCGAGTTAACACAACACTCATAATTTTGATAAAGATGTTTTGCAATTCAACCCCTATGTGTCCAACAAACTGGCTTTTTTTAGAGGGGTCCCCCTCTTCCTCAGCTGTATAATCTGTGCCCTGGATGTGAAGCTGGAGGTGGTGTTACTTTGTGAGCAATGCCAGCAGATGCTTATTCATCTCACTGAGAGGCAAACAGTGTCAGCATCAGGAGCTTTTCAGGGAGTCTGGTATAGGAGGAGGTGACGCATCGCTTCAGGGAAAAACGTTTGAGAAGGGTGACGAGCATCTCCATCCGACTACGAGTATTCCCTCACGACTACAGCGGAGCGGCAGAGAGGCAGAGCGGAGGCGGCGGCGCGGTGCGGCAGCGGCAGCGGCAGGGGCTTTTCCTCGTCCCTCCACCTCCTTTGATGCTGCCCACGCATGAATGAACAGAGCGGATGACACACACACACCGCAACAGTACCTCCTCCTCCATGTAGACATTTATAGAAACTCAAAGAGCATATGAGTGTTTTGCTGGTATTAACAGTCACGACTATGGGCTAGCTTGTAACAATCTGTCACTCATTCATACAAGACATCTTTTACATGAGTGAATTAACATGTCATTCAGCGACAAAAGTATCCCAGTGGCATCCCCCCAAACGTGTCTCCTGTCTGATTTAATGACTGATCAGCACAAACCCGGCTAAACGTCACACAGACTTTTCTACGGAGCTTGATAGCCCGCAGGCTGGTGCAGCTAAAGCGCGAGTAAAGTGACAATAACATCAGACACAGAGGGTTTCATTACCCGGGTTAATTTGCCTCTCTTACCTCCCACACATAGCAGGGACATCTCTGGTAGCGTTGCGAGCGTCCCCGGCTGTCCTCTGCTGAGTGCTCCGTGATTTGATTGGTCAGTCCCGTTTCGTCTCTTGGTTACCAAAAAAAAAAAGAATACTCAAACCGCCAAACCGTAACTACTGGTAACGGGAACCAATTAGCGTCACGTCAGAAGCGCTGGTGTGTTTTTCTCCTCCTCTGAGGAGCTGTTGCTCTTTTGGCAGGACAAGTAGACACACCGGAGTGAATTCCTCGCCCCCCCCTCTTCTTCTTCCTCTGCATTGCCTCAGCTCTCCTCCTCCTCCGCCGCTGCTCCTCCTGCGCGCACAGCCATCTTGTTTCAGCAGCAGCAGCACCCTCCGCGCGAGGACAGCTCCCCCGTGCCGCTCTGACGTCACGGGTTGATGAGTAGCAGGCGGAGAGGAGAGAGAGCGGGGTGAACGGAGGAGGAGACGGGATGGGCCTGCATTAATACCGGCCTGGCCCGGTGTAATGCACTCAGTGATGTCGGCGAGGAATTTCATTCATTGTTTTTTCAAAGTTACAAAGCATTTTTAGAAAAGTTGTCTTTTTGTAGTATATTTTTTATTTAATATGCCCAGTTTTGTAAACTGCATTTATTTTATGTTTTTAATGTATTGTATGTGTTTTTGATATATTTTATGGTTTATATATCTTTATTTATTTCATGTTTTTGATGTATTTTATATTGTTGATGTTTTTATCTGTGGCTGTTTTATTTTGTACAAAATTCAACCTGTTTGGATTAATTCTACATTGATGTGGCACAGGTTGTCCCACATCAACACATCTCAGCCCCTAGCCCCCAGCCCCATGACACACTTTATATTAGGCAGCGGGTATTTTTACTCTATTTATTTGTGATAATGCTGCTTGACTGAAGTCTGTCATATTTATTATTGTGTTATATGTATTTATTGTATTTTGGATTGTAGTTGAAACTGTAATGTTATATTGTGATCCTGTTGTGATGTTATGCAGAGTGTCTATTGTGTCTATTGTGCCTATTGTGCCTATTGTGTCTGTGTTTAGGACTACAGATGGAAATTAGCTTCCCTGCTAAATCTGGTGCACCCATCTTTTTGTTTCTATGTAAACAATTAATGTCTGTGCACACAGTCCTTTTAAACCAATAAAATAAATAAAATAAACCTGCAGCAGGCAGAATATTTTTGGCATCATTGGGAAAAAAATACATAACAACCTTTCAGCATATTGTAATTGGAAGTATTCTGAGAGAAAACTAGACATCTGCACCTCCTCATGGCTCTGTTTTCAGGCTTTAAAAAATCTAGCCCTATGGGAGACTTTTACCAATCACAGGTCACTTCAGAGAGAGAGTGTTTCTATTGGCTGTTCATTCAACAGAGGCAGCTGTCAATCACTCGCGAACTCCGGTCAAACTAGGCCGCTGGTCAAATAGTGAGGCGAAGTCCCTCCCCTTCCGGTGGACCCCATGGGTCCTTATTTCGGAAAAATTATGTATAGTAGCAAAACGGCAAGAGACACATATTTTTTGATCCCGTTTGAATTGCGCCATGAATCACACATATGATGTTTGTCATTTTAAAACATAATTTTGCAAGTCAAGAAAGTCTCAGTTTGTTGTAGGTTTGTCGTAGTATCATTTAGTTTTGTGTGAAACCGCTCAGTGAACTACATCTCTCGTCTCGCGCAATACGTCACCAACACTAGCTAGCTAGCTAACTTAGCTATGTTCCACGCACAGATGAAACGTAATCTTACCTGATGACGTTTCATCCAGCGACTCCTGGTCTTTTTATCAGCCGGGAAGTGAGAGAACGAGCGAGACCCGTTGCTCATGTGAGTACATCCCAGTACAAAACATCGTAGCTTCAGCGAGAGAGACGTCACTACGCGACTTTTGTGTGCGTAGCCTTTCTAATCACGTATTTTCACAGTCTGCTACTTTCACAGTTTTACAACAAACGGTGACTTTCTTGACTTGTAAAATTATGTTTTAAATTGACAGACATCATGTGTTTGATTTATGGCGCAATTCAACCAGGATCAAAAAAAAATAGTTGTCTCTCGCTGTTGACTACCCTTCATATTTTTTCCGAAATAAGGTCCCATGGGGTACACCGGAATGGGCGGGACTTCACCTCTCTATATGAATCAATAATCTGTTACTGTAATGCCTATTTCTCATCTCAAATGTTTTCAGAAACATCTTGTAGTGTATTGTTTAGCTGTAAAATGAGAAAGTTTGCTCCGGCTGGTGGCCGGTGCTTGGTATTTCCTCAACTGATCTCAACATGGCTGCCGGGTCACAAACTTTCTCATTTTACAGCTAAACAGTACACTACATGATGTTTCTGAAAACATTTGAGATGAGAAATAAGCATTACAGTAACAGAATATTGATTCATATTTGATCAGCTCTGCCTTGTTTGACTGTTTGATCGGAGTTCTCGAATGATTGACAGCTGCTCATAGATGGCAGACTCCAGATCAGCTCTGATTGGTTGTTTTCCTCCGGTCTGTGAAATCTTGCAGATATCATTAGCAGCACCGGAGGACAGAGGCACATGATTTCTATCAGATTACCTGTCTCATACACTACTGTCAGGATATAGTGACCGTTTTATAAAAATAACTTTTTTAATCATATTTGCTCCATTTCTACACACTGCTGCTTTACATGTATTATTTTATTTATTTTATTGCACTTGCCTACATACAGCACTCATTTCAACACATATGTTTGAAAGGAAGACATAATAATAGCCATGGCAATACACGGGATTTAGATTTTTAATATAGGTGACCTTTGCTAAAGGTCATGAGTCTCAATCCCCTATTTTTTCTCATTACATTTTTATTTCCCATATGATGGCCTAAATCCTCTTTCAAAGCCTTACTCTACCAGGGATACAATTATGGTGGAGTGGTGAATCCTTTATACGCTTCAGGTTGACCTGAAGGTAATAAAATTTAATTAAAATATTGAAATTTCAGCCTATGTGAACCAACTAGTTTCAATTATAGAATGTAAACTCCCCTCACCCCCTATAACCCTCATATTCCCAGAAAAATACAGAGAACATGATATCATTGTGCCAGCTAAAGCCCTGATAATAAAAAGTAAAACATATCATAAAACATGTGACATTCAATTACCAACTCAAAAGGGACCCATTTGATATTGGTGCACATGCTTTACTGTCAAATGTCTTTAGCTTACAATTTAGACTTTGGTTTGATGAATGAAGAGAACCCAGAGGTGGGTTCATCTCATAATAAAAATATATTTTTTCCTTAAAGCTGAAGTAGGCGAGATTGGAGCAAATATGATTAAAAAAAGTTATTTTTATAAAACGGTCGCTATATCGTGACAGTATGAAACAGGTAACCTGAAAACAATCATGTTCCTCTGTGTCCTCCGGTGTCCTCAGGTGTCCTCCGGTGCTTATCGGCATCTGCAAAATGTCACTTACCGGAGGAAAACAAGCAGTAAGAACTGATCTGAGGTCCTCTGTTCAGCTGTCGTCTATGAGAGCCGGCTGTCAATCACTCGCGAACTCTGACCAAACGGTCAAACTAGGCAGCGCTGATCAAATATGAATCAATATTCTGTTACTGTAATGCCTATTTCTCGCCTCAAATGTTTTCAGAATCATCTTGTAGTGCACGGTTTAGCTGTAAAATTAGAAAGTTTGTGATGCCGCCGCCATTGTAAAATCTGGTGAAGGAACGCCAAGAGCACAGCCAATAGGAAGTCTCTCTCTCTCTCTCTGAAATGACCTATGATTGGTCAAAGTCTCCCGTCACGGGCTAGATTTTCTAAAGCCTGAAAACAGAGCCATGATGGGGTGCTGAAGTCTAGTTATCTCTCCGAACACTTGAATTACAATATGCTGAAAGATTATTATGGAATTTTTGCCAAATGATGCGAAAAATATACTGCCTACTGCCACTTTAAATCTCATTTTTACACATACAGCTGTACTCATTTGAAGCCTGAAGTAGCCTAAAGTTTGTCTTCTCTGTTCCCATCTATTGACTTGCTCACAGACATGGGGGGGAAGTACTTACAGTTTTGTGTAGTTATATGTGATTAAGTGTGGCCTAATATTTATTCACAAAATATTTTCTTGTCACAGCAAGTATGAAAGATAAGGAAACTATTATTTATTTATCTGTTCCAAAGTAATTTGTTTGGTCATTAAGACGAAAGATCATTTCATAATCTGCTTATTAGAACCATATTATTGGTTGTTATTGAAGAGATTTTGATGAACTGGAATTTTAAAAGAGTTGCTCCTATTTTATTTTAGTTAGCCTATATTTTGTTAAGTCAACTCAATCAACATCAAAGTATTAGCAGTTGGCTTTTATTAACAACAGGGGAGAGTTCGGCTGCAGCTGCTGCAATACCATGTATATACTGTATTCTTTCATTA
The DNA here is from genome assembly GCA_916701645.2 of Sebastolobus alascanus. NCBI lineage: Eukaryota > Metazoa > Chordata > Actinopteri > Perciformes > Sebastidae > Sebastolobus > Sebastolobus alascanus. The sequence goes on from CAKAOJ020000195.1 coordinate 649,368, forward strand.
AGAAACCATATTTACCATACACCATATTTCCTTTAGTATTATACTGTATATTATTGTAAATACACTATTATTTTATTTCTACTTTATTTTATTATGTTATTCTTTGCTACTTAATTTACTGTTTCTTTCTTAATGGAGCTTCCCAGCAAGTATTTCACACGATTGTACCTGTATAACCGGCGTGACAATAAACATCTTGAATCTTGAATCTTGAATCATTTACTGTCAGTTATGATGATGATATGGATAATTATTTGAATTATTTTATTTTAAGCACTGGAGGACACAGAGGCACATGATTTCTTTTGCGCTACTGTCAGGATATAGTGACAGTTTTATAAAAATAACTTTTTTTAATCATTTATACTCCAATTCTACCCACTGCTGCTTTAAATACTGGTGGTGTGGGAGGGAAAATTGACCTCCTGTGCAGACGGAGAGCGCCTTGCAGTACCAACAATGAGCTTGAGGGGGCAGCCGCGGGAAACCGTGACTGTCGAAGACTACTAGAAATACTCAATTCGACGAAGTGTGTTGTTTACGCCTACACTTGGTTTCAAGATGGCGGCTGGAGACAACAGCGGTAGGCCTCCTTGCCTTAATTTCTCCGGCCCGGGTCCTCTGGGGAACAGCCAGCCCAGCAACAGCGTCTTCTCCATGCCGGCGTCCAACGGCGGAGCGGGCGGCGCGGCCGGCGGAGCGCAGGGAGCGGCGCGGCGTCCCAACCCGCAACTGGGGCCTGGCGGAGGAGACAGCAACGGCGTTTCGAGCGGAGCTCAGCCGACTGCGCAGAACTCGCTGCAGCAGTCCGCTGCGGCAGGTGCTGCGGCAGCCGGAGGACTCATGGCCACCCCGGCGTCCAACATGGCAGCCACCCAAGCGTCAAACGCGTCGGCGTCGGGAGCACCGAGCGCCACTCCCGCGGCCGCGTCGGTGCTTGTGTACCGGGAGCCGGTGTACAACTGGCAGGCGACGAAGAGCACCGTGAAGGAGAGGTTCGCGTTCCTCTTCAACAACGAGGTGCTCAGCGACGTTCATTTTTTGGTGGGCAAAGGAATGGGGGTTCAGAGGATACCTGCGCACAGGTAAGACCGCAACGTGATTTATTCAAAACGTTTAGCTAGCTGACTGCAAAAGCGAAAAGGACTCACTCTTGTTCTCTGCTGCTGTTGTGGCTGATTTGTTGACATTGTCAGGTTTGTTCTGGCTGTGGGGAGCGCGGTGTTTGATGCCATGTTCAACGGTGGGATGGCGACGACCTCGACGGAAATCGAGCTTCCTGATGTGGAGCCAGCTGCTTTTCTGGCCCTGCTAAAGTAAGGAGAGAGAGAGGGCGGGACATTTTAATCTGGGTCTCCTGAAGGGGGGGGCGTGCTTTTTTTTCATGTCATAATCAGCATTATGGAACTCCCTACCTGAGGATTTCAGGCAGGAAAAACTCAGTATCTTCCTTTAAATCTCTTCTTAAGACTCACTTTTATATTATGGCTTTTTTCTTAACTGATGGTGCATTGTTGTAACTATTTATGCGATTTTATTTCATATTTATTTTGTATTTATATGATATATTCTGTTTAGATTAAAGTTCTGGGTGTTATTTATTTTATCATGCTTTTACTGGTAAGCACTTTGTAACCTTGTTTCGAAAGGTGCTATATAAATAAAATTATGATTATTATTATTATTATGATTATTATTATTATGGGAAATAGCAAGAATTTGCGGGTAAAAAGAAGCTAACATCAGATTTCATACAAATACATTTATCATATGATTATGAATAATCAAGCATACAAAATCATTAAATCAAAATTGTAAATAAGGAGTGTCTTGTATAACTTGTGGACCTATTGCAGGTTTCTGTACTCTGATGAAGTCCAGATCGGGCCCGAGACGGTGATGACCACACTATATACAGCTAAAAAGTATGCAGTGCCAGCACTGGAGGCTCACTGTGTGGAGTTCCTCAAGAAGAACCTGAGAGCAGACAATGCTTTCATGCTGCTCACACAGGTCTGCTTCCCTCTGCTGTGAATGGCGACCAGTTCTTGCATGCGACTTGATGTGTGGGACTGCCTCTATATCTTAATATGCCATTTAGTGGAAAAACTGCAGCTTCTTACAACTCCTAGTTTTGCTGCCCTAGATGTGATCTGAAAGGACAGATTTTATATTTTTTGATACTGGTGCTGAAACGATATCAGAGTTGTTGTACTATTACCAAAACTATACCCTTTACTAGGGCTACCTCGACCAAAGATATTCTTAGTCGACTAACACTCATACGATTTTTGTGGACTAATCGATTAGTTGATTTAATCGATAGATCTGTAAAATGAAATTTCTCCACAAAGAATCACACAAAAGCACCACTTAAAATCTTGTGTTCACCAGAGCTGTGCTCTTAAGTTTCTTGGCAATAAGTCATTCAACATGAAAAAAGCATTAAAAAAACGACTAATCGACTAAAGAACTCTTCGTCGACTAAGACCAAAACGACCGATTAGTCGACTAAAAGGGGGCAGCTCTGCTCTTTACCATATCTGACTTTGAGAAAACATGTTTTCAGCACTTTTTTATTTAACAAAACAATCCAAAGTTCTCAAATATGAAATGTTGTCTAATAAAAACTTGCCTAAATAAAAAACAGTCCAAAGTTGCCAAAATTATAATTTAAATCAGAAAATGTCTATCAAAGAATAAGTAAACAAGATTACAAGTCTGACCACGCACATTTGACGCCAGCTATGTCAGTTTTTGATGCTACAAGCATATCTCGGTCTGTTCCCCAAAAAAACAAGTATTAAGGTTTGAGATCCAGATCTAATCTTAGACCTGCAATACAGTACGTATTGCATTGTCATGCTGTGTAGTAAAAAAAATGTGTTCCTTAAGCTGTTGGTGTATTCTTCGTTTCAGGCACGGTTGTTTGATGAGCCTCAGCTCGCCAGCCTCTGTCTGGAGAACATTGATAAGAACACTGGCGATGCTCTGGCCGCTGAAGGCTTTACAGACATAGATCTGGGTAATGTCGCCTTGTGAATGTCATTATTGCCACACGTTGTATTTCAGAATAACAGCCGAACTGACCGTTGATTTTTAATCTGTCCCTCCCGTAGATACCTTGGTGGCGGTGTTGGAGAGGGACACTCTCGGGGTGAGGGAGGTGCGTTTGTTTGGTGCTTCGGTGCGCTGGGCAGACGCAGAGGCTCACCGGCAGCAGCTGCAGCCCACACCCGAGAACAAACGCAAAGTGCTGGGCAAAGCCCTCACACTCATCCGCTTCCCTCTCATGACCATCGAGGAGTTTGCTGCAGGTGAGCAGAAACACAATGAAACAGCTTTAATTTGATGTTTGTCGCACTCTCGCTTTTTGCCGATTCTTCTTCTTCAGACCCTCATCCTTGTCCTCGGGTCTTATCATTGTCCCCCTCAGGTCCAGCCCAGTCCAGTATTCTGACTGACCGAGAGGTGGTGAGTCTTTTCCTCCACTTCACAGTCAACCCGAAGCCTCGCGTTGAATTCATTGACCGGCCTCGCTGCTGCCTCCGCGGGAAGGAGTGCAGCATCACGCGCTTTGGACAGGTGGAGAGCCGCTGGGGTTACAGCGGGACGAGCGACCGCATACGGTGAGTGAGGAGCAGAGCATTTTAAAAAATTTCAAATACAGCCTTACTCTTTTTATTAAAAAAAAATACTTTTAAGTTAGTGAGATGCCATGTCGTATTAAATTAAATGCAATGAATTATTTAGTAAATATTTAGTAATTATTTATAGACTAAATGGGCCATGATTTTAGTCAACCAAGGAAATTATAATATAGTCGGTGAGTCCTCTTCCAGTGTTTAATCTTGGAATAAAAAAATAAAACGGCACCACTGTTTTAGTGTAGATTACTTTGGCTGCATTTGCACCTTTCCCTGCTTCACTCAAACTTAAACTGAGAGATAAATGACAAATTTTCAACGTATTTAATCAGTTTCAATCCGTAAGGGCAGACAATGAAATGGATAATGTGACCATACTGTACCCCTACTATACTGTATGATATAAAGCCAGGGACTTTATTAACGGGAACACAAACTTTAAGAAACCTGAAAAGACATCTGCTGCACCACGTCATCACAGGATGGAATTTATAGTAGAATATTTAAGTCCTGGTTGTATTAATGTATTAATGTATTAATGTATTAATGTATGTAGTCATTAGTAGACCTTTATCAAGAAAGCACAGGTGTAACTAATAACATTAACAATGGCTGAAAGTGAAAATGTCATATGTAGTGATACTGGAATTTCTAACTTCGATACAATACCTCGAAAAATGTGGATATTTGATACCATTTTTGATACCACAGGGAAAATTGACTCAGCATTGAGGGCATACAATTTGAGATTCTTATTCAAAGATAAAAAGCAGTGTGTGTATGTCAACTCGCTGTCGGAGAGAAGAGAGAGTAGAAAGCCAGCCGGTACCCGTGTATGGATACAGCAGAAAATAATTATTTAAGTAGTTTCAAATATTCAGTATCGATACTTCGATATTTTTGACAACACTAGTCAGATGTGAAAAAGGGGTCTGTTTTGTGACTAGAAAACGCAATTAAATAACACCACATATTGTGCATTGAACTTGTCTGGGTTTGGTGTTATTTGACTAACTAACTATCGTACCCTCTCCCCTCTTGATATATTCCCGTTGTGTTTTTCTTCTCAGGTTCTCAGTAAACAGAAGGATATTTGTGGTTGGGTTCGGTCTCTACGGCTCTATACACGGACCCACAGACTACCAAGTTAACATACAGGTGCGGACCCGAACCCTTTACAAAGTTTGTGTCCGGTTACACTGCACGTTGTAGGCATGCACTGTAACATATTCTGTTGGCTCTCGATGCAGATCATTCACACAGACAGCAACACGGTGCTGGGCCAGAATGATACAGGCTTCAGCTGTGACGGGTCAGCCAACACCTTCAGAGTCATGTTCAAAGAACCGGTGGAGATATTACCCAACGTCAACTACACTGCCTGCGCTACACTGAAGGTCTGTGATTTGTCGCCGATGATACCAGACACACATGCACCACTACACTGTTAAGAGTGCATTCTAATACAGGAAAAGATGTGTTGTTTCCAGGGTTGCAACTAATGATTATTATTTATTATTAATTCATCGTTTGGTCGATAAAATGTAAAAAAATTAAAAAAAATTGTGAGAAATGGTGATCACAGTTTTGCACAGCCTTCAAATCACTTTGAGCAACAGATCACATAAATCTAAATCTATTCAATTTACTCTTCTAGAAGACTGATCAATCTTCACATTTGAGAAGCTTGACTTAAATAATTAATCACTATATATAAAAAATAATTTTCTGTTGGACTAATCAATTAAACGACTTAGCGTTTCAGCTCTAGTTTCTTTTTCCCCCTTGTGGAAATTTTATAATATCTAATCTGTCACTATGCAGCGTTGGCTCCACCAGTGTAGGGCTGCAACTAACGAATATTTTCATTGTCGCTTGGTCTATAAAATGTCAGACAATGTTGATTAGTGTCTTGTTTTGTCCACAACTCAAAGATATTCAGTTTACTGTCATAGAGGAGTAAAGAAACCAGAAAATACTCACATTTAAGAAGCTAGACGCTGAGAATTTTTGCTTTTTTTCTTAAAAAACTACTCAAACGGATGAATCTCCGATTAATTATCGAAATAATTGCCGATTAATTTAATAGTTGACAACTGATTGATTAATCGTTGCAGCTCTACACCAGTGTATTCAACCTATTCCCTTTCTGTCTTGCAGGGCCCAGACTCTCATTACGGGACTAAGGGGATGCGAAAGGTGACGCACGAGTCGTCATCCACCGGCACAAAGACGTGTTTCACCTTCTGCTACGCGGCGGGCAACAACAACGGCACTTCTGTAGAGGACGGACAGATTCCCGAGGTCATCTTCTACACATAGTCAACCTCTGACACAGCAACGATCTTCCATCAAATGTGACAACCTGACACCAGCGCGGGGCCACGCCTCGGCAGCCGTTCTGGGGACTAATCTCTCAGACATCATACTGTTCCCTCCATATAGTGCACTACTGTTGGCCACATGGGAAGACAAATAGCTGTAAAGCGATGTAGGTCACTACATGGGGCGTAGTTTGTCATTTGAGATGCTGTCTCCCTCTTTCTCGGCGGCTTCCTTCATCCCTTTGTGTCGTAGTGATGCCAGCCTGTGAAACAGACATGACTGTAACCGACTCCACAGGGGAGGGAGAGAGGGAGGGAGGAGCCTCTCAGATTATTCACAGTATCGATGTCACCGCTGTGGATTGACGGCATAAGGCTTGACACTGAATTCTACTTAAGCTGTACAATTCCCCTTCCTGTGCTCCGCAGCATTAGTGCGAAGGAGTCGCAACTGTATGAATGTACAGTTTATCAGAATTGCCAAGACAACATCCTCATCACCGTTCAGTACAGACCAGCATTTCACTCAAATCAGCTGTAACTTCCATAAACCTCATAGGCTTTATGAACTCTTCGAACCAAACTTCATATTAATCTTAACATGATAATGATAAGCAATTTTTCGGTTTCTACATACAGTACAATCTGTGATATCTCGTGTCCTTGCTTGGTAGATGCCTATACCCAAGATACCTTGCACTTCTCGGCCTTGCATATGTTCATTCGTTTGTTCTATGGATGCACACCAACTCTTCAGATATGTTTCTTTTTAGCTTTGTTTTAAAAAGTGTGGGCGGAAGAGCTTTCCCTCTTGGTGCGGAAGTGAAAGGGTTGTATATTAAAGTGGCATTTATTAACATTATATATGTAACTTGAAATAACTATTGATTAAAGAGTGAAGACAAATGTTGTGGTGCTTGTGTTTTTGGAAAAGAACCCATACCAGGAGTAACACCAAACGTTTTGGGGAAAGCGCTTGTTCGCTGTCTTGCGGAAAGTTAGTGTGAGATGAGAAGATCAATACCTCTTATGTTTGTCCGCCAAATATAAGGTTAAACTAAACCCTTTAGCTGGTTAGCTTAGCACTGAAACAGCCCGGCTCTGTTCAAAGCATACCAGCACCTCTAAAGCTCACTTATTGACAGGGGTTATGTCTGGGACTATTTATTTAACTTCCATTCTCTATTGAATGAGATAAAGCACAATCCTAAGAACAAACTGATATGGGGGAGTTCACAGTACAGTTCAGAGGGAATAGAAAAACAATGTGCCTCACACACACTCATTTACAGTCTTACAGATTTCTTATTAGTGCAAGATGTAATGGTCTCTAAGTACTGCTTATTCTTTATGGAAAATAAAACCTTTTTTTTGTTGGCAAGATAATATAAGACTGATGATGTATGCTTGTTTTTCATGTTTTCTGTTATAACTTAAAGGTACAATTAAAAACATTGATAACATTCAGCCACTAGATGTCGCATTCTCCCTCCCCCGTTCCATTGCATTCACTTCACAATCACAACAAATGGTTGACACTTGGTTGCACACCTCAGAAAGAATCATGCCAAGAAACGAATCTTTTGCGGTAGAATAACATGAAGCAACAGGCCTACGTTTTTGCCACGGTAAATATTCACATATTCTGCAGCCTGATGGAGACACCAGTGTCAAACTCAGCTGTTTTTTTCCATACTAACTGGTAACCACGTGATACCAACGTCGTTATACTATTGGCTCACAAGCCTTGTTAGAAGTGGGAACCGAACATCAGATATCTTCCACAGAGATGAACAAAACATTCATTTTGGACCCGTCAACATTTTTAAAATGATTAATTCACAGTCATGATAATATTTTTTGAGAAAAAGCCATGCTTTTATTTGGCACCTTTCTAGAAGCTCTGTGGATGTATTTTTTTATTTTTTAGAAATGATTTGTCTACATAAAAGTGTTATCAATATAACCTTTAAGAACCCAGACATATTTGATTTCTTAGCTCGGCATAGTAACTTCCTGGAATATCTGGTGGTTGCCTGGCAAAAGCTCTTAGCCATAACCCCCGTAAAACAGCTAATTGTTGTTTTTACTCTTCGGCTTTTGTACAGAGTACACAAACTGAATGCATTGTGTTAACTGTTGAGCTCTAGAGGTGCTGGTAGGGGGATTGGGCGTTGGACAGAGGCTGGCAAGCTGTTTCTCCCATAGATTAATTAAGAGGAAAGGTTTCTCTCGTTATACACCATACAAATGCGAGAATGGTATTGATCTTCTCATCTAAATCACGGCCTCAAAGCGAATAAATGTATTTTCCTAAAATGGTGAACTATTTCCTTAAACCCACTAGATAAATGACAGAATTTCAGGAGTCACAGTTTCATCATGAGTTGAATGTTTTTATTAATTACATCCACTGGACAAAGGTCCAGTCCAGGGAGTTAAACTTCTGTAACACTATAGTGGTTTCCATGGTTTTATCTGTCCATGATCCATTTAAATATGCATTATTGCAGCAGTATCACAGTGCACTGTACAGGCCCATCCTGGCGGATGAGAGGGGGGAAAAGAGGGGTGATGTGGAGGAATAGAAGAAACAAGGAATACAACTGCTTTGATCCAATTGTTCCCCAAAACCCTCGCCCTAGGCACTTGGTGTACTGTAGCTGTGAAATGAAAAAAGCATCACTGCTTCCACTAGCCTACAACAAAAGCTTAAAGCTTTGTTTCTGCTCCGGACTCAAAGTCAAAATAATTTGTGCGATGTATCTTTAAGCCTGTGCAAAGATTTTAAAGTGCCCACGGGGTAGGGTTTAGAGACTGATTTGGTATTTTATAATCCGGGCTCAGTGTTTACAGTTTGTCCAGGTAGTTGTCGAGGGCAGGAATGCCCTCTTTCAGACCTTTGCGTTTCCTAATTTCAGCGACAACCTGGAAGGGTCTGCTGGTGTGGTCGCTGGGGTCGCCCTGGAGGATCTGCCAGTGGTCAAATATACACTGAGGAAAGGCCTGGCCTCCAGTGTTGCTGCGCAGGTCAGCTGTGAACCCTTGAGGCAATAAATACAGATAAATACTAATGTTTTACACAGTGGAATATTCTTCTCTGCCAAGAATAAGGAAATAACTAACTAGATCAGATTAATAAAGAGAATTATTCTTAAAGTACACATATTGTTGCATTAAAAAGCATTGAATTTGGGTGAAACTATTGAAAATCTAGTAAAATTCTTACAATATTTAGCAAGACAACTACACAAGTAAGAGTTAGATCCCACAACAAAAGACATCGTACAGAGCAGACTAAATCACAAACTCACCAAAGGACTCGTTGACGGGCAGGAAGGCTTTCACCACAAACATGGGAGTGCCAATCACTTGGGATTCCTCAAACACGTGACCTCGTTTCCTGTTCAACACACCATAGATACCACCGACCACCTGCTCTGGGCACTGCACGGACAAGAAGCACAGCAGTCAGACACGAAGTGTGAACTGGCATCAGAGAGTTGTCAAGCATAATTCTGATGATGAGTAAATTGGTTTTTTTTCACATAACAAATTGTACATAATCCCATAACGGTACAGTCATACATAAAAAGCTAATTTGAAAATCTCACATCTGTAAATCTGCAAAACTTTTGTAGCTCTATAACAGTTTTACGCTCAAAATGGTGGCATTGTTTTCCCTTAAAGTGCCTTATAAGTCATGTTTTTCTATTTGTGAATCATAACATAATCGAGTTTAGTCCGTATAGATATCAATTATAACAGAAACTTGAATGTTACAATAATATTTATAGATTTACAAAACTGATTTGTGGTCATTTACAATCGGACCAGGGGATAATATGCCTCCATACACACCTGTATCTCCACCAGGTATATAGGCTCCATGAGTCGTGGCTGAGCAGTGAGCTGGCAGGCGTATAGGACCCTACGAGCTGTGGGAATAATCTGTCCTCCACCACGGTGGATGGCGTCTGCGTGCAGTGTCACGTCGTGAATGTCGAAGCGAATCGCGCGCATGTTCTCCTCACATAGAGCGCCCTGCGTGATGGCGACAGAGACTGCAACGTTATTCTCAGGAGTATACACGCTTTTAAAGGAACAACATCACAAATGCATCAGAACAATGTGGCGTCTGATTACACACAGTTACTCATTTAAAATGTACTTGCAGTCAAAGTTAACTGCTGCCCACCTCTTTGGTCGCCCACTGGAAACCAGCCACGACGCTGTCCTTGATCTCGTTGAGGTACTGAACCCCCTTCGTCATGTCTATCAGCATGTTGGCGCCGCTTCCGTCTGGACCGAAGCACCAGATCTTCCTGGCCTCTGTCACCTCCCACTCATACTTGTCGGCGAGGTAACGCGCACGGGCCTTGAGCTCCTGGCGATGGCCGACCTCCCCCTTCTCGATGTCTTCAGCCAGGCCGTCTGGGAAAGGGCGGGACTTCATGAAGAGACGATTGTGCTTGTTGGGGGACTTGGACAGACACATCTGGTGGGACTCTTCCATCACTGTCTCTCTGTAAGACACGACTGGGTCTGATTTCTGCAACAAGATGAAGGAAATGGGAGTCAAAATTGAGAGTATGGGTGGTGGTGGTGCAACAATGTGAGGAGCAAATGCGCATTTGCAGCTGGACGACAAACTGGACTGGACAATAAACACTGACCACCTCTACAGGAAGGGCCAAAGAAGACTGTACTTCCTGAGGAGGCTGGGATCATTTAACATCTGCACAAAACTCCTGCGGATGTTTTATCAATCTATCAATCCAGCTTCCTTTTCTACGCTGTGGTGTGCTGGGGGGTCAGCACAACTAAGAGGGACACCTCGAGACTGGACAAGCTGATCAGGCAGGCCGGCTCTGTGGTCGGCATGGAGCTCGACTCTCTGGTGACGGTGGCAGAGGAAAGAACACTCAACAGACTGCTGGCCATACTGGACAATGCCAGCCATCCTCTGCATGCCGTCATCACCAAACAGAGGAGCTTGTTCAGCGGCAGGCTGCTGCTCCCAAAGTGCTCCACAGACAGACTCAGGAAATCCTTTGTCCCCCGAGCCATCAAACTGTACAACACCTCTATGGGGAGGAGGGGGACAATGGAGGACGGTCTGCAGGACAGTTAATGCACACAGTGCATTTTAATAGACTGAGCTACTTTTAATTCAGCACACTACAAAAAAACTTCTCTACCTCAGTTCTTATCCTGCATTATATTCCATATCTGACATTTCTTAATATCTATATCTCCTATATTTTTATTATCCAGCACTATATCACTTTCTGCACTACATTCACTTTTTTTTTTAAATAGTCCTGTATCTCAGTTGTTACCCTGCACTATATTCACTTTAAACAGTTTTTCCCCTGCATCTCAGTTGTTACCCTGCACTATATTCATTTTTAAGAGTTCTTCTGCACATAGCATATTTTTTTTTATACTCTGTATTACGTACATGTGTCTTGTTAATACTTGTGTCTTTTTACTAATATTTGTACTACTCACCTGTGCCGTTTTACTAACATGTGTTCTACTTACCTGTGCCGTTTTTACTAATATGTTTGCACTACGGAACTGTGATGCTGAAAACTTGAATTTCCCTCGGGATCAATAAAGTTACTAAATGTAACTTACTTTACACATTGACACAGCTATGTAAAGCTCTTGAAGGTGTTATTGATAACCTTTTATGTAAATAAATAAAAAAATAAAATAAAAAAAGAACATCCACAGAGCTTTTAGAAAGGTGTCGAATTAAAGTATGGCTTTTCCTAAAAAAATATTATGATTGCTCACTCCACTCGGCCATAAAATATCCAGGTTGTGCAACGAACTGGCAACCATTTGTTGTGAAGTGAATGCAATGGAACTGGGGAGGGAGAATGCGACATCTATTGGCTGAATTATCAATGTTATCAATTGCACCTTTAAGTTTAATATAGAAAAATCTTGGTTCTCCTTGTCTCACCTTCAGTGGAATGCAGGCATGTTCTTCCTCCAGGTCCTTCAGGCAGATCTCCAGGTGCAGCTCTCCCGCTCCGGCGATGATGTGCTCCCCGGACTCCTCGATGATGCACTGCACCATGGGGTCAGACTTGGCCAGACGCTTCAGTCCCTCTACCAGTTTGGGCAGGTCAGCGGGGTTCTTGGCCTCCACAGCAACTCTGACCACAGGGCTCACGCTAAACTTCATCACCTTAATGTTGTGGGCCTGCGGACAGAGTCAGAGTCACCGAGCTTAACGTGTTGTTGTTGTTGTGGGGAGCAAGCAATAACTCAGTACAATAACTGATGATCCACTCTGTGGTACACCCATAGACTGTATATAAAGATGGACGACATGACAGCTCCCCAAAAGTGGAGCCAAAACATGTCGAACGCCCCCTGGTGGCTGTGCTGCAGTATAGGTCATAAAGCCCGCCACCTCCATGTTAGTGGATGGGACATGGGCCAAACTAAAAAGTCAAAGTACACGTCAAATAAAAATTTCCCAAAGATGGTTTCTGTCATTGATGTATGTTCAAGTGTTAATTTTTCTGATAAGTTTGGTTTCATTAGTTATTTGATGCTATAAAAAAGGGGTCATGATTGACAGCTGTGATTGACAGCTGCTTTGAGTGAAGTAGTCGCAGCCGGAGGCTCTGGAATTTTGAGAGAGGAGATGTAACTTTAACTTTCCATAACCGTCACGAGTCTGTGTACTATGTCTCAATTTCATCATAAATGTAGTTCTAGAGATATTATGGTTAGTTGTTGTGGCTTTCTAGCCAAACAGCTACCATGGTGCTACCATAGCAGCTAGGTGGCTCACGCCGCTAGCAACCTGCGGCCGTGCTCGGCTCATGATTGGCTCGAGCGGGTGTGTGGGCGGGATCTCGATACCACGGCCCCACGCCTCGATCACTACTGCGCAGACTCTGGCTCCAAATGACGTCAAAATCTCAAGATGGCAGCTCCCGTATCCGGGATATTTTGGCTTCACTTTTGTGCAGTGGGAGGAAGTGGAGATGCGTGTTCCATCTATATATACAGGCTATGGGTGCACCGGTATTTGAACTACAGTATAAAGGGGGAAAAAAGCAATACGCTACGTGTTCATAGGTGGTAATAGTCCCAGTCTTAACCAGGAACTGGTCTACTCCAACGAGACCCACGATGTTGCCACATGGGACATCTTCAATAGGCTCCACATACCGGCCCATCATCAGAATGGTCCTGGAAGGAGGGAAAGAAGGAGATATATGGTTATGGTTATATGGTTATAAAAAGTTGCCAACAAATACATGAAAACAAAAAGGGTGAGAAGAGAAACATGAATTTAGAACTCATTTTCTTTGTTCTCCTCCCATCTCAAGCATCTGTACATCAACATGCTCACCTCTGGATGGGTTTGATGTAAAGGTCCTCCTTCTTGCCAGGGGTGAAGTTTGGCCCCATAATGCGCACTTTCAGGCCAGTGGACACAACGCCAGAGAACACACGGCCAAAGGCGTAGAACCGACCCTTGTCGGTGGTTGGGACCATCTTGGAAATGTACATGATCAGAGGAGCCTTAGGATCGCAGTTCTTAATACCTGACAAGACAGCAGAGAGTGATTCCTGAATATAGTATAGCCAAAATAAAGCTTATAATCAGGTCATTATTTTATGCAATCAAATCGTCAAAACGCTCCGTATCGAGTTATGTCGCTCAATACTGAATAATGTTCCACTGACCCATGGCGGCCTCGTCGTCTCCCGGCCCCTCATAGAGCAGCTCACAGCGGTATCTCTGTGCGGTGACGGGGGAGGGCAGGTGAATGGTGATCATCTGGAGCAGGGCTTCTCCGGCAGGCAGCCAGCGACGCATCACCGCCTTCAGCAGGGGCTTCCCCTCTTTGTCCTTGTCCTCGGAGTCTAATTTGACGTCCAGCTTCTCAATTAATTTGGCTGTCTCCTCCTTCTTGAAATTCATGATGGCATCAAAAACCTAGGAGGACAGTGAGAGAGGGCAAGGCATCAAACTCGAGCCCAAAGTCATCGCCTTAAAGTCATCCTTAACTTTTTCTAAGCACCTGTACACTTTCATGTAATCTTTCATATAATTCTGAAGGCATATATTTGTTTGTAGAGAAATTAGACAATACTGGTGAAAGCTGGTACAGTCTATGTGTTGCTTTCAGCCCATTCATCTTAGTGTCCTCCAGTTTGTATGCAATTGCTACCACAACGTCTTTTTGGTGCTAACACTACAAGGTGCTTCAAATGTTCAAATCCTACATGTAGGCGCTTTATTATTTTTTAACAATATGTAGACATATGAAGGTCATCAGAAAAATTAAGGTCTGACTTGGTAAACATATTAATTGAAGGTTTATGTCACTTTTTTTTTTCCATTCACCTTAAAGATGGGGTCCAGAACGAGCTGGCTGAAGGTGCGGGGAAGTTTCTGGCCATCAGGACCGATGGCAGACTTACTGAACTTGCCGGCATTTGGATCAAAATATCTGTGCATATAAATTATCGCACAACATCATGACACTCAGATGATTGACATCTAGCTCATAATCCTGTTTTAATTGTGCAATAAATGCCAGTTGTTATGAAGATTTCTTGGTATGTGCAAAAAAATTTTGACTTAACACCAGCTGAAAATCTAGGTTTTGCTGACCTCTGGTGGTTTTACTCCTTGTGATGTACAAGTGTACTCCGGGGTGTGGTCTGTACACGGTGACATCACTGTTGGCTGCGGTTACAGGTGCAACCATAGACTCTATATAAGAAGTCAACGTAGTCACTGTGATGTCACCCATTGGTTTGTGGACTAAGGTTTTGAAGCCTCGAGTTCGGAATTTTTGGCAAAGTCGCCATCTTGGTTTTTCGCAACCAGAAGTGACACGAGAGGGTGGAGCTAAGTACAACCGAATGCTGAATAAGACATTTTTAGATGACCAAAATGTTATAATGAAGTCTAATGAACTGAAATCACACCGTGAAAGGGTTAAAGTTGTAAGACGAAAACACGGACAACTCCCAGACCGGACAACGCCGTGGTAGCGACTTGTCAATCACAAGGTAGCCACGCCCTAAAGCATACCCTGCTTTATGGTCTATTTGACTGTAAACGAGACTGTAATTTACTAAATGAACATCATGCTGTATTGAAGAAGACTTGAAACTAGCGGTTGAGACCATAAACTCATATTTACAATGTTTACTGAGGTAATAAATCAAGTGAGAAGTAGGCTCATTTTCTCATAGACTTCTATACAATCAGACTTCTTTTTGCAACCAGAGGAGTCGCCCCCTGCTGGCTATTAGAAAGAATGCAAGTTTAAGGCACTTCCACATTGGCTTCACTTTTCAGAACACTTGAAACTTTCAACCAGAGAGGGCAGTGAAACGCTGCTTTTCAGCCCCGTGTTAAGTTACTATGTGAGGCATATTTCTGTGTGGATATGTTTATCGTCATGTTTACCTCTCTCCCCACAGTTTCTTCATCATGTCCTCCACTTTCTTACACCTCTCTGCTGGTCCCAGTTGAGCATCTCCTTTCGCAGTGAACTTCGCCACATACATCTCAGCAAACTGCTTCAAGGTGAAAGCCCAGCCATGGAGGCCAGAGCCGAACCCGACCGTACCAATAACAGGGTCAATCTGAGGAAAAAAGTCCAGTATTCTTTGAAATCGCAGCTATAGTAAATGTATAGCAACAATTCACAGTTATTTTAGCATATCTTTGTGTCTGAGTGGTGTTTGAGCATCTGCCTCACCATGATGTTCCCCATGGGTCCCCCTTCATCCTCTCCATAGGTGGAGATAATGACGTTGACGTTCTCCACGATACGCTGAAAGGTCTGGAAGAGCCCATCTGGGTCCAGCTGCAGCTCAAGTAGGGCCCGGTCCATCTTGTTCATCATCAGAACCGGCTTGATGCGCTCAGCAATGGCCTGCCGCAGTACGGTCTCCGTCTGCACGCACACACCTGTCAGAGGAAACAAACAGGTGAGCCTGGGTGAAAAGCCAGAGTGTGTGTGTGAGTGTGTAGGATGCGGAGGTGAGGGTGTCAGCCATTATTACCTGAGACACAATCCACCACCACAAGGGCTCCATCAGTTACCCTGAGGGCCGCAGTGACCTCAGAGGAGAAGTCGACGTGACCAGGAGAATCAATCAGGTTGATGAGGAAGCCGTTTCCATCTTTACTCTGCTTAATAAACGCCAGGTCGTTATCTCCAAGCTCATAGTACATAGAGATGGCCCTGAATAACAGAGGGAACAGGAAAAGGCTGGGTACACGTTCACTGTTCACCTATCACTACCACTGCACCATTAAAATAAATGTAAAGTAAAGGATGGATAAAATGAGTCATCACAATACTGGACTGAGCCACTGCTTCAAACTAGTGCAGACATGCTGTCTGGAGACTTTCCAGTTCAAATGCTTCAAACTGGCTTGACTGGACTGATTTCAGTAAATATTTAGTGATGTAAATCAGTGTCAGCGCTGGTGCATTTGCTGGAATCAGACAGAAATACCCCGAGTGGATCTTTGAAAATTCAGCCTCACCACTACACATCTATGAACATAAAGGAAAAAAAAATGGGACTGTAACATGGCTAGAAAAAGGATTTCTAGGGGTAAACGTGTGTTCTGGCTTTACAAACTTATTGCTGAGATAGTTTTCAGAATTCTATTAACAACCTGCAAAGAAAACAAACACTGTGTTTATGAATCAACCCAGTATGTACTCTGGCATCGTCCAAATAAGCAGACAGCAGCCTTTTAGAAAATAGAAATGATGGCCACGTAAAGACTCAAATATAATACTGTCAGATCAGACACTATGGAAGAATTTAAGTATTTCATGTTAATAACTAAGTTGCGCTACAGACCCCATGTACTACTGGGCAAATGTTTCTTCTCTGACTGTAATTATGACAGGAGGGACCATTTGAAACTAACAACATGTAGTCTTCTTTGTGTTCACAAGCGTTAAGTTCCACTTTCACTTTTGAAACATAGTTATTTTAAGCCAAAAACACAATGTTTTCCCCTAAACTTAACCTAATGGTTTTGTTGCCTAAACCTTAAGAAGTTGTAGTTTTGTTGCCTAAAACTAAATTAGCTGTAGTTTTGTTGCCTAAAACTAAATACGTTGTAGTTTTGTTGCCTAAACCTAAATATGTTGTAGTTTTGTTGCCTAAAACTAAATACGTTGTAGTTTTGCTGCCTAAACCTAAAGAAGTTGTAGTTTTTTTGCCTAAACCTAAAGAAGCTGTAGTTTTGTTGGCTAAACCTAGATAAGTTGTAGTTTTGTTGCCTAAAGCTAAAGAAGCTGTAGTTTTGTTGCCTAAACCTAAAGAAGTTGTAGTTTTGTTGCCTAAACCTAAAGAAGCCTTTTTGTTTGTGTTCAAAAAATAACGTTTCATGCAGTTTTACGTGTTAGAACGAGTTGCTTTTAAATTTCGCTTTCACTTTTACAATGTAGTAGGTCCCTAATAACCTACATCTATGGTGCTTATAGCGACCGATAACGACTGTTTAATGGCCCGATAACAGTCAAATTGGGTGCAAATACATACAGGTTTTCACCACCTTTAATAGATTGCACAAAAAAACATCAAGCTGTTCCCACTTCTCTGAACCACATACGTTGATTTGATGGTGATGCAGCGCTCCTGCTCGTCTTTGCGAGTGTCTGTGAAGCGGGTCTCTCCGGCACGGGACGAAGCAATGATCCCCGCCTTGGACACCAGCGAGTCAGTCAGGGTGGACTTCCCATGATCCACGTGGGCAATCACAGACATGTTCCTGATGTTGGACTTCTTGTCCATGATGGCACGGATCTGATCCACAGTGAAGTTCACCTGGTGGGGGGGTTACATTCCTCCATTTACAAGCGAGGTTCACCTTATTCATGATATCAAATTTATTTGTGTCCACTATCAGATCCCTGCAGCCGTTCCAAGTAGAGTTATAAAAAGAAAGAAAGTCGAAACTGAATCCATCAGCCTGACTACTAGGAAGGAGTGTGGACACAGCATAAAGACTTTACCTTCTGGTTCCTAATCAAGCAACACTATCAAAAATGACTGAGTCACCATTATGCAGCTGAGCTGAACCATTTCACAATCACGAGGGAACAAAATGTCTCAATTTCATACCTTAAATTCCACTCAAATTCTTCATATTAAAGTTACAATTTGATCTTTAACAGACCAATAAATAGCAATAAATGCTGCTCAATCCTCTGAGATGTAGAAGTAAAATACAAGTAAATAAAAAAAAATTCAGTAATAAAATTGATGTATTCATAAATTAAGTATAGACTAAGGCATTTTTTAAGACGATGAAGGCATTTTAAGAGAAGCGAGAGATTAAGAGAGTTTGTCCCACAGTGTGGTATAGGGAGAAATAGGGATTTACACTGTAGGCCTACAGTACGTGGGCCTCAGTATCATGACTTCAATATGAAAAGAGAACAAGCAGCATTAACACAATTTCTAGCATGTTAAAGACCTTCAATCCACATAACAATGATAGAAATATCAAGTTTGGGATGTCCAGACATTCACTGAGACAATCAAAGCCTCTTATATAATAATAAGTCATTATAAACCATTATAAATCAACAACCACTGAAATGAACCTCACTACAGCTCTCATGTCGGTGACGTATTATATGTAATAATATATTTTCTCGCCTGTTATATTAGAGTTTGGCTATGACGCAATCTCTTGAAATCTAATATAAAATCTACAAGTTAGTAAAAACAGCACATTTGCATAGGACGTCGGCATGTACTTTCTCTCTCACAGTATGTTAGTACATGATATCAGTGCAGTGATTCTACAGCAGTAGCTTGATATTAAAGGATTTGCTATGAACGTCACAGTGAGGCAGAGCGGGCCAGTTAAGGCCACAGCCCTGCTGCTTTATTATCAGCTGGCTGCTTCTGCTGCTGCGTATGTTATAACAGAACCACATCCACAGCCTTCATCTGATCACATAACGCCACCGGAGCATCGGTATGCATTTCTCTCACACACACATAATAACAGGCTCCGTTGCAGCTTGTTGCGCCGAAAATCAAGACATGAAGGTTATGCGTTTGGGGCGGCTGACAGTCCGCTCCTTCACCTGCTTACAGATAGATTAAAATACGTAATAATTTGCGCACGTCGGCCCAGTGGCGACTCACCATTTTGTCTGCAGATTCGTCGGTCTTTTGAGTGTAACGGGTTTATCGCTGTTAACACACTGCCTCTAGGACAGGCAGCCCCGGTGGTGACAGGAGAGACGCTGCTGCTGCTGCTGCTGCTGCTGCGGATGCCGTGTAGCTGTGCAGGACGGAGGCTGCAGCAGCAGGGGGCGCTGCTGCTCAACAGCCGGGTCCCCACTCCCCATACGGATGCTTGGTCACTGCTGTACTGCTGAGTCTGTGTGAGAAAGCAAAATAACTTGATCATGCATTGTATGTATGTTATGAAATGTTGTCCAAGTGTTTATTATGTCTAATCATGGTGATCTGTTTTTCTTTTTCTTTTGTAATAGTTTTTGATTATCACCAATGTATACAATAATATTTTATATATATATATATATATATATATATATATATATATATACATACATATATAAAAAAAATATTATTGTATACATTGGTGATAATCAAAAATATTATAATATGTATATATATATATATATATATATATATATATATATATATATATAATTGTTATTATTTTCAGTCAGCCTTGGATGTATGCATTTATCCACTTGATTGAAACCACATACCCAAGTCTTTCTGATTTCTCTGTACTTGACAAAGAGACAATTTTGATTGAAAATATTATAATTTTCAAGTCAAGTCAATTAATCAATGTAACCCCGAATCACAAATTTGCCTGATATTGTAATTGAGTGTTGACCTTAGGTGAATTCTCTGGTCAGGTCTGTCTCAGTTATCTGTTTCAACCAATTACTTGATAATTAGAAAAGTGAAACTGAATTTGAAATATCAAAACAGTATATTTAAAAGAAGGTTCATACAGTTGAAAGGAAGTCTTGTCTCAGCCTTTCCAAGATTGTTTCAACATTATTTATTCGTCCACTTTCTAGATTCAGGACGAACCTGCTGAGAACAGCGACTCAGCAATTATCTCAAAGACGGGGAACAAGGTAAACTATAAGGAAGAAGTGGTATCCTGGCCAAGCAGCTGGTAAGTGTTCAAGCACATACTGGGTGTCAATCTAGTAGGCTGACACAAGCAAACAGCAACATCCATTCCTTCCAAGTACACAGCTCCTTCAGTGGGTTTGGGCCCATATTGGCCCTCGGTATACAAAGCAGAGACTATAGGTTACTGTTTCAGGATGTTGTAGCAGTCCTCTACCAGCTGAGGGCAGAGGAGGACAAAACATCTCAGGGTTGCTGAGAGAATCTGAAATGGGACATTGAAATGTGAATGAAATGAGGTAAAGCGGAGTAATTGCATCTGTGCTCTTGTGAACATGTTCACATGGACACGAACATGTGTGTTTGCAGAGGTTAATGGGATGTTTCCTGTTAGCCCTGTGGACTCAACATGCTCAGAGGAGAAATGCATTATTCAGGGGTTTACCATAACAGGCATATAATGGGTCCTCATGAGAGTAAACATGTACCTGGCGCGATAGTATACACGGTAGTTTATTGTAGTCGATGAACCCTTTTTTTTTTTTTTTTTTTTACGATAGACTTTATTATTGTAAACCTAGGGGGGAAATTCACAAAAAGTACGTCACAAAAATTGTGAATGGCTTTTAATGGGTATGTCCTTTCAACAGTTGAAAAATGATAAATAATAATAAATGGATTTTTGTCCAGATGCTCTTCAGTTATTTTCCAGAAGGCAAGTTGTTAAATTGTCCTGATGAATTTAAAAGGAAGATAAAGCAGCAAAGCAAGCCTATGCTGTAGGAGGATATACAAAAGAAAATGTATTTTTCATGACTTGGCAACCCCAAATTTGCAATTAATACTCACTTCTAACTAATCTATAATGCATTAACACATTTTTAACCATAAAAAATTGTTACAAGCTGAAGTGGTACTGTCTTTTTATTTCTCCAAATCCCAGCTAGAACGTGCAAACTAAATTTAGATTTAGTCTGTTATAAAGTCTGTAAAAACGTTACTCATCTCTCCAACCTTTATGAACACAAGGGAGGTAAAATATTAAAGTTTCTGGTGAGAGCCAAAAAGCAATAATTTCCTCAGTCATTTTATTGCAGTAGCACAGTGCTCTGTGTCATCTGTCCACCAGGGGAGTTGACCTACTAACAGCGATGCTTGGTGCAAATGCAGTCTGTTACCAGGTGTCTGCAGTCACTCAAGGAGATGAACACAGATTACTTTGTGTCGAAAATAGTGCCTGTTTTATGGCATAACATTGCCAAACATTTTTCCTATATTTTTTGAACAGCTGTCGCCTTGAAGCTCCCCCCCGTAGGATGTTGACTGTCGCATTGCTGCTTCCAGTGAAAACAAGCTTTTGTAAAACCCAAGGGGAGAAATCTGAATCTGAAATCTGCTCCCTTCACTCAGCACAAAATGTTTTAGAAATGCATAGAATTGGCTCTTAAATTTAACAGAAGAAGACGAGAAGATTAGAATACTAAATAATAAAAATGACATTGGGCAAAATTTAAATATTGGTTCCTATACTGATGACATATTTGTAAGCAATAGCGATGATATATTTTGCATCTCTTGCAGCCTGCAGTCTGGGTCTCTTTCACATGAACAGAGGAAGGGAAATAACTCTGGATTCGGCTATCAGTGCATTTTACAACTTTTAGGAACTAATGATTTAAATAAAGGCTATTCAAGTGTTCGTACTGGGAAGTTGATTCACCTAAAAAAAAACACTTCACTTGCGTTGAAGTGTTTTTAATCTTCATTTCCAAAAGCTGAATTTAGGGTTTAACCAGTTAAGAAGTGCTCCAAACTTGAGCAACCAATTTCACTCATACATCACAGAATTGCTTTCGTTTCTCCTATTTGTGACACACTGGGAATTTCCTACAAGCTGCAGGTACTGAATCATTTTGTGCACACCAGAGTTATCACTGAGCTCCAGATAAGAGCCATCCAACATGCATTTCATGGCTGGTGGAGTGATAACGCTGTAGTCTTAGAGCACGCTCTCTGGAGTCATCTCAGTAGCTGTAACTTTTCTTAACCCAGCCTCGGATTTTCAACACGTGCCTTTTCAATTTCATACCTCCTTTTCGAGGAAATGAGATTGTGTGAACTGTGAGAACATTTCTGGTGGTCTCGAGTTGTACGTACGTATATGTACTGGTGTAATAAAGTCACTGGAGGAGAATTCAGCAGCTTGACTGTGATTTCATGGTACATTTCATGTTATTTGGTGAATCACTTCCAGAAATGTTGAATATATATCCATTCCCTTAATTCTTAATATACTCATGAGTGGATGTAACTCTTCTTGACCCTCAGTCACGTGCATCCAAATGGGCACGATAATATGGATTTACACTATGATATTATCAGCAATCTGCAATAACACAGCAATTATCTGTCCTGAGCTGCAACCTATTATTGATATCCAGAGAGATGTGCTTAACATGTCCTCGTTAGATAATATCTGCATGTACTTTGAAACTCTCTAATCTAAGATAGAACCACAATAAAGATAGCTGAGCGCCACTGCCATGCAATCATGCTTATTACAGTACTGATAATAATACTGGGCTCAGATAAGTGGATTTTAATGCAACAAATATACTTAAGGCAAGTGCTTTAAAGACTGAGGGATTGTGGTCACATATAGGGTTCATGCAGGGGCCACAGTGTATGAATTATTTTTGTTTTATGGAATATCAAAGGATCCATCAGGCTTGGTCCTTCATGAATCAGTGAACCCGTGACTCACACTGGCTCCACAGGAATTCACTTTGCTAACCTTGAACCTTTTCCTTGTATATTATAACCATATATATGAGGATTTTGGGATATTAGAGATTCTTGAATTGTATTTCTATTCTGCGAAGACTCTCTGAAAAGCCCACACGAGCTGTAAAATTAATGTCTGTCTCTGCAAAGTGTTGAAATCTAACCTTTCAGAGCTGCCTCGGAGAGTGTGATTTATTCACATTATGCTATGTCTGACGCATAATCAGAAAAGATGAGAAGCGAATAGGTCCTTCCCATCTTCACAGTTTGTACTGAAAATGACTCTATAAGGTTTGCGGCATATAAAACCCAGGCCCTCCCCACTCTGAAACTTTTGAACGGATTAGTAGGAGACAATGTCCCTGAGGAGAGAAACTTAAAGAAATCAAAAGGAAATATATCATGACTGTCTACTTTGATCTGTCAAGAGAAAAGAAAATGACTTTCAATTGTTTTAGCGACCAGATCTACATATGAGGCTTGACACTTTCCCCCCTGACTTTGAAGTCGAGAAGAGTGATGGGAGGATCGTGTTGAGAAGTATAACAGCTCTGCCACTGAAAGAATCTCTTCTCCACTGTGATAATAGTTGGATACGTCTTTACAAGTGTGCATGTCCTTCTCGTGTTACTGCTTGGAGGACATATTACGTAATGTCTTTGCTTTATGGTGTGTATGCTTCGAAATAGCACGAAACAGATGTTCCTAATTATGGCAATAAAGATAAGAAACATTGAGGCGTGGTGAGGTGGTTCTGCTATAGAAAAGCAAAAATAGATTGTCATTGTTCAACTTTGGAAATAGATTGAAACTGCACCGCAGCGGGTCTCTTTGATAGTCACAAAGCAACTGCGGAAAAGTTTTCCAAAAAAGTCCACTTTGACCAATTTTGAGAAAATCCAAATTTAATTTAGAGTGAGTTTTGTTTTGTCAGACTCACTAACCAACTTTTTGCTTGTGTCCCTTTAAAACAAAACAATGTCCACTGGCAATCGAATCTCAAAACAATCCATCCAATACTTTTCGTGACATTTCACTCAAAACCACTAATGTCAACGTCATGGTGCCGCTACATTAAAAGCCTGGGTATAGGCCACACCAAAACCCTATTTGCACAGGACTAGTATTACCTGAGGACCTCTAATAATTTGTAATAATTGCAGAGGTCATCTGTGATCTTAATCATGTGCAAATCTGTCATGTCTGTAATTTTTCAAGGTAAAAATTCCACCTCAAATTCTATTTCGCCATACACAGAGGTCACGTGATAATATTAGTCCCGTGCAAATCTGCATCTCTGTGATTGTGGGGTCATATTTTATTTTTGTATGGTTGTTTTGTTTTCTCTTCACATTTTTTTCTGCCTCTTTCCCAGTAGAGAATACGGAGGATGTGTTGGCAATAATAAATGAAAGTTTTGACAGCATTTTGGGTGCAAATTCAAGATGCTCATCTCGCTACACGGCATGAAGACTCATTCGCACTGGCACCGGAGCAAGAGGTCTTCGTGAAAATGATATAAACATAAATAGGCCTATATAATATATTAATATTTAATATTTATCATTATAAATATTATATAGGATGATATTTTTAATATAAGCAGAAGTTACGCAGAGCCTTGACATTAGAGCTGCAGCGATTAATCGATTCATTGTCAACTATTGAATTACATTATTGATTAATCGGTTTGAGTCATTTTTTATTAAAAAAAAGTCTAAAATCTCTGATTCCAGCTTCTTAAATGTGAATATTTTCTGTTTTCTTTACTCCTCTATGAGAATAAACTGGATATCTTTGTGTTGTGGACAAAACAAGACATTTGAGGACGTCATCTTGGGCTTTGGGAAACGTTGATCGAAAACACTGATCTTAATCGAGCAAATAATCAACAGATTAACTGACAATGAAAATAATCGTTAGTTGCAGCCCTACTTGAAGTCATATCCGGGGGACAATGTCAGTAAATTAGGGTAAAATGCAGACTTTGCTTATCCCATGCGGATGCGCCGCACGAATCCATCCTCTGGGAACCATGAATGTCAGTACCAAAATTCATTCACGCTGCTAGCACTGCTAAAAATATTTTTGTATATCATTTTGTGAAATGGCAGAAATATGTTTTCTCTGTTGCCTCTCCTGTTAATTATCCAACCAGGTTGTGAACCGCTGTGATATGGGACTGAGTGAAAAAATAGAAAAGAGAGAGAGAGAAAAAATTATGTTTACATAATGATATTCATAATAATTGTGAAATATATGCAATCAGTTTGATTTCAAGCCTAAGTGAACTGATGAGTGAAGAAAAGAGCAGAGAGTTTTTGTTTGTATCACCCTGAGTGACGGATCAGGCACAAATCTATTCAAATAAACTTGATCTTTCTACTGACAGTGACAGATAAAGTTAAAAGCGTGACTCCTTCCACCTTCTGCCTTTGAAAGCAATAAAAAATATCCCTAAATCAACCCTGCCCAACAACAAATGAATGTGAAACCACGCAGGGAATCAAATCCTTATCATGATGACATCAAAAGTCTACCTGTGAGTCAGTGAGTCTTCGTTTTGTGGCGATTGGCTCCCAGCTGTCTGCTAAACACTTGATTGGACGGTGATCAGCTGGCTTTGGGGAATACAGTCGTTGTGTGATATGGCCTTTCAACTTTGTCCCTTGCAGCAGACTCAGACATTCCTCCCAGACGTCAAAGCCACAGACAGGAACGTATTGATCTGGTTGTGCGCTTTATTCCTGTTGGGATAGTTTCACTGTAGTTTCATCAGCTGCTGCTTAATGTTGGAATTATGATGCTGAATACAGACAAGGTAAGACACATTTGTTATCGGATCACTGGGTGCAACGATTCAGACTGAGTGTGCTTTTAAAAAAAAAAAAAACAGTTTTAAAGAAGGTTAAATGTGTATTAATTCCACGTATTCTCATGCAAGGCTTCGTATGATATCTTACGAAAAAAGTTATTCCTCCATTTTTGTTCGTTCTCCTACGAATGTCCAGCAACATGTGTCGATTTCCACTCTTTACATGCATACAGTCTTTTCAAAATGAACTTTCGTCTTCACAGGAAACAACTTCCTCAGGTTTAGAAGAATAGAATAGCCTTTATTGTCATTGCCAATGAAACTATAGCCAAGAAAACTATAGTTATGTTTAGGAAAAGATCGACTTGGTTAGGATTAGACATCAAAACTACTTAGTTAGGTTTAGGAAAAGATCATGGTTTGGCTTAAAGTAACTCCAGATGTGACATTACTTAGGTACATAAGTGACGTGACAAATAAATCAACGTTGACGTCTGGCTTCACACAGGACACTAACGGCAGGTCTCCTTGGCGAAAGTCTGGTGTTTTTTGACCCACTCATCCGCCCTGACCTCTTCCCTAGACGGCGTTCGCCGATCATTATATTTCCTTGTTCACAATTACGTGAATTACACATTAATTGACTTTGTGGGATATATACGAATTACAGTGTATTACTTTTTGTAGGTATAGCTACGAACAGTGTATGACACCAGCCTGATTAATTTAAGGAGTCTTTGTCCAAGGCAAGTGAGGGATTGAGTAGGGCTGGGCAATATATATATATATCGATATTGTGATATGGGACTAGATATCGCCTTGAATTTTGGATATTGTAGTATTGTAATATGGAATAAGTGTTGTCTTTTCCTGGTTTTAAAGGCTGCATTCCAGTAACATTATGTCATTTTCTGAACTTAGACTGTTCTAGCTGTTCTATTATTTGCGTTTACCTACTCAGTCATTATATCCACATTACTGATTATTATTTATCAAAAATCTGATTGTATAAATATTTTGTAAAATGCACCAATGGTCAACCCTACAATATTGTCTCAATATCGACATCGAGGTATTTGGTCAAAAATATTGTGATATTTGATTTTCTTCATATCGCCCAGACCTATAATTGAGTTTGCAACACCCCGACTGAAGATATTAGTCATATTGTTTAAAAACAAGCAGTAGGAGCACACAGGCTGGCAATACAGCTTTTCCTCTGAGAAACCGAGGAACACCTCCACTTTAAACCCATCGCTCAGAGTAGTTCTTTCTCATCAGGTGCATGGCGGGATGGACTTCATTGACCTCCTGCTCAGGAACACGGATGAAACCCCCCGTTACCACAGCAACCAACCGTGGACTATCACAATTCATGAAGTGAGTACGCCGCTCATTCTGCACAGTTTGCTCCTGAGCAGAGTCACTTGGGGGACAACATGAACCACAAATCTCATTATGAAAATGTGACTGCTGAGTGTGATCTGCATTCTCAACAAGGGTCATGTGTTATTGAGCAGAATCTGGGGAGCTCATTCATTGCAACTGTGACTGACGGCAATGAGGCAAAGAGTCACGAGCAAATGAGCTCAAGGAATTGAATGGCTGGCCTGTTTGTTGTCTTGTCTGTGCTCGTGTGTGGGAATATGATTATCTGATTAAGCCGGTGTATTCAGAAGAGGTGGTGTCATGGGATGATGCTTACATACCCTCCTCCTCCTCCTCAGACCCTGAGCCCCGAGGGAAGCACCGCTGATGACTTCCTGGATGCCCTGCTAGGTGGGAGTGACGACTCCTCGGCTCCAGCGTCCCCCCTGTGGTCGCCCTGCACCACTGACAGCGGCATCAACGAGGACGCCCCGACAGATCCCAGAGAGAGCCCTCACCCTCCCCTCTGCTCAGCTTTTCCAGCGCAGTCTTTCCCTCAGGCTCCACCTCCGGAGAACCAGCCACCACCACATGAAAAAGCATCTGACATTGCCATTGATCTAGGTAAGACAAGATGTAAAAAGGGAAATTATGATGTGAAATACTGGCATTTTATACTGGGGAAAAAACACATTTGTAACTTGCAAGTACAGTCATGTTTAGATACACAAAAACTAGAGGAACAAGGTGAACCAAGGAACTGGAGAGTCAGGTGTAAATGGAAGACCCTGGTGTGACATATATCCTTTTGTGTTTCTGTTGCAAAATAAGGAGAGCTACTAACTGAGCCTCTTGACAGTTAGGGTTCCTTTCAGAGAGCAAATTATTTGCTTTTCCCATTTCTAGTATTTGTAAAGGATAAAAGGTGCAATTCAGCACTTCAGGAAATGGTCTTTTGAGGGCACCTTTTGAATAAATGTCCCCTTTCACATTGCTGATTATTGACATTGAATTTGACCAGAGTAAACCAGATCTGCAACAACAGAAAGATATCACACACACAGAGAAAAGTTTGACATATGTTTTGTCGTATTTTGTAAAGAACGGCAGGGTGCAGCCGTCACAGAGGTCTAATTCAAGAAACAGCAACCTGAATATTTGTATATGTTTTGTTTGAATGACACATGGGGGCAATTTTGTGCATCATCACCTGCTGTTTTACTGGTTCGATCTGCAGGCTGGGAGTCCGATGACCTCCAAGAGCAGTTCGGCATCGCACACTACCTCACGACGAACCTAACGTCCCCTCTGTCGTCCAGTCAGACTCTCACAGTGAAGGACCTGCTGCTTTCCAGCCCGGGACAGACGGTAAGGAGAGAAGAGTTGAATATTTCTGTGAAAGAATGATATTTTGTCAAACGTTCTAACCAATGGAGGCATTAAATATAAATGATTCAGTCCCTCTGAATAAATAAAATATGAACTAACTGTATGGTCCACTGCTTCTCTGTATAATTTGACTGGAGACATTTTTGAGGTGACATGTCCCACCCTTTGCACCAAATAATCAGAATTTTATGAACGGGTCCACTTCAGCGCCCTCTTTGGGTAAACCGTCCAGAGAGTCACTTTAACTGGAATATTCTGTCCATCTGGTTCACAGGCGCAGCAGATCTCCCAGCATTCCCTGCGGGAGCTCATACTTAATGAGGATGAGAAGAAGCTTCTGGCTAAAGAAGGGCTGAACTTACCCAGCAAACTGCCCCTGTCCAAGGTACATGAGACACACTTACACGTATGTAGGGCAGATGTCCTCCTCCCTCTCTGGCACACACACATGCATGGATCAAAATCTAAGTCTGTATCCCCGGTTACACAACCTCTGCCAGTCCCCCCCCCCCCCAGCCCCCAGTTTCCCCTCACTAACCCTTTTTCTTCTTCATTCTCTCTTGTCCCTACCCTCCCATGTGTTTCATCACTCTGACAAGTTTGAAGAAAGGGTTTTGAAGAAGATCCGGCGGAAAATCCGCAACAAGCGCTCGGCTCAAGAAAGTCGGAAGAAGAAGAGGGAATATGTTGATAGTCTGGAGGGAAGGTAGGAGCCAGCTGCACTCAGCATCCTCACTCAACACCATATTATCTCAGCATACATTGGCCTAGAAAATTAAACCTTTATCTCTGAAGCACTCTATAATTAGACTGTTTTGTTATGCACTTAATTAGCCTTAACAAACTGCTGCATGGATGGGAACATTTAAAAAAAAAAAAAAAAAAAAAAAAAAAATGTCCACTTTACTATTTCATATCATTGTTGATAGAGCAGACTTCTTGAAAGCTTTTTCTTTGTGTTTATCAAGTCTTCCCGTGAAAAAGCTCCTCAGGCTCACAGGAAATTCACAGCAACAGATGTAGCTTGTTTAAAAGACAAAGAGCTGAGTGGCGGCAGCTGTCATGGCTGAGCAAACAAACAAAAACCAGATACGGACAGAAACTCAAACTTTTTTTCAAGAGAAAAAGGCTTCACAAAGCTGTACCCAAAGTTAATTGATATCTGGGGAATTCAGCATCAAAACACCACAGATAGGTAACAGAGTTATCACTGATGATGCCAAAAGCAAAACACGGGGAGCCTGCAGATTTTTACTTGATCTGTACACTGATATTCTTAATAATTAGCATTTTCTACAGATCACAGACTTACCACTTACTACAACACAAGTGGTGATTTTTCCAGCATAAACAATCACAAATACATTATATCAGGTTATTAAGATGGTAAATGAAAGTACTATAAGAGTATGATGAGATAAATGCTCGTCTCAATCTCCCATGTTTGTGTCCACAGAGGGCCATACACGAGAGACCACAAGCAGGGGTGTCAAACATACGGCCCGAGGGCCAGAACAGTCCCGCCAAAGGGTCCAATCCGGCCCACTGGATGACTTTGCAAAGTGTGAAAATTGCAGAGAAGTCATTAATTCAAAATGTTCAATAAAATGCACTGCTACTCTTATTTGTCCACTGGGGGTTGTGATGCCTTGATAAGAGTAGCAGGCAACACAATTCGTCACATACTGACGCTTTGTCAGACCCCTTGGTGTCACTTTTCGGTCGCAGTAAATACGTGCTTAACGTTGTGTATTAAACAAAAACACTTGCTTAGGTTTAGGCAACAAAACACTTAGTTAGGTTTAGGAAAAAAACAACATGGTTGGACTTGAAATTACTAGTTTGTACAGTGAAATCGTGACTTGACGTTGTGAACACGGGACACGAACGAACAGTTGATTGTAACGTGAAAGTGAAACTTAACGCACGGGACACGAACAGCGGTCTCCTGGATGAAAGCCCTGTGTTGTTGGGCCAATCCACCTCCCCTCCCGCCCACTCTTAGTGTCACTCCCAGCGCTCTTTCTTGGAGCATTTACTGTTGCTGCAGATGGGTTTACATTGTAGTTAATGGAAAGCTCGGTGCGTTTCATACCGGCGCTAAAGGGTGCCTTGTGCGTTGGTATCACACGCCGACAGGTGACAAAGCGTCGGTCATTTACGCTCTGGAGCCGCCGGTGGAAATGAAAAGTGGACACAGAGTGTCGCGTTTACCAAGAGAAATGGACCAGTTCCTATTTCTTCACAGAGGTAAACGGAAAGCCAGTGTGCTTGTGTGTTCACAGCACCTTTCAGTGCGCAAAGAACTTACAAGACTTACACAAGACTTACAAGGACTTGCAAGGACAATGAGAACAGAGAAGATAAATTAATTGTTGGCAGGTTTGAGGAAACAGCAGTTTGTCTTTTGTCGTAGCTGAGTGATCAGCGAAACATCTCAGGCTGTTTGTAAAGGGGATTGTTCATTAAGTGTGAACGTTTTCAGAATGTACTCGTACTTCTTTACAGCCCACTTGAGGTCACATTGGGCTGTATTTGGCCCATGAAATAAATTAGTTCTAGACCCCTGAAGCTAGCAGCTCCCTGAGGCTGTACTTATGCACATTGGTGAATGCTAACTTAGTTTAGTATATTAGCATGCTAATACTTCCTAATTGTATTGATTGTAAACAGAACATATTGTGTTTTGAGACCATATACATACAGACTAAGAAGATGATGATTCAGTCATATCTGGTGTAACAAACACATTTATACCACTATATATATGCAAAAATAGTTAGATAAGGACTGACATATAATGAATAAACAGTCCCAGAATGTGAAGATTTTCCAGCACAATCAGAAATTTTGTATACAAACAGTGCAGTTGTGAGCTTTCTTTGTCTGATCTGGGGTCAGTTGGACAAAAAACATGGTCTAGTGCGATAGCCAGCAGCAAAAAAAGAGCAGGTGAGCAGCTCTGTGTTGCAGCTGGAGGGGGGATTAAGCGGAAGTTGAAGATGCTGTGGAGATGCAAAATCTCACAAGAGCGAGGCAGCAGGTTTTGCCAAGATGGAGCTCAGTTTAGTCCTCCTCCTCTACCTCCAAGCTGTGAAGAAGGAGCTCTATCACACAGCCAGCCTTTATCACCAAATGTGTTAATTCTGCCGGCCTCCCCCACGTTGGCTCTTCCTCCCCATCCCACCTCCGCAAACAATGCAGAGTGGAAGAGCTTGTAGTTTGAGCCACATGTTGAAAGACTCCTCAAAGAAGGGAAATGCGGCAATGTCCCCGCATGACTCCGTGCGTCAGACCTCTTCGGGTTTATTCATCAGCCTCTCCGGGGTATTTGTTGGACTGCTTGATCTTACCGATGCTGAGCTTCAGATGATTGCACCACTGGACTCTAACATCTAGTGGTGCAATCATCTGGCAAGCATCAGCGATTCATCTCAGAGCCGTGGAGTCATCTGAGACTGTGGGGAGGTGCCAGGACCCAAAGTTGAATCTGAAATCAGAGAGGTAGAGAGTAGAATACATTTGAATGAGTCCGAGAACAGTTTGTGCGTTTCTACCTGCTGTCAGTTGATCGGTGCATACAGCCTCAAAGTCGCCAAACAAACCTTTGTGCGTACTTTTTAAAATCCTTAATAATCGAATAGGAGCTTTAAATATGTAATAGTGTGCTATCTGAGCTCTGATGCCTCTGGGCAACAAAAGTTTCATGATGAGATTGTCTCTCCCAGTGAGTCAGCATTTGTAAGTAATCAAACACACGGCAAGCAGAGCGTATCAACGTGGTATCATTATCAGTCACGGTTCAGCTCCGTCATCGGGCCATAGTGAGCGTGACTCACAGTCACTAAAAGAAACAAGAGAGACGGCAGAAGAAGAAGTGGGTGGGGGGGGATTCACTGGATGACAGAATGGGGTGCGAGATAACACTCAGCAGACGGATATTGGCAAAGAGACAAACGAAGGGGACACAAAACAACATCATAACACTGTGCAAATATGATATATATTATAATATTATTAATATTATTAATATGATATATTAATAATTATTTCCTAATTGTAGCTATATTTCCCCTCTTATGCCTCTTTCTTTAGGATGTCTGCGTGTAGCGCTCACAACCTCAAGCTGCAGAGAAAGATCCAGCAGTTGGAGGACACCAACAAGTGAGTCCTCAAATTCTCAAATCAGCCAACAAGGGCTGCAACTAATTATTGTTTTCATTATTGAGTGATCTTTTTTGTTACTTTCACTTGTTGTTGTTTTTATTTTATTTTTTAAAGTAGTGGTAAAATGCCCATCACAGTTTTACAAAACCCAAAGTGACATATTCAAATTAGAGGTAGACCGTTAGGATGTACTATCATTA
Source organism: Sebastolobus alascanus (assembly GCA_916701645.2). Classification (NCBI taxonomy): domain Eukaryota; kingdom Metazoa; phylum Chordata; class Actinopteri; order Perciformes; family Sebastidae; genus Sebastolobus; species Sebastolobus alascanus. Next base: position 682,234 of record CAKAOJ020000195.1, read on the forward strand.
TCGGCGGAACTGGGCTCTGATAGTGGCCGATGGCTGCACAGACACCAGTCACGCGGGGACGTACATCACCGTTTCGCATGGAGGCTCCATACACAAAGTCAAGGTAGAGGGGGAGAAAAAAAGTTATCTCTCGAATACGTAACGCAACACTACTATCAGCTTTTTGTCCACGATGCAAGACAGGCCGACCGGGAGGAAAATAAATCATTCACTGTTACTTTAATTTGCTTACTGTACCAAATAATCCAGCCACGTAACCATCCATTCATGAACCCCAGGAATATGCACCAACATTAAGGGAGTGGCATTTAACAATGTACGAGATGCGCAACAGAAGTAATTCTAAGTAGTTATAAGTAAGTAATTAACTATCAGCTTTTTCCTGCTCCAAACTATCGTTATTATATCGGCCTTTAAAAAAAAAAAACTACCAGTCTACCCTTGTTTTGTCTGACCAACGGTCCGAAACCCAAATATATGCAATTTAGAATTATTTAGAACAGAGAAAAGCAGCAAATTCTCACATTTGAGAGGCTGGAATCACTGACAGTTGTCACTTTTGTTTAATAATGACTTAAACGAATATTCTGCTGAAATGATAAACTACCACTGGCAGATTTGATCAGCTGTAGCTTATTAATTAAGCTAACGTTAGCTCTGTGGTTTGGTTAATGACACAGACACCGGCTGACTTTTTAATGGTTCCAGCCGACTTGTTTTAAAATGAAGACCCTGCAAAAGGGGTCTTATATATGCTCTTGATGGCATACATGATATGGTGCTAAAAGACTGAAGCTAAAACTGAATGTCCCAGGCAAAAAGTCAGCAAAGCTATCAGGACATACTGTATTTCTCTGCCTTACATAACAGCTACGGTACTATCACGTAAGGAAGAGAAATATGTTATGATGTCATTGCTGACTTTTTGCCTGGGTCTTTCAGCACCATATCATTAACCTTGCACAGCAGCTGGAGCTACGGGCGTGGCTTAGTTGTGTGAGACCATAACAACATGGGACGACTGCTTGTTCAAAACAACAATGGCGGCTCCTGAAGAGGTTAGCGTAGATGCTGCAATAGCATAAGTTATATCAGAACTGGAGGGTATTTCTTCATTAAAAGAAGAGCAAAGAACGACACTGAAGGCTTTTCTCGATGGAAAAGAGGTATTCGCTCTTCTCCCGACTGGCCTCGGCAAGAGTTTGATTGACGGATGCTTCATCCAATCTCTTGCCAAGTATTTTTTGAAAGTGCCTTCCCTTTTCCAAACAGTTTCCAATGACGGCTTATCAGATAGTTTTGTGTAACAAACCACCTGGCGGATTAGGTTACCATATCATAGCCGTTTTTCACAATAAAAAGTATCAATAACGGTGATCAAAAACACATATTGTGGTATCGCCCACCCCTAATCACAGCCATCCCCAGGTACGCTGGCTCAGCTATGATTGGACAATCACTGTTAGCGTGGAGGGGTTTAGCAAACGGTCAAGTAAGCACTCGAGCAAACTGCTGCTGCAAAAAACAGTTTCACAGATGCAGCTCAGCTCTTTCAATCGTTGCAATTCCTGTCATAGACTCCATTGTGGGCATAATCTCAAACACAGGAGATAAGCCCACCAAAATACCCTTTGAAGTGGTGCCTTAAAAATTTAGTCTCAGTTTATCTTTTAACTTGCCATTTCATCTCGCTCTTTGATCTGTTTTCATGTGGCTAAATTGTTTGAATGGGTCAGTCTCTCTCTTTTCTGCCTTTGTCGTGCGTTGGAGGACATCTGTGAGTGTCTTATTGATCTTCATTTTGCCCCGGCCCCGGCCCCTCCCTCCCTCCCCAGATGCTGACAACGTGGTAAAAGAAACTTTTAACCTGTTTAATAAAATCAAGACTGAGGGCCGGGGGCTCATCCAATTTTAAAACCTCACACGGCGTTCTCTGACTTTGCTTCCTCATAATCCTGCCATGCTGCTTTCTTCCTGAGTGCTGCGGTGACTTGAAACAAAATGTGAGAAGAGGCTGTGTACCCGCACTCCACCACCGCGTGTAGCTCTTCTTTTTGTTGTTTTAGTTGCCAGTGATCACTGAAAAAAAATGATGCCTATTTAAAGGAACCTGTGGGCAATTCTTACACAGTCTCTTCCTGTCTGTATTTGCTATGCAGTGATCTGCTGGAGCAGCTAAGCCGGCTCCAGGCTCTCCTTCCGAACAGCTCCAGCAAAACAACACACAGAGGGACCTGCATCCTGGTGAGATATATAACATTACAGTGAATTACACCATTGAGAATTTGCTCAGACAGCATAATCTGCTGAACTAAATAATAGATAGAAGTATAATAGACACTACAGTCCCTGAGCACATAATTAAACCACTGTCTGTGCTCCACTGTTGACTGTGATTACCTGTGAGATTTTAGTGTGCTTATCTTTTGTGCAAAATTGTATGTAGGTTACGCCTAATAACTCCATTTCTACTTTCCCCTGTGCTTTCTGTCATTTCCCTCTGGCCTCTGTCTTCTGTGCTTGGCTTGTGTTTGCCTGTTTCCTTTATTTATGTCCAGGTTTTGCTCCTCTCCTTCTCTCTGCTCATTTCCTCAAATCTTCAGCCAGAGCCCTACAGCCAACAGGGAGAGTACGCACAGACCAAAGGTGTGTAGACGTACATACACTCACACTTTCGCTCTCTATAAACACACACAAACACACACTCACTCCTCTCCACCACGTGTCTGCTCCCTCAGTGCCGTCCCGCGCCCTGCAGTCTGTGGACGAAGTGCGAGACGCCGCTCCTCTTCCTCTCTTCTCCGTCTCCAGGGGCGTTGAGGCGCTGTGCAGGCTGATGGAGAAGCTCTGACCCTGGGCAGATCTCCCCGAGGTAGACCTCCCATCCTCCTACCGCCAGGGTCACAGGCACCGGTACAACCACTGATTTCCTCGGGACCCCCTGAGAGGAAAAACATAGAAAAGGAAAGCAGGCTTGCTTGCGGGCGCAGCATCCAAATGAGCAGTTTTAATTGCTTTTCGACGTCTGTTTTTCACTGCAGAGACTGAGTGAGGTGTTATGGTGCGTTTGCCATCCGCTCCAACACACAAGCAGCTAAAAGATTTCACTGAAATTCACTTACTCAGATGGAGATCGGCGTGGAGGTCATCCAAGCAGATGTCATTTTTCATTTTGCTTTGGAATACAGAGCCTCAGGGACCTGGTGGAGCATGTTATATACAATATATATGTATATATACTGCAAGATGTATGATCTGTTGAACAACAAAAATGTATATTCACTGCTGTATTTTATTATTTACTTTTAATGTATATGTTGATAAAAAAAAGTTCAGCAAAAATTATTTGCACTTTGTAACAGTTCAATGCAACGCTGAAAAAGCACGAGAGAATTAAAATGTTTACTCCAGAGAAGTTTGGAAACCTCTGAAGGGATTTGTTTCTCTCAGTAATGCCATGTGTCCAATTTGGAAGATTTACATCCCAAAAATAATGAGGTGATATGTGAACAACAAACATGATTTGACCCTCAAAAATAAATTACTTCATGAGCAAAAGCTTCTGACTTGTCACTTAATTTTAGTGCAAAAGTCTTTGTTGTTACTATATGGAAATATAATTATCGGCTGGTCATGTCACTATGTGACGTTTGTTTTCTAGCGGGGTCAAAGAAAAATGGTGCAAAACCGCCTAATGCATTTCAAGGATAATGAAACTGCCTTCGGTTACATGGAGTCGATCCAACAACACTTCAATGGTTATTATTGTCTCTAGTTCGCTGAAGCGCCTCACATAATGTTCTCATGTCCAGAACATCCAATGTTTTCTACCTCATCTCTGTTCCTCCCTGTAATACATCATAATTCAGACAGTTTATCTACTTAGAGGATTGTCTTTGCAGCTGTACATCTACGACATTTGCATCTCAAAACACACAATTTCATCAGCTCGATGCCAACGTCAAGGTCACGTGGATTCATAAACCGCTGATGTTCAAGCAGCCTCAGCTCACTGTAAGAAAACATGAACTCAGTTGTGGCCACAAGATGCTCTTTTACACACTGTATGTGTTGAAATTTCACTGGAATACAGTTTGCAGACGGCTGTAGCTAACATTGAGGACAATATGACGTCATGTCCTTCATAATATTTTGGAGGATTTACAGCATGACATTAAGAAGAGTTTATATTCTACGATTACACACATGTTGGGTTGTCTTTGCCAGGCAACAGCGGTGTACGGAGCTTCAGAGAGCCGGGGATGAGAGCGAGCGGGCGAGCGGGCGAGTGCCGGCTCCGTGCAAAACACTGGAACAGAAACGCCGACACATCACCGACAGTATGATAATAATGCACTTCCCGTGCTTAGACTGATAGTCTGTAGATATGTAGCCTAGAGATAAGATATATTTTAATAAAATACAGTTGTGCCGACAGAATACAGTAGAGCACAGAAGCTGTTTCTATGCCGCGAGGCAGACAAGCGTCTGTCTATTCACATGAGGAGCGCAGTGAGACCCCGCGGATCCAAGCGGGACGTCAGTTGAGTATACAGACGGTCCTTCAATGTGGCCCAGGATACATTCGCGTACACACTGCTAAAAGAATGTGGCACCACCTCTGAATGTGATCCGAGCGTTAAGATCTCAATGCATCCTCCATGCGTCTTGAGTGCGTTCACACCTGTACTTAAAGCTGTCCACTCGTGATCTGATCACTGAGGTGTTAATACCAGGTCTGAACACGGCCTCTCATTGTTGTTTGTTCAATCTGTTACAAAAACTGAGGAGATGGACAAAACTTTACAATTTAAAATATGAATGATTTCAACAAACCCAAACTAAAAATGTTAGTACACTATCCACACTGGGAGTGAGAAATTAATGATTGATCAGGGACATATCATGAAAAACTCACTTTTTCAGTGTTTGTGTACATACATTTGGGTATCTGGAGTGCCTACCAACCCACAAACTGTGAAATAAGACAACCCAGTCAGTTTTTTTGTGGGCTTGAGAACCACCTTTGCAAAGGTGCACCATATTTTTCTCGCAAGCCAATCAGAGCAGACTGGGCTTTTTCAGGAGGGGGTCTTAAAGAGACAGGCACTAAAACGGAGCGTTTCAGAACGAGGGTGAATAAAGGTATATTGAGACAGACAGTATGAGAAAAATGTGTTTTTTTTAACATTAAAGCACATGAACATGTTCTAGTAGAAACCCAAAATACAAGTATGAACCTGAAAATGAGCACGATATGTCCCCTTTAAGCAGTGACGGATGCGGTGGTGAGATACAGAGGTCGCCTATAGATGTGGGTAGAAACTCAGAGTATCAATCATATCAGGGTTGAGCAGAGGTGCTGCTACCTGAAGGTGGAAACAGGTCTCTGGAGGGAAAAGATAATTCATTGAGATATTCTTGCAAGCTTATTTTGTCCGTTTGTGGTTTCGTGAACGTTTGAGCAAAGAAGCAGAAAAAAATATGAAACTGTGCTATCACAAGCTCGCACATTTTGCTGCTTTATAGCTTCAGTAGGCAGAATATTTTTGGAATTATTGGGCAAAAATTCCATAATAACCTTTCAGCATATTGTAATTCAAGTGTTCTGAGAGAAAACTAGACTTCTGCTCCTCCTCATGGCTCTGTTTTCAGGCTTTAGGAAAATCTAGCCCGTGACGGGAGACTTTGACCAATCACAGGTCATTTCACTGAGAGAGAGCGTTCCTATTGGCCGTGCTCCGGTCATGTGACTGGAACTTGGCATTCATTCACCAGATTTCACAATGGCGGCGGCGTCACAAACTCTCATTTTACAGCTAAACAGTACACTACAAGATGTTTCTGAAAACATTTGAGGCGAGAAATAGGCATTACAGTAACAGAATATTGATTCATATTTGATCAGCGCTGCCTAGTTTGACCGTTTGGTCTGAGTTCGCGAGTGATTGACAGCCGGCTCTCATTGACGGCAGCTGGACAGCAGACCTCAGATCAGTTGTTTTCCTCCAGCATGTGAAATCTTGCAGATGCCGTTAGGAGCACCGGAGGACACAGAGGGACATGATTTTTGTCAGGTTACCTGTTTCATACTGTCACGATATAGCGACCGTTTTTTAAAAATAACTTTTTTTAATCATATTTGCTCCAATCTCGCCTACTTCAGCTTTAATGATGATAAACATTTAGGGGATTTTGTCTTGAAAAAATGGATCAATGAAAATGTATTGTTATTCCTCTTAAAAGGTAGAAGCCTGCTAGTGCACAGCTGTGGGTGGATGTATTGGTAAAACGTTTACTGACTTCTTGATATTTAATGATTCTCTTCAGTCGTTGGACTGAACGACTTTTAGTGCTTTGCCTACGCTTCGATTTCTATTAAGACCATCGCTTGAATGAAGAGCTTAATTAGAATTGGATTTGTTTGACCCGACGTCACCTTTCTGAGGCAAGGACATAGGTAGAGATACTGAGTGGATCTTCGCCTTTCACTGCTACTATATTTCATACATTGCGGCAATTCGGAGGGAGTCATTCAGAATGTGAAGTCAAATCACTTTGTCTGTTGAGATGCTCCAAAGAATGACAAGGAGGGAGCTCATTAAACGTCCTTGGTCAGCCAAGAAAACAGAAACTGACTGTAAGCGTTACGGAGCTCACGGTTCAGTATAGAAATGACAACAATAAAGCACAAAAGATTTTATCAGGAGCGCTGTGATTAACTCCAGGCCACACTCATCCATAATAAGCTCACATAGAATCCGTCTTTATCCTCATATGAATAAAATCTGTATTTTTTTCCATGACCAACAGATATGTTTACTTATTCACTCACATGCTTTACCCTCACCTTGACTATAGACAAAAAGAGGCACTCAATGTACTCCTATCCAACGGTTTTTTAGGTGCCGTGTAAAACAACAAGCTGTGAGAATTAAATTACCTTTTTTAAGTGTCTTGGAAAGCTTCAGCAGAATGCAAATGAGCAGCTTCACAGAGATCCTCAGGGTCGGACTCCATTTCCATCCATCTCACTACTGGTAAAACATTAAAAGAAACTGTCAACAAATTAGAGTTGTTTTCTTTTAAGTTGTTCCTGACGGCAGACAAAGAAACAGGAAGAGAATAAATTACTTCCAACAATCTTGACTTTAAATCAGACCCCCGATACAACAATTCAGACGATCACTTAAGATGTCAGACTCCAAGTTGTGTGAATACTGACAGTGACCTATAAGAAATGCAAATCAGAAACACGCACATCTATATCGCTCTCTCGCTGGCTCCTTCACAAAGACTGAAAGCTGTTTGAAAACTAATTTATCATTTCCTCTGATGTGCATCGTTTCGGATGCGTGTTAACAATCCGAGGAAACCTTTCTGAAAATACCATCCTGTGTTAATTTACATTCACGTCATACGCAGGAACATTAAAGGTGATATTTGGACATAACATCAGAGCGGGGGATTAGCTGGCTCCTTCAAAAAGGGGAAAGAAATTACAAAACAATGAATAGCAAGCTTATAGCATACAAATACTCCTACAATTTAAAGTGGCAGTTGGCAGAATATTTTTGGCATCATTGTGCAAAAATTCCATAATAACCTTTCAGCATATTGTAATTCAAGTGTTCTGAGAGAAAACTAGACTTCTGCATCTGTTTTCAGGCTTTAAGAAATCTAGCCCGTGAGGGAGACTTTGGCCAATCACAGGTCATTTCAGAGAGAGAGAGCATTCCTATTGGCTGTACTTCGGCTGGTGGTCGGTGCTTGATATTTCCTCAACTATTCTCAACATGGCTGCCGGGTCACAAACTTTCTCATTTTACAGCTAAACAGTACCCTACAAGATGTTTCTGAAAACATTTGAGGGGAGAAATAGGCATTACAGTAACAGAATATTGATTCATATTTGATCAGCGCTGCCTAGTTTGACCGTTTGATCGGAGTTTGTGAGTGATTGACAGCTGCTCAGAGACAGCAGGCTCCAGATCAGTTCTGATTGGTCGTTTTCCTCCGGTCTGTGAAATCTTTCAGATGCCATTAGGAGCACCGGAGGACACAAAGGTACATGATTTTCTTCAGGTTACCTGTCTCATGCACTACTGTCAGAATATAGTGACCGTTTTACAAAAATAACTTTTTTTTGTAATCATATTTGCTCCAATTCTACCCACTGCTGCTTTAAAGAAAGCAGAAACGCAGCTTGAAATACATGTTTCTCTGAGCTATCTTCAAAAAAGGCCAACAATCCATTCACCTAAGAGCAAAGACAACTCAGAAAACACACTCTTTTGCAGTATATCAGACTGCTACATTATTATTTGTTTTTCCATCATGCAACACAAGTCTTTCCCTGTGAGCTGGCTTCATCTGAGTTTAAAACCAGAAATGTAGTTAGTGGTACTTCATTCCTGCCCAGTATCTACTGTAATAATCATAAGAGTGGGGTAATACTGCATATTGATGTCTCCATGTGCGCACTCGGGCAGTGCGCCACCGTGCGGTGGAGCAGCGTCTCCTCAGCGACTATAAAAGCCTGAGGATGCTGTCAGCACTGACAGATGATGATGCTGCTGCATCACGGCAGACTTCAGCCTCAACGCCCCTAAGTAGGCTGACACGGATTAATCAGCTTCTATATTTGTGCAAACTTTTTTGCGTGCAAGTTTATAAATCACTCGGATAAATGATGCAACTCTGAGGCTTTGAACGCGACTAATTACAGGACGAGGACGATGGGGATTTACGCATCCACACCTGCGCAACAACACTCTGGAAGTTAGCCGACTGAAAGAGAGGAGGGGGAAACCTGCAGTAAACTTGTTTTTAAAAAGAAGCCTTTTACCTCTGCAGAGTCATGCAGGGCAACAGCAGCGCCTCCGGACCACTGGCCGTGTGCGGAGGAGAGGAGGATGAACGCGAACTCTCCAAACTTGTGAGCCCCACGGGAGCAGCCTCTAATGTCGCAGCTTTGAACCTGTCTCTGAACTGCTGGCTCCACATCCTCTCCAAGGAGTCCTCTCTGGACCTGCACGCAGACAGCGCCAACCTGGCAGTAGGTTTAGTTCAGGATTCAACAAATCCTTATAAAATCCAGATGGATGACATGAATACATGATTGTCATTTTGCAGGAATCACCTCAACATATGTTGAGAGAAAGTGCTTGCAGGATGCATGTTGTATTTTAGACTTTAAGGGAAGACCCCCCCAGGTGAATAGGGTAAATGAAATGAATGAAACTTCCTCAGGTGATTACTTACATTAAGACAATTATTTGATATTACAAGTTTTCTGAAAATCTATGTTAAAAATATGCAAATAAGGAATTATCTTATCAAATATGTGCGAATTTGGAAACATTTCTGGCTTAGAGTTTGAGAAAAAAACTTTAAAGATATGGATTGTAAAATTCCATACATTTTGCAAGACACTACAGGTGAATAGGGTAAAAAAAAAAAGATCGATAGATATAGATATAATATTAATAGATTTTAATATTAGATAGAATAATAATAGATATCAAAATGAAACTTACCACTTGATTACTTACATTAAGAGAATTATTTTTTTGTATTACAAGTTTTCTGAAATGTTGTTTAAATATGCAAATGAGGCATTATCTAATGCTAACTTTTGTTGAATTTAGGAGAAATCTACAGATGCAAATAGACAAAGTTTAGTAAAAAAAAAAATATTTGTCATGTTTTTAGTGATAAAATGTTCTATAAATTAGGCTGTGGATGATATGTGAACAAACCCTTCTGTAAAAACGTTTAGAATATAGATAGGAATGTAACTGGAAAGTTTGGTGGATGTAAGTGCTACTGAAGTGGAGATTTCTGGCTCAGAGTGAGAAAAAAAAACTGATTTTGAGAAAACGGCCTTTAAAGATATGCATTATAAAATTACATACATTTTGAAGACACTACAGGTGAACAGGGAAATTTAACTAATAGATATGACCATGAAACTTCCCCAGTTGATTACTTACAGGAAGACAATTATTTTTGGTATTACAAGTTTTCTAAAATGTGCAATATGCAAATGAGGCATGATCTAATGCTAACTTTTGGTGAATTTAGGAGAGATCTACAGAGGCAAATAGACAAAGTAGTAAAATAAACACCTAAATGTGTATCTTGGATGTTTTCTTTCCACTTGTCTGAAAGAAGACATGTTATGGAAGCAAAATAGCAAAATCTCAAAATTCATCAGTGCATAAAAAACTATGTTTTTGCCTGGGGGTTGGGGGGGGGGGGTGTCTCCTCTTAATTTCCTTGTGTGCACTTTTGGCCATTTAGGTCCAAGATGACAAAATAAAAAAAATGGCTGTATGTGTTTGACAGATACGAGTCGTCATCGCCCTGATCTACCTGGTGGTGTGTGTTCTGGGGCTTGTGGGTAACCTCCTGGCACTCTTCCTGCTCCGCTCCCGCCGCCGGGGCCACCACCACTCTTCCATCGACTTCTTCGTGATGAGCCTGGCGCTGACGGACCTCCAGTTTGTCCTCACCCTGCCCTTCTGGGCCGTGGACACGGTGCTGGACTTCCGCTGGCCCTTCGGCCGGGTCATGTGCAAGATCGTGAGCTCGGTCACCACCCTGAACATGTACGCCAGCGTCTTCTTCCTCACCGCCATGAGCGTGACACGCTACCACTCCCTGGTCACCTCTCTGAAGATGGGCAGCCCTAGGATCGCCACTGCTCGCGCCAAATGGGCCAGTTTAACCATTTGGGTGGTGTCGCTGGTGGCTACGCTGCCTCATGCTTTCTACTCCACCACAGTCCAGGTTGGTTGAATTCAGACTGAACTGATTTGCTTACGTGCTTTCTGTTTTGGGTTTGCAGCCTCTCACGCAGTTGTTGTTTACAGGTGTCTACAGATGACGAGCTGTGCTTAGTGCGGTTCTCCGACTCCGATTCGGGCCACTGGGATCCTCAAGTCCTGCTTGGACTCTATCAAACGCAGAAAGTCCTCCTGGGATTTGTAGTTCCCTTGATTGTCATCACCGTGTGCTACCTCCTCCTCCTGAGGTTCATCCTGAGCCGGCGCATCGTTGGCAGCGTGGTCAGCGGGAGTGTCACAGAGAGGTCAGAGAGCGAGAGAGGACGCCACCGCCGCCGCTCCAAAGTCACCCGCTCTGTCACTATCGTGGTTCTGTCCTTCTTCATCTGCTGGCTGCCCAACCAGGCTATCACCCTGTGGGGGGTACTTATCAAATTTGACTTGGTGCCCTTCAGCAAAGCTTTCTACAACACGCAGGCTTACGCCTTCCCCCTGACTGTGTGCTTAGCTCACGCCAACAGCTGCCTCAACCCGGTGCTCTACTGCCTGATCCGAAAAGAGTACAGAGCTGGACTGAAGGAGCTCCTGCTGAGGGTGTCTCACTCCGTCCGCCGTGTTCTCACTCTGGCTCTGAGAGGGAGACGAGTGGAGGAAGCACCACCCACCCTGGTTATGATACACAAAGACATCAATATGTGATTTACTCTGTAAAAGGAAAAGTTTGACATTTTGGTAAATACAATTATTTGCTTTGAAGATTGACACCACCCTCATGTTTAGGATGAATATGAAGTAATGCCTTCAGGTTACATAAAAATGCGAAAGGCTCCCTCTAGAGCCAGGCTGTGTCCGAAATCATTCAGTCATTCACTACTCCCTACTCACTATCCAGGGAATTCTATGTGGAGGACTATATATTGAGCTCATCTGCAAAATGAAAAAAACACTTTTGGACACTACTCGGGTCATTTTCTCGGCGCCGTTATTTACGTCATTGCTGTCGCACAATTAAAACGCGATAGATCAATCTGCTGGTAGTAGGTGGTATTTTTGTGAATAATAAATACATATGCAAGCTATTTTGTTGAGTTGTCTGTTAGCGAAATTCTCAGAGTGAATTTAAGTTCCCCTTGGTAAGCAGTGATGCAGCGTATACGTCTAAGGCTTTTATTGTGAAAGGTAAGAATTAACGGCCGTTGTGAATGTGGGGGCAATATGCGTATTTTCCCAAATAAATAAATACTTTGTGGCCGTTTGTGTTGTGATGCTGCTCTGCTCACATTGAATACATTATTTGTGTGCCACAACTCATGGATTTGTCTCAATCGCGCTGCTTTCTCGCCTCTCGTCCTTCTGCCATGTTCCTTCAGCGCAGTGCATGATGGTATATGGTGCTCGGTTAGTGACCTTCGTTGTCCACTACTTTTCACGATGCATTGTGATATATAATAATTCTCACTATACATTCGGACGGCACTAAAAAATGGCGAACTGGTGAGTGATTTCAGACACAGCCCCAGTGTTTGGTTTGTCCGTTTTGTGCTACTATAGAAACATGACGGAGCAACATGGCGGACTCCGTGAAGAGGACCCGCTCCCTATGTAGATATGAAGGGCTCATTCTAAGCTAACGAAAACACAACGATTCTTAGTTTCAGGTGATTATACACTAAAGAAAACATGAATATTATATTCCAATTCATCCCCGAAATCCTACACACTGGACCTTTAACTAGTGAGCTTCAGAGGTCCTAGTAGGCGGATTTAATTACCTCTGGACAGATCCGGGCTAGCTGTTTCTCTCTGTTTCCAGTCTTTGCGCTAAGCTCGAGAAAGCACATTTCCCAAAATGTCAAACTTTTCCTTTAATACTAAAGGAAATGTTCATTTATGAGTCAACTTTTTGTGCCATATTTTATTTGGTGCCATTTTCTAATCATGTTCCTGTATGACACTGTGATCCCTCCTAATTTATTTCAGCCCTCAAACTGGAAACACACACACACACACACACACACACACACACACACACACACACACACTTATGCACTTTTTGTGAAACACGCCACTTTGGAAATAACCTCCCAGATGACAAGTACATTATTGAATATAATCAAACCCCCGACTGAGCCGGCTCTGAGTTACACTGTGGGCTGATTTCTTATTTCTCACAATCGAGGAAAAGTACAGAGTGATGTTTGAATAGTTTAACCAGTAAAGTGATTTCCAAACACCTACGCAGGCAATCATGAGGACTGTTACGATTGTTTTCATTAGGATTGATGTGTTTAATACGTATTTGTTATTGTTGCTAACTCAGTCGGGACACTGCAGTAGAATCTAGCATGAAACTGTCGTCCGTCGTCGTGTCTCTCTGTGTCTGCCTGTACCGCTGTGAATCGCTCTGTGATTACACGTATGTAATGTGACATTAAATAAAACGAGAGGACAAAAGAGTTCAGTGACGTTTCTGGGAAGTTAATCTCGTCTGCAGTCATGACAGCCGCGGAAAACCGCCAAGATGAGGGAAAATGTGTCAACCGCACAAAAGCTGCTGCACATTTTTGCCCTTTTGGAACCTTTAAAGTCTGAACATGGATAACATCTTCAGCTGACATGCAAATAAAACGCACACACACACACAGACACACACACACACACACACACACACACACACACACACACACACACACCGTCCCTCCATTGTGTGCCACTCAGACAGTAATTACTTCTCCAATCAGAAGCGCACATTTATTTAGCAGGTCTGTGTGTGTGTGTGTGTGTGTGTGTGTGTGTGTGTGTGTGTGTGGGAGGCTCTGATGCTGCTAAAAAAGCCAGCGCGTCACCAAGGGAACCAGCATCTTCCAGCTGTGAATGGAAAACAATCAAACGTGTGATTTCAGAACAAGAATTTGTCTGAAAATTCGTGCCGGTTCTTTTGTTCAGATTGCTGCCCAATCGAAAAAAAGTCTTGTGTTATTGTTGCCTCGGATTTAATGTTTGCTCCCCTGAACTTGACAGTTTTCTCATCAAATTCGACACAATGGACACAGCAGAAACAGCACATCACACCGTCGCAGCCCTTTCCATTTCAGAGCCGGTTCACAGAAAACAAGCGACAGGAACAGGCGTCGCAATCTTATGAGTACCCGGCTATTCATCTTCAAGTACAGGAGGTCATTTCACAGATTCCCCACTGATGAAAACCATGTTGTCATCTCTACACATCCACGTATGGCCGGTACGGATCGCTGGCTTGAAGCAATTACAGGCTCAAGATGTTTATTATTAAGAGGAGACAGTCAAGGATGATGAGCATGAATGATGTATGGGCACAGAAATGGGTCAATTACTCAGAGGTGATGTGTCAAGCACGCGGTAGAGACGTGATGCATCTTTACATCTCGGCATCGAAGCTGTTCGGAAAACAGCACGAATGCAATAACAACAGAGTTGTTATTTGTATGTGCAGGGAATTATAGGGTAAAACTCTTTGAGAGAACCTGTGGACTCACTCAGCTGTTTGGAGCTCCAATGGGAGATAACAACCTTGACAACACATGATTTCAAAAAACAAGCAGCAAGCCAATTAGTAGAGAGCTCGCGTAACTGTACACAAGCTGACAATACAGTCTGAAGGCCGGTTTTGCATTTAAAAGCTCAATGCCACGTCTCGTTCTTCATCGTGAAGACTGTTCAACCACGTCCACAAGAAGGTGAAATGCCTCATGGTCACTCTTTATTCAAGCTTGAATTACTAGCTTTTTCTAGTTAGTACAATCTTCACGACGAAGACGCTGTTGAACGCTCCCGTTAAAAGCTCAACATTTACGCTGCTGCACTGTAATGCACATTGTGTTGCAGCACAAGCAGAAGGAACAAAAACATGCCGCTCTCGAGGGAATAACCTCCATCGAGAACTGTGGTGATGAATCTGAATGCAGCTGTTAGAGCCGTCTTCAAAGAGCACAGACGAGGTCATGTTCCCCTTTCAAGGCGGCCAAGATGTCCGAAAGATAATTCTCCGAAATGACTGACAATTTCATTAAAATGAGTGAAAATGTTCACTCGGCCTTAACTGACTGCTGCCACCTGAAATTGTGCTCGAGCTGACTTTAAGTGCTGGGGAATGGGGAGCATTTGCAGTTGGACTGGAAACAGCCATCTTCATGTCCATGTCTCCACATTCTCCTTTAATGAGATTAAACGACCCCACACTCCTGATTCACTGCATGATATCGCCTGTGGCCAAGTTGGAGCATAAACTCATCCCAGTCAAGACGATCTTTGACACTCTGCAGCAGGTTGGACTGACCTCTTTTGCTCGATTCAGTGGGCCTCATTCACCAATGTCTTCCAAAGTTTGTTCTTAAATTTGTTCTTGAGAAAAGGTCCTGAGAAAAGTCTACATCAGATTTACGATGTGTTCTAAAACCTTAGAATTGTTCGTACCTGCGTTCTCATAATGATGATCCCATTGTCCTCGTAAATTGAGCCACTTGATCCTAATTAACATTGGTAAAATCCCCATAAAAGCGCATGAGTCTGCAGGACCTCGTGCACACACAGAAATTTTAAAGTTGAGAGAATTAAAGGAGTAGTGAATTGGCTAAGGAGGAAGTGCCTTAAACCTGCATTCTTTCTAATATCCAGCAGGGGGCGACTCCTCTGCTCTGTCTGGTTGTATAGAAATCTATGAGATAATGATCCTACTTCTCACTCGATTTATTACCTCAGTAAACATTGTAAACATGAGTTTATGGTCTCAATCGCTAGTTTCAAGTCTTCTTCAATACAGCATGATGTTCGTTTAGTAAATTATGGTCCCATTTAGAGTAAAATAGACCATAAAACAGGGTATGCTTTAGGGTGTGGCTACCTTTTGATTGACAGGTCGCTACCACAGCGTTGTCTGTGTTTTCGTCTTACAACTTTAACCCTTTCACAGTGTGTTTTCAGTTCATCAAAGTTAATAATAGCCTTTTTGGTCGCCTTAAAATGTCTTATTCAGCGTTCGGTTGTACTTAGCTCCACCCTCTCGTGTCATTTCTGGCTGCAAAAGACCAAGATGGCGACGGCCATAGACTCAAGGCTTCAAAACGGCCGTCAACAAACCAATGGGTGACGTCACGGTGTCTACGTCCACTTCTTATATACAGTCTATGGTTCTTACTGGAGAACAAATCCCAAACAAGAAACGTCTTCTTAAGAACGGTTGGTGAATGTTCTTACTGTCCTTAAAAGCGTCCCAGTAACTTCCAGGGAAACTGTCACTCAGCATGAAGCTGCCACCCGGGTGCTTCACAGCAGGGCTCGTGTTTAATGGTTAATGAGCTGTGCCTGCTTTCCTCCAGTCGTAGCACTTTGAATTACAACTGAGGAGTTTGAGTCTGACAAAAACATCTTTGATGCACCGTCTTCTCTCTTTGTGCCAACCCCAGACATGCCGTCACTGTGACTCCTTAAGTCCATTCTGCCATGTAGCACAGACTAGTGAAGTGTTACACCGACTGTTGTCCTTCCAGCCAGCAGGGCTCCGATGTGGACTCTCTGACCAAGGTCCGTCTTACTTGAGATTAGTAGGACGAGCAGCTGAGGGAAGAGTCTGTCTGGTGCTATATAAAGTTTCCAGTTTCTAATGAGGGAGCCTGTGAACATGAAGACTTCAGAAACCGTTTGATGCTGTTCTTCATTACTGCGCCTCCTCACTCGTCTGTCTCTGAATGTTACACAGCTCCTCAGAGTAGATGGCTCTGAACTGCACTGTCATTTGTTAGAGCTTTCAGGGAGAGACAGTATGCCTTATGATATTTTTCCTGTCGTTTGAACTGATCAGGTGAATCAAGTTTTATATCTCCTGTTCTGCCACATCCCAAAATGAGGCTGTGGAGGCCATGAACTCATCGTCATGTTGGTGGAACCAGCCTGAGATGACGTGTGCTTTGTGACATGGCATGTTATCCTGCTGGAAGTATCCATTAAAAGATGGGTAGCCATAGCGACACATGATCAGCAACAATACTCAGGTAGGCTGTGGCATTTAAACCACGCTCAGTTGCTATTAAGGGGCCTGATGTGTGCCAAGAAAAAGGTATTCCAACACCACTGAATCATTATCAGCCAGAACCGTTGATGCAAGGCAAGATGGATCAATGGATTCATTTTGTTTACGCCAAAATTCTGACCCTGAAATCTGCATGTTGCAGCAGAAATCGATATTCGTCAGACCAGGCGACGTTTTTCCAATCTTCTGCTGTCCAGTTTTGGTGAGCCTGTGCCTCAGTTTGCTGCTCTTAGATGACAGGAGTGGATCCCGCTGTGGTCTCCTGCTGCTGCAGCCCATCCACTTCAAGGTTCGACGTGCTGAGCATTCAGATAAGCTCTTCTTACGCGCCGTTATTTGAGTTACTGTGACCTTCCTAGCGGGCTTGAACCAGTCTGCCCATTCTCCTTAACCCTCATCCTACCAACATATTAAACATACAAGGACTACGGACTGAATAAACTACTGTAAGAGGCAACAATCATAGCAAAATGTTTACGTATTTATCCTCAAATCATTATTAGTTATGTTATATGTCATCTGAAGAAAAAAATTGAGTATTATTTTAGGAAAGTTACAGTTAATTTGTGTATTGTGTAAAATGAAAATGGACAGAGAACATGAGGAAATCTGTCACTCATTGTGAAGGAGAAAGATGAAGCAGACACAGAGAGCCACTAACCCCCTGATACTGTGTGATACTTTAAATTAGGACTCATGGCAAACATTTTATCCATCTATGCTATTTTATCTATTAAATAGCATAGGTTGCAATTGGGTTCTTTTGACTCGGATCCCATAGGACCCTAAAACAGTTGCATTTCAAATCATCATTTAAAAAGCACTAATTGAATTAAAAAACAATGACATGAAGTCATTAAGAACAAATTGATTGACAAAGTGAAGAAAAATTGGAATGATAGAATAAAGTACCTGTGAGATATTATGAAAAGTATACCTCTGTGGTCTGCGGGGACCCCGGTTGGTAGGATGTGGGTTAAGTCAGGGATAATGTACAGCGAGCCGGTCATTGTTGTGAAATAAACGAGAGGTTTATTTCACAACAATGACCCGCTTGCTGTACATTATCCCACTTATTACACGGCTACTTACTTAAGAAATCAATAATTTCACACAAAAACGGTCCACCAGAGTCCGACTACGCCCATAGCAACGGTCTGTTACACATAGCAACGGTCTGTTATACATAGCAACGGTCTGCTATAAAGAAATAACCAGCCGTGATTGACCAATCACAATCGAGTATTCAACAAAGCAGTGTAATAAGACTCGGTTATACTCCCAAACTGATGCGTCACCAAACACCTGGTAGTAGTTCTGTTTATACTGTCCGCTTGTCACAATTTGCATATGAATTCTTGAGTTATGGCCAAAAACGTGTTTTGTGAGGTCACAGTGACCTTGACTTTTCATTAGTTTTCATTTCATTTCATTTATTTGGATCCCCATTAGCTGTAGCCGAAGCAGCAGCTATTCATTCTTCACTTCATCCTTGAGACCAAGTGGACGTTTGTGCCAAATGTGATGAAATTTCCTCAAGGCGTTTCTGAGATATCGCTTTCACAAGAATGGGACGTACGGACGGACAACCCGAAAACGTAATGCCACCGGGCCTAGGCTATCACAGGGCGTGGAGGCATAAAAAGGTGCCGAGTACATGTAAAGGGCAGAGCGAGAACACTGAGCTCATTAGCACTATGGAACAGACAAGTTGATGTACAGATATAGACGGTAAGACTGTGCAATGACCCACTCACAGAGCAGGCAGATGGACTTTATGCGTTTGAGTTGAAGCTGTTGTGTTTGCTGGCTGTTTTTATATGTTGCTTACAAATCGGAGGAGACTAAGATTTGACTTAATGGACTGACGCATATTCAGCAGCAGACACGCGGCGGCATGTTTACTGCAGTAATCATCTACAAACACCTTTGGCCCATTGTGCATTCGTAGCATCGGATATGAATGTTTTTGCTTTGAAAAAAAGAAAACTTCCCGTTGACATTGGTTCTTCGGAGACAGGAGGTTTGATTATCATGCCTAGTCACAATGCAGTGACGCATAAAGACATCTTATAACCAGCAAGGTGTACCTTTAGAGATGCTAATAAGGTTTCATGGCAAAAGAACGCATGCTGTCTCCATTTCCTTTGATACGTTGGCTCACATTTCCTACTTGTTCCCTTGACCCAATCCCTACCTCCCTTTTTAAAACTATTTTTAATTTTGTATCTGAAGACATCCTTGCCATAGTAAATCACTCCCTACAGCTTGGTGTCTTTCCCACTGATCTTAAAACTGCCCTAGTTAAACCTCTTTTAAAAAAAGGGAATCTGGATATTTTAACACCCAGCAGTTTTAGACCGATTTCAAATCTCCCATTTTTAAGCAAAATTTTAGAGAAACTAGTTTTTAATCAGCTAACTACTTTTTTAAATTCAAACACTAAATTAGAAATGTTTCAATCAGGTTTTAGGAGACATCACAGCACAGAGACAGCCCTGCTAAAAGTAGTAAACGATATTAGACATGTTAACAAAAAGCTTTATTATGGTGCAACTTGACCTATGCTTCTTTATAACGGTTGACCCAGATTCTTCTTGTTCCTAAGTGGTCATTGGACTGTCTGGGATCCTTTTTCATGGACCTCATTCTTTAGAAGAAATTTTTGCTTAGCGAGGCAATCTCAAACTGAGGTTACCGTGGTGTAAAAATAGTTAAAGACCTTTACTTAGATTTATCTTTACCCGGGGTGTAAGATAGACGACTCTCCTCCACAGTAAACGAGCACCTCAGATTATTGGACTTGTTCCTGAGAACCGGGCCATTGCTCATTTTCAACTGGGATCCGTTAGCCCTGTTCCAACCTCTCCTACACTCACCGTTAGTGCTGTTGTGTCTCTTTTCCTCTCCTCCTTAATTGGGTCCTTTTTCACCGTCTTCTTCGCTGTGACTGCTCGTGGTGGTTTGACATCAGCGGTGGACTCGGAGGCGGCTTTGGAGCTCTCGCAGACAGTCGGACCCTCCCACTTCGGGATGTCCAATCCCAGCAGCTCCATCAGCTGTTTCATGACATCGTCCACGTAACTATGGATACGCAGGTGCGCATGCTTGTCCTACAAGAGAGAAAATTACGACCGTGAAATGGTGATACTTAACGGAAAAATTATTACTTTTGTGAGTGGAGTCTGGTGGCTTGGAAGACAGCGATATTACAGTTCCCCGTCGCAAAGGGCTGTCTGACAGCGTGGTAATGCGGCTGTGGGCGGGAGCAGCAGAAAAACTTATTTTAGCCACCTAAAAAAAAAAAATCGATATCAGTTTAAGTGTACGCTATATTTAGAATATTTTCACAGCTTTACCTTGCCATCAGACAGCCCTTTCCGACGGGGAACTGAAGCTGTTGTGTCGCATTTTACCTCGCAGAACACGGGAGTTGCTGGTCTACTGCTGCATCGATCGGTTAGTTTATTCGTGTTATCGTGACTTTCGGATCCAAACTAATGTGGCGCCCACACAGCAGTAAATTGCTTTGCTTCCGTGCCGATACTCCTGTCTGCTTCTTCAAACTTGGAGCGTGCCGACCTCCTTCTAAGTTATGCAACGTTAATACACTGACTAAGGATGTATGTATACTGTACATGTAGCATCATCATCATGCAGAAACCTACATCAGGTCACTGGGGAAACATTTTTTAAAAGAGCTTGGGAAAATATAATTTTGAAGCTTAAACATACTTTGACCAAAATTTGAATGTTCGGATATGAATACACAAGAAACACCACTGGGAAGCTACAGAATTATATAAAAACCTCAAAAGAAAAAAAAATTAAATGATGCACCCACAATTTTTGCCTTTGATTTGCGTACAGTATTTCCAGTGTCATTTCATGTTTCCACACATATGTGTCAGGTGGCGGTGAAACGAACGAGACTCACCTGTTTCGTGGCCTGCAGGTTGACGATGGCCAGTTTCCCTCCTTTGCGCTTGGTGAGAAGTGGAAGGTCTCCGCTGGGTTTGATCTGCAGGGACGTGCCGAGCGTCAATGCCAGGTCTGCTCGTCTGTGTGCAGACAGTAGAGAAATATGTCACATTCTGCTCGTTTGCCTACTATTAAGGGGGATTTATTGTTGTGCGTTAAGGGATTAGCTGCATTTCCAATGCTGGTAGAAATGTTTGGTAGGTCCACGTTTTGTCCCAGTTTGTGCCTCCTGTGTATTGCCATTACATTTGAGTCACAGAGTCTGTAAAATACAATCAAAATATTAGAAAGAAACATCAATATAGTACTGGGGCGGTTTGCAGCCGAGAGTGAAGCGGTCGGGATGAGAGTCAGTATCTCCAAGTCTGAGGCCATGGTGCTCTGCCGGAAACCGGTGGATTGTACCCTCCAGGTGGGGAGTGAGTCAATGCCCCCAGCGAGGGAGTTTAAGTATCTCGGGGTCTTGTTCATTAGTGAGGGAAAAATGGAGCGCGAGATGGACAGGCGGTCCGGTAGAGCGCCTGCATAACTGCCGACGCTGCACCGGACCGTTGTGGTGAAGATGGGGCTGAGCCTGAAGGCATAGCTCTCGATTTACCGGTCCATCTACGCTCCGACCCTCACCTATGGTCATGAGCTTTGGGTAGAGACCGAAAGAATGAGATTGCGGATACAAGCTGCGGAAATGAGCTTCCTTCGTAGGGTGGCTGGGTTCAGCCTTAGAGATAGGGTGAGGAGCTCAGACATCCGGAGGGAGCTCGGAGTAGAGCCGCTGCTCCTTCAGGATGCCTCCTGGACGCCTCCCTTTGGAGGTTTTCCGGGCATGCCCAACTCATAACAGGCCCCCGGGGTAGACCCAGAACACGATGGAGAGATTATATATCTCGTCTGGCCTAGGAACGCCTCGGGGTCCCCCAGGAAGAGCTGGAAAACGTTGCTGGGGAGAGGGACGTCTGGAATTCCCTGATAAGCCTGCTGCCCCCGCGACCCGGCCCCGGATAAGAAAATGGAAGGATGATTGACAACAAAATGTTTTACTTGTGGTTCACCTTGTACAATTATTTCCAGCTGCCATATTTGTGTGGATTAGGAAAAAGCAGCACAAATTGGGGAATTTTTTTTTTTTATATCTTACAAAAGAAGGAATATCCATTCATCCAGATGATTAGAAAAGTCTTTGAGGATCTTAAAAATACCTTCAGAAGAGCCATGAGTGTTGTAAAATGATTTCAAAGATTGCTGTGTAATTACTTTTTTAGAGAAACGCGTGCTTAGTACTGTGACTCAAATGTAATGGTGATACATGAGAGGCACAAACTGTTATCTGCTGCTTTCAGTAACACACATCTAGCAAAGCCATCTCCACTGCTCACTGCGATATGTCATTATGAAAGGAAGAGCAGAAACACAGCAGCTCCACAGCAGTACTGTAGGCTCCTATTCAGTAATGAGACCAGGTGAAATAGAAGTTAGCTGGATGTAACATGCATAAACACGCTGCACATCGATCAGAGCTCCTCTTTGTAATTTAAATGGCAATTATGTATCTATTACGGGACACTGAGTACATCAAGGTGAAACACAAACATCCAATCCATCCCGCTGTTTTGTAGATAAAAAGCTTTTTGTGGCTGAAGGATTGAAAGGAATCATTGACACACGGGAAGCAAATGCTAACATCAAAGCAAACTGTGAAGCATTTGCATGTCTGGACACTGACAGCAAAGCCACACAGAGAGCTAAAGCAAATAGATGCAACACATTATTTCACATTTTTCAGTTCAGAGGACACGTTTGAACAGTGATTTGAAACGGGGATGTCAAAGAAAATCAGGACGGATACGAGTATGTGATAGGAGTGCTGATTCAAAACCAACACGGAGCTGGATCGGTCTCACCTGCTGGCATCTTCTGCTTTGCTCAGGTCTCTGTCAGGAAGAGCATCCTCCCAGTCCAGTATGGTGCTTATCAGCTTTCCTCTGTTTTAGTAAAAGAATACACAGTCATACTAAGAAATAGATCATTTATTATTTCAAAATGCAGTGAGAGCAAGTGTTACCTGCAGGCTCTGAGTCCCCTGGATCGCACCACATCACAGTAACGTCCTGTCGGTTTCAGTCCCATCACGCCGATCACTTTGTCTCGGACATACTGCCTGGAAAAACCAAGACTCCGACAGATTACGCCTCTTTCCGACCAGATCAGCTTTAGTTAAGTTACAGTTATGAAGAAAAAAGCCGTCCCAAGATCCACTAACACACGAGTTCATACACAAAACCATGATAATATAGACTTGATGTCTACTTTATTAGGTAGACCAAACAACTCCAGGCAGCTTTCTTCAAGACATGAACTCAACATGATTCTGGAAATGCTGCTTAAGGGATATCAGGGACTCAACGGCGTCATATAGCTGCTGCAGACATACATGTACGCCTCTGTTCATCCCAAAGCAATCCGCTTGGATGAGATATGAAGACTGTGCAGGTAGAGGGAATACAATACAATAAATCTTTTATTGTCCACCTTGGTGGAAATTTGTCTTCGGCTCACCGAACACAGGAAACAACAACATACAAGAGCAGTTAATGAGAACAAATGCATAGACGGGTCATATTACACATTGAAACAGTTCATGTCAGTGTGTCACCTAGTGAGTCTGTTGTCTGTAGGAGGCCAACAAAGGCCATCAGCATACTTAACCAATCTAAAAATGTTTGTCATTTATCAAAAGGAAAGAACACAGCCTTGTGGGCAGCCTGTGACACAGACCCTCTGTGGGCGGCAGGAACAAAGTCTCTGATCCAGAGAACTAAACCTGTATTGATGTTGAAATCAATGAGTCTTTTCAGGAGAACATCTCCTGTGTTCATTGTTAAAAAGTAAATTACACTCCTGGCAGATCCTTAGGCTAACTCCTAGGGAAGGGAGTTTGGCCTGCAGGTTGACGATGGCCAGTTTCCCTCCTTTGCGCTTGGTGAGAAGTGGAAGGTCTCCGCTGGGTTTGATCTGCAGGGACGTGCCGAGCGTCAGTGCCAGGTCTGCTCGTCTGTGTGCAGACAGTAGAGAAATATGTCACATTCTGCTCGTTTGCCTACTATTAAGGGGGATTTATTGTTGTGCGTTAAGGGATTAGCTGCATTTCCAATGCTGGTAGAAATGTTTGGTAGGTCAACGTTTTGTCCCAGTTTGTGCCTCCTGTGTATTGCCATTACATTTGAGTCACAGAGTCTGTAAAATACAATCAAAATATTAGAAAGAAACATCAATATAGTAATGGGGCGGTTTGCAGCCGAGAGTGAAGCGGTCGGGATGAGAGTCAGTATCTCCAAGTCTGAGGCCATGGTGCTCTGCCGGAAACCGGTGGATTGTACCCTCCAGGTGGGGAGTGAGTCAATGCCCCCAGCGAGGGAGTTTAAGTATCTCGGGGTCTTGTTCATTAGTGAGGGAAAAATGGAGCGCGAGATGGACAGGCGGTCCGGTAGAGCGCCTGCATAACTGCCGACGCTGCACCGGACCGTTGTGGTGAAGATGGAGCTGAGCCGGAAGGCAAAGCTCTCGATTTACCGGTCCATCTACGCTCCGACCCTCACCTATGGTCATGAGCTTTGGGTAGAGACCGAAAGAATGAGATTGCGGATACAAGCTGCGGAAATGAGCTTCCTTCGTAGGGTGGCTGGGCTCAGCCTTAGAGATAGGGTGAGGAGCTCAGACATCCGGAGGGAGCTCGGAGTAGAGCCGCTGCTCCTTCAGGATGCCTCCTGGACGCCTCCCTTTGGAGGTTTTCCGGGCATGCCCAACTCATAACAGGCCCCCGGGGTAGACCCAGAACACGATGGAGAGATTATATATCTCGTCTGGCCTAGGAACGCCTCGGGGTCCCCCAGGAAGAGCTGGAAAACGTTGCTGGGGAGAGGGACGTCTGGAATTCCCTGATAAGCCTGCTGCCCCCGCGACCCGGCCCCGGATAAGAAAATGGAAGGATGATTGACAACAAAATGTTTTACTTGTGGTTCACCTTGTACAATTATTTCCAGCTGCCATATTTGTGTGGATTAGGAAAAAGCAGCACAAATTGGGGAATTTTTTTTTTTTATATCTTACAAAAGAAGGAATATCCATTCATCCAGATGATTAGAAAAGTCTTTGAGGATCTTAAAAATACCTTCAGAAGAGCCATGAGTGTTGTAAAATGATTTCAAAGATTGCTGTGTAATTATTTTTTTAGAGAAACGCGTGCTTAGTGCTGTGACTCAAATGTAATGGTGATACATGAGAGGCACAAACTGTTATCTGCTGCTTTCAGTAACACACATCTAGCAAAGCCATCTCCACTGCTCACTGCGATATGTCATTATGAAAGGAAGAGCAGAAACACAGCAGCTCCACAGCAGTACTGTAGGCTCCTATTCAGTAATGAGACCAGGTGAAATAGAAGTTAGCTGGATGTAACATGCATAAACACGCTGCACATCGATCAGAGCTCCTCTTTGTAATTTAAATGGCAATTATGTATCTATTACGGGACACTGAGTACATCAAGGTGAAACACAAACATCCAATCCATCCCGCTGTTTTGTAGATAAAAAGCTTTTTGTGGCTGAAGGATTGAAAGGAATCATTGACACACGGGAAGCAAATGGTAACATCAAAGCAAACTGTGAAGCATTTGCATGTCTGGACACTGACAGCAAAGCCACACAGAGAGCTAAAGCAAATAGATGCAACACATTATTTCACATTTTTCAGTTCAGAGGACACGTTTGAACAGTGATTTGAAACGGGGATGTCAAAGAAAATCAGGACGGATACGAGTATGTGATAGGAGTGCTGATTCAAAACCAACACGGAGCTGGATCGGTCTCACCTGCTGGCATCTTCTGCTTTGCTCAGGTCTCTGTCAGGAAGAGCATCCTCCCAGTCCAGTATGGTGCTTATCAGCTTTCCTCTGTTTTAGTAAAAGAATACACAGTCATACTAAGAAATAGATCATTTATTATTTCAAAATGCAGTGAGAGCAAGTGTTACCTGCAGGCTCTGAGTCCCCTGGATCGCACCACATCACAGTAACGTCCTGTCGGTTTCAGTCCCATCACGCCGATCACTTTGTCTCGGACATACTGCCTGGAAAAACCAAGACTCCGACAGATTACGCCTCTGTCCGACCAGATCAGCTTTAGTTAAGTTACAGTTATGAAGAAAAAAGCCGTCCCAAGATCCACTAACACACGAGTTCATACACAAAACCATGATAATATAGACTTGATGTCTACTTTATTAGGTAGACCAAACAACTCCAGGCAGCTTTCTTCAAGACATGAACTCAACATGATTCTGGAAATGCTGCTTAAGGGATATCAGGGACTCAACGGCGTCATATAGCTGCTGCAGACATACATGTACGCCTCTGTTCATCCCAAAGCAATCCGCTTGGATGAGATATGAAGACTGTGCAGGTAGAGGGAATACAATACAATAAATCTTTATTGTCCACCTTGGTGGAAATTTGTCTTCGGCTCACCGAACACAGGAAACAACAACATACAAGAGCAGTTAATGAGAACAAATGCATAGACGGGTCATATTACACATTGAAACAGTTCATGTCAGTGTGTCACCTAGTGAGTCTGTTGTCTGTAGGAGGCCAACAAAGGCCATCAGCATACTTAACCAATCTAAAAATGTTTGTCATTTATCAAAAGGGAAAGAACACAGCCTTGTGGGCAGCCTGTGACACAGACCCTCTGTGGGCGGCAGGAAACAAAGTCTCTGATCCAGAGAACTAAACCTGTATTGATGTTGAAATCAATGAGTCTTTTCAGGAGAACATCTCCTGTGTTCATTTAAGTTAAAAGCTGAGCTAAAATCTACAAATACAACTCCTGGCAGATCCTTAGGCTAACTTGCGACTAGGGACACCAGGCTGCTACAGTATAACCATACAGACCTCTACACACATCAGACTGATCAGTTATTAACTTGATATTCTGCTTTTTTATGAAGGAGACGTCCAGTTGCCAGCTGCTCATTCACATGTTGGCAATCCCAATCGTAAATCGGGATAGTATATATTACAAATATGAATCAGAGTTGAAAAAATTGAATTCAGTCGGTAAAACCCAGTAAGGTTAACATGAGCTAAATCAAATGTAACAGTAACGTTAAATGTTGGTATTTGGCAGAGAAGTCATTATTTTGAGATACTACGTGAAAATATTGAGATACTAAGTCATTATTTTGCGATACCAAGTGAAAATATTGAGATACTAAGTTAAAATATTGAGATTTTAAGTTATTATTTTGAGATAGTAAGTGAAAATATTGAGATACTAAGTCAAAACATTGAGAAAGTTCCTCATTATTTTGAGATACTAGGTCAAAATATTGAGATACTAAGTCAACATATTGACAACGTTTCTCACTATTTTGAGATACTAAGTAATTATGACTTACAGGATCTTGTTTTTTTCATCACAGTGGCAGAAATGGGCTTCCATACACTGATACACTAAAATGAACTAAATGGGTTTTATTTCTATTTTGAAAAAGCAAAACAACAGTGGGGGTGGTGGGCAAGTAACGTAATCAGTGTATATCTGAACACTGTGCATCACCGACTACCGCTGCAAGCCTACTTACGTCTGGCTTTTTCAGCACAGTCCTAATTATTGAGAACTTCTATGTTTTTTTTGCTTTGTTCATGTGTCGAGGAGGAACTGAAAGAACCTCGCAAAAACTCCTTTTAGTTGAGAAGCACAGTCTTTAAGAAGACAGGCTTTTAGGGGCCAGTCGTCTTGTTAGGCTTGAAACTATTGATGTCTGTACAGGGAGACAAAATGAAGTCAGGGATGTGTTCCTGGAATCCTTTTTGAGATAATGAGCGCTCCGCCAAAGGAAGCATTATCCTGCTGGACGTTTCCATTCGAAAAAGGTGGTGCGGCTGGTCAGCAAACAAACAGGACCCACAGGTAGAGTTAAGGTGCCTCACAAAAACACTGAATATACAAATACACCAGCAGCTTTTATTACCTTTGGCACAAGGCAGGATGGATCATGTATTCATACCTCCTGTCTGCATGCTTTATACATTATGTTGCAGCCACATGATTTGCTGTTTGTTTTAACAGGCGTACGAAATATAATAGCCTCAAAATGAAAGTCAGTGAAAGACGGTAGCTTATAAATATGAAAATGATCAGTTTCAAGATCAAAATGTGGGTGTTTGGTGTGTGTGTGTGTGTGTGTGTGTGTGTGTGTGTGTGTGTGTTTGTGTGTGTGTGTGTGTACATACCTGCCACACTTCTCACACTCCTCCACAAACATGTTTCCATGGAGCTCTGATAACACATCCCTGATAGAGCAAGAGTGAGAAAAGACAGAAAGATTACAAAGATGATATTCACCTGTCTCCAAAGTTAATGTCGGAACTCTTCAACACAACTTTTTTCGCAGTCCCTCTTTGATTAATATTCTGAGGCCTCGTATTTATTTCTGTTCCACCTGGCATCTCCGCAGATTAGTGCCAACCAGTTTGCTTTACCAGTACGTCTGTTGCCTCGATGATTTCCTCCGAGAACTACCATTTCGCTGTCTGGTCTCGTCTAAAAAAAAAAAAAACCTGACTGATGGAGGGTAGAGGAGGAAATGGCTTCCAGGGAAAACCAGTCTTCCAATACGCGTAAAGGCTGGGTTTATGTGCTGAATGAAAAATTGGATTTCTTGGCCTTGGGTTAGTCCAATATGTTTGGATAGTCCAGAGTCAGACCAAACATTTTCCATCACACTGAGCATTATTTGAAGTTACTTGAGCAGTATTTAAAGAGCTCCTCATTTCTGGCGCTGTTACAGCTGTTATCACAAAGCAGCAGCTTCCTATTTAAAAACAATGAGTCACAACCCGACATGTAACAAACTGGCGTGAAGCAATATGTTTATCTCACAATGCTGTATATATATATATATATATATATTTGTGTTTGCATACTAGAAATGAAGAAAGAGAAAACTAACTATAATGTGGTTGTTTCCTCGACAATAAGGAATTTCTGAACAAGTTAACTTTTCCTCTAAATAAGTGACTCACCTCCACCTCTCACTTATTCATTCCCTTTCCTCTCCACTCTCTCTGCTTCAACTGCAAATCATTCTGCACAGCACAGAGATGTAATCTAACATGCAGGTACAGCGTAGTGGGTGGGCCTAACGGGCCTGGGTCCGCCCACTTGTACAACTGGCCCATCTTAATCCTTATTAATAATAATAATAATAATAATAATAATAAAAATAATGTAATAATTTGAATGTCAACGTTATGAATGATGCTTCGAACTATTCTGTACAGCCCTATAGTATATTAAAAATACTGTTGAAGTAGGAGGACTGTTGTTTTGGCTTTTGGGGATATTTGGGGAGTTAGGTGGTCCGTGAGTTGTTTTTTGATTGGGTAAAAGATCCTTGGTCTGGACAGTTTAGAGAAAAACAGTTCTACACAATCCACAGCAAAAAATAACCATGGTAGATATACTAGGCGTTCCATTTTCGCACGATTTGAGCAATATACCTGCGTGTGTTGCCTGTAATACAAACTGTCGAAAAAGATTTAAACGTGTCGTAATCAAGGAGACGCACTACAGTCGCCTTCCGCGGCATGATATCAGTCATTTCTGTTTAGCGAGACTACCAGGTGGAAACCATCAAAAGGCAAACGGTATTAACTTCTGTAATTAAAAGGCCTAGCCAAAATTACTTTAGCCCATCCACAATTGAAATCTTGGCGCCGTGCCTCCTAATATGATCTAAAATATAATATATATTAGCACATGGAGAACATTTTCATCTACATTTGGGTCATTTTGTGGATATTTGCTACAGTTATACAGTATTTGATAGGATGATACATCTTTAAAGCTGCACTAATGAATGTTTTATACTAACAATAGGTCAACTCACTACATGTAATGGAAAAGTGGTCACTGGTAATGACAAACCAACAGAGAATTATCCCCCAACCCTGCAGTTACCCTCAACTCTATGCTGCACTTTAGCGTCTTCCAGCTCATTGTTTTGGTTTTATGGCCCACAACTTTAATGTTTCGGTTCAGTCTCACCGCTCTGATCAACCTTGTTTCCAGCATTAGCATGCAGCTGTTTTCAGAAGAAAAAAAAGCTCTTATAAACAGACTATACGCTACCTGAACAGCACCAAACGGCACAAAGTTAGCATTAGCTGTTGAACATAGTGGAGCATTTAGCATCTAAAGAGACAGATACTCCATCAGGTGGACACCAAATTAATGCAAATGTTGCTCTGTTTCTGCTGGGTGGGTAAATAGTGAACTGTTTGCTAACACGTTCGTCATAACAACTTGTTAGGTGATAATATGTGTTGTAGAGCTGCAACGATTAGTCGATTAATCAATCAACAGTTGTTTAAGTCATTTTTTTCAGAAAAAAAAAAAGCCAAAATGTGATGTTTCTAGCATCTCAAAATTGATAAATTGCTGCTTTTCCTTGTCTTAACATAGTAAACTGATTATCTTTGGGTTGTGGACTGTTGGTCGGAAAAAACAAAACATGTGATGCCATAAGTTTGTGTTCTAGCAAATTGTGATGGGCAATTTCACTGCTTTCTTAAGTTTCATAGAGCAAATGATTAATAGATTAATTGAAATTACTTGAAATAACTATAGCAGATTAATCAATTATGAAAATAACTGTTAATTGCAGCCCTACAGTGCTGTATTTACAGCATATTCCGCTGTCCCCATGTCGGAAAAAAAACAATTATTACTGCTTTAAGTGCTACTAGACGCTATGTGGCTCATCTGTGACATAGTGTATTGCTCCATATCCACTAACAACTATGATTTGAGTCAGCTACTCAGTGTGTAAAACACTTGATGTGTGGACATCATGCTACAGGACAGGAGGCAGGGCGGAGTTACCTGGGGAAGCCTGATCGGACATGTAGTCCGTCCACATTCTGGCTGATGAGATACTTGAGTTTGCCGGCCCTCTGCAGTCCCAGGAGGGCCATGTGAGTGAAGCTGGGTCGAGCATCTTCAAATGTGATGTCAAAGCGAGGCGACTCACCCTGTTGTTCTAACGTCCACACACCCTTTGGACCCCTGAAAGAGAATAGTGATGAGGTGATGACTGACAGTAGTAGTAGAAAATTTCACGTCAGGATTATCCTGGCCAAAATAATTGCGATTCATGACATCATCCTGGTAATCATCAGAATATGCTTAAAGGTATAATATGTAACCATTGTCGCTTGCTGTTTGTAAGCACACAGCATTAAAAGTTGGCCACACACCTCCACAGCTCAACGAGCGAGGGAGGGAGAGAGAGAGTAGCGATGGAGTGTAGAGTGAATGAAGAGAGGGAGCGCCGTTAGTGAGAACAAAGCAGCGAATGAGAGCAATAAAAAGTTATTTTCTGATTGTTTCACTGCGATTACGTTCTAAAGCACAAATAAACACGACCACAACTCTGCAGGAAGGTGCTGAGTTGCCAAATTTTGAATGAGAAGGGAAGACTTCTGTCTGCTGTGGCTGGTAAAATACGACTGCTTTGTATCTGACAGAGCTAAAGGGGGACTTGTGCCCATCGATGTATAATAATGCCTTTGCCTTGGTATCAGATGCCGAGCGGCGTGACAAAACGGTGGTATTTGACAACCTAAATAGGCTGCACACCCTGCGCCCTGTTATTGGCTAGGGGTTACATCCCCATGTGGGGCTGAAAGGCTGTTTGCAGACGCCCAAAAGAGTCCTGAACACAGCAAAATAAGAAGAAAAGAGAAAATACAGAGAGCGGGGTACATACAGACACAACCACACACTTCTAGTGGGTCGTAAGTGATGATTGAGAGGGATTTTTTTTTTTTTTTGAATCAGTCTATACATTGTTTTTTTTAGGTAATTCTTGCATATTATTAGGGCAGTCCCGAATACTATTTTTTGGGCTTCGAAGCTTCGATGAGTAATTTTCGAAGGTATTCAAAGCTTCGCGGTGCAGCAGGCTGACATGTTCTTCTGTCCGTCTTTCTCCATCCCCCCCGTTTCAGTGCTGCTGACGCACTACTGTACACACACACACACCTCTACACACAACAAACAGCGATATCCATCTGTCCATCAGCCCTACATATTATACCTTTAAAACTCTCAATAAGACACTGAAACATACTGCAATTACTTTACCATATATTTTGTTAAGAAGCATGTGTTTATTGCATGGAAGGACACATCTTTTTTAGTGAACAATCTTAAATAAGGTAATCATAAATCATAAGGTCTCCCTGCATAAATAAAGGATACATTTTAAAAAAAAATAGTGAGTCTTTCTTACAGGATAATTTTCCTGTATTTTTTACACTATGCAGCATTTTCCCTAAAAACAAGGTATAGACTCAACAATGTATAGACTCGTACAAAAATAATCCCTCTTAATCATCACTTCAGACCCATTAGAAGTGTGTGGTGGTGACTGTATCTGCAGAAACTCTGCAGCCCTCTGCCTGGATTTTCTCTTTTCATCTTATTTATTTTCTTCTTATTTTGCTGTGTTGGTTTCTGGGCGTCAGCCTTTGGGTACTGGGTGTGTATAATCGGGATTAGACAGGTTGTAATCCGGTGGGTGGACTGGAGGCATTACGCTCAGAACAACTAGTGCGTGGGTATGTATTCATGGTTGAGTGAGTATTAACTCTCATAGGAGGAGTTCTGCAAAGGAGTTCTGCAAAGTTTGTGTACCAAACTGACAACGAGCTGTCAAATGCTGCTGCCCACTGGAATTATGAAAGACCGATAAAAAACGATGTACAAAGATTCTCCCACTAAAAGAAAACAGGAGAATAAAATCTGTATCCGATTCATGCTTCTTTGGGGTGTCTGAATGAGGGATGAACGCAGCGGTCCTGTCAGTAATGCTGCTGTCTAACATCCTGACAGTTGCCAAGTTACTTCGAGGATACACAACTTATCTTTATGTATCAGAGGAGGGAACGCATCCTGTGAATCCTCAAACGCAGCCACAATAGCCTCATCTCTCAACACCAACAGGATTCATTGCCCGCTCAGCCATGACCAGTTCAAAGGCGGACCAGCATTAACGGAGAGGCCAGTGCGTCACTTATTACATGCTTATCACCATGACAAAGATGCTGCAGGACATGAAAGCCACGGCAGATCTGTGAAGCTGGTATAATCACGGTTTTGGTGTCGTCAATAATATCAACCTGAGGGGCTGAATTTCTAACTCTCAGCTGGAGAACATCTGAGTGTTTGTGTGTGAGCGTGCGTGCGTGCGTGCGTGCGTGCGTGCGTGCGTGCGTGCGTGTGTGGTAGCAGTGGGAATATCATTTGTGTTAGAGGGCCTGATGTGCACGTTGAAACCTTGGCTTTAATGATATTGCCGTCCGAGGTCGATTCTACCTGACTGACAGGCCGACCAATCAAATATAAATTAGTCAGGTCTCCAGAGCGAACATCTCTAGCCAAGCATATATGAAGTCTCCCTCGGAGATATCTGTCATTCACACCAGAATGAACAATTAATTAGTAAAAAGCTCTCTATCTGATGTGCCACAGCTCAGCTATTAGGACTAAATATGTGTTTGCATATTATCAAAGGAAATTCTTGCACTATAATGGATGAACACAGATTGAGCCAGGATTTATATTAGTGTGTGTGATATTGTTTTACACGGAGCTGGATCTGACAAATAATAAGCAACTATCGCCCTCATCTGCTCATACAGTGGTACTACAAGACAAAGCAGGAGGCAAAGTAAAGAGGTCCAAATTATGTCTACCAGAAATGGAGAAAAAATTATAATTTCTGGCTTTGATTCACTGATTATGCAGCTTCATTAACAGTATTTGTAATAGATGCGGTGGCATAAAGTTGGTAGTTGTCCACAAGTTATCCCCCTGAGATGCAATGTCATATAATCTATTTGTCAGCTAATTCAGATCAATCAATCAAAATGAATACATCATGATGGGGATGTAGTTAAGATCGGGTACAAATAAGTGCTAGGAAAAGCAGATTAGTGCTAATGAGAGATAGACAGTAACTTTCATTCAAAAGAGGGGAAAGAGACATCTCCATTATGTTATTTACATTATCATAATCCATCTTTCCAAGGCTGCCAAAACTATGAAATGGCACTATGCAGTTAAGAGTCCTTTTCTTCTCGGAACTGTTTCTCTGGCCTCAGCGCTCTCAGCAACAGGACTATCTCCAGAATGGCTGCAATAACCAGCAATTTCCAATTTCTCTACACTTGACAGGTCAAGTGTGGAGAAATTGGAAATTGTCCATTTCCTCAGATTGCCCTGTTGATTAACCTCCACCATGAAAATCAAACAACTTTGAGATTTTAGATTTGCACAAAATACTTTATATTGAATTATGTAGGACTTTAATAATAAGCTGCATGATTGGAATAATACATTAAAGGGACAGTCTGGGTGTTTTGGGGTTGTATGAGGGACTTATTCATAGTCAGTGTATTTCCTACGGTAGAAGACGGTCGGCACTTCCCCAGTTTGGAGAAACAGACAGGAGTTACGCTCAGGAGCAAAGCAATGTACTGCTGTGGACGGAGCCGGCAGCAAAATGTATTTTAGACACCTAAAAAAATCAATATCAGCTTAAGTTGTAATATCAAGTTCCGATGGGCAACTGACCTGAATATGAAACGTATCTATACTGTCTTTGTCATCTGAGCCTGCTGGCTTTGGAGAGAGCATAGATAAGTTTCACGTTCAGTACAGTTCCCCGTTGGAAAGGAGAAGGAAAGGGCTGCTTGATGGTGCGGTAAAGTGGTGAAAATATTCTAAATATAGCGTACACTTAAACTGATATAGATTTTCTTAGGTGAGCCTTCCTTTTAGGTGGCTAAAATACGTTTTGCTGCCTGCGTACTTTGCATAGATTTTGCACTGGCTGGCTTTCACAGTAAAAAAAATATGGAAGCTAAATGTACATAAGCACATGGGCACTGTAACAGACATTAAAAATTAACATACACAAAATAAATGGCTAGAAGACACTATATGGATACACATAAACAAAGTACTGCAGGTTGCCCAAAACATTCCTTTAACAGGTTAATTTTAACAGGAAAAGGAAATTTAACTTAACTTGGAACAGAATGTGTGAGGTCAGTGTTACATTAATGCTCATCATGTCTATGAACATGAAACATGGTCGAGAGAGAAAAGCAGTGTGTATTTGATTTGTGAGAAAGATTGATAGAAGAAAAGAGCTGTGGTGACTTTGTGCCTCACCTGAAGTCGGGGATGCCTGCTGAGGTGCTGATTCCTGCTCCAGAGTGGACAACCAAGTACTGAGACTCTTTTATCAACTGAGCGAGCGTCTCCACCTTCACCTTTAGCTCCTCAGGACTGTCAAACACCTGCCACAGAACAGCAAACATCAGGTTCAAAAACAGCTGCCCGACTCTGGCACAATCAAATATCACAATATTTTTTAAACAGTAAATAAAAACAGTATTTGGGAATGATGAGGGGCTGGGAAGGGATGCTTTCATATATAGTATTTTATCAACACAGGGGCGAGTGATATGGTCAAATGTGCGTGTGATGGCCATGCAGGAAGAAAGATTCCCTGTTCATTTCACACAATTTGAACTGAAGCCAAAAAAGAACCAAAACATTCATGACATTCATGCAGCTTGTCAATAAAAAAAAAAAAAAATGTTCCCAATGTTACAAACACTCAAATTAATATCTTGTCTTATGTTGCAGTTTTAATGTAGAGCTCTTTGCTGTGAGCAAACTATTTAAATTTAAAGAGTCGCAATAAATTATAAATCCTATAGCACTGTAAAAGAAAATCTCCACCACTCGTAGGGTGAGTGTCAAAGACAATGTAATCTCATCCAAAATCTCCAGTACAAATGGGACACAAGCTACTACAATTTGAGAAGTGCATTTACTTAAGAAACTTGCATTGGATTTTCTACGAGTGTGCAACTTGTGTCTTTCAAGTTGGATAACTTTTAATGGTCTGCACCTCACATATTCTCCCCTTCTGTCATTTCCTTTTTTATTGTTACCTGTGTAATATTATTGTACCTGAGCAGAGTTTACAGCTTTACAACATACTCGTAAAGTCTATAAGTGAGAGGGTGACATTAGGGTTTAGGTGGAAAGTAAAAAATATATATACACATATTTTGATGTATTGGTACTTTTCCATTTCATGCATCTTATACCTTTGCTATTCTACATTTCAGAGTAAAAAATGTTGAACTTATTGCCCCTTTACTCTCTCCTTTATCTGATTGCTGAAGATACTGTATTTAGCCCTAGTTTGTGCCTCTCATGTAACCTAATTATCAATACAAGTCTTACATGTAAAACATATTATTACAACACCAAACTGGGGACAACGGCTTTTTTTGCAGACATGATTTAACACAAACAACATAGGCTCATAATATTACGCATTGCTAGTTAAACTACCTCCTGTTACCAGCTACAATACAGCTGCTTACACATGAGCTAATGATGGGAAATGCATGTGAAACTCTGAATGGAGCCATTCTTCACAAAGACTAATAACGTAATAAAAAAATATTTTTTTTTACTTGTCATGGAGTATTTTTATATTGAAGTATTGCTATTTAAATGCATTTTAATTTTTTTCCAAGGTAACATCCTAAAGACAGAACATGAAGCATGAAGCATCCTCGGCTAACATGCTAGCTGTTGAAGCTAACTACATTAGCTCACGTTAGCTTTCTCTTACCTCGGGAAGTCCGCAAACACCTTTATCTGCGTACGGTGAGAGTCCAGCAGCATAATTCACAGACATGACTGTTGTCGGTATCGCGTCTTTATTATTATTTTTGTCAATAAAGTTGTTCCTGTGTCATAAAGCTGAATAATCTCACAGGCGGTTCTTTAATTGTATTGTTTGGCTGACGTCATCTCTGAGAGACGATGTGTGCTGCGTTCATAAAAGTGGGAAAATTGTAATGCACGAAATCTCCTTCGTCCACCTGGATTATCTTTGTTGTTCTGGAATAAATGTCTACTTTTCACATCGCTGTAGACCTTCAAATAAAAGTTAAAGGTTCCCAGCAAACTGTTGGATGACTTCTTGTATTCAAAAACAAGCATTTGTTTTATTTCAGCTAAAATATCCCATTGCTTGATTTCACAGATCTTGCACTGTATAAACTGGATATAGTGTGACTAAAACACAAATTTAGAGGTAATTCTATTTAAGTCTGTGAAGCTTCAGTTTATGGTGGACATTTATATTTAGTAAAACAACCAACATCTACAACAATTTGGTCATGTAATCTTCAGAGCGTCCAAAAAGGTATTCACTCAGAGGACTGTTGATTTGAGCTGTAAGAAAATGCCCAATATTCCCGTGTGACCTGAATGCAGCACAATGTCTTCACCATCATCCTTTTCCTCTGAGTTGTTAATGGATTCCTACATTATAAAATAACCAATAATAGTAACTAACAACTAACAATAACATGCCAATTAGTCAACTCTATAGAGGACAGACAGATACAGTAAAACAGACATAGACAAACGAGACGATTATCATATATAGATATGCAACACAGCCAAAGAAGAAAGCTGAAATGTGTAAATTCACCTTTCAAATCTGTGTAAGAGATAAAAAATTACATCCATATAAGAGAAGGAATATTGTAATGCTGTACAACATGGGAGTTTGTGTGTGGAAAAGCAATCCTTAAAGACAAGGAAAAGCTCACATACAGATCTATGTGAGCCACTTTAAAAAATAGGCATACCGTTTTAATAATATCAAAAGGTGAATATATATTTTTAAATTACTTTCAAGATAGTTAATATTAAAAGTACAACCAATCCAGGCGTTTGCAATTTTTTTCCCAATAAATCTTTATTTTTCCGTTTTAAATAGCCGAAAATAAAAAACAAACACAGGTGAATAAAACAATACGGCAATCATCCATACAGCTACATGTGCATATCAGTTATGGTTCCTGTTGAAGCTGTAAACCAACTCACCTAAAAGAGGAAAATAGTTGCTTGTCTTAATTGTTTTGTCAAATGTAATTCATTATCCTGAGAAATTCAGTATGAAGTCCTAATTTGAGTAAATTAAACAATCAATATTGCTGATGCAAAAAAATACACACAGAGGATACCCATGCACTCTAAAAATTATACGAAAACCTGCCTACTCTCCACTGAAACAAAGAATAGAAATGAAAATATAACATGGCGGCCTTGTTCTCGTTCACTTCCGGGGCTGAAAAACTTTGATAATCCTGACTGATACTGCAACAACACCTTTTGACAGACACTTTTCCTACAGAAGCTTTTTTTTTTTGCCAATCAAACCTAATAATCTCAATACATGAATCATCATTCTCAAGCAAAATATTGCAGGCGTAATGTCTAACCAAAGAAAGAGACTAAAATAACAGAAGCCTGCAAAGACAAGAATACATAAAACAGTCAGAAAATGTTTTGGGCTTTCTTTTACACTGCTTAACGTCTTTGGCTCCGTCAGGCCTCTCAGAGAGCAAACCTGAGGAGAAATACAATTATGATCAGTAATTAGTTCTGCCCCCCCCACCCCCCACCCCCGCTGAAAAACTTCCCTACACGACTCTTAAATCTGAGCTACTTCAAATAACATAACCCCACACTCAAAATGACACAGAAAACACATCCAACAGTAACCAGAAGAAAACACAGCAAAAGATCTTGTTACCAAAACTGTTCACATGAGGATTTGTTCACCAACTGACTCAGTTTGCCAGCCGGACGTCCAGATGCAGAGTCTCTGGGATCTCAGTCAACACAAGTCTTTCTTCTCACCGAGCTGATCATGATGTAAGGTAAAACAGCCCATCAGTAAAAAGGGAAAAAAAGCTTCCGATGTTGTTCTGGCATGCACGAGAACTTTGAAAACAGAAGTCCTGTGACATCCCGTCATATCGAAGATTGTGGAACTTGGAAATGTCTGAATCGATGGTTTTTTTGTTCAGTACAATCCGGCTGCTTGAAGTTCTCAATCTTCTGTCGGTCGCCGAGACCAACCACAGGTGAGCAAACACCCGGTTACAATTAGGGAAATAAAGATGTGAGAGAGAGGCTGAGCAACGTTTGGAATAGTTTGCACCGGTGCAAATGTTGCTGTTTGTTAAAAGTGGTATTAACCCCACGATACTATATACTGTACAGGGGACTGAACAACTCAATAGGATTAAATAAGTAAGGTTTTAGGTGATAATTAGAATGATAATGTCTGCAAAACTAGGAAAAAAAATAAAAACTGATGACTTTTGTGTGCTGGTGCAAATTTGACCAGGTCTGACCCTTCCACAACGGTGCATCGATTTTCACCCCAGAGGCTCAGGAAATAACGGCTCTTTTTCGTCGGTTTAGAAGTGGGAAGCTTCAAATCTTTCTTGGCTGTGGACCAAGAATTTCTGGCAACCCGGACAGAGAAAACGGGTAGCGTACGTCAGCTAGATTGGAGGACACGGTCAAAAAGCATGTCACGACTCCTCGTTGCCCGAGTCGTCTTCGTCGTAGCAGCAGTCGCCGTCCTCGCCATCCACATCATCGTCGTCGTCGTAGTAATAGTCATAGAAGAGGTCGGAGCCTTCGTCGGGGGCCGAAACGCGCGTGCGTACGCAGTACTCGGCCAGCGTGGTGGGCACCTTCACGCCGTCGCGCTCAGCTTCCGCCTTGGTGGCCAGTACCTGTTTCCTGAGGGAGATATTAAAGAAAAATATATGATGACTTGACACTTGACAATGAGGCTCTTCAAATCTGCTCTACTCTCGAAAGAAACGTTTCGTAAGTGACGATAATAAAGTGCGACCGTTTTACCTGATGATCTCCACATATTCCCGGTCCTTGCCCTTGCTGTCCCTCCATTTGCGGTACATGACGGAGGCGTCCACGTTGGCGGGAGAGAAAGTGTTGGGTTCATTCAGCAGCGAGATCACACTCAGCAGGATGGTCCTGGAAGCGAACGCAAAGGTGAGTGACGAGTCACAGTGTTAAACCTAACGCGCTGTCACAAAAAATATAAATAAATAAATTATATAAATAAAAATACGGCCATTTTGAACAGGATATAAACCCAGGGATTATTTCTGTGACACGAGGAAGAGGGTAGATTATATATTACACACTTGGTAATCAGATTAATTTTCTGTCATGTTCAACATGAAATCCCCCTATTTAGCATTGATGAGCAGCATACAAACATTTAAACGATTAATCGATTAGTTGTCAACTATTAAATTATTCGCCAGCTATTTTGATAATCGATGAATCGGTTTGAGTAATTTTTAAGAAAATAAAGTCTAAATTCTCTGATTCCAGCTTCTTAAATGTCATTTTACAGACCAAACAACTAATCTAGCAAATAATCGACAATAAAAAATAATCATTAGTTGCAGCCCTAGTTTATAACACAACTATAAGGTATGGAGACATTTTTAAATGTTATTATTGTTAATGTTAAGGTTATTATTATCACCTATCAGGGGTGTAAGAAAATATACATAATTTTATATATATATATAAAATATATAAATATTGAGTATCGCGATATTATGTCTTGTGATACTGTATCAATTTTAATTAATAGTCTACATGCATCTCAATCAATACTTTATTTCATTTGCAAATAGATGCGCCTTCTCAGTGTTTGTGCCCTCTCAAAGTAATGCTATGATGTTAGATGTCACCTATGTGACATGTCATTCCCGTAGATACTATAAATTATACGTTTAATTCCCCCTCATTTGTACGTTCATTCTAAAAGAAACGACAAAACGAAGCCTTGATAATTTTGGTCATATATAAAAAATGTAAACTCATCCTATTGCTCCACACGCTATAAGTTTCTCTATATAAGAATACAACATGATTTTTTAATGTATGTTTATTACAACATTATTTATAAAGATTGGTCTCGTTTTGTTTGTGGCCCGGTCGGAGAGTAAAAGTGGGTTCAGTTAAGGTACAGCTTTTTATTTTTAGCAGAGATGGAGAATTTTCTGATGTAGTGACCCTTAATAAAGTATTGCTTAATAAATTATTTGGAAGAGATGATGCTCTCACACAAATCCACCATAGAGGACTTCAGTTTAAACGAAACAGCTGAAATATTTTGTGTTGAGTGGTAATGCATACACACAAACAACAACACAAACCAACATACAAAAGGGACGGGGGATACCTAGTGACAGAACTGGCCAAAAACAGATCAGATTACACATCTGGTGCTGCTGAATACCCAGATGTGAATTCAATGTCTGAAGAGACTCCACGGAAGACAAATGTCATGTGATAAGGGTACGAGTCAGGTCAATCATTGAAGAGGTTGAGAGAAGACAAAGAAGGGAGGCACCCAGAGAGGAGAGACATACTGTATATGAGGAGAGATAATGAGGGACTAACCGGACGTTCTGGGTGGGATTCCACCTCTCTGAGGGCAGCTCTCCACTCTGAGGGTCGTCCACTGGAGGGTGCAATATAGAAATACACACATCTCCATTCTAAAAACACAGGAAATCATTATTATGATATATGAAAACTGAAAGACATTAAATTATATATAGTGATAAAGTCACGAAAAAGGCATCACAGTTAATATTAAAATCAGGGTGTGATACGTCACCTCATAGATGTTGGGGTGCCACATCTTGGTGAGGAAGCGGAAGGCCGGTGGGGAGTATGGGTAGTCTATAGGGAACTTGATCCGAGCCTGCGGGACACATAACGGGTTATTACATTACATGTGGCTGTTCAGTGAATGTGCTTCGCTTTCACAAGGACTGATACAGGAAATCTCCACAACACGTCACCTGTCTAATAGAAAACTCTCAGCTTTATAGTTTTTCTCAACCATACTCCACTGGTTTGCTCCTTCATTAACCTTACACATGTTGAATTTACACATCAGTATACTACCCCATTTCATTTTTTATTTAAAATAAATAAAGTATATAGTATGTTATTCTATGTTTATATTTCATGTTAGTTG
Source organism: Sebastolobus alascanus (assembly GCA_916701645.2). Classification (NCBI taxonomy): domain Eukaryota; kingdom Metazoa; phylum Chordata; class Actinopteri; order Perciformes; family Sebastidae; genus Sebastolobus; species Sebastolobus alascanus. The sequence goes on from CAKAOJ020000195.1 coordinate 724,135, forward strand.
TAGTAGTTTTGGTATATTTATAGTGTATTATAATTTATTCTTATATTGTGTATTCTATAGATATTAATCTCTAGTGTTCATATGTATATTTACTGTGTATTTACTGTTCCTGTGCAGTAAATTGGATAACCTTAAGGACGCACCGATACCCAAAGCCCAGGAATCGCTATCGGGACTGAAAAAGTCAGATCGCTGCATCCCTAAATAACCTGCTGCTGTAACACAATAATTTCCCAATTTGTGATGAATAAAGTCAATGTATCTATCTTTATTTAATAGTGTATTATAATAAATTAGTATATTGTAATTTCTATAGATATTCTACAGAAATGTATCTCTAGTGTTGATATGTATATTTACACAATAATTTTCCAATTTGGGATCAATAAAGTACATCTATCTATCTATTGTAGTGTATTCTAATATATTCTTATATTGTGTATTCTATAGATATTTATCTCTAGTGTTGATATGTATATTTATACAACAATTTTCCAATTTGGGATCAATAAAGTACATCTATCTATCTATCCATCTATCTATTACTACAATATACTGTATGACATATTGTACTGACAGACTTGAATGTCATTGATTTCATGTGATGCTGTCATGCAAGTAGTGCAGTAAACTATGTTTGTCATGTAGATTATGTTTTTAAAGAAACTTTAGGTGTGTATGTTTTAATGTTTTAATGACAAGCCAGATGTGCCTTAAGACCATTTTGCTACCTTGATGCACAATGAAGTGAAGTCTTACCTTAAAATAGCCCCCTTCGTAATGAGTGTTTGGGGGTCCGAAGATGGCCACTTCCCAGTTGTACATGTCAGCCTCGTCCACCAGTGTTATCTTGAATCCCTCGACGGGCTCCTCCTGAAGGCTCTTCATCTCCAGCATGAGAGCTTTCTGTGAACTGGCTACATGAGAGCGCTCGTGTTGCGCCATACTGAACCCAGATAGCTTTTTCAAAGATGATCTGGAGTCGAACAGCTGACGGGGTTTGTTTACCTACTGACACTGAAACAACCACTTGGACTGTTTTCGATGTTCGGAGAGACAATGAAACAGGCCAAACCAGCCGGGGCTGCGCACAAGTCAAACAAAAGGTTGCGTTGAGTCGTCTCCAAAATCAAAATGAATTATTTACAAATGTCAATACGCTGAAATTGATAAACCGACCGAAGCATTGTGGCTGAGCAGAGCCTCCAGCTTTTAGTTGACCTACCTGGCAGCACAGCCGCGGATATATAAGCCGTAAATCTACTGGTAGCTGCTGGCTAATGTAAACTAGCTCTACCTTCACGGGACCAGCTGAAGACGAGTTTACCGCGAAGCGAGTAGTTTCTAACTCCCTGCGAGAGTTGGAGTAGTAAAGAAAACACAACTATTGACCCTGAAATGCTAACAAACAAAAAAATCTAGCGACAGTAATCAGAAATGTAGTTGTTGTCGCCCTGACTGAAGACTGGGTAAAGAAGAATGTTGCTGAAAGGAGTCTCGTCTCCCCCTCTCAACACAAGGCGCCCGGTGTTCTCTGGGAATTGTAGTCCACGCTTCATGTGTAAACACGACAGTTAGCTGAAAAAGCGAGCAAGAAGCCACACAGTGACGTATAAACACACTTGTTTACGTGAAGACGTTTTGAATTAAGGGGATTTGGTTGAGCTGGGTCGTTATTTTATTTAAACTATTAATTTAAGAGTGAATTCAGAGGACTACATTTGCCAGCTGCCTGACGTCACGAAGACACGGAGGTTGTTTGTGTTTCTGAAAAGCAGCTTTGACCTAATTTTAATTCTCGCGATATTTGGACAAATTAAACACATTCATGTGACGTTAAATTGATTTAGGGTGTCCCGTGTCCTATAAAACCTGCAATTAAACAAATGTATTGTGTTTATACATTATAGTTTTCTCAAGCGACACTCGTGACGTCTTGAATATGCGCCCATTTCGTAGAAGGCCCCCTTTTAAGCTGGCTTCTTGCTGCCTGTTGAATTAAATTTGAAACGAGATAATTTCCCGCGCTGTTTTGGTACAGGTAAGCGTGTTACAATACGACCTGGATGTTCACTACTTCATCAATGTTTTTATAAATCAACAGTCATATTTTTATATATATATTTTTTTATTTGTTACCTCGTATTTACGCGACTAAAGCGCACGTCGGACCCCGCATTGACAAAAAAAGTTCCGTGATGGATCCGAAACCACGACGTCGGTCCAACTCCAAGTCCAGAAGTCGGAGCCGAGATCGGCGAAACAGATCCAGAGTGAGCAGGTCTCGATCTCCGGAGGAAAGGCGAGGCCGCAGTCGGTCTCTGGAGCCGAAGAGAGCCGCCCGTGGACGGGGACGCTCGGGCAGCGGGAACTCCAGCGATGGATCTCCTGAGCGACGTCGGCCTCAACACGGGGACCGGCCGGGTTCCGGGAGCGGCTCGGAGAGCGACCGGAGGCGAGGTCCACACCGTCCCGGGAGCAAGTCGAGGGGTCGATCGTCAAGGTAACAGGTCTTTGCCGTCTGGTGCTAGCTGGTTGCAAGGGGGTGTTTAACGTTTAACACGTTTTTACTGCTTTAAGGTTGGTCTTGAACGCAGCATTTTTTGTCTGCAAGGAGAAGGGCATCATACTCAGTGATAATCTTGATAATCTTTCCTGTGCTTATTGCAACCCAAACCAGCAACCATTTATTTTGTTTATGTAACATCCATTGTAGGCGATTGTCAAGGAGGTTCTGGTGCATCTGGATCTATGTTTTAGAGGGTTAACCTATCAACTCTAATCAACAAAGCAGCTCTTTTCATTACACCCTGCTGACATTCACTCTCTGTCATTCTTGCTGAAGAGTGTGAAGATGTATTCCTTTAGTCTCCAATACATGGTTGCTCATCCGGGATAAAAAAAAATGTACTAAATCACCTTTTCTGTCTCAGTTCTGATTCAGGGGATCACAAAGTGAGGAGGGGGAGAAAGGAAAAGGAGAACCGGAGAGGAACATCTCAAGAGAAGAGGAGGAGGGAAAAGTCCCAGTCCAGCTCTGACTCCCGTGATGGAGGCAGCGACAAAGAAAGGAGAGGACGGAGAAGTCCTGACAGGGGTAGTCCAGCCAGAGACAGACAGAGAAGGGAGCAAGATAGAGATAGAGAGAGGTGGGAGAGCAACAGCAGAGACAGGGAAAGAAAAGGAGACAAAAGCCCAGAGCGGAGGAAGAGGAGCGAAGACCGGGAGCAAGGGAGTAGGGAGCAAGGGAGTAGGGAGCAAGGTAGTAGTGAGCAGAGAAGCAGAGACAGAGGGAGGCAGCGCTCCAGTTCACCGGAGTCGTCCGACAGCTCGGGGTCTGATCGCGGGGGCCGTGCAGTCAAAGAGAAGGAGGATAAGAAGAACCAGAGGGAGATGATGAAAGCTCTGGAGACACCAGAGGAGAAGAGGGCCAGAAGACTGGCAAAGAAGGAAACAAAGGAGAAGAAAAGGAGAGAAAAGATGGGCTGGAGTGAGGAGTACATGGGATACACCAACGCAGACAATCCCTTCGGTGACAACAACTTATTGGGCACATTCAAATGGCAGAAGGTCAGTCGGAGAGCAGTTTTTCCAACAGCATTTGATGAGTTGTTATTGTAAACTGTATTCTAAATTAGTTTGCGGTCCCATCATTTTGGAAAGTTGCCCGTCATAGACTAGCTCTGAGTATTGCAACTCATCCAAGATTCTTGTTTTTCAGGCGTTGGATAAGAAAGGCATCGGCCATCTGGGAGAAAAAGAGCTCAAAGACAGGAACAAATGCATTCAGGAGGAGAACCGCAGAGAGCTGCAGAAGGTATGAGCTTTGTGGGTTAACTTTTTTTGGTGGCAGTATAATGTTACAGAGTTATGAGAAACTTTCACGAATCATCCTAACTTTGCGTACATAGGTAAAACAGTTGCGTCTGGAGAGGGAGCGAGAAAAGGCCATGAGAGAGACGGAGCTGGAGATGCTGCAGAGAGAGAAGGAGGCCGAGCATTTCAAGACCTGGGCTGAACAGGAAGACAACTTCCATCTGCATCAGGCTAAACTAAGGTGAGTGTGTGCATCAACAATTACTGTATATCCCCTTTTTTCACGTCACAGAGGATTTCTGCTGCAGTTCTGTTTGCTTGCACAATTCCAGTTAAGTTCCAGGCTCCTACAACTGATCCTTAATAGAGCGCTGCAGGGATGACGTATTTTTGTAGGCCAACCAGGAAGTCCGCATCGCCCTGGGTTCCCCTTAGACAAAAAGCCAATGGGATTTTTCCATTGGGTTTTGGATTATTGCAGAAAATAAGCTCTGTGGCAAAGAAACGTTTGTGATACTTACACGTTTTGTTCAGCAAGATCATCTCCACGAATGAACACCACTTCTATGATTTTTGAAGTGTGAAAGCAATCGCCAGAAGTTAAAAAGCTAACGTTAGGCTATAGCTATAAAGCATCAGCGCGAGTATACACAACGAGGCTGTAAAGCCGGACGAGTCGCCGGGATGACATTTAGTAGTCTCATTTAGCTACATGTTAGCAACCGCCTTTTTAAAGTCATCTAAAAGCTTCAAAATTCACAAGTGGGGTATTTACTGACGTATTTCATGTCGTAGAACAAAACGTTAAAATCTCTTCTGCTTGTGTTAACCACAGACTTTATTTCAGGCATCTAACAAAAAACCCATTCAAATAACTCATTGACTTCCAGACGAGGGAACCGGAAGTGCTAAAATGCGAACTCATTTCTGGGGTTTAGGACTCATTCCTGCACCACTATCTATACTGTATTATGCACTGTCTCACAATATTGTTTGTATTATTGTGTGTCCAGGTCTAAGATCAGAATACGTGATGGTCGTGCCAAGCCTATTGACCTTTTGGCGAAGTACATCAGTGCAGAAGATGACGATCTCGCCGTGGAGATGCACGAGCCGTACACCTTCCTCAACGGGCTAACGGTCACCGACATGGACGACCTGCTGGAGGACATTAAGGTCTGTGGTTAATATGCGTCCATTCAGGTGTAGAAGACTTATCTCTAATTGGATGGGATCGCTGTTATAGGGGAGACGTAGTTCACCTTAAAGATTGCAGCCTCTTTTAACTCTTGTAAAATGCCCATAAAATAGGAACCAGCATCAAACGCGTCATGTTGAAATGAACAAACTCGAGATTGCGTCACTTTCTTAGCGATCGGACAACCTGCTGTAATCACCTCACTGTGAGATGAGACCTCACACTCTGAATAAATCTAGTTGAGATTTGAAACATTTCAACATTAACAGAGCAAGTTAAAGCCATTATATGTAGACTTTTTTATGTGATTACAGCATCATTCAAATTATTCTGGTGGTACACATTATTATTCGTGGAAAAATTACACAATTCCACCGACAACCGGTGCAGTCTGTTTCTTTCAACAGCTTCATCTTAGTGTCCCCGAGTCAGATCTGTCTGCCGTTTCCTTTTCTTTTAACTGCCTCTGAGGGGCGCCAAGTCCCTAAATAATAAAAGTATTTAAGATGTCACGCTCTGACAGATATTGGTTAAATTTAACTTGTTCATTTAGGCATAAAAATAGGTGAACAATGATGTGTCACAGTACAAGTGAGAACAGGTTTTTTCCTGCATAGAGGAATTTTTGGCGACACCCAAAGACATTTTAGCCAGTGAAGGAAAATCACCAAAGCCATTTACTCGAGCATAATAATCATTTTCTGTTTATCCAATGGTCGGAAATAACAGGAAAATGCATAGATTCCTGTCACATAAGGTAACAGACTCATTGCCTTTACTGTACGCCGACCGATCATGCTTACTGTCGTCCCCCAAAGGCCCATTCTGAGCCAGGAAAAACCCTGGATATGCAGACACGACATTGATATTGAATGATCACCCTGCCCAAAGTGTAAACTGAGTGTTTTATTTCATGCAGATTGACCCTAAACAGGACATATTAGGCCGTGTCATAACAGTTGCTTCACACCCATTGTTCTTCTGAAGAGCTCCATCTGTATATGGTTACCTGTGTTGTGTTGTTGTGCTGGTAGGTGTACATGGAGTTGGAGCAGGGGAAGAACGTGGACTTCTGGAGAGACATGACGACCATCACCGAGGACGAGATCAGCAAACTGAGAAAACTGGAGGCCTCTGGGAAAGGACCAGGTATGTAATATTCCCTGCTTTGTTTTTACACATTAAGTTACGTTTGCACCAGAGATCATCCGACTAAACTTGTAGCTGTCTCTGTGAACTGTATGTGCAACATGCTCAACCACATTTTTTCCCCTTTTATCTTCAATGCAATCTTTTTAATCCTCAGGTGATCGTCGCGAGGGCATCAACACAGCCGTGAGCATCGATGTCCAGACGGTGTTCAAAGGAAAGACGTACAGCCAGCTGCAGGCGCTGCACCTGAACATCGAGACCAAGATTCGGGCCGGAGGATCCAATCTCGACATCGGTTACTGGGAGAGTCTGCTGCAGCAAGTCAGAGTCTACATGGCCAGGGCGAGGTACGAACGTGGGGGAACCCGTATTGTGTTTTATGCTGTTGCAGTGATTTGAATTAGAAGTCACGAGTTATGATTTATCTGGATAGACGGTGTGTGTAAAACTACAAAATTTAATGTCGCAGGTTGAGAGAGCGACATCAGGATGTGCTGCGTCAGAAGCTGTTCAAGCTGAAACAGGAACAAGGAGTTGAGAGTGAACCTCTGTTCCCCATCATCAAAGAGGAGCTGAGGAGCGACGATGAGGGGTAAGTTACCTCGAAACATGATGCACTTCCTTAAACCGTTGGGGCTCACTCAGTTTACTGTGCATGCTGTCAGGTGACAGTGACCTGAGGTTTCACTTGATGGCTGTGTTAATTCTCACTTCTGTGTTTTCAAAAAAAGGGAGCCCGGCCAGTCTTCATCCTCCTCCGCGAGAAATAAGAACAGGGAAACGGAAGGGGACGAAGAAGAGGCGGGTCCGTCGACATCCACGGCAGGAAACCAAGATGGGGACGGAGAGGGAAAGGGCGACAAGAAGGACGAAGAGAAGGAGGGCGAGGTGGTGGAGGCCGTGCTGACGGAGGAGGATTTGATCCAGCAGAGCCAGGCGGAGTACGACTCCGGGCGCTACAGTCCCGCGATGCTCACTACCTCCGAGCTGCCGCTGGACACGCACACGATCACGCCGGAGGAGGACACGCACAGGCTGCAGCTCGCACGCACACAGCTACAAGTCACCGGTATGAGATTATTAACGCACTAAAAGCTTCCAAATCAGAGTCACATAAAAGAAAACAAGTACATTAAATTAAACTAAACAAACAGTATTTTGTCACAAGAAACAGTAAAGGAATGGAAGTGCACAGACATGATACAGTTGGGAAACAACACCACCAGTCTTCTGTAGGGTAGCTTGAACTGTTGAAGTATGTGATGTATTATGTATTCTTACTCACCCGAGTCACTCACCGTTGCTTCTGTGACTTCTCTCATCAGGTGACGCCAACGAGAGCGCCGAGGACGCCTTCGTACGTCGCGCCAAAGAGGGCATGGGCACCGACGAGGCCCAGTTCAGCGTGGAGTTCCCCGTCACGGGGAAGATGTACCTGTGGGCGGACAAATACCGTCCCAGGAAACCTCGCTTTTTCAACAGGGTGCACACGGGCTTCGAGTGGAACAAATACAACCAGACCCATTACGACTTCGACAACCCCCCGCCCAAGATCGTCCAGGGTTACAAGTTCAACATCTTCTACCCGGACCTGATCGACAAGCGCTCCACCCCGCAGTACTTCCTGGAGCCCAGTCCCGACAACAAGGACTTCGGGATCTTAAGGTTCCACGCCGGCCCTCCGTACGAGGACATCGCCTTTAAGATCGTGAACAGGGAGTGGGAGTACTCGCACCGGCACGGCTTCCGCTGTCAGTTCGCCAACGGTATCTTCCAGCTGTGGTTCCACTTCAAGAGGTACCGCTACAGGAGATAGAGACCACGTAACCAGGATGGACCAGGAGTCCGGTCACTGGGTTTGAACCGTACAACGTTGTATTATATAGGCTGTGCTCAAATCATTCTGTACTGTTGTCTGAAAAAGTGATTTGTAATGTAGTCTGAAAATTACACATTAAAGATTTTTTTTCCCCCTTTTTACTCTTTGCAAGTTGCAACTGGTTGATGTTTTTTTTCTGTTGTGAACACCAATTTAAAACACGTCATTTTAGAGTTTAAAACATTTAACATCTGAAACTGAGTCAGTCTTCAGACAGAGACTGGATCTACACACATACAAGTACAAAGATGATTCACAACTGCAGGTATCTTCCACATCTGTTCTTCACATTCTTGGCAAGTCCGGTCTTGTTGAAAACTAGTAAACCCCGTTGGCTATATTTAGATACACTGTTGCAACACAACGACCAGGTAGAAAAAGGTTTAATTAATACAATGAAACAAAATCCTTGCAGCTAGTGGTTAGAAATGAAATGGCTCAATTTCAGTTAATGTACATTCCCTGTGAAAATCATACCAATCTTTACAACATATTTCAAATCTATAAAAGGGATTTACAACAATTACTAGGAAGCTAAAAACACTTAAACGTACACACAAGTGTAGTAAAACACAACAAAGAAGTAAAGCAGAAATTCAAGTGTCTCTCAAACTTGTACAAAAATCATATTATACAATCTTTTGGAGTGTCTCAAGACAAAGTTCCAACCACTCAGAAGGGTTTTTTTGGCTCCCATAAATCGAGATTCAACTCTCAAACATTACAGCTGAACTGATAAATCTAGTAGCGCTGCCTAGAAACAAAAGTTTTGGGGCATTACCGCTCCTTTCTCAAACTTGAGCGGCGCCGAACGGGAAACTGAACACAGTAATGCGCTTGTCATTTTCAAATTTCGGACTCGTCGTCGATAAACTGCAGAGATGAAAGGTTCACTTTGGGGCAGTCGTTCTCCTCCTCAGCCGCACTGAACGCCGCCTCCCCTCCCGCGTGGTTGTTATTACGGCTGTTGTTCATTCCCGCCACCAGGGGCTTGTCCTCTACCGGTGCAGGCCCAAGTGCATTCTGGGATTGCTCTCTATTCTTCTTTCTGCAATTCCGGGGCAGCGGTAGGTGGCCTTTCCAAAAGTTCCAAGCCAAAAGTGCAACGAGACAAACTGCAAGGAGCCCGACTACGACCTGCAGTCCAGTCACAGAGGGGCCGGTCATCCGAGCCTGGGGAAGAATCCCACTCTTACGGCCAGATCCTGATGGAGCCATGCTAACCCGGTACTCAGCCACAGTGGTTGTGTACTTGCCGGCTTTGGAGAGCTCCACAGACAGGCAGCGGTAGCGACCGGTGTCGGCGTCTGTGGCGTTGAGGATGAGCAGTCCGCCTCTTAGAAGTTGGAGGCGAGGCGAAGGGATGAGAGGGCTGCCGCCCTGCTCCCAGCTGGTTTTCGACAGGTTGGAGGGCGAAGAGCAGCGGAGCTTCACATTTCCCCCGAGCCAGATGGACTGATTCACGGGCTTCACAGGATCTGAAAACAGAACAGACACAGTCCTTCACATGATATGCATTTTCATTTTAACGACCAACAATCAACCTCAACTGTGGTTCTTTCAAGTTGAAGTGAGTGGAAGACGCAAACTGCCAGTTTTTTTACAGAATCACAAACTAGATTAATCGCCGCGCGGCCAGCCAGTCGAGTTGCAGTTTACATCCATGTCTGTCCAAAATGTCACTTCATTTTTTTTTTATCCTGTTAGACCTATGTGTTAAATTATCATAAGTAGCAGATGAATGCTTGAGTTATGGCCAAAAAAGTGTTTTGTGAGGTCACAGTGACTTTTGACCTTTTACCAGCAGATTCTAATCAGCTCATCCTTGAGTCCAAGTGGACGGGAAGAAATTCCCTCCAGGCGTTCCTGAGATATCACATTCACGAGAAGAAAGGAGAACCTCTGGCTTCGACTGTCGCCAGCACGGAGGCATAAAAATAAATATGTACTGATCATTTAGTGATTATTTAGGTGCTAGTGTGCACTAACTCACCAGCATATGGGCAGAGAGAGGCATCTCCTACTTCCACACTTTGGATTAGTTTTCTAAAGGAGAAGAGACAATGATTGAAATGTTTAGATAGAACAGATATCAACACGGCTTGCTCTACTACGTGTTGGGACAGCTGCCTACCTTTTTGAACTGGAAAGGAGAACACATTTCCCAATAGCTTTGTCCCAGCCGCAGTATGGGTCTCTGGATAGAACACAGTCCATACAGGACGAGGACCTCCCACAGGTGGCCGGTGGGATCTGAGCTGCTCCGTTGTCTGAGCCTGCATACAGCTGACCCTGTACACAACGGATCCATCACACACACAAACACAGAGCAGTGACACTGATGGAGGTGCTTTACCGTACTGTACAATGAACACACTTGAATAGTGATTTAAAAGTCAATTACCGTGACATTAGAGAATTTCAGAATCTTGATCGGCTCTGGGGGCTGGAAGAGTTGCACTTCCTCTATGATGAACATCTCTCCGTCGTAGTTCACTGCTTTCAGCATTGTGCCTTCCTCTTTACGTATAAAAACATAGAAACATGCTATATTTACATGCTGACACATATCGCCTGATGCTCACCACTGATGCTGTCAAGTTATCAAAAGCAGCATATATACTGTATACAGGAAGTGGCTGCACACACCTGTGCCAATGAACATCACGTGGTACTTCTTTCCGTCCGCTGCCTGCACTTCATTGACTATGATGCGTGTGAATGTAGATCCCCGTCGCACCAGAACAGGCTTCTCTCCTATTGGCAGGATAGCTTGGTCCATGAGGGGCTTATCTTTGACAAATTGAAGGGTCCGGTCTGGGAGGTCCAGAGTCTGAGTTATGCCCGCTTTACGAGCCTCATTGTCTATACACTGGCGAGGGAAGAGGGGAAGGAAAGAGAAAAGACAGAACAACGGAGTCAGAGTACAAAAGGAATCAGGTTCCTGCTGGGACACTCGTAAAAACAAAAAAAAAAGTTGCCTTTTGAGTTTTGCCTTTGTTTCTAACACGCGTTGAATAGCGGGCAGACTCACAGCTCCGGGCCGAGGGACGGGCACATCTCCGCTGTACATCACCCACTTAACAAAGGAGGTTTCTATGGTGACTGGGGTCTTGTACTTCCCCTCTGCAAACACTTTGCTGATGTCAGACACGCGGTACGCACACACTGCAGACAGGTCTGATGTGTCCCTGAAACACACACACACGCACACACACACAGAAAATGTGAGCCAAGTGGTGTGCCAAGGGCCATTAAAGAGAAAGAGACTGCTCCCCCAAACACAAACACACATTTGTAAATTCAAACGTACGACTGTGGTGTGAAGATGGCGTAGAACACGCAGTCCTTCCACTGCTTCTGCGGGTTACACAAGCGGTAAGTGTCCTGGATAACGTACGGCAGCTGAGACTCCAGCACTGGACAGTCCAATCTGGCCTTCAGGAAGGATGTCCATTTTTTCTGCAAGGTCCTCTGGCCTCCAAGGTCCCCCTGTGAGCATAGAAAGACCCCGTAATGCCACACTGACAAGTGGAAAAACACAAAGACAAACGGGATGCCCAATCAAGCAGCGGAAAGGGCGGCAAGAGCGCAACTGAGGAAGTGCTGTTTATATGTTACGGTCGTCTTGGGAAATGGAGCTGCGACAAATGCGTGCACGTAGGATGAACTCTTTTTCACCTTGCAGACGCGGGCCACGCGGGAAACCACCAGTTTGTTGAAGCAGTCGGACTCCACCGCTGTCTCGCTGAAGAACAGGTAAACCTTGTCATCGTCTCCCACTTGGCTCAGGTTACTCTCTGGCATCTGAGCCATGGAGACAAAGTTGGGCTCTGGCGTAGAAAGAAGGAAAAACATCAACACTGACTGAGCTACTAAGCAAATCATCAAGGTGAAACACTTCACCTCAGTACAGAGACAGTGAAGCCCTCGCATGAACGTAGCATCTTGCGAAAAACACATGACATACTATCACATCTTACCATTAAGCCAGGAGCTCTTGAACTCAGTTCGTATGGAGACAGGAGAGCTGCGCATCAGGACGGGTTCAAAACCCAGGAAGTTCATCGAAGTGGCGGAGTATAGGTTGTTTTCTGGGAAGGCACGACGGCCGACACAGAGACACAAATTTAACAAATGTTGCTATTTTAACTGTTCTTCCTCAGTTTCTTATCTGTTGTATGATTGCTACTCACCAACCATGATGGAGGCATAACTCTGGGAAGGATCAAATGGACACTTCCCTTTGCCATCCTCTGCTTTTTTCTCAAGAGTCAGCTTTCCATTTGCGTACGACTGCACAGACAAACACAGAGGCAGCTGCAACTCACAAAGTCTTTACATTCTACGGTTATTTTACATATATACACTATGATTTTGATGTAATAAACGTCATACAGCGTGGAATATGAGTTGAGATAAACGAGCAGCACCGTGGCTCTGAATTCATCTCACCATGTAGTCACACTCAGGCTCGAACGCATTGGTTCCACACACATACATCCTGTTATCCTCCATCCGATGCAGGACCCTGATATAGTTCTTGCACTCCGTCTGGTAAATGCATTTTTAAAAAGCAATGACTACATCTGCTCAATATGCGATACATTTTAAATAGCAAAAGCTAAAAGGGACCCACCTCGGGATCTTTTCCTTTGTTTTGACACGCAACTTCTTGCTGTTGCGTCACTTCCCATTTTACCTAAAAGAGTGAAAAAACAAAATTTAGTTTTTAAATGTTTCTGTTTTTCAAGTTGATGTGTTTTTCTGTTGTATCTTTTGGCATTTATCATGCCTTTATTTGACAGCTGACAGTGTAGAGAGAGAGACAGGAATGACATGCGACAAAGGTGCCCGGCTGGAGTCGAACCAGAGACAGTATGTGATGAGTGATATTCACCTTTACCATCAGGCTACCAGGCAGTGGTGGGAGAAGAACTCAGATTTTTTTTTTTTTCTTAAAGGTTCAGTATGTAGGATTTGGTGGCATCTAGCGGAGTGGTTGCAGATTGCAACCTACTGAGTACCCCTCCGCACACTCCTCTCTTTCCAAGAATGCGGTAACGTGAGCCGCAGAGAGCAAAACTGTTACACCGTTACCATATATCATAATCTTAATCTGCAACATTACTAGAAACTAAAGTTATCAAATAAATGTAGTGGAGTAAAAAAGTACAATATTTCCCTCAGAAATGTAGTTGAGTGGAAGTAAAAAGTAGCAGAAAATGGAAATACTCAAATAAAGTACCTCAAAATTGTACTTAGGTACTTGAGTAAATGTACTCCATCACTTTCCACCACTGCTACCAGGACACCCAAAGCAACACTTCTAACCATTTACACCCTTCATTGAGGAAACAAAGCAGTTACTAGGAAAGTAAAATGTCCTTGCAAATATAACTGAAGTGGAGGTATACCAGCTGAAATCAGCAAATAACTTCCAGTAAAGCTGGTTGGTTTTAGTATGTGTTGAGTGAATTTGTAGCGACAGTGTAAAATGTCTTTAAACATAGTGCAAAGCTGTTTGTCTGCCAAGGCTCGCAGGCAGCCTGGCACGACACACAAGTTTGCTCTTTAAGATTTCTTAGCCCCTGGCCAGGAAAGCTGTGATAAGAAATTTCAGACTAATGCTAACAGAATTGGCCTTAACTGCATTGTTAACGTCGGCGTTCTTACTGAAGCAAGTTTCTTGGAGATGTCGTTGAGGTCAAGAGCATACACCGCCTCCCTGGCACCCAGCAATAGCAGGTCCAGATCTTCTCTCAACAGCATGGTGGAATAGTTGAACACTCCCTCCTCGTGAAACAGGTGGGCGTTGTCCCCTAGAGACGGAACATGACTGATTAACTCGGCAACCACACCGTTTCCCAAATAGGTCAGCCCAAACTTACTCAAACCATATGAGCCAACACGAGTTGACACAAGGTAAGCCAAGGTTACACAAGACAGACAGCAACACTCACCGTGGTAGGGCACAGATCTGCGGGGGATGCAGTCCAGCGGTGAGTCTTCTTGCAGCGTCAAGGCCAGGGGCAGCAGCCAAAAGACACAGAGGGGCAGCAGCGGATGCATGGCTCTTCTGTTCAAACTAAGGAGGAAATTTAAGCTTTATTGTTTCCTTAATAGTCACTCATACAGGGGTAGAGACAGCGAGCGGCATCTATGACGTGATGAGGTCTGTGCTGACTGAAGGGCACTGGCCCCTTTACTGGCCCCGCTCAGCAGGCTGTCCATGATGAGATGGATGGCACAGACCAAAGAAACAAAGCCGAGGAGAGCTGAAAAAGACAAGGTTGTATGGATATCACAATCAATTCGCCGGACGTGAGACCTGGCAGAAAGGAGCTTAAATATGTACAGCAAAACATGTGACAAAAAACAAAACAAGAAAAAGACATGTGAAGAGAAACATTTAAGGTGTGTTAAAAACAAAAAGTGAGTGGAAAAAACAAAGCATAAGAGTAGCCAGAAAGGGCAGAGTGAGCTAAAGTCAGCGCGGCAGTAAATCTGTCAGAGCCATAGTGATGTTAATGCAGGGCCGTGAAAGGCATTCAGCAGGGTGCAGGGATGTCGACTTCAGCTCTCCTGCAGCACCAAACACAAGCACACAATGAGAGATTCACAGAGAGTGCCAAAGGCTGGTGCACATGAGAGAGGAGCTCTTGCACCAGAGTTGTTGCAAGAGCTGTTTCACACACACAGATAGGAAGTATGTTGGTTTGACTCATCCTCACTATCAGTTAAGTCTACCAACACAGTGACTAGTCGTCAGGGCTTGCTTCTCTTTTAATTACACTAACAGCTGTTGTTGTTTTTTTATTTTGTCCAGCAGTGTTACTATATACAAAATACATATATGGAAATAAGTTGGATTGGATTATATTCATTCATTTATTAATTAAAAAGAAAATACCACTAATTTGTGAAGGAAATTTTTCTTTGAATTTTGGGTTGCTGGAACAAATTTAATAAATATTGCCTGATATATTTAACTTCAGGACATCTCTGACAACATACATGCTGAAAATCCAACATTTTTACTGTATTAATTTTGATAATTTCCAAAGTAGAAGTCCCTAGAAGTGTATGATTCAACTTTTTCCCATGGTCTAGTGTTAAAAAAAGCTAACAAAAATCGCAATAAATCATAATATTGAATCGCAATACTTAAATATCGCAATACTTATCGAATCGGGAGATAAATGTATCGTCCCAGCCCTAGTAACTACGACCTGCCGAGCAGAGTTGCCAAGTCTGCTTATTATAAGCGACTTTAGGCTTGTCTTCCTGAAAAGTCTCTGACAAATATTGGTAGTCGTGGCTTGCGGTTTTTTTTTGGGCTTGTTTCTAAAGTGTAGTTGCTTATTTGGGCTTGCTCCTGTCTCTCTCTGACGATTCGAAGGCAGTTTGCTGTAATTGTAAGTGTAATATACAAGCACGTCATGCCGATCTGGTTCAACATGCTAGCACTGAAAAATATAAAAGAAACGCAGCACCGTTCTCTTTAATGAGGCTTACCGACACTGGATTCACGGTCTTTGCATAAATGCAAAAATTAAACGAAACGCAAAAATTAAATTAAATGTTCAACTTGTTTAAGTTTAGTTGACAAGAAAAATGTAAAGTTACAAGCTAAAAATGAAATACAAAAATGAAATAAAATGTTCTACTACTTTAAGTTTAATTGAAGAGAAAAATGTAAAGTTACAAGCTAAAAATGGATGCAAACATGACTTGAAACATTCAACTTCTTTAAGTATAGTTGACAAGAAAAATGCAAGGTTACAAGCTAAAAATGTATACAAAAAAAAAAAAAATGTTCTACTACTTTAAGTTTAGTTGACAAGAAAAATGTAAAGTTACAAGCTAAAAATTGATTCAAAAATGCAATGCAATGCAAAAATGAAATGAAATGCATGCAATCCAAAATAAATTCATACATACAGTGTACTGTATATGAAGTGATCAAGTGTCCGCCTCTCTCATATTGTGGTAGGTAGGTAAGGTCGCTTGTTTTGGGCTTTTATGGGGGGAGAGTTGCTTCTTTTGGACTTGTTTCTCTCGCAAGTTCTGGCAACACTGCTGCTGAGTGGGTGTGTACTATACGTGCTTCTTTCCCAAGAGAGAGGTGTGTGCTGTGTTTGACTGATGAGCTGCGGCATGTCAGAGAATGCAAGCCCTGATAAGATGTTTGACATATTTGGCCCTGGGGCCAATAAAGCCAGCGTCACTCAACGCCTTCCTGCAAACACACTCACACACACACACACACACACACACACATTGCACCTTGTGCGTTTATGCATTAATGCGCCAAATGCCCCCCTAGCAACAACAAGCCCCGTCGTCAAGTGTGTAAAAAGTTCGGCTCGAAGCGTTAAAGTCACTCTGAAATCAGACGTTGAGTCAAAAATGCAGCTTAGAGCAATTTAAGAGTGAGCTTGGGAGTTGTTTTAGTTTATCAAGAGTAGAATTTGCTGTTTTAAATTTAGCTTTACTACATATAATACAGCTTTAAGCAACTCAAGCAGTTAGCTAACCGTCAATACACTCCTATCAGTGTTAATCACTTACCTGCTCACTGACACGCCCAAGGCTGCGGAGGCTTCCATTCAAAAAAATAGTCCCAGCACCTGTTTAAAGTGTAATTTCTAAACCATTACCTCTTCGTTAACTAACAGACTGGTAGTAAAAACTAACTCGTAATATTTATAAACGCTTGAGAAGTGTAACAAGTCCCTCACAACGCGCGTTGCTAACGTCTAAACGTACCGCGGAGACGTTAAACTTTGATCCGCGCTAGCTCGCAACTTCCTTTAAGGCTTAATAACGCTGCAACAGGTTCAACTTCTCTAAAAACCTCAGACCGCAGCAGAAAAAAAGGCGCCTCTGTAACAGCTCAGCAGCCGGTCTGTCTCTGTCTCTGTCCCGGTCCTCTCTCAAAGTCACAGCGGTCCTCCGTTTATTGTGAGAGAGACTCTCAGCGCTCACATCCCGCGGCGAAGACGGTCTGAATGTTTGGCTGCTGCTGCTGCTCCGTTTGGCCCCGCAGGTTGTTTTATTGAGGCGGCGTAACGTTTAAGGCGCTGATCTCAGGTCCGATTGAGTTTTTAATTGTTCCCCATATATACTTTTATCCGTCGGTGGAGGGGCACATCTGATCCAAGATGGGCGAGGTTGAAGATAAAAGCAGCTGGAGGGTGTTTCAGGGTTGGCACGTTTTTTTTTTTTTTGGATACTTGAGCAACATGTAGAAACAGGAGTGATGGACTAACGTTACCTAGTGGTGCGTTGTGGGAGTTGTCTGTTCCCCTGCATGGAGTCTGATATTATCATCATGTCCATTATAATAATGTTGCACCTGCACATAAAATAGCCTATGTATTATACATACTACTTAGACATATACTAATACTTATTTATTTATTTCAAAAATATGCAATCCAAATCTGTTTCTGTTATTTTGTCCACAGCACAGGCTTATGGTACAGTGCAGCCAAATGCAAGACCACAACGGCCACATCTATGGTAAAATATCAGCAAACCCCATCCTTATGAGCTCCACAAAAGTATTTATTACAAAAAAAAAATAGTAATGGATTGAATTCGGTTACACATGTGTTCACCTGTTGTGTCCCTCCCCTACACTTTTGACAGACCACAGAGATATTATTATTATTATTATTATTATTATTATTATTTTATTTCTATGGTGTGGACATCAAGTCCCCCATCTTACATAACTGACGTATTTACTGTTTTTCTGTTTGAATTAAAAAAAAAAAAAAAGTTTTAAAATTTCACAAATCGAGAGAAAAGCCAAAATAAAAAATAAATAATTAAAAAAATAACATTCAAATAAAAAACAAAAGGTGGGTTAGCTGTCCCTATATGAAAAAAAAAAATAGAAAATTCAATTTTGCAGACTAACAAATACAAGAGACGTGTATTGGTACTGATATTTCAAATTGGACTCAAGTTTCCACTAGAGCAGTTGTTCCCAAACCTTTTCTGCACGGCCCCCCTTTTGTAGATAAAAAATATTTTCAAGCCCCCCCAGGCCAGTGCAGGACCATGCATCATTAATATTAAGCCTTGCAGCGCCCCCCCCCCCCTTTATAGCTCTGGGCCCCCTTTAGGGTTCCCGCCCCCCAGCTTGGGAACCACTGCACTAGAGGAAAGGCCACCAAACTAACACTTTTCCTTGTTTCAGAATTAAATGAGCGTAGCTCTATCACTGGAATGATGAAAATAATCAAATTTGAAAAAAATTAAACATGGATAAATATTTACTAAAAGTCTGTGAGATCATGGTAGATTATATAAACTGAAGGAATAAGGGGAAAAAAAACAATATACTGACCTCCATGTTAAACAAATATAACTTGTATTTTTGCAAAGTTTGCTGCCATGTTTTCTCTTTTCTTCTGTCTTTCTGTGATTAACAGACAGTATTGATTAATACCAACTTTATCTAATTTCCTCATTCTCCTGTTGTCTCTCAGGTTTTCAATCAATAATTGTGTCCTACCAGCCTGACACTTACTGTAGGAAACAAAGAAGTGGTTCACCTTTGAAAAACCCCAAGCTATCAATTCACAACAACAAAATCACATCCATGCAAAACCATTTAATGCCCTTGATATCTAACAAACACTATTCGTTGATAGTGATCAAGTAGACACGACACATCATGTACAAACATACAAGAAACTGTTCATTGTAAGAGGACACTTATGAGTTGATCACAGTTTGACACTTCAAATCTACTTGCCATAATAAATGTCAATGTAGAAATTAATGTTGCTATTGTTTGAGCACCTTCAGACCTGTAATAAATTATCATTTTGTTATTAAAAGGTAGAGAAATGGTGTAATACTGCGATAAAAGCCAAACGGTTTTGCCAGGTTCAGTCTGCAAAGGGTTTGACTGTGTGCTGATGAGGTTTCTGTCCCTCTGGCTTACAGCCGTTCCACTAGAGGGCACTCTCATATATGAATACAGTAGATTGGTTTTCTTGAAGAGGAACAGAAATCACCTGGAGTTTCTAGGTGATTCATAGCACCGTACAGTAGCACGAACACAGTAGCAGAGAATAAGGAAACACTTCAAAATAAGCACCAACAGTACAGTTAAAGTTGAGTTGAATCAACGATACATTAACGGTTGCTTAACAATCACAAATGAGCAGCAGGCAGACATTGTGCAGTTTTCAGTTTCTGGCCAGCTCGACTGTATTCAGACGATTTTTTTTCTTTTGTTTTTCAGTCACGTTACATGTGATGAGGTGAGTGAAGAGAATTGCTGAGCCGAAAACCTGAGCACGCCTGGCTTATTTTACTTTCAGAGCAGATAAAGTGTCTCAGGTCTCAGGTCAGAGTTTGTTGATCTTGGCAGTCTGTGGTTTGTTTGTTCTTAATCTCCAGTGTTGCAGCAGTAACATCAGCAGCTCAGATGAGAAAACACCAGGCTCAGTTGGTGGTCCTGAACGTGTCGGTGCTTCTCTTTTTTTTAGCTGCCGGTCATATTGATTCAGTGTGGACTCGAGAAAATCATTTGATGTGGCACTATTTTTTTGCTCAGAGACAGTTTGTAAACAGCTTTATGCGAGTGGACAAAGCACGAGTTGTTACCCCAACCAAGGCAGGCAGCGTTTTATGAGGTTTTATGAACCTAATCCAGTGTTTACCATCGGGTCTAACCAGAGTCCATTTAACCATCTAAGTCCAACATTTTGTACATCCCTACGGCGGTATTTGTAGTCCTTTGTCTTCCACCTAGAAGGCACAGGATGAATACATAGCTGCGGTGAGAAGGAGTTTGGCACTGAAGATTGCTGTGATAGGAGCTTGTTCCTTATGATGAGTGAATCACTCTTGACTGGCTCGTCTCTTCTCCAGCTTCATTTTCAGTTCCTCATTGAGTGCTGTGGAAAGACAGACAGACGCACATCATGTTAGGTGTCTTTTGTGTACATTAGATCTACGTGTTTCTAGATCCGCATCGTATCGCTCACACTGTGCGAGAGGTGAAGGGGAGAGGATGAGTCGTCTCATCGGGTTGGTGGGCGAGGCCGGCACCGACGAGGTCAGGATCCGGCGGTCGGGGGCGGGAGACCTGGACAGGGGGCTGCTGGGCCAACGATCTGCGCCAGAAGAAAAGCAGCGGTCATTATTGCTGTCTGTCTGCGTCTGTCTGCATGTGGTTTAAGTGACAGAGACGAACCTTGTTTTGGAGGCAGGGCAGGAGCCCTTGGCAGCGGGCTGGTGGGGGCAGTGTGGAGGATCCTTTCTCCGTTCTCATCATTGGCGGAAACGTATGCTGATGACACAAACAGAATTTAACATGGTCAGCCTCGTTGCTTATACTTAACAAGAAAACGCATAGGAAGACAACAAAGGAATCTTGAGAGTATATGTGTGTGCTGCATTGTCGCCTCACTGATATTCTCTTCGTAAGGCTCCTCCAGTAGGAACGGCTGCAGAGTTCCTGCTGTCTTCTCCACCAGAGCATCGATGACCTCGTGAAGTGTAGCACAGGGAATCTGGAAGAGAGGGAACATGTTGTATTACATGCCTAAAGCTGCTGGTTTGTTAAGGCTGCAGTAGGTAACTTTGACCAAATACGATTGTTATGTTAAGTTATTTTTATAAAATGGTCACTATATCCTGACAGTAGTGCATGAGACAGATAATCTGAAAAAAATCACGGTCTTCCGGTGCTCCTAATGGCATTTGCAAGATTTCACAGACCGGTGGAAAACAACCAATCGGAGCCGGGCTGGAGTCTTGCCGTCTCTGAGCAGCTGTCAATCACTCGCGAACTCCGATCAAACTGTCAAACTTGGCAGCGCTGATCAAATATTAATCAATATTCTGTTACTGTAATACCTATTTCTCGCCTCAAATGTTTTCAGAAACATATTTTAGTGTACTGTTCAGCTGTAAAATGAGAAAGTTTAATCAGCGCTCCCTAGTTTGACAGTTTGATTGACAGCTGCTGTAGAGACTGCTCGACTTTGATTGGTTATTTTTGTTCGGGTGCAGTGAAAACTTGAAAATGCCATCAGGAGCACTAGGACGACACAGAGGAACATGATTTTTTTTTTTTCACAGATTATCTGTTTCATGCTCTACTGTCAGGATATAGTTTTATAAAAATAACTTTTTTATCATATTTGCTCAAAGTTACCAACTGCAGCTTTAATGATGTTTATACACAGTGTGAGAGACACTGTTGATTGCTATCATCTCAGGGCATTACTCAAATGTGTCATTTTCATGTTCTATATTTCTTCTTCAAATAATGTTTACAAAATCCTCTGTGTGCTGAGTTGTTGCCATGTCCCAAAAAATCCCTTTAGAAAATACATGAATATATGTGAAGATACTAGCTATATTAACCTCTGACAAGTTGTCACCTAAGAAATGGTATTTTTATCTGACAGCAAACAAGACAAAGAGCCGTTTGGAGATTTGCAGCATCAAATATTTGACTTCTCACTTAACAGATCTGTCATGTGTTTTCTATCTTTTCAAATATTTAACCGCATGACAGGGATGCAATATGTCGGTTTTATATTGGTACCAAATACAATGAAGCAGATCAGGTATCGCCCATGATGTGACTGATCCACATTAAGGCTACATTCCAAATAGCATACTTTTTCTTTTTAATTTTAGTACATACGGCAGCTGCCCTTACAAAGTACGTACTGTTGCATGCAGTATGCATACAATTGGGACAGGCCTACTACTTCGTCACAACATTGTGCCTTTAACTTTGACCCTCTTGCTCATACAGTATATCCACTGCGCAGAGGATTGTGGGTCAGAATAGCCAGAAAAGCATGCTGGCTTGCATACTGCAAAATGCGACCGGATGTAGTAGCACATCCTGGTATTTTTGGCATACTGCATTAGACATATTATGTATTGGAACATACTAAAACTTTTTCTGGCATACTAAATAGTAGTGGTAGTATGGGTATTGGAACACACAGTAAATACTGTTTCTTTAAAGGAACAGTGTGTAACATTTCGGGGGATCTATTATCCGAAATGGAATATAATATTCATAACTATGTTTTCATTAGCTTAGAATGAGCCCTTCATATCTACATAGGGAGCGGGTCCTCTTCACAGAGTCTGCCATGTTACTCCGCCATGTTTCTACAATAGCCCTAGAACGGACAAACCAAACACTGGCTCTAGAGAGAGCTTTTCATGTTTTTACGTTACCTGAAGGCCACCGTAGTTCTCCGACACGCTTGTGAAACTGTGTTAACGTGAGCCACAGAGTTCATAACCGTGGTACCGCCAGCCGCCATCTGACATCTGTTGCTCCTAAAGTAGTGTTATTAAGGTAAGGATGGCCTCTGAGCGAGGCGAACGGTGTTACCACGGTTGTGCATTCGATCGGCGGGTCACGTTAACGCAGTTTTGGAAAGGGAGGAGTGACGGGGGGGGACTCAGTTGGTTGCAGTCTGCAACCACACCACTAGATGCCCCCAAATCCTACACACTGGACCTTTAATAGTGTTGTTATAATATTATGTGTTCTTGCAATCAGTCGCATCAGTTACGACAAGCCGGGGACTCAAGTTTTCAGTGCAGAGGTACATAGATTACATATCTGGGAAAAGAGCATGCTAGTATCGGATCAGTACATGCCCATCAGCAGATACCTGAAATAAAGTATTGGAATCTGTATCTGGAGTGAAATAGTTGGATCGATGCGTCCCTGACCGGAGGTTTCTCCCGTACAAACACAATCATGAGTAAGTCAATTATAATAAGACTTTAGACAGAATAATTCCACTTTAAGAAATGTTGTAAGATGTGAAGTGTATCTGTATTAAACACTCACAGGATTTTCTACATCGATGACATAACCACCTTGGTCCCTCTGAGTCACACGGTAATGTCTGAACACTGACCTGCAGCAGAAGAGAGAGAAACAGAAAATTTTAACATTTTGCAGTGAATATTGTGTCTGACTGTATTTGCAGCTATGGTGCCCAGATGTTCAGCAGGTGTTTTACCCATTGAGGTCCTGCCGAGTAGTGACGGCCAGTGAGCACCCATCTCTGCCCGGACGGAGCAGCATGTTGCCACAGTCTGGGTGTCTCTCTAGAAGGACTTCAGCCTCTGTTCGAGACACCGGTCGAAAACACCTGCATGCCACACACATTAAATAATGATAGTAATACAGTCACGCTTACACACTACTATAGCTACAGTGCATCCTCTCAAGCAGAACTCACGGTGGGATCTCTCCTACTAAAGGCACGGAGAGGGGAGAGGGAGGAGCACGCGTGGGAGTCCGAGTTCTCCGCCTGGACCTTTCTTTGTCCACCACCTCTCTCAGCATCTGCAGCTGACCCGGCAGCAACGTGAGACAGGACGGTACATTCAGCTGAGATCGGAGACAGAGGGGAGGATATGTTTAAGACGACACAAAAGAAATAACGTTGGATGCAGGGATGCAAGAGATGAATATTTACATCTACAACGGCGTAGAGGAAACCTTTCCACAGCTCCCTTGATTCCAAGTTAGGTGCCTGGAAAAGACAACAGCATTGTTACACCTTGCAAAAAAAAAGTGTTCATTTTAATGTATATTATGTGTGTATGTGCATTACTGTGAGTTTGGTCTCTCCATCCTTCATGCGCAGGATGAGTCTGGCTGCCTCCAGGTTTCTGTCCCTGCTGCAGTCGTCCTTCAGGGACACAAACCCACTGAGGTCCAGCTTCTCCACATACTGCAACACACACGTTTCAGTATCAACACACTATGATGCACAAACAACAAAAATGTATATATATATATACAGTCTGAAACTTACATGAGTGTCCTTGGCATTATTGAAGAAATACAAAGAATTCCCACACAGGCAGGTCCACAGTCGCCTGGACGCCTGCCACACACAGAAATAAGCAGACATGTTAAATAAGAGAATACGCTGCTGCTGTTTTCACATGTTTGTAATGGATATTTCCCTTTTTTCATCACCCCCACATTTCCTGTCCCAAGAGATGAATAGGAAGTGAGCCACAGCTGCTGTCAATCTGTGGTCACGGATCCTGCACCTGAGCAGGGCTCACATTACATGTCTATATGGCATTATAATGAGCCTAATGAGACGGTGGGCCTGGGGGAGGGGGAGAGGGTATCCCATCCTGTATTTCTCACCTTATAGTCTATATAAATAAAAAAAAAAAAAATGCAAAAGAGTTATTGAGGAATATTTCCAATTTGACTGTATGCAACTTTGTAGGCTATTGATGGATGCTACTTCAGGGATCAGGATGATAAAAAAGAAGAGTATTTCTGAGTAAGCATTGAATTCTGGGTGATGAAAATGATTGACATGCTGCATGTGATGTGACACACAGATGCCTAGTTATTAAGATACAGCCACACATATTTCAAGTGATGCAATGTTTTGACACTAATCGGGTTTTCCACGATTCATAAGGAGCGGTTCGTTCATAAATTGATGCACGCTTCCTCTGCCAGATTCTTGCAAAACCAGACATAACAGCGCAATAAATCTGTGATCCGCTATCATGTGAAGCTCTCCCCGCCAGCAGCACCGGTGTACAGTCTCGCCTCGCCCAATTCTAACACAAGAAGGAAGTTGACAGCAGCTCTCTGAATGGGAATGGAGGGGATCATCAGCCGGTGTCACACACACACACTGACCACCACACTCTATGCATTGGGAAAACAACATGGCACTGCGCCCCGGCCGAGCCTACCTTCTCTTTCGGTCCTCGCTTCTCCAGGTAAGCTTCGTAGTAGCAGGGCGGGAGCTGCGCCCGGGGTCCCCCCGGCCCGGAGCGCTGCCTGACGGGTGCAGCCGCCATGAGTGTCGCTGGCTGGGCACCGACCGAGGACAAAGGGGCGCTGAGTAATTCAGGGAGAGTGACACGCCTTCCCCGATGAGATAGTGCCGTGGCAATAATCCAACAGCTGGCTGGTGTAGCCTGCTGTGTCTGGGGGGATCATGCAGACGGGTGGTTGTGCAGATTAGAAATTGGATGGTTGGGGGGATAAATGTTCAAATATAGAGATGTTTATTGAGCAAATATCAATAGATGGATTTAAATAAGAATCAGGTACACGCAAAAAGAGATGATCCTGTGCCTTTATGATATTGTCTGCATCCGTTTATCATTAAATTGTATACATTTATCACATTCAATTCAGTTGCAGGGCTGTAAAGACACACTGGGAGCCAAATTAATAATAATATTTATTTGAAGAAGCGAATGCAGCATCCATTCCCCATCACATACTAACAAAAATATACAATACACAGAAGATTACACTTAGTACAGAGGTAATCCATATATCCTAAAGATAATCCAGGATAATCTCACTTTTAGCCTCCCCACACTGTCACAGTTACAAAAAATAAGGGCGTTGCGTAAGACACAGAAGCTGTAAAGAAGACACATGCAAAGCGGTTACATTTTAACACAGAAGAATTCCTTTAAGATTGTGCATAGTAAAATAAAGCTTTAAAGTCTGGTAATACTTCATTCATCAATATTTGCATAGTTGAGACACTTAACGAGCCATCACAGGATGTAGTGTTGCAATAAATGTCAGCTGCGGCATTCGGACAACTATTTCAGATGTGACAGCAGCGGCACACAAAAATTGATCTTAGCCCTTTGTTCCACATCATCCATCAATATTATACAAGCTGTATAATAGCTCAACCTGAACCCCTGACCCTCTCCTCCTCTCTCAAACACTGGGCTTTTGCTTTAGTGTAATGAGGCATGTAAACCCACACCTGAACCACACAGTTGCTGCTCGGCACAGCTGAAGACCCCGGCCCTTTACATAACATGAATAACATAGGAGACATGCAAACATAACATTTAAGAGGCACATACTATGATAACAATGAGGAGATTATTCCAGCAGTGGACCAGGAGATTCCAGAGGCACAATGGGATTGGGATGGGGGCAGATAATAAGAAAGGGGGCAGGGGTACAGGGGCAGGTGGTGAATAAAGACCAGTGGGGGGAGGGAGGGCATAATCCACTGCTGTGTGCCCTTCCCTGCTGAAAAGACCTGTCTGTTCCGCTCCCAGTTTTAACAGAGATGGGAGAGATGAGTGGGACGGGAGGCGGTCTAACAAGGGGATCATGACAAGAGGAGAAAGTTGGGTCTTTTAGTGAGCAACACAAACCCTCACAGTTCATAGTCAGCTTGTAAAAGACTTAATTGAAACTGAAACTGGCTATTGTGCACAGGCCTTCCTCATTATTAGTAACAATAGTTTGGAGATAGTTAAGGAGCATTTCCCGTCAGGCCTGGTGCACAGTTTCAGCCTCAAAACCGAGGCAGGTTCAAAAACACCCAACACACATCAGATTAATTTCCATGCTCCAAATTATAGGTTAGAGTACTAAAGCCAAGCTCACCCCAGCACTGTGGGGGAAAACAAATCACAGACTGAAAATTCACTGACAAACAGTTGGGTAAAAAGCCCACAAAACATTGTAAGCGACACTGCCAGCAGCATCAATACAGCCTGAGAATATAGAGGAACTGAAGGACGCTTATGGCTTTGGTGTAATGCTGCAAAACATTCGGTTGCATTGTTGTGGGCTGCACTCGAATGGAAACAGATGTCTGCTTTACTTGTTTAAAATGTGAAGTAAATAAAAGGGAAAACATGTTTGCATAAAATCATCTCAAACATTTAAGTTAATTGGCAGCATTGCGCGCATGAGGATGTAAAATGTTTCCTTTTAATGACAAACGGCAGTCTCGTCCAATGTGGGGATCAGCTCTAAGAGAAGAGAGTGGAGTGCGGTGAGAAACGTTAGAAAGGACTGTAGGTGAATTAAATCATTGACAACGTAGCAACAATTAGTGTGATAAAGGTTATAAAACAAAGCATATTTATGGGCGCCCTCCAGAATCAACTATAAAACAACGTTTTTTGGTCTCGAATAAACTGCTAATGTTTGTAAAACTGCCGAAGAGTTTCTCTGATCAGCAGTTGTGTGAAAAAAAAAAATAGAAAAATTAATACAGCAGTCAGTCAATGTTACCTGCTGACTGGCTCCAGCTATTTTTGAAGTTATATATAGTTGGAAGAGAAAAAAATCCACACTAAAACATAAGACAAGCCACTCAAGGTGGATTTGGAAAGAGATAATATGACAGTGCCAATAGCTAAGAATGATCTCTAGGACCAGCAGATGGCAGTGGAGGATAGTCTCAAACATGGACAGAAGGAAGCCAGTCCTCCATGTTGGCTCTAGCTAGTCCACGATGACAACAGTACTAAAGCCCAGAGGCACAGGAGTGAAAACTGGGAGTGTAGAAAACAATGTTTGGAGAAATGCATGCATATACAAGCATGTGTGTAGTACCAATATGAACAATACATAGAACAGGAAATGTCTTGTGAATAGAAAATAGGTTCAAAATATAAGAATGAAGTAGTTGCAGTTCTTAGTGTTTGCTGGACATGTCATTACAGATCTTTCTTCATCAGTCCTGGTGATGGAGGTGTAGTGTACAAACTGCACAGGTGCTTACAGAATGAATGTAAATACTCGTTATATGGTAAATGCACCCAAACATTACGCCGTCATTTTTCTGACCGAACATCCCTCCGTCCACTAAGAATCCATTAAATCTTGACCGAATAAAAAAAAAGTTCTTTACTCAAATAACTCCTAGGAACAAATCAGGTCCCTGTCTTGAGATGTTTACCTTTTAATTACAATAAAGAAAAATATATATTTTGGTTATTGAGAGTTGATAAACCATTACCACCCCCCCCCCCTTTCCATCCTCTCCATCCTGCTGGTCCCCTCTTGCCTTGCTGTTTTCACTATGGCAGAGGCACCAACACTTCAACAAAGTTGTTGGGGAAGTATCCGGATTTGCCGCGGATGGTTCCCTCGAACCAGTTCTCATCGATTCGATTGATCAAAGTGATGATGTCGCCATCGTGGAAGCCCAGCTCTCCTTCGTTCTCTGGGTCAAAGTCATACAGGGCTCTAGCGCTTGGCTCAGCTACAGAGAGAGACACAAAACGTAGAGAGATGCAAGGAGGGAGAAAGAACAAATACTGTCAGTTTGTGAAAAGAATATTTGGTAATTTCCCTTCAATAAGATTAGTATATCCTCTGTCACCAGTATGTTTTCCAATAGGACTCTGTAAAAGACCATAAAACGGAAGTCATTAAAACAGGAGATGTTAGTCGTCAGTGTGGTAACACATAATCCTTCTGACACTCAAGATCAAAATCAATGTACTGACATGTTACATAGCTAAACTAATTTATTCCAACCATAATGACCATGTTCAAGTTTTAGGCTCAAGACCTTTTTTTTTTTTATCCCGTTTGACTGAAGAGGTGAATGATATTAGACTCATCCCCTGAATATATCTATAAAGTGAACCATGTAGCATGTTTTGTCTTGAGGTTCAGAAGCTTCATCAGTTAGTGAACAGGAATACATACAGATACATATAGTTCAGCAAATCCATGACCGCAGGTAAAAAATAAGTTTTTTTGTTAAAAATTTCAATTTGGTTGACAACTTTTGATTAAAACACCGCAGTCACTGATCACTTAAAACAAAGCTGGAACTTGGTTTGCTGACATTTATATATATATATGCAGCCTTGGTCAGACAGAGGAATATTCACACTCTAACAAACCACGTCTTGTTCTGGGAACCTGACAGACCGGACATAGTGGACCCGAAAAAAACACCATTCAGTTAGTCAAATACTTTACCGTCCACAGACATGCATACACCTCTCTGGGAGGTACACAGATGTGCCAGAGTGAGTGAAAGCAGTGAAACTTTCTAGTTCTGTGTAAGTTACACGTTATCTTCATCTGTCTCACTCACGCGGTCTGCTCTTGATGGAGGTTCTTTGGAAGGATGCACTTGGATATTGTGCTGGGGCTGCTTCATGTCGCAGAAGGAAAGACACATCAGTCTTAAGAATGAGATGGACTTGCACCACAGACTGTATATAAAGATGGACGACATGACAACTCCCCAAAAGTGAAGCCAAAACATCTCGATCGCCCCCTGTTGGCTGTGCTGCAGTATAGGACATAAATCCCGCCCCCTCCATGTTAGCGGATAGGACATGGGCCAAACTAAAAAGTGAAGTACACGTCAAATAAATTTTCCCCAAATATGGTTTCTGTCTTCTTATCACGCTGATGTATGTTCCAAGTGTTCATATTTCTGATAAGTTTAGTTTTAATTAGTCATTTGATACTATAACAAAGGGTGAGGCGTCATGATTGACGGCTGTGATTGACAGCTGCTCTGAATGAAGTAGGCAGAGCCAGAGGCTCAGGAATTGCACGAGGGAGGAGATGTAACTTTAACTTTCTATAACCATCACAAGTCTGTGTAGTAGAACACGCGTCATTTTGATCATAAATGTAATTATAGAGATATTACGGTTAGTTGTTGTGTCTTTCTAGCCAAACAGCTACCGTGGTGCTAACGTGGCAGCTAGGTGGCTAACGCTAGCAAGCTGCGGCCGTGCTCGGCTCGTGATTGGCTCAGGTGGGGTGTGTGTTCGCAGGACCTCGATACCGCGGCTCCAGGCCTCTGGCTCCAAATGATGTCAAAATGTCAAGATGGCAGCTCTTGTATCCGGGATATTTTGGCTTCACTTTTGTACAGTGGGAGGAAGTGGAGACGCGTCGTCCATCTTTACATACAGTCTATGACTTGCACACATGCCTTCTTGGGAGTAGGCCTTGCACATATACACACACACACACACACACACACACACACACACAGACACTCAAGCACACTCTCACAAAATATACAAAAGTAAGTTTACCATTAGAGTAAGCTGGAGGGGTCGTTGCAGATGGTGAGTATCCTCCGTTGGAGTTTTCTACCTCTCCATAGTCATAGGCTGGTCTGGGTTTGGGTGTGAATTCACGCCTTGGAATAGACTGAGCTTCAGTGACCCTGCACACAATCAGAGTGTCGATCTATGAGCTCCAAAGTAGCTTATGCACCAATACAGATACAGGCAGGTTAAAAAATCCAATTACTACAACTACAAGTAAACTGTCAAAGGAAAAACAAATCTACTTTATTTAATTTATTCCAAAGTAAAATTCATATTTTTTTTCTGTAAGGGGGGGACAGATTATATAAAATTATCTGGGCCTACAAAACCAAAGAGAATTATTTAAATCTATCGAAGTAAAAAAATAAGTGATTTGTGCTCAGCATCTGCTGCCACTTGACATTCATTACTTTTTTATTATTATTATTCAAGGAAATATGGTACTGCTGAATCATCCTTTGTCACGAGCCAGAGGACATAGCCTCAACATGCATGCCATCTTCCACTAATAGTCATGGCACCGACCTTTCTCTCAGTGTTTCAGAAAGCCTCTCCAGGACCTCCGTGGCCTGCTTGTGGTATTCCAGCAGAGAGTCCACAAAAGAAGCCAGCTGACTCACCTGCTCCACCTACATGCACACAAAAACTATTTCAGGACGAGACCAAACACGGAAACAGCAGCGGTCCTTCAGAGCATTCTTTACTGGTTAACCGTTTGCATTCCCGGCACCCATCATTCCATTTTTATGTATCATTATATCAGAGTTGTTTAGCACAATAACTTCCCTCATAATGGCAGGTATGAAAATGGTAAATAACAAGCCAAACGGGTTCGACAAGCTCACACTACTGCAAGTCACTGTGGAAAAGAACAAGGCATGTCACCTGACATACTGTCCTTAAAGAAGTAACATGTGGCTTGCAAGCTGAGAAACTGTGAGCAGCAAGCAACATGCATTTCCAATGCAAATATAAACAGAGATACTAGCTACAATAAATATTATCAGGTATTCTAGAGGCACATTAACAAGAATTATACATGTTTTAGTTTGTTTGGCTGCCATGTTTCATACAGTTCCAATAGTGATTATCTAGGGTAAATTGTATTTCTTAATTTACCCCTCTATTTTGAGTTCGTCTAACTAGTTCTTAAAGTGGCAGTAGGCAGTATATTTTTGGCATCATTGGGCAAAAATTCCATAATAACCTTTCAGAATATTGTAATTCAAGTATTCTGAGAGTAAACTAGACATCTACACATCCTCATGGCTCTGTTTTCAGGCTTTACAAAATCTAACCTGTGACGGCAGACTTTGACCAATCACAGGTCATTTCATTGAGAGAGCGTTCCTATTTCCTGTGCTCCGGTCATGTGACCGGTACTTGGCATTCCTTCAAGAGATTTCCAACACGGCTGCTGGGTCAAAAACTCCTCATTTAACAGCTAAACCGTGCACTACAAGATGATTCTGAAAACATTTCAGGCGAGAAATAGGCATTAACGTAACAACATATTTGATCAGCGCTGCCTAGTTTAACCGTTTGGTTGGAGTTCGCGAGTGATTCGCGAGATTCCTCCGGTCTGTAAAATCTTACAATGCCGTTAGGAGCACCGGAGGAGTCAATTCAACTCCAGCAGGATTAGTCTACACGTTAATCACATCTGTTTCCAGCAGGTTGTCCATGGAGCCTTCAGCCATAAATGCTTTTAATCATATCACAATAATTGTATGAGATTGCATTACATGTATTTCTCCTGTCACTATACTGAAAACTAATGATCAACCAGTAGTTAAAATAAGAGTTACAGCGTTTTATAAACAAGTCCAGTAGGTTGCAATGTGTCATTTGCAAAGCAAAGTGTGCAGGATTAGTCTACACGTTACTCACATCTGTTTCCAGCAGGTTGTGCATGGAGCCTTCAGCCATCTCTTTGGACTCGTGGAACTTCTCCAGGGCCTGCCTGATCTCCTCATCTGGGATTTTACCTTGACGTTTCTTTTTGTAATCATAGTCGAGACGGCGGCCCTCCAGCTTCTTCAGGTGGTGCTGAGGGGGTGAAAGAAGAGGATGACGTTTCACAGATGATATTAAATGAAGTATTCTCACTTGTTTATAGTTTTGAGAAAATTAAACATTTGCATGTACTTTCACCGTTATGCACCAGGACAACAAATAGCCTTTTCACACTATTGCAGCTGACACACAGACTGCAGAGCTCATTAGTCAATGCCTGGCCTGTACGTGCAGAAGCATACTGCCTCTTTGATTCTACCTGAATGTCTTTTATATCCTTCTCAGCGACTGCCTGCAGTGGGTCAATGAAGTTCTGCTTCACATCGATATCCAGAGAGTCCTTCACCTCAGCCATCCTCGTCATTGATTCCCCAATGTCTACTAGAGCCCCACCTGCAGTACACACACATGCAAAACACCAGCATTAGGGAGTGTGGGACATTGTGAGGCATGTTAATAATAATCATTGGCTCTAAGCTAAGTAGATTCATGGGCACCCTCTGAACAAACATACACCATAATGTACATCTCTACCTCTATCTCATCCTCTAACTGCCTCCACCGTTCTTACCAAAGTTGTTGTCATCGCCCATATCCCGTCCATACTTAGTCATGCACTCCCCCAGGAGGCCCTCAGGCTGGGGGTAGCCCGGACTCTTGACCTGCCCGCGCATTTTGGACACTGTGTTGAGCATGGAAAGCTTAGCCCTCGTTGCCGGGTTGGGCTGGAGGTACTCTGATGTTTTATTGATGACTTCCACCACTGCTTTGCTGGTAATATCTGCTCTCTGGCGGTACAGGTTACAGAGAGACAATAATTAATATGCGTGTGCATAATATGCTGAATTCCATGCCGACACGAGAGTGTTTATGCGAGTGAGGAAAACATGGGTGACATCATTTAGCTTTCAGTAAAATATAATATAATATAGACATTTTCTTAAAATGTATGCATGTTACCCTCTCGAGTTCCTTGAAGTCTTCATCCAGTTTGGTTCCCTCCGCACCTCCAACCTTCTCACTCACCAGCTGTGAACACGGAGCAATCAGAGTAATGAAGCTGACCGATGGATGAATACTTTTAGGATTCCACATTTTGTGCTCCGTGACTAACTTGACAATCTACACACGGTCATATAAGACAATAAAAGATTGGTTAAACCCTTTCACTTATGCATTTCCAAGTAGGGCTGCACAATTAATTGGAATTTTATCGAAGCACATTATTATTAAAGGTGAAATGTGTGTCAAAATACCATTTTAAATGAAATACTGTGGTGCTGCAGAGATGTCCTGGCCTACACATCTCTATTGTAATCATCACTCAAAACAATTGCAATTAGATATTTCAAAATCATTCAGCCCTATTTCCAATGGGAGGCCAACTACAGAACATCATTTCTGGAGCTAATAGGGTGATTACAGGTTTGCTCAAGGACAATTCAACAGGGTGAGAAGCTGTTGTCAAAGGTGCCAGACCTCCAAAACCACACTGTTGTCTGTTTCCAAACTTGGATATTTAACAATTTCCACCATTTTCTTTTTTTTCCAGGCCTGGTTAACACAATTCTCAAACTCCAAGACATACCCATGTTTTCCGTTAGTGGAACAACCTCAAGTCTGTGTGAGGGAATGAATGCTGAAAACTGGACTTCCTTCTCTACTGAGAGCCTCTGTTCCACAAGGACTTCTACTAAGGGTTTTCCTTTTTTTCCATCAGGTCAGCACACACACTGCAGTTTCCTACACTACCACCACATCGATGGATACTTTTACTAAACACACATGCCAACCTCATCTTGCTCTCAATTCATATCCTGACTCACACATGGCCCATACGTTCTCCATTTCTCATCCAGAGCAACACACTCGGAAATCCAGTGCAGTTGGCTGGCAGGCCAAACAGAGACTCATTGTGTGCGTTTTCTTATTTAGTTCAACACGGCGCAGCTGTTGGCACCACACTGCGCATAAAACTCCATGACCAGATGGATCAATCAATCTCTCTAGTTTATATGATACACAGGCTTGGTAAAGTTATGTAGGTAAGAAACAGTCAGTGAACTCTGAAAATACCCTAAGCAATTGATTCATGGGATATAATCCAGCCCTGCATGTTCCCTAATTATAAAGTCTAATAAACAGCCTTTTAATTGCAATTAATGAATCTCTTGGTGCCAGATGTGATGACGTGGCATGTAGATGTGTGAAATCCACACTTTCAGTGCCCCATCTGGCTTCATAATTGCCAGCACACGTTTTTTGCCCTCCATGACTAATAAACCTGTCCATCCTGGTCTGACTAGACTTGAGTATGTAATCTATCTTGAAAAAGTTTTAGTTGTAGTTATAGGACATTTAGATTTAAATGATTTATACTTTTTGTTACATCAAATTGTTAAAAGCTAAATCTAAGTAAGTAAGGGGTTTAAAAAGACAGAGTCATAAGCACATTTTATAGAGAGTAGGCTTGCCGCGGTAGTCGGTGTTACACGGTGGTCGCCGGGCATACACCGATTACATTACTTGCCTGCCGCCCCCATCGTCGTTTTACTTCTCTTTTTTTTTACAGAAATAAAATCCATTTAGCTCATTTTGGCGTATCAGCGGCGTGTTATCAATACATAGTCGGACGACCACAATCTGAAAGTGAAAGTGTCTGCTCCGTCTCAGCACAGAGTCAGATTTCACACACAGGAGACGAGAGAGAGTTGACAGACAAGACGATGGCTGAGGATTTGGTGTCAAAGCGAAAAGCAAAAGCGCCTATTTGTCAAAATTTTGGATTTAAACCCAATGCTATAAGGGAACCATAACGTTAATGAGGCAATCTCCGTGCGGAGGGAGAGCGGTCACAGCCGGTGTGCACGGCGCAGCGGCTCCAGGTGGAAACCTGCAGCCCCGCAGCAAAAGCTGGACCGAAGAGGCCAGACACACAGCCATCCGACGGTAAAGATCAAAGTAAACGTTCTACATATATTGAGCGCCTTCTCTACTTGTAAAATTTTCGGTGTAATCGGTAACACCTGTGATGTCAACCGGTGGGAAAATCTCCTCACCGTGACATCCCTAATAGAGAGCATGTGGGTTTAATCTTGTTGGACAAAACAAGATACATAACATGATGTGGAATTAAATGAAACAGCAGGTGCAAAATATAACACCATGTGCATTGCACACAATGTCATACTAATTATTTAAAAAACAAAGCATTCCAATAGTGATCTCGAGTGATCTCGAGGTCGAATACCATGGCATTCGGGTCAGCCATATTAAAATTGTTAAAAGCTAAATCTAAATAAATAAAATAAATAAGGGGTTTTATAAAAATACAGTGTCATGAGCACATTTGATAAAGAGCATGTGGGTTTAGCCTTGTTGGACAAAACAAAATGCATAACATGATCTGGAATAAAAATGAAACAGCAGGTGCAGAATATAACACCATGTGCACTGCTGCACAATGTCAGCTATATATGTTTGTTTAGCAACTTAGCTGACAGTTCTGTTAAATCATTGATTGAATCAAGCATACTTTTATGGCGGTATGATGTGGAGCTTAGGCAATTAACTTACATAATTTATTAGCCTCCTCCACCCTGTTTTATTTCTTTTCATAGCCTGAATGGCAAGATGCAATCCTTGTTGACAAGGCCTGTGCTAATAGAGGGCAGGGTGTTCAGCATAGGTATGTTTAGAGCGAAACTGTATGTCCCAATAGTTTAGGATTTTGGGAGTTGGCCAGCACTGTACTGTGCTGTTATCAATCCACCAGCACTGCTTACATTTTGCAAAAGCTTATACGGAATATAAGATTTGTGTGCAATCACCGGTGGTTTGTTATTATTGCTGTATTGTCACAGTACTGATTCAATCTGTGTCTACTGGATTGGCTACTTAAGTGCTGGAAGCTGGTTTGGGCAGAGTATTCACATAACTAGGATTCCAATACACACCCACTGAGAAAGGAAGTGTCACTTGCATGTCACATAATGTTAGGCCAAAGCAAGGACCTGTTGCAAGGCGGTTGTCATCGAAACACAGACCACCGGTTTTGCAGGCTATGTCTTGTTGAGCTTCATGTTTGTGGTGGCAGGTTTAACTTTTAACTGTTCGAGAGCCAACAGATTCGCTTCTTTCGGAGAGGCATGAGTGCCATTTGAAATTTGGAAGCACGAGACAAACCTGACTCAATAAATCCAAGTTATTTAGACTATTTAGACTACTGTGAATGTCTGCACACAATCTGGCAGTCAGACATTTGACAGACATGGCATCAAGTCACTTCCATTTGAATAAATATTTGACTTGCTTCTCTTTAAGCTTCCAGGTCCATCTGGCGTCAATCTTGTGCTTTTAATTCTACATTCATGCTACATCTGTCACACAGCGTAAACAGAAAATTGGAGTTATATTCCAAAATGAGATGATGTTCAGGAATGGAAACAGTAGCGTCATTCGCCAAAATTTAAAACTAGAGCATGAAATTAATAGTCTATATAGTAAATAATCTCAGTGCCTGTATGACATATGGATACTTTATATGTTAGAGATAAAAAATTGACTTCAGATCATCGCTTGTCTATAATAAATTACAATATAGGACGTGTAGAAATAAACGAATTTACATAAAAAAAAAAAAGGAGACACTTACAGCTGAGAGATGACAGCAAACGTGTTGTGTGATTTGAACTGTAGCATCACCACAACACTTTGGCCAATTTGTCTTGAGACAAGTGTTTTGAAAACATTGTGTAATCCAACACGTTAGAGATAGCAAACTAACAAGAACATCACTTTAGGAGGGTATTGACACTTGAGTGATACATCTACCTGCTGTTTAACATAACAGCAAAACACCACGAAACCAAGCACCAACCATCACATATACATATACTTCAACAGTATTTCCTTCATCAGAAACTCATCCTCCTCTGATTTATGTGTCAGTCATAAACTTCGCCAAATTAGCGTTGCTCTTGTACTTCAATTCAGGGATACAATCTACGTAGTTAACTAGTTAGTTAACTAGTAGATAGAGCATACAAACTAATATAGAAGCCAGCGGCAAATAACCAAGTTGAATGCTAGCATCAGTGAGGATAAAGTAAACAAACGTCAACTTGCTATCTCTCTAGATTAGCGTTAAGTAAAATCAGCGTAACGTGAAGGGTTAACGTTGATGTTACCTGTGAGCAACAACACATTTGACAGTTGTTTGACAGTTTAATAACACTATAGCTAGTCTTACACTTTTTTATACATTAGCTAACTTTAGCGTTTAATCAAGAAAACATGTTTTATAGTTAACTAACGTTACCAGTTTTCCACTTTGGTTAGCCAGCTAATGTTAACCTCGCATTAAAAGTAACGATAGTTGGCTAGCTTTAACTAAATTAGCGTAACGTTAAGGTTGACGTTACCTGTGAGCCACAACACTTTTGACAGTTGTTGAAGAGTTTAATAACAATATAACAAGAAAACATGTTTATAACGTTAGTTAAAGTTCCACTTTTGGTTAGCCAGCTAACGTTAGCTCGAAGCTAGCGTCACCTCGCACTGAAAGTAACGATAGTTAGCTAGCATTAGCTAAGCTATCGGCTAATGTTTTTTTTTTTCTCTTTAAAAACTCGTGCTTTTTACCTGACTAGCTTTGTAAAATTGCTTCTTAAATCCCGCGACGGACATCTTGCACCGTCAGTGTTGCAAACCTGGACCTCGACGGGGGAAAAATGTGTTTTAAAATAGTTGCTGTGTGAGTTTGTAGTTTTACAGACACAGACAGCAGCCGAGCAACACGTCTTCAAACTTTGCACCGTAGATGTGAAACTTGCTAGGCAACCACAGTTTCCTGGCCCCGTCTCCGGGTGGGAGGCTCCTCCCTGCTGCATTAAGTGGGTAAAAACACAGCGCGCACACACACCAATCATGCATCCAAACATCCTTATTACTCTGCTAAATGACACAATGATATAATTCCTCACTTTGACTTTAGCAGAGACAGACATCCATGAGTTAACCCCCATAAAACAGTGGTGTAAAGTAACTAAGTACTGTACTGAAGTATAATTCTAAGGTATGTATACTTGTATACTTGAGTATTTCCATTTTATGCCACTTTATACTTCTACTCCACTACATCTCCACAGTTGTTTACCCTGCACTATATTCATTTTTAACAGTTCTTCTGCACATTGCATATTTTGTTTTGTACTCTGTATTACTTACATGTGTCTTGTTACTACTTGTGTCGTTTTACTAATATGTGTACTACTCACCTGTGACGTTTTTACTAACATGTGTACTACTTACCTGTGACGTTTTTTATTAATATGTTTGCACTATGGAACTGTGATGCTGGAAACTTGAATTTCCCTCGGGATCAATAAAGTTACTATCTATCTATCTATCTATCTATCTATCTATCTATCTCAGAGGTAAATATTGTACTTTTTAATCCTCTACATTTATTTGATAACTGACATCACTATACAGATTCAGATTAATAACACAAAATAAAATCAACAAATAAATTGTGATGTAGAAAATACATAGTATTTTCAATGTCTCTATGCTTTGTCTGTCAGCTCGTTGTTTTCTGTCATTGTTGATATTTGTCTGTTTACATACATGTGTCCATGTCCACTCTTGACTGTTTATTTGTTTATGTCGTCAAGGTGGCTACTTTTTTCTTTTTTTTTAAGTAATATGGTTTGACTAAGATTATGATTATTATTGGTATTATCACTTTTCTTTTCCTTCATTGGCTATTAATTTGAAAAAGAATGAAAAAAAGTAAATTTAGTCCTCCTAAGAGGGGGTTGGTGGCGGGCCAAAATAAATAGATAATGATGTATTATTATGGATAAAGACTTTATTGATCCCTTATAAATATATATTATTCTGCATAATGAGTACTTTTACTTTTAGTATTTTACAAATATTCTGATACTAATATTTTTCTACTTTTACTTGAATAACTTTTGAATGCAGGACTTTTACTTGTCGCAGAGTATTTCTACACTGTGGTATTAAATAAAAGTTCTGAGTACTTCTTCCACCACTGACCATTACTTTACTGTGTATTGCTGCTGTGTACTTTTGGTTTATGGTAAACCAATAGAAAAATATCATTGAGTCTCTATAGGAAGTTTGTTAGTTATTCATGTAGGGCTGCAGCTTATGATTATTTTCATTATCGATTAGTTTGACTATTATTTTCTCGATTAATCATCTGGTTCATAAAATGTCAGAATCACAATTTCCTAGAGCCAAATCTTTATCATTTTTTAAGATCCTCAGTCTGAGAAAACTCCATCAACCAAGATCCAGAAAAAGCTCCAGAAAAAGCTTTTCAGTAGACTTTAGGTTTTTTTTGCCAAACTACTGTTTCCAAGGTAAACTTGAACTTTCACGTTCAAGACAACGATATTTAATGTATGATATATAAGAAGATAAAGGTAGAACTTCCTCATATTGGAGAAGCTGCAACCAGAGGATGGTTAG
This sequence comes from Sebastolobus alascanus, assembly GCA_916701645.2. Classification (NCBI taxonomy): domain Eukaryota; kingdom Metazoa; phylum Chordata; class Actinopteri; order Perciformes; family Sebastidae; genus Sebastolobus; species Sebastolobus alascanus. The sequence continues at coordinate 763,593 of CAKAOJ020000195.1, forward strand.
ATTTTCTGATTGATAAATTACTTATATGATTAATCATTTATCAGAATTGTGCAGAAGATGTTTTCGTCAATTGATTAATATACTTCTCATTGCACTCCTAAGGTAATGGCATGGAAGGAATACAGCATGCACACAACAGAAATGCTAGTCTAAGATTTAAAAACATTAGAGTGGTCATGGCCTTTTACATGTGCACGATTATTACATCAGATCAGTGATTTTAGAGACTGATTAGACGTCTGATCAGTTAACAAAGACCCATCATACATGCATATCAACAAATTAAAGTTCAAATAAGACTCAATGAAACATTTCAAAAGAAAAAAGAAACCATTTATTACATTCTTAAAACCACATATAATGTATCCCATTGGACAACAATATATATCGAGCTGTGTAACTCAGTTACTCTTGGACTAGTAATATACCTCTTGTACATTTTGTCATACAGGGAAAGAGAAGGGAGACAAACTATTTTTTCTTTGTTTGTACCTAATCTTTCTTCAATTAAAAAAAATAGATCACTGACTTTACCAGACAAAAGTGGAGACACATAAAGAAAAAGGTGGATAAAAGACTGACAAATAAATGAAAAATCACAGCAAAAAGAAACAATAAACCCTAATAATGAATTCATCTTTAACGCTAACTGATTTGTATTGTTTTTTTAATAATTCCTATGTCTTGTAAATTTGATGTCACAATATTAGGACAGAATGGGAAGGGCTTTGACACTTTGTGAGTAACATTCACGAAAAATAGAACTTACGTCCACAGTGATTATGGTTACGGGTCTCATCTTAGGTGCAAAGGTGTGAGGAGCACGAGGCTAAAAGACGACACTAGTAATAAAGGGACAAGAGACCACAGCTAGCTCCCTGAGCGGTAGGCGGCAGGTCCTCGGACTCTGCTCGAGAACTTCACAGCACCCCGAGTAAGACATCATCATCATCATCATCGTCGTCTCAATGCTATAACAACCTTCAGAGAGCGTGTTATTTATGTACATGAAAAATGTAAACAGTTATGGGTGACCTTGTGTGACAGATATGGAATAAAAAAAAACAGATTGACTGAAAACTATTAAGTCTTACTGGCATTGAGGCCCAACTCAGGGGGGCAGCTGGTAGCTCTGTCTGGCCTTAGACTAGTGTCCAGTGAGAAAGAGGAAAGTATAAGTGCTTGGTGTTTGGACAAGTGTTGGGTTAGGGATTACAGGAGAGAGAGGAACAGCAAATGTACAAAATAATACAGTTGCTCCAACCAGCAAGGAGGGTTTATGATACATAGTATGGATCGTCGTCGTTCCGGCTTTTAACCAACTGAAACAGTATGAGTGAAAGACAGTTATACAACGCCGACTGGACTGACTGCTGGTTAGAAACAGGTGGGGAGACCCTGTGTATCCCAATGTATTATACAGTTCATGAAGTCATCTTTTGCCTTGCGTTCTCTGTTCCTTAGTGTCCTCGTTTGTCCTCTTGTCTCTTTAGGCAGACTGAAAGCTCTCAGTTTAAATGCAAAGACAAAGGTTTTTTCCTCTTTTGTTTGGGTACACTGCCCCCCCCCCCCCCCTGCTGTGTCACATCCGCAACAAGTGTCCACCCCGTCGCTTGCGTGATGACCGCGCCTAACCCAGCTGGGGTTTTGTCGTCAGGGCAAGAGGGGATTGTTGCCATGGAAACCTGAGAGTACTGTCAGGAGACGAAGTAGTCCAGAAAACGATTTCAGTCCAAACATCCATCTTTTCTCTACATCTCACTCTTTATCTCCCTTTCTCTCGCACATTCTAACTCTCTCCATATACTTATATAGTCATCTATTTACATTCTTATTTAAAATATTTTGTTTATAAATGTGTATATAAATTAAAGATAATTTCATCTTGTCCTGTCTCTAAGTGGCATTTACAAGGAAAGGGGTGCGTGGGACTGAGGTTTCTCATTGCATTACAAGAGCCTACAAAAAAGGCAGCACCGAACATCATCTAAATGTGTGTGAAACCGGTTCTCAGCTGATTAAAGAGGTCGTGAGTCATATATCATATCTGTGTGTTTCTTTTCATATCAGAGAAAATGACTCATGATGTTGGTCCCTAAATGATGGTCAGTACAAGGATATCGTCTGTATGAATACGCGGGCGTACCATACTGAGATGTATCAATATAGAGAGAAATATGATTATAGTGAGAACTGTGGATCAACACGATTTCCTTCTAATACTTTTGTGTAAAACTCTTTCTCAGAGTGGCAGGGTTGTACATTCACTGTTGTTGGGTTCTGGCTTGTGCACTGGTGCTTTTTCGTTGAGGTACATTCATAACTGGTTGGGTGATCCACAGTGGATCTGATGTTAAACTTAGAGCTTGGAGCTGTCTCATGCCTAGTGGGCTGTTATTATTATTACAACGCCCATCCGCTTGTTGTTTAATGCTACAATATGCAGAGGACCATGAGCATGTGTGGTCTGTAGTGTTAGGTGCTTTGCCTGCTGGGAAAGTGGAGGACTACTTTGGGATCACGGGAGACGGAATATTTAAAGTCCTGGATTGTCTCGTAACTGCTGGTTGTTGAGCTTCAACATCTCTATCCTTCTCTGTCTCTCCTTTTTTTTTTGCTTCCCTACTTCTTAATACACCCTCTCCATCTCTCTTGTCTGTCTGTCTGTCTGTCTGTCTGTCTTTCTAGCTGTCGGTGGAGTCCGGCAGAGACATCTCGCTGCCAAACACTTCCCGGTACAGTGGTGGGAAGTTGAAGGCGGTCTCTGGGTGGACCAAACGGAAAAACTCAAGTTTATCAACGTGGAGGTTACAGATGGACTTCATTGTGGGCAGCTTGGACACCATCTGTGGGGGACAGAAGACACACAAAGGTAAGCTCATGTATGTGTGTCTTTATGCGAGTCCATTTGTACGCGTTTAAGAAGAGTCGCGTCTTCACCTTGTCCAGTTTCTCGTCTGAAGCGCCGCTCTTGTGTAGACTGTGCTGCAGAGCCATGTAGACTTTCTCCTGGAGTTTCTGAACCTTTTGGCCTTCTGTTAGCCAGGGTCGATCTACACGGAAGAAAATATATGAACCCATTAACATGCAGTTTTGTTTCTCCTAAAGTAGCTTCGATCCGCATTGTCCGACAGTATACATTCTGTGTCAGCTCCTCATTGACACGATATGATTTGTACACTGAGTGAAATATTCAAATTCAAATCCTGTTTCTTTTATGGCTGCACCATTCAATCAAATGGAAATATATTAGAAGTCTTTCCCATCATTTTTACACATTTCCCCCAAAACTCAGCCTGACATATTACGTATATTTGGAAACTTAAAATTAAGTTCTGTGAGTTCAAACAATGTTTGGCTTCGCAGGATGAAAGGATTGGTGGGCTGCTGCTTTTAAAGATGTTAAGCATTGTTTAAGGGTTGACGTCATGCACTAAGTCCCTTCTTTGCTTTGTAAAGTCAGAAGTTCATACGTATTCACAGGGGGAAAAAATGACCAGTTTTATAATGAAAAACCTTCACAAGTTAGCGAAATAATCTGCAATAACAAATTGAAAATGTGTGACACTTCTACAACAAAACATATTGTGTCTGGACGTCCAACAGTCTCTCGTGAATATCAGTGTGGCCATCTTTATTAAAGACAGAACAGCACTGAATAGACTATGTGCACTTCTTCTTGAACATGTTATGCATGTATGTGTCAGTGAGAAAGACATTAAGGAAAAAAATGCTCACCAGGAGACAAAAGAACGGAGGCGCTAAACAGAGCCATCTCTTCGTCAGACAGCTGTAGACGGCAGAGTCCTTTTCCCAGGTCAAACACTGCACTGACCAGGTCATCACAACCTGCATAAACACGGGAAATCAATACATTTAATGTCAACAGGAATGGCATGAAGACTGTAACAGTCCTGCTTAATTGAACTAACTGACACAGGAGACACCTGAGATGAGTGAGGAATATGTTTCTTATAGGCCAAGAGGGGAAACTCTGGCTCTTCTTAGTGTGAAAATTACAGCTCACAGAGAAATATTGCTGTATTGACTGACGTAATATATCTTTTAAAATGACACAACTTGGGTAATTTTCTCTTAAATGAGTTTATCACACGGTTTACTGCTGTGTTTAACGGTGTTTGTTTTTTCGCGCAAGTATCTTCTTTGCAGTATTCTCCGAAACGCCATAGGAAGTACAAACAAAAGATTCTGTGAAGAAGCAAGAAGTCAACGAGCGTGAGAGGCAAAACGCCATAAATCAAACTCCTCGATGCCGAGGAGAACTTGTAATTAACTATAAACTCATATCTCATGTTCATGGACGCCTTTATACAATCCCTGTAAAGAAAGGAAGTTTTAAATGAATTATAATGAAACAAAGATTGAAAGGTTTAATATCCTGTAAAGCAAATAGAGATCTCTTGCTTTTAAAGCATTTAAAAAACGAATTGGTCATCTTTCTATTTCATTATTTTACTTCTTAATTTAAGTTTGCATTTATCTTATTGTGGCAGCCATGTCTGAAAAGCCAACGTGCAAAACGGGCGCCTAGTTACAAAAATTCAGAGTTGCACGACCTGCAGCAACTTGCGGATTCTTCGCTCGTGCACCCTCACGCCGGGGACACTACGGCGAGCCTAAACCTCGCTTTAGGCTGCATTCAACTGTTCTGGTGCCGCTTAAGAGGCAAGACAGTGCTTCAGAAATTGGAAACCAACATCCAGCTGGAGGCTTTCAATTCTATCTCTTCAAAACCAGTTCTGGCTTTAAGAAACGGCTGTTGACACGATTGAAGCTGACTCTTATAGAGTAATTTTAAAGAACAGTTGCCACAGTTGGGTCATTTAAAATAATGAATTACTTAAGTCAATGCAGATGTTTCTCTGTAGGAGCATTTTCTTAGGCATTAATGGTGATTACCGCACAGAGCGTGTGAAAAAAGACTCTCTCTACCTTACATAAAGAGTGAGAAACGTTAAGAGGCTTTCCTGTGCCACCCTGTCAGAGCTTACACAACCACATCTGATCCTCACCTAGTGCTTTGAAGAACTGAGCCGGGGCGAACTTCCCATTGAAGAAAATGGTGCTGTTGTTGACGTTGTAAGCTCGGCACATGCGTATGAGCAGGACCTCCAGACAGCCTGGATGGGCAGCCACAGATAGAGGCAAAGACATGGACAAAGGTAGAGGGTTGGAGACAAAAAAAACAGGAAGGAGCTAAAGTTAGAAAGTTTCAGACTTTGTTTACTTTGCAAGAATGAACACTATGAATCAAGTATTTGAGATGCGAGCATTTTTAAGACACTGACCTGCTTTCAGCAATATAATCTGATCGTTCTGGCACAGGTCCATGAAGCCAGCAATGCGTTTGGCAAACTCCACCACGTACTGAATGGCGTTGGTGATGTGGTGCGCACACTGCTGCCACATCCACTCAGCTGACTGGAAAAAGTGACACAACAAAGTGTTACAAGTCCATTGACATAGCATTCAGCATAAATACCTTCTTAGAAGTCGTTCAACATGAGATCAAATTCAGTACTTGCACTGACCGATAATACAGATAATAATCTATTTTTTGTGATAATAAAACAATATATCAGCAAAGTAATCTAATTAAAGGAACAGTGTATAACATTTCGGGGGATCTATTAGCAGAAATGGAATATCATATTCATAACTATGTTTTAGTGAATGATTAGTGTATAATCACATGAATCTAAGAATCATTGGGTTTTCGTTAGCTTAGAATGAGCCCTTCATATCTACATAGGGAGCGGGTCCTCTTCAAGGAGTCCACCATGTTGCTACAGTAGCCCAGAACGGATAAACCAAACACTGGCTCTAGAGAGAGGCTTTCAAGTTTTTAATGTTACCTGAAGGCCACCGTAGTTCTCAGACACGGTTGTGAAACTGCGGTAACGTGAGGCGCAGAGTGCACAACCGTGGTACCGCCAGCTGCCGTCTGACTTCCGTTGCTCTTAAAAGTAAAAGTACTAAAGTAGTGTTATGTTATGGATGGCCTCTGAGCGAGGCGAACGGCGTTACCACGGTTTTGCACTCGCCGGCTCACGTTACCGCAGTCTTGGAAAGGGAGGAGTGAGGGGTACTCAGTTGGTTGCAATCTGCAACCACACCACTAGATGTCACCAAATCCTACACACTGTACCTTTAAGTTAGTTTAAAAATATACATTTATATCTGATATTGTATTGCAACACTGATAAAATTACCCAAAGCAGACAGCCTAGTTTAGGCCGATACTGAGCTGTTATTCTGATCTAGTATTAATACATTTGAAAATATATATGTGACGACAGCAGACTTGACAGACCCAACATGGGATTTAAAGTGTGCACCATGTACCTTATTTTGAAAAGCACGCGTTTCCTCAGGTGTGTATTGTACCCAGGTGAATCTCTTCATGTCTTCAGCGCTGTACTGACATGTCTCCAAGTGTGACTTAACAATACTCTGGGTGATGTGCTCTGTGAAAGAGAAAAAAAAACAGATAAGCATCAGTGTTTTCTCTCTCAGGCTGTTTGTGGTGTAACAGCGGTGTTATTTACATATCCACAGATCATGGCAGTGTGGCCTTGAATAACTAGATGCTTTTGTTTGCACCACTCTGCTGTTACGTTAGTGCCACTGGTGCCCCAAAACAAGATTAAGTGCTAATGGCTCATCTATTCATTTTATCTCCGCAGCTGTTAGGATCTTTTCCACTTCCTGCGCTTATAAAACCACCAATATTTACTCACTGCTTCCTTTAAAAGTCCCCAGAGCTCTATTCAAAGCAGTTTGGTGTAGCCAGCACCCATAAAGATGTTAAATAAAATACACATGTATTCTTCCTCAAGGCCTCCAGAAACACTTCTCTAAAAAAAATGTGTCCATACCTCTATAAATACCACAACACCGTCATCCCTTTATCTGTCCCTGTTTTTGAGTTTATACTGCTGCCTGTTTCATATTGCTTGTTTTGCCCATTTAATCTTGTCCTTGTCCTGTTTTGCTATCTGCCAAGTATCATTCTGGTTCTTCTTTTTTTGCAAACCTGTTTATGAGATATGTCCTTGTGCTTTATCTTTGTTTTTTATTGAATTAATTTTGTTTTTGTTTTCGCTTATTGCATTTAGTTTTATTTCATTCATAATACACTGTACATTCTGAAATAAAAGCAGATAACAGCCAGGGGAAAACAAAAACTAAATGACCACAACAGTTACCGTACTACATTTCTATAGCATTATATCCAACAGTACAACATCCTCATGCCATACTCTCTCTTTTTTTTTTTTTTTTTAACCAGAAATACAGTTATAAGATGGAGATATTTCACTATTTTCTGACATTTTTAGACGAACCGATTAATCAAGAAAATAATTGTCAGATTAATCGATAATGAAAATAATAGTTAGAAAGGAATAATGCCTGAACTTGTTTTCAGTGACTGATTTAATGTAAATGGAAGAAGTGTTGAGTTTGCAATAAGAGCATCCAGCAGGAACTTTGCATGAAAAACGGGAGAAATAGGACAAAATATAAAGAGGGGACCTCACAAATAAATGCCTGTCTCTTATAATATCCTGTCTCAAGTAACGGCCTGATTCTCTCTGCGTTTAAGTACATAAAAGCCCCGACCACTATTTGAGAGTTTAAGGTATTCTCGTACACTCTGTGTTAGGTAATGAGTGAATAGAAGAAGAATTGATTTGTTATTTATCCTTGCCAGTACTCACCCAGGTCTGTTATTGAGCAGTCGTCAGGCAGATGGTCCAGCAGCGAGTGTGTGTGTCCCAGCAGCGTGTGAGAGTGTGTGTGCAGGAGCTGGATCCCGTTGCCGTCCGCCCCGTCCAGCATCGTCTGCTGCGGGGAATTCTGATTGGACAAGGATGAGGAAGATGACGAAGCGGAAGATGAGTTGGAGGTGTTCCCGGTGCTGGCTCTGCCGCTGCCGAGCAGCTCCAGGCTGCAGTACTCGCTGGCCTCCTCGGGGGTGAGCGGCAGGTCGAACAGATCGGGCAGCGCCGCGATGTCGTCCAGGTCGCTGAGGGTGGAGCTGGAGGCCCCGCTGCTGTAGGACCGGCTCAGACCCTCTTCGCTGTCCTCCCCGCTGACGCCGTCCTCCTTGGGTAAGGACAGAGCAGTAACGCCCCCGCCCGCGGAGCCTGCGCACTCCTGGGACTTCTGGTGTTTTTGCACTTCAGCGTAGAGGCTGTCGCGCTGCTTCTTGGACATACGACCAAACTTGACCGCTGCAGAGAGAAAGTACACATTGTATTAATTTTTCTTTAGCGCAGAGAGTTCGCTGCGGCCAAACGTAATCAATTTCACATCTGTTTCCTACAGCTGTCATTTCAATCTAATTGTGAGATATTTCTGGCTCACAGACTTCTGCCACCATATCCATGAGTACTGTATGTTCCAGGCCCTATATCCAGTTTACATGTTGACAGTCCATCACCTCTTCAGCCTGTATACTGAGGAGGGCTTCAAATACTCCTGGTATCAGCTTTAAATTAAAGGAACACTCGTACTGGGATTCGATGGAGAAGCACATCTACTAAACTTCTATCTCTAGTGAAGTCTTAGCTGTGGTAAATGATTAAGTCATCGTTACAGGAAGTGCATAACAGTGCGTTCTTTGTGTGCGTTTACCGTCTCTGCTCATGCCCAACGCCAGACACTTCTGTAAGCGGCAGTGCTGGCAGCGGTTACGGTTAGTTCGGTCAATCAGGCAGTTCCTCTGGCGGGAACAAGAGTACATGGCATTGTTCTGCTGGCTGCGACGGAAGAAACCCTAGACACACACAAACGCAAACACACGCATGCAAGCACCGTAAATGACGAGCACATTTTGACATAGAACAGGTCGGTTGAAGTTAAGTTTGGTATCCCGGTTCACTCTCTGTGCTTCCTCCTCCTCCTCCTCACCTTGCAGCCTTCGCAGGTGATGACTCCATAGTGGATTCCTGAGGACTTGTCCCCGCAGATCTTACAGGGGATGACCTCGATCTGAGCTGCAGGACCAAAAACAACATTGACAAGAGAGGTCAGATCTACATACTTAAAGTGAGCTAGAGGTTAGACAACATCAGTCAACGTCTGCTAAGTGCAGCAGTTACATCTTTTGCTTGTTTGACACTACGAGTCTGTTGCCAAAACACTTTCACAGAAGCCCACATTTGACATATATTGAGCGCCAGACTTTATCCAAGATTTTGTCACTGATTTTCTTTATGAATAATATTTCTCTTCCTCTTTGGCCCCCATCTCTGATGTTACCCCGTAGTCAGTTATTAATACTCTCCATTTATTTGTAGCTTTTTGTGGCATATTGTCAATAAACTACCCCAGTGATATGCTAATGATACAACTGTACAGTTAGTCCCACTTAAACCGGACAAGATGGCCAAATTATCCCGAATTTAATCCTCTTTTAAAGTGTTGATTGTAACAGAACGTCTCCCCTCTTGATGACAAAAAATATTAGATGCTTTTATTCTAATTCTTGGCGGCTTCTCCATCACTATGATACAAGCCAGCTATTTTTCAGGCCCAGTTTTTGGCTCTCTCTTGTGCTGCCCATTAATGTTGTGCTATCATTTCTCCAGCTATAAACCCTGGCCAAAATTAGCTGCTTTGTAGACCTTGAAAAGAACGGCCCATGCTTTTATCTCGTCACAGTTAGACTGCTGTAACTCTGTGTACTCGGAGGTCTGTAAACGCCTATTAATCTCTCCAGCCTCCATTTGATACAAATGCAGCTGCGAGGCTTTTAACAATATTTCATTTGAGTTTTTGGATTCATGATTTTCATCATCATTAGGAAATTATTTACACATCTTAGAAACAAAGACAAAGCCTGTACTGAGTGTAGTCATCAAAGACAAAAACACATCTAGTAATGGGTCCAGTGAGGTCAGCGATAATGCGGCATCATATTTTTATTCCTTTTTCTACTGATGGCAACAACCCTGCAGATAAACTGCACCACAATGAGCCCACGAGAGGAGACAACTTGCCCCGAGCTGTGTCAGTCTTCACCCTTCATGTGGCCCCCATGAGGGAACAGAGTACACAAACAGATAGGGAATCACATGATGACACTTGCACACATGACACATGCACAAAGACTCCTTCTTTCTACGCCGAGGAGAGAAAAACAGCAGCAGACACATCATAAGATAGTTGTTGCTCGGCTCAGTTTGAGACCGATTTACAAAATCCCATTTGTACCACTTTCTTGGGACGTCGTATGGAAAACCACTTGTGATTGAGGGGGAATTGTTGCACTCTTAGGTACTGGAAAACACAACTTTCCACTTCTTTTCCCCTTTAATGACACAGTCTCTTCTCTAAAAACCGTTGACTAAAATACCCCAACTGATCAGGGCAGCTGCAGGCATGCGATGGAAAAATATCTCCTCTCCCTCCCTTCCTCTCTTTCTCTCAGGTTCCCCTCCAGCCCTCCCTCATCTCACGATTATATAACTCTCGTCTGTGAGCATTCCTCACAACACTCATTCAGCAGGCTCACTCTAGCAACACCGACTGCCCGCCCCTGCTCAGGCTCTCTGTTTCCTACTGGCCAAGCGGCGCTCGCAGCCTCCCTGGTATTGGCCGAGTCATCCGCCACTCGGGCGCTGTAGCCTGTCAGCCCATGTGGACATTCTGTCCCACTGACACACTTTCCCACTGGAGGGGGAGAGGGAAGAGGGAGGCGTGCTCGATCCCGACTCTCCGCAGACCAGTTTTAAGGTGGAGCTGAACAATGCTCAGACTTCCCCATAAAACATCTCCCTGAAGGCTCGTCCATTAAATCACAAAACTGTTACGCAACAATTAACCACGCATGTCGATGATAATAACCCCTAGAAAAACTGCACTTACCAGTTTGGTTAATACCCAACACATCCCATTAGGCTATTTCTGTATGGACTGATTTCTATGCAACAATCAAACACTGTGCTGTCTTATTATATAATCACGTTTGATTTGACTGTAACAGCCCATACTGTACATGGCTGCAGACACACTCTGAACTTGAATGTCAGCTATTCGCCCCCCCCCCCCCCCCCCCCCCACTCTCCCAGTCTTTGACATTGAGCCTCTGCTTCAACCCGGTCTATTCTTGTCCTGTGCTGAGAGCCAGAATTACACAGATGCCCAGCCGCCCACCCCCGTTGCTACAACCACACATACGTGCTTTCTCACTCCTCTATCTCTGACACTCTGCAGATACCCAGGCACAACCCAGAGACAGTAAAGTTTAATTTATATCCTTTGTGTTCCCTTATTTAATGTGATGGTCTTGTCTGTAAGCTGGTAAATGATAAATTACTATCCAGTTAAACCAATTACCTATATAGGAAGAATCAATGAGACTTGTAGCGCTGAACCAATAAGAAAGAGAAAGAAGAGAAAGCAAAACTAGGGCTGCAGCTAACAATTATTTTAATAATTGATCACTCTCATCCATTGATTTCTTGATTAACTGTCTAATTGTTTGGTATAAAAACATCACAAAATGGTGAAAAAATAACCTAAACGTTGGACCAACTGTCCAAAACCCAACCATATTCTGTTTACTGTCATATAAGACGAAGAAAACTGCCATTTATGCACATTTGAGAAGCTGGAACAAGTGCATTTTCTGCATTATTGCTTCAAAGGTGACTGTGACTTTCTGTCTATCTACTAATCGATTAGTTGAACAATCGTTTCATCTCCCAGTGATAATGAGCTAACTTAACAGATACGACAAATTCATCTGTCTAACAATGCAAATAGAGACACAGCAGCAGCTGATGTTAAAGCAACATTTACCTTTAACCCTGATTATCAGTACTGACCTGTGCTAAAACACCAGTGCCAGGCATCTGACCTTTAGCTCTCTGGAGAGAGTCTGCATTCCAACAAGATCAATACCAATCCTGCTTTTTGCTAACACGATGAATGAGGGCTGCGTGCATGCAGCGCCTTCCATTTCTAAACCCACCAACACAGGAACTAAGTCACCAAATGCTGGCGTGAAATGCGACAAATGAGTTGAAATTACGCAAATGGCAAACAAAGGATGGTGTTTGAGCAGTGGGACGGCCACGCTGCGTGAGTCACACCCAAGCCTTTTCACAAAATAAACTGGGGAACGGACACTTCAACAGTTCAGCTGCAAAAACGTTGGCCCAAAGTGCGTTTATCAGCCAGCTAAATGTGTAACTGTGTTATCTCTACAAAAGGCTAATTCATTAGGGGCCAGGTAGAGAGAGAGGCCGAGACAAATCACTGACGTTTTGCTTCACTTCTTGGTATATAATGTGAAACAAACAGCCAATAAGCAGCCTCCCGCCCACCCTCTTGGTCTGTGTGTAAAACAGTCAATATGTCAGTGTATCAATATATCTCAAAGGAAAAATAGATGAATTTTGACCCTCCACATGTTCACCGCCACATATGTGCGAACACACACACATCACTTCTCTGTTTTATAGTTTTATAACCTGCTTACTATGCAAGTAAGGGATAATGTATGTACAGCGAGCCGGGTTCATTTCACAATACTGGTGTAATAAGTCACAATAACATACAGACTAAAATGCCCTTGAGCATCAGACTGATGCGAGGCTCAATGGGATGTTGTTCTTTTCATTTCTTTCCTTATCTCGGCATAAGAACACAATCAGAAGAAAACACAATCAACAGGCGGTGAGGGGCCCTGTGATGCAGCTCTGTGCTGAAGCACTTGTTGTGTCATGCCTCACAGTTGGGTGTAGGCTCACAGCGCAGCGCGGAGCTGCATCACAACAATCCACTGTGGCTGTCCTCGTCGCTTCCTCATCTTTTTTTGAAATCGATGACAATGTCAGCGCACGGGAATGTTTTCTTTATCGTTCTATTTCTGTAACACGAGGTGTTTACAAAAGCCTCAAGGCCTGCGGCGACGAACACCCTCTGCTTGAAGTGTCTTACTGATTACACTTAAGACCTTGCAGCACGCAACTCTCACTAAATAATGTTGTTTTACTCTGTATGGATTATATTGCTTGGAAAACGATTACACACACATACTCAAAATGCATAGGGGTATATGCAAGCTGGCTGTCTGGCCGCTGGTGCATTCAAATCCAGGGGCTCTATTTTAAAAGATGCAAATACCAGCGGAGGCCAAGCTGAGGCCCACAGATGGGGGGATTAGAGCAGAGCTAAGAATGCCATATAGGCCTCTTCCACCAGTGTGTGTGTGTATCTTATGATCTTTATGTCTTTATGTGATACATATCAATACATTCTGCAGAAGTATACTCTGCTATCCAGTACACCGAGGTCTGGACATCACAACAGGCCTCTAAAAGTCTGTCAGCCTGCCAAAGCTGCTGGAATGACTCAACAGAAGTTGTGATTGAAAACGTGCGTATGCATGTTCAAACTGGGCTGAAAAAACGCTGACATGCTTTCTCTAGCGAGGGAAACGACAGGTTGAGTAACTAACCTACTTTTTCAGTGCAGTGAGCTAAGAAAGGGCCATGCTTTGTTTACATTTGGATATCCTGCCAGAAATGGAGCCTCCCTCCACCAGAGGCCCCCTCGGCTTCTTCCTCCCTCACTCCCCCCCCCACAAAAAGAAAATAATCCATCTCTTTCCTCCCCTGAACAGAAACAACAAAACAAAAATCTCCCGTCCTGTACAACAAAAGGTTGCAACGTAAGACCAGATTGTTACACAAGAACACAACCAAAAGACACACAACCAATTATTAAGACAAGGATGATTTCAATTATGATTCTGTTGATTGTTTGCAACTAATGCATGAATATTTTTGTGAAATTAAATGCAAAATAAAAAAAAATAATGCCACCTGTGTTGCCTATTTTTTATATTTTCTTTTTTATTATAGGGCTATTTCATGTAAAGGATATTTTGGTGTTACTGATGGCTGTATATAAACAACCTTCCTCGTTAATAACAATGATCTGCTGTCCTCTGCCCAAGTTCAAACTCATCCTCTGTCATGGAGCGACAGGCCGACAGTCAGTGCGCGTCTGTAACCGCACATGGCTCTGCACGCCCCGGCGGCACGGCGCTTCCCAGAGCCTCACCCACTCCCTCCGCTGCTGCCTATGCTGTATAATGTTGGGTGACATAACTGGGTCAGTGGAACAGCCAGATCCCTCTCTCCCTCTGTGCACTCACGCATTCGGCCATGCTGGCACAGCCATCACACAACAACACCGCACAAACTACACCAACACTGCTCAGATTCATCTTGTCAAGTCAATGCTGCAAAAGAAAAGTTTGCGAGCATCTTCAGAAACGTTTTATCCTTCAAAAATGATAAAATATCACAAAGTGAGATGATTGAATACCAATAAATGCCAGCTTAATGTATTATCCTTTATGGCAAATGTGAGCAAAACTATGAGTTTTTTAATTCACCTGATCAGAAACCCGATAAACTCGAATAACATCTGGATTACATAATTGCAGTTTTGATTAACAACAACCTCCTCTCATGCCCCTCCCTCTCCTTATTGCATAACTCTTACATGGATCCCCTGGCAAAATGTACAGAAGGACTCCCAGGTGAAATACGACTCATATTTCTTCAAAAACAGACACATTTTGGAATCATAAAGCAGAATTACGCATGTGTGCAACTGAATTCTTGGGGAGAGATTTCATCCTAAACAGACCTGAGAGTAATAAAAAACTGAATTCATCTGGTTGAGTAAATTCTCATGCTTGAACAACATGCCTCCAGCTGTGTATCAATGCATGCTGAACTTCGGTGTGGAGCATGCAGGCAGCCTCGGGGCTCTGTGCAGCTCTAATCCAGTCATGAGGGATTAATGCGCACTGGGAGAAAAACAGGCGCACTCCAGTCCTCCCCCCGTGCGCACACATGTGGCCGCACAAAACCACCAAGTTCAACTAAACATGCACAGATTTATTGCGAAATGAAAAAATCAACTTACCTCTCATTTTGATGTTTTCTTTCTCTCGGTTGATATGAAAACACTCGGCTACATGTGGTTAATGTCGGTGACAGGACGGAGGAGAATAAAGCCCTTGAGCCAGAGTGAACTGGCTCTGTAAATATTAACTTTGTCCACGGCTGCAGACAGCTCTCGTAAAGCACGATCAAAAAGAAAAGACAGGAGGAAAAAACTAGCCGAAACTCCTCTCCTCTATCGCTCCGTCAAGTCCGAGGGAAATAAAAGAGTGAAGAAAGTCGCTATGGATCGCATCGTAGCCGATCGTTGCACTGTCGAGTAAGATTTGGCACAACTTTTTTTTGACAGAATAGTCCCACGGTGGACGAGCGGTGATCGGACCCCCCCTCTGCGCTCAGACTCTCCGCCTGCTTTCCTCTCAGTCTACCCTGCTAACACACTTTCTCCCAGCGTGGACTCTCCCATGATCTCACTGCCGACAGCTCCTCTCGCAGCTCTCGCGGGAGCGCGCAGTCGGGCGCGAGGTTAAGGTGGCCGAGCGAATGATTGACTAGTTGTGAGAAATAAATGTAGATGCTCACTACTTCCAGGAAATAATAGGAAGGCAATTAAACCCCATAACCAGTTCTGCTTCAAAGCAGACATTGTTTCCATCACTTCCCTGACTTCATCTAATTTACACCTGTTAGTGTAACAATAACAGCATGCTGCCTCTAAATCATTGAGATCTAATTAGGTGTTGCTTAAGTTGTAAACAGCAAGAAAGCAGCAAGAAGCTAACAAACTGGCTCTCTGTTTACCAGAAAGCTGACACCTTTTTCACTGAGTATTTGCTGTATTACATTAATGGAGTTGACCTGGATAACTTTATGGAAACATTTGCTTCCACACATGAAAGTGATGGTGACTAAAAAAGTGACTGAAACATAATCGAGTAATCAACTAAGTCTCTTTTTTTTTCAGTAAAAAATGGCCAAAAATGCACTGGTTCCAGCTTCTGAAATATTGGCTTTTGCTACGTTACATAATAGTCAACACTTTAGGTTTTGGACTGTTTGTCAGACAAATAAAACATCTAAATATGTCACCTTGGGGCTCGTGATCAGCAATTTTCACCATTTTCTGACATTTTATAGATCAAACGATTCATCAAAAAAAAGAAAAATTATAATAATTGGAACTCACCCTAACCCTAACACACCGGGACATTAATGAAAGTGGACACTATTCTCCAAAGACTGTGTTTCCTAACTGCACAATGCCACTCAGTTGAGATATACATTTACCTGCCACCTTTAAAAGTACTGGTGTTTATGAAAACCGCTCTTTTTATTTATTTATTGTTATTTTATTTTTAAAAATTTTTTTTTTATCCAATTAATGTTTTGTTTTGAATCATGTAATTTTGTGTTAATTTCCGATGCATATCTTTAAAACCAATACAATTTAATCACAAAAACAGAGAATAAAGACAAGTTGTATTTATTTATTTATTTAATTCTTTTTTTTTGGGGGGGTATTTATTATCATCATTAGTAATAATTCTATTATAACTAATTATTTAGTTATTAATATTTTTTTTATTTTATTTATGTATTTATTATTATTATTATTATTATTTTTATTATTTGTAATCCAATTAATGTTTTGTTTTGAATTATATAATTTTTTGTTAATAATTTGCGATGCATATCTTTAAAACCAATACAATTTAATCACAAAAAAGAGAGAATATAGACAAGTTTTATTTATTTATTGGGGGGGGGGGGGTATTTATTATCATTATTTGTGATAATCATATTATTACTAATTATTTAGTTATTAATATTATATTTTTATTTTATTTTCATTATTTATTTATTGTTTTTTTAATCCAATTAATGTTTTATTTTAAATTATGTAATTTTTTGTTAATCATTTTTGATGCATATCTTTAAAATCAATCAAATTTAATCACAAACAAGAGAGAATATAGACAAGTGAATTATATATATATATATATATATATATATATATATGCATCGAAAATTATTAACAAAAAATTACATAATTCAAAATGAAACATTAATTGGATTAAAAAATAATAAATGTATAGTATATACATATATATATATATATATATATATATATATATATACTTATACTAAGTAGAGCTGCTGCAGCGACTCATTTTGTGGGCCTGTAAAATATTCATTTGAGCTATTGTGCTCAAATGAGCTTAGTATCATGAAGAAAATACCCCTGGCTGCTCTCCCAATGATTGCTCACCATTTCATTCTCGGTGGAGCAGCTTCAGAGTTTACACCCAGTGACCTAGCAAAGTTTGATCCTCGGCAGTCTGGTTACTGTTTCGTGTTCACATTTCTGTACTGGACGTGCAGGAACAGATCACAGGACTACTACTTATTTACAGTATTATGTTATCCACAACCAGCTTTTAGCTTGTATGAATCATCTCTGTCTTTGCACATTTTGTACTTAAAAAAAAAAGAAGCAATTTTACGGCTCATCTTCCCATGTTTGATATCTATGAATAAAAAGGCTTCTGTTGTAAATGTGTGATTGGGACAGTGTGTGACTGTGGGTGCTCAAGGTGGGGGTGGGTATTGGGGGGGGGGGTTTCTGTAGCGGGCGGCCTTATGATGCAATGATCTGGCAGCAATGTTATGAAACAGCATGAAGGCAGAGATTACTCAAACTAGGTTAGTGGAGCAGCCGAGCACAGAGCACCTACAGTCACAGACTCTTTTTCGGTTTCACACACACACACACACACATTCACCCACGCAGAAACACACGGCCGCTCACAGTCTTTTGTTTTTTTCCTATCCAAATACTTTTGCCTCTTCCTTGTTTGTCTTACGTAATCGCTTACTGGTATCTTTTTTATTTATTTATAGGCCTACACTTCCTCGTCTCCTTTGTCACAGCCCAGATGAAATACATTGTGGCAGCTTGGATGTTTTCGTTCATGCACACATGTTCAAATCCTTATTTTTCTAGCCTTTTACTGCACGGCTTTTCCTCTCAGCCGTTTGCGTCTGCTGTTTTTCCCTCTCCCTCCCTCGCCCTGTGCACATCTCCTCTAAAGCCCCTCTGTTCTATGTCTCCCTTGACAACGGCAGTGACACTTTGACCTTAGCTCTTACGTAACCGCCGTGCAGCTCGGTTAGACAGCAGAGGAAGGAGAGAGGGAGGGAGGGAGGGAGGGAGTGGGAGGAGGGCTTCGGCATGGCTCGTATGTGGCAGACATTTTGTTGCCCAATGATAAAGTAAGAGGTGAAAGAAGAGAAGAGGAAGAAGAAGACGAGCTCAGAGCTGGAGAGGGATTTTGGATGGTTGCCAGCGGCAGCATAACGGGATGGTGGGAGCAGATGAGGGGGGGAGAAATGAAACATAAGTGGACGGATATTTACATCATAGACTGTGTGACAACAAGCAGAGCTGCACAAGGAAGCGAAATAGCCCACTTTGCCTCGAGTCTTTTCAAGTACAGAAAAGCAGCACAGTGGTTTAAACCGACGGCCCTGCGGAGCTGCAGATAGACAGAAATTATCTCTCTGCAGAGAAACATCATGAGATATTTCCAGTTCACACCTGCTGGGATTATTTTACGCTCTCTGAGATAAAATGCTCTGCAGAAGGGTATCTTCTTGAAAAAAAAGCAACCTAGTCGACTCTCTTTGATTACTGTGCATGAGAAAATATGGGATGCAGCGAGGTACAGCTACAGCAGGTTAAGAGTGACACTTGTTCCTGTTACCATGAACAGTTAGATTGTGCTAACCCGGTCTCAGGGGAAGACGTATAAATAACACAACATTACGACGACATTCCACGTGTCAAGACGATGCAGTTTGCGTGTCATTTGTACGCCACGCAACAAAACTACGGTAACGTCCGCACGCAGTTAGGTTTAGGCAATAAAACTACTTTTGTCCACAGGGGCGTTTTTTATCACGCGGGATCGCCTCGCTTTCCAGCATTGGACACTTGATGGGCTGCCACTAGACACAAGGCACCTGATTGGACGAACGCTTTCCCTCGTGGGCTGCTGCGCCCAGCTTTCAAACCGCAAACAACATGGCGGCTTGTTTGGAAACTTTCTTCTCTTATATCACGAAAACAGTTCACCGAAATGTGTTTCTGAAAAAATTTGATGCGAGAAACAAGCCATGCAGCTGCTGAATCTGTCTTTATTTTTGATTGACAACGTTTAGTTTAAAAGTTTCTAGTGAGTTTCCAGAGTCGCGTCTTACGCCTGTGATTTGCATAAAGTAGCCTAGACCTCAACTTTATGCAAATGAGGAGCAGCCAACGTGACGGCCCATCTCTCGAATCGTGCCGCCACGCTACCAGAATGCATTGCACGGCTGCTTACATAGACAATGAATGGGAAGCGTGGAAAGGACTGAGGCTGTGGACATATACCATTAGTTAGAATTAGGAAAAAACGTCATGGTTGGGCTAAAAATAAGTACGTAAACTAAGTAAAATACCCACGGTAACAATGTAACATAAGTACTGAAGACTCGTCACAAACGTCACTAACGTAACTTACAAAACAAAACAGCGGCCTCAAAAACCGGCTTCCTGGTTAAAAGTCCTTTGTTTGTTGGACCCATCCACCTCCTCTCCCACCATAAGCGCTCTTTCTCGCTTTTTAGTCTACGTCTCTAGCTCTGAGCGTAGCATATTTACGCGGATGCATTTACACTGCAGTCAGTACAGACTACATGGCATTATCGTGTCATTCATACGCCTTTTCCTGCGAACACATGGACATCATCTAGATGTAGAGAAGCAGTCACATACAGCATGTTTGTGATGAATCCGTGTCTCGTCGCCTGCTGTTTGAACGTCAGGCGAGCGGGCATTTTGTTGTTGTGCAGAAGGTCCTTGTTGTTAGGAACGGCATAAGGTTTCTCCTGACTCCGATCAAAGCCAGCGTAGCCTTGTGACTCCCCGGGGTTGAATTTAAAGGCCTCGCTCACATCAAAGACTCTTTGTAGGGATGAGGGACCAACTGTAACTGATTGGCTGCACATGGTTTCAGTGGGGCCCCATGGCCAATCTCTCTGCCTCAGCAGCACCAGCTCCTCACATTCCGGCCTCTCTTCTCATGCGCCACACTGTAAAAACGTTCATTTTTACGTGAGCGTTTAAGATACATCTATCGTACAGTACATGATATTAACCACATCATGTCTTTTTCATTTCATAATTTGTTCTAATTTGTACATCACACCCCACAAAAAGGCAAAAACACACACATGCACGTACACATGTACCGGACTGTGCCAGTCAGTTTGCTGGGATTATTTCAGGCCATCCACAGAGCCGTAATCCCTCATTCGATTAATCTCCCTGTTTTCTCCTCTCTGGAGGCACCATTAATCCCCCCCCCCCCCCCTCCCTGCAGCCACAGCTCTGTAATCTGGAGCTGTGAGCTTTGCTGCGTCACTGTCAGTGTGTCATATAGAGTCAAAATGTACTCATCCTCCTCAACTCGACTCCACTCTACATCCTCGTCCTATCTCCGTTTTACCTATTCCTCATTCCCTGTTCTGTTTTTTATCTTCCCAGCTCCTGTTAACGCTCTACACTGTTGCACATCTGTTTCTTTTTCGCTCTCAGGTTCTCCTTATCAGTTTCATTTTTCATACACTGTACAAGTTTGATAACGCCTGCAGAGTAAATAGAATAGGAGTTCAATCTCAGGTCATTAGGTACAGATTTATTTCACTGAGCACTCACATTCCTCCAACTCACATGCAGTACAGGAGGAGCATAGACTTATAGTGTCCTTGGCCTGCCTTATACTCAGTTACACCACTGGAAATGAGCTATTGTGAAGTCCTAAGCCATTTAGCACATGAAATGAACCAATTGCCCTCCGGGAACAAAAATAAAGTTGAGATTGATTTAAAATTGTTGATTTACACATCAAAAATCATCAACACCTGTTTTGGAGGTCAAACACAACCTGCACTGTGGTAAAACCTGAATTTAACTTAAAGTGAAAGAGGTAGTCAAAATCTGACCAAATCATTTTCATATTATAAATTCGTTAATATTTTTTAAAGTATATCTTTAACCTGAACCCAAGCCCTGGCCACTGCATGGCAGTTAAATGAGGATTTTCTGGGGATTAAAGGCCCTGAAAACTTATTTCTCAATTAGATTGTAATACTCTTTTCCACCAGAATTAATTAGCATGTCCCCCCGGATGTCCTGTTTCCATCACTGCCGATGAGAATTGTAGCCGAGTCATTGGTCCTGGTAATGAATGCCGATTGTAACCTTTCCCAAAAGACAAAAGCCAGATGTTAGTGGGTGTTAGTGGGTTTTTTGTCCAGTGGGAAACTTTACTGAGTGATTGGGTCCTATACGTGAACATACAGTTTTCTGCCAAATTAAGAAACGTTTGCATTATTTTACATACAAAATATCTGTATTTCTGTTTTTCTCTGTGTTCTTCTCACTGGTTTGAGGTGGGCGGGACTTATACTTTTACTCATACTTCCGTTGACCAATCAGGATTCAGAAATATTTGAATTGGGATCTGGTGACAGCTGGATTGTTTGGTTACTGTCACTCAAACATGATCAAACCACACCTTTAGGTGTTATTTATGAAGACTTTAACACTTCAGAACTCGGCTAAGCTCCTTTATTTAAATGTTTTCTTAATTATTATTACCAAATTGAGTCATGCATGTTTATTGGTAAATCAAAATACTTAAGATTTGGTGCCACGTTTTCAGAGGCTTTTAGTTCAAGTTTGACTCTATATAAACAGATCCACACGAACTGCACGAATTCTGACAGAGTAAAACATGTTTACAGACCATCTCAGTTTAATTATAATGTATTTAATATTTGTGGCGGGCAGCAAATGTCTGCTTTCTGCAAACAATTACTCCTCAGATCTGCACAGTGGAACCACAGCGTTTTACTACAACCTGAACATTTCTGTTCAAGGGTACTCGACGTACTGAACAGGGGAAGCATGGTTCTTCTCCATTTCCCCTGTACAAATAGTCACATGATTCAAACTAGCAACCCTCTAATCAGGAGCCTGCTTCTCTAAACCTCCACCACACACGAGAATATATGGCTTCCAACATGTTGCACGTCTTCATGGAAATGTTCTTCATGGCTGTTTGAGTCTGTAAAGAGACACACACACACCTATGTTTACATTTCTATAGTATGTCCAGACTTGTCTTGACAAACACATCAGCAGCAAATCTCTCTCTCTCTCTCTCTCTCTCTGTCACTCACTGTCTCCCTCTCCTTTCCCCCCCACCCTCCTACATCTCTTGTTGCTTTGTTCCTCACAAAGCAGGTTCAACATCCACACCCACAGACGCCTGAATAGAGTCGGTGTTGACACATTCACAGATCATTCATACCGAACCTCTAATTTAGGTAATAGATTATCCAAACAAAAGGCAGTCATGGTTGATCAAAATGTGAACCGGTTCATGAACATACATGACACAACGCTGGGCTTTGAAATGCATGTTTGATAAACTGTGTGTGTGTCAACATTCACATATAGATATCTGACACAAGCCGTGTAAAGACGTGGTGAGAGCTAAAGGAGGTTGCCACAGCAACCGGGCTGTGTTTATCTCCAACGTGGATCAATGTGCTTTGCCATGTGAAAATGACCCAGTTACACCCCAGTGAGTGTGAGCGCACAAATACGCGCGCACACCACATGCAATGGTACATGGATCAACATGTGATATACCCATCTACAGTACATAAGGTCGGCAAGGTGGAGAACGTTATTCCAGAGTCCTGCACCATTTTCCTCCACTCGCTTCCGCCTTGTACCACCTTGTTTCCTCCATCTTTGGCCTGATGCCCTACATCTGTTGTGCACCATCCGCCAGGCAATGCTGGACACCCATCCACCCCTCAACTCGATGCTCTTTATCCTCCCATATTCCCTCACATCCTCTATTTCCTTTCGTTTTCATGCAGATCTCATTTGTATGTGTAATCCTCTAACTGCCTCAAATTATGCAATCGGGGAAGAATTACTGAATAACCCCTTTGTGTTGAGGAATTCACATCCATACACGATACGTCAGATAAAAATCACTGAAAAAAGTGCACATTTGTCTTTTATTGTGCAGCTCTTTGCAGGTTTATCACCCATGGTTTTGGCCTTCTACACTCACACCATCTGTTCACCACACAGTGCATCCACATATTGCACCTCAGATTTACCGAGATAAACACCCTGCATCTGAAAACCAGGCCTGGGTGAGATGTGGTTATTCAGTTCATACTGTATATAACCGCCCAGATGACTCATGGCAGCCAGCACAAACAGAGACATCTAGTGTTGGGATTTTGTTACGACAGGCTGGGCTTATGTAATACTTGGACTTTGCTCTTTAGCATGCATAGACTGCACAGACAAGTTACAAGCTAAGTGTTTTATGGAGTTCAAAAACAGCAGACGGATGCAATAACTGTTGTCTATCACCTCTGACACACACACACTGTTTCAAAAGAGTGTACTCCCAAAGCAAATGCACAGCGACACACTTGACTGCCCCCCCCCCCCCTTCCAAATGTGCAAGTGCCCGATCACAGATTGACAACCCCCACAAACATTATGCAACGCCGGAGCATTATGTAATCTCTGTTATCACAACAAAAAGTTGGATCAAGTCGTCGAAACTGTGGCTGGTGAACAGATCCATATGGTGCTGCTGATTCATCGAACTTGACTGGCGTCTGTAAAAAAAAAAAAAAAAAAGAAAAGAAAAGTGCAAGCTGTCTTTGTTCAGCTGATAAGTGTTCTGATTTGGGAGGATGCTTCAGTGTCACCAATGAAGTGGAAGGCTGGGCTGTTGTTTTTCAGATTCGGGAAGGTAATAATAAGGGATAAAACTGTGAAAGTCTGCATTGCGTCACAGCAGGGAGCAGAGGAAGAAGAGGGAGAAGAGAGGAGACAGGAGGGGGAGAGCAGGGGGCACAGTGAGGGGAGAGAGGGGTGTGTCTTCACTGACCTAGTTAGAGCGATGGAAACCCCCCTCCCTCACCCACCACCACCACCACCACCACCACCCTGCCTCACTACTGACGTGTAAAGGGCCCTTTCAAACAGTACCAGACAGACAGGAATGAATGCAGGAAAAGGAGATGGAGCGGTTGGAGAGACAGGCAGGCAGGGGGGCAGACGAGAGTCAAGAAAAAATGAGACTAGCAGACAAATATATCCACAATGATACACCAGATCCGGGTAGATCTGGGAAATATCTCTGTGAAAACAGAATGAGCCTAAAGGGATTTAAAACAAATTAATGATAACAACAGGCCGCATCTGAAATATGGAACCCCTTCATATCCTGTGTAATATTAGATTTATGCCTTTATTTTTCAGAGAATAACATCTTTGAAGAATAAAGCAGCTTTTAATAAAATCAGAGCGCCGCTAAGAAGGCAATAACGGCAGAAACACACGCAGTAATTCCTAATAAACAGGATGCAATGTAACATTCCTGCTGCTTTTCTGGGAGCTTGTTGTAGAAATCAGAATTTTCGAGGCCATTGCGATATAAGATGTGTTACTAGGATTAAACCTGCAGTAGGCAGAATGTTTTTGGCATCATTGGGCAAAAATGAACATAACAACATAATAACCTGTCAGCATATTGTAATTCAAGTGTTCTGAGAGATAACAAGACTTCTGCACCTCCTCATGGCTCTGTTTTCAGGTTGCAAAAAAATCTAGCCGTGACGGGAGACTTTGGCCAATCACAGGTCATTTCAGAGAGAGAGCGTTCCTATTGGCTGTGCTCCGGCTGGTGGGCGGTGCTTGGTATTTCCTCAACTGTTCTCAACATGGCTGTTACAGCTAAACAGTACACTACAAGATGTTTCTGAAAACATTTGAGGAGGGAAATAGGCATTACAGTAACAGAATATTGATTCATATTTGATCAGCGCTCCTAGTTTGATCATTTGATCAGAGTTTGTGAGTGATTGACAGCTGCTCAGAGACGACAGGCTCCAGCTCGGCTCTGATTGGTTGTTTTTCCTCCAGTCAGAGAAATCCTGCAGATGCCATTAGGAGCACCGGAGGACACAGAGGCACATGATTTTTTTCACTTGTCTCATGCACTACTGTCAGGATATAGTGTCCGTTTAATAAAAATAACTTTTTTTAATCATATTTGCTCCATTTTTACCCACTGCAGCTTTAACAGGCAAGCACACTGCATTAATTACGAATATTTCTCTTAATAAAGCCACTGCTTCTCCAGGTAACACGCTCATTTACACACCTGACCTTCAGTCTTTTCTCTAACAGGATGACTGTTTCAAACATTTCAATTCAGAGACTGCAGTCTAACGGAGCGAGCCGACTCCTTCGGCTCCAAAGGGCGCACCAAAACTTTCCTTTAACCAAACTGTATCCACTAAAAATAGGTTTAACTGTATGAAACAACAAGGAAAATGGCAACTTCATACTCCAAACCTTTCTGCTCTGTCATCTGTTTTAGTGTCGTGTATTCTCAACTGTTCCATCTAGCCCATCCAAAACTTTTTCCTGATCACATTTTCAGATTTCCATCCCCCCCCCCCCCCCCCCTCCACCTTCCCCTCAGTGTTTTCCTTCCCTTTTTGAATGAACTTTCTGCTCTGCATTTCTGTATTTTGTTGCTGAAGTCCTCGTCTTTAAGTGACAAAGAAGACCGAGGCTGATGTTCTTCTTATCTCTGCACTTTGCTCACCTTGGTAACTTCCTGTGAAAACACTGGACTGGTGTAGTTAGAGTTGTTGAGAATTGACAAAAGCCTGAATTGGTCCGTCCAGACTGGATGAAAAGCACTTGATGCTTTTATTCCTGTTTTAACCTTGATTACTGAAGAGCCATACAAAGAAAGGATGAACTCTAAACCTCCCTTAACCAAAATAGTCCTCTTCTTACTCTCTTCAACCTCTAAACAAGCTGTCTTTCTGTGCTCGACATCTAAGGCAACCACACAGAGGCAACCACTGTATGCAATGTTGCCAGGAGCCACAATCAGTAATACTACTTTAAACGTCCTTTTCATCTTCTCAACAACGCTGTTTTTTCACAGCCATGACCTCATCTAAACTGAAGGCCTCATTTGCCCGTCGTTATCTGTACTTGAATATGAGCTCAGTGTTGGACCCACGCTGTATAAAAGATTATGACGCAGACAATGATTCATCTGTGTAATCTTGTTAAAATCCAGTCATGGTTCAAAAATACTGAGGACAAGCTGTTTCAGTAAATATTTCATCATCCAATTTCAACTCCTTTTCTCCTGATACAAAGTAAGCATTGCTAATTCTGACATTGGCATCATGTTCGATCAATGTCCAGGATTTGTGTCACGTATACACACCCTCCTCCGCCACAAATGAGCGAATCACCCCCACGAGACAAACAAGCAAATAGCTGCTGTGAGACATAGTTACTGTAAGCAAAAACAAAGCGAAACACAACAACGGCGTGGCTCCATTTCTAATTAAATGCCCATTAAGGTGGCCGTCATTGTGCAGCGTCTGGCCTGTGCGGCGGCCAGACCGGCCTGCGTCCAAGCGAGAGAGAGAGCGAGAAGCCTGCAGATGATTTCTCAGTCTGTTTCAATTAATCAAAATCAAAAGCTTCTTTCATAAACAGAGGTTTAAGCCAGAGCCCTGTGGCGGTTTGATTGTGACTGCCAGTTGTTGACAAGCTTAGCAGAAATTACAGGCTATTTTTTTGCTTGACAATGACAATGGAAAATAATGTATGAGGAAAAACAATTTTCTCCAATCAGGGCTGACACCAAGCAAAAACCTCATTACCTTCAAGGTAATGGGGGGGGGGGGGGGGGGTCGTGTTGCTGAAATGTCTTTTCAGCTAACAGAACAAAAACACTGACCCACTTCTCTTTACAGTCTCGCTGCTGAAGAGCAGAAATGTCGTGCTCTAAATCGATTGCGCAAGGACAAGATTTATTTTGTAATTTCCTTTTGCAGCCTGGCATTGTCAGCTCAGCTCTTGACCTCCCTATCTCAGGTCCATCACAGGGGGTGACCTTGTTTTTCCTCTGCAACACTTGGGCTGCAGGTTCAAAAGTGCAAATGACTAAAAACACAAACATGATACCGGTATACGGTGCGATGACGTTAAATGCAGAGATGCAAAAAAGATATTAATTAATTCGTTATGAATACCAAGTACTGCAAAGCAACAACGCTTGCTTCAGTTTCATATCACTCACATATCTATCATTTCCAACGAAACAGACAAACGTCACTGTGAAACTACGAGAGGAAACTGTGTCTGTGGTCTGCTGGTGTATTAGCTGGGGTTCTACATCTTCAGTCCTATTTACCTCATGGTACACTTTAGCCACAGAGAGTGACAAATATATCGAAGAGAGGAAATGATGCAAACGTAGCAGAGCTTCACACGAATCGTCACACGTTTCCCGACATGACATGCTGGATGCAGCCGCCTTTAAAGTCAATTCAATAAGGTTTATGTAGCGGGAGAACAGCTCATTTGGTGAGTTTTGTTTTTTTATTGGATCATTGTGACCATCAACACTAAGCTGATGTGTGGTTTTCTGTCCTCCACTGATTTTAACTATAGTATAAGTGTGTGTGTGTTTGTCACATTATTTCTGTTTCTGAAATAATGAGCTGAAAAGGAAGAGTCAACAGACTTGAAACTTGACTTGCAAAAACATGTGAGCATCACTGCTTTTTAGTTCATGAAAGTATACTTTGTATACTTTAACTTATAGTACTTAGCCAATGATTTATGTAGTACATAGAGAGACTTGCTCCTTTTGCTATTTGACTTGATGATTTGTGATGAGATTAAAAAAAAATACTAAAATGTTCTCGCATATGCCTCTACGGTGAACGGAAACTTGATGATTTGAAGTAAATTCATATCAAAACACCCTTTTACAAACTCTCACACACTTTAATAGGCTACTCTGTCAAAAAGTAAACACAACTACAAGCCAAGTATTCTTTTCTGTAGGCCTATAAGGCAAGAATACTTAATTATACTTTTCTTAAGTATATCTTGATCAAAAGATTAAGTAAGTAGGCTTATGAGACAAATATACTTAGGCTTTTCTGTATACTTGTCAGTATAAGCCAAGTATACTTTTGTTAAGTATATCTCTGATAAATACATTAATAAGTAAACTGAAAGTATACTCTCTTATTTTAAGTTCAAAGGAAGTATACTAATAGCACCCTTGAATAAACTTCATTTTGGTAATGGAGTTCTTCCGTTCATAAGAAATAACTTTTTGAATAAAAGGAAGTCATTTGTTGTATGATGAGTAACTGCTTCAATAAGTTCTTCTATGATTACATTCAAAGCAATGTTGCATGTGGTAATGAACAGTTGAGCATGTCATTTACAATTAAAGGATAGCTTTACATAAATCTCACATGCTCATATGGACATTGAAACACTTTTTGGTTGCTGTAATCATTCATCTTGTCCAAACTGGCCATGAGGAGATCCTTTATGATCCTTATGGGGCACTAAGTCCACAGTTCTCCCTTTGTGGAAAAAAAAGCACTCTAAACTTTGGTCAAATCTAATATCTTCTAATTTCTCACTCATTTTGTGAGTCTAATTTTGGATCTGAAGACTACAAGTTTGACGGGGGTGGATGAGAAAGAAGTGAGCTTACCAGACATCTGTAGCTCCTCATCTCTGCTTGGGGCTAGCAGCTCAAAGCTACATTAGCCACTACTGGCATAACACAGCTGAATCTCTGATGGAACTGTCAGTGTTCAAGTTGCATTGTGGGTAATGTAGGCACCAGGTTTTGAGAAGGAAGAAGAATGTGTGAAAGTAGAAAGATGATATCTCAGATTCTGCTGCTTCAATTTTGGATCTTTATGTCCACCGTGAGATCGACAATGTGATCTTTTTTTGGAAGAACAATTACAGCAGGCAAAAAGAGTAGCCTATTTTAAAGGAACAGTTTGTAACATTTCGAGGGACCTATTAGCAAAAATGGAATATAATATTCATAACTATGTTTTCATTTTATGTATAATCACCTGAACTAATAATCTTGTTTTAGCTTAGAATGAGTCCTTCATATCTACCAGCCCGTTCTCATTACTAGGGCGTCAAATACTGAGGCTTTGTCACAGCCGTTGGCGTTCGATACCGCCGGTGCAAAACGCACCGTAGTTTAAAGAGCAAAAAGACACACCGGGTGGACGGGAGTTGGATGGGTCCAACAAACACAGGGCTTTCATCCAGGAGACTGCTGTTCGTGTCCCATGCGTCACGTTACAATCTGCTCTTCGTGCTGGTCCCCTGTTCACAACGTTCAGTGTCATTTTCACTGTACAAACGTAGTAGTTTTAAGCCCAACCATGGAGTTGTTTCCTAAACCTATAACTAAGTGGTTTTGTTGCCTAAACCTAAAGTGACGCCGAGGGGCGTGACAAAGCGGTGGTATGTGACGAGCTGGGATGAGAACGTGTTGTATCTACATAGGGAGCGGGTCCTTCCTATGAATAACCAAACGGAACAGACAAACCAAACACTGGCTCTAGCGAGAGCCATTCACATTTTTATGTCACCCGAAGGCCACCGTATAGTTCTCCGTCACACTTGTGAAACGTGAGCCGCAGAGTGCAAAACCGTGGTACCGCCAGCCGTCGTCTGACTTCCGTTGCTCCTAAAGTAGTGTCATTATGGTAAAGATGGCCTCTGAGCAAGGCGAACGGAGTTACCACCGTTTTGCACTCGGCGGCTCACGTTACCGCAGTCTGGGAAAGGGAGGAATCAGCAGAGGGTTATTCAACTGCAACCACACCACTAGAATACACCACCAAATCCTACACACTGAACCTTTAAGAATGTTTTAAGACTTGAAAAAAATGAGAACCTATCCTTTAATAAAGTAAGATCATGTAAGCTGTATTGAATAACCATAACAGTTTGTGTATGTGTCTCTTTGGAGCTGCATTTCAGTATTTACTCCTTCTCTAAACTAACAGAATATTTTTCACTCTGACACACTTCTTACAGATAAGTATGTGCAGCAACACCACCAACATCACCAACGCTAGTTGCAAAGTGGATATCCTTCAGGGCTTGGCTTACGGTGCCGTGTTTCTCCTGGGTTTCCTCGTCAACGGTGCTGCTCTGCGTGCCTTCATTGCCAAACGGCACTCCTGGACAGACACCCACATCTACACGCTCAACCTGGCTATAGCCGACTCTGCCCTCATCCTCTTCCTGCCCTTAAGGATCTATGATGCCTTCTTCTGCCTGCCCAAGACTTTATTTTGTACTTTCCTTTTGTACACACATTACATCAACATGTACGCCAGCATCCTGACCACCACGGCCATCAGTGTCCAGCGCTACCTTTTTATAAGGTTCCCACTGCAGGCCAGATCATGGAGGAGGAAGAAAATGTCAGCTTTTGCTGTGTGTTTGGTCATTTGGGGACTTCTTGTGACAGTATGTGTTGTATTCAGAGAGGATAATTACCCCGAAAAACTCTGGACCTGTTACGAAAGATGTAAAGATCGCCCACTTCGTCTTCACTTAATTGTCATCCTGGTATTTCTAGGCTTCCTCGCTCCACTGTTCATCGTTATCTTCTGTTCCAGTCGCATCATCTGTACTCTGTCAAAGGTGGATGACAAGTCGGAGGAAAAGAAAAGCACCATTGGCATCGTAACGGCAAACATGATTGTGTTCATTGTCTGCTACACACCGATCCATGTTGGCTTTGTTGTCAACTACTTTAACGTACCGCCTAAAAACTGGCAATTTGAATACTTACCGCCACACGTGTATTTACTCGTATCTGAATGGATCGCCTCCACAAACTGCTGTTTTGACTCCGTCAGCTATTATTTTCTATTGAAACGGTTTTATTCATAAGCGAGTGCAGGACACACATTTATGTATCACTCTTTTAGACTGCACTATGTAAAATAAATGACATTGTTAAAGGGGTACTCCACCGATCTCACACATCAAGTTCAGTTTACTGGTTATAGTACTACGTAGCCTGCATAATGAGCCTCTGGGGGGGAAATGACCCTGGTGATGTCATCGGGGTTGGCTTGGGCTTGAGACTTAACATTTTTGACATAAACCTGCATTACAAACCGGAGGTGTGGCAACACATTCTCATCCCAACTCGTCACTTACTGGCGCTTTCGGTCGCAGTAAACCGAGCTTAGGTTTAGGCAACAAAACCACTTAGTTGCAACATGGTTGGGCTTAAAATTACTTAATGATTACAGTGCAAATGTGACTGGACGCTGTGAACATGGGACGCAAACAAAAAGCTGATTGCACGGGACACGAACAGCAGTCTCCTGGATGACAGCCTTGTGTTTGTTGGACCCATCCACCTCACCTGCAACCCATCCTGAGTGTCTCTTTTGCTCTTTAAACTACGTCACCACAGCACTTTCCGTGAGCGTTTACTGTTGCCGTGGATGGGTTTACGTTGTAGTTTATGAAAAGGCCGGCGCATCTCCTAAGGGGGCCTTGTGCGGTGGTATCGAACACCGACGGCTGTGACAAAGCGTCGGTATTTGACACCCTGGGAATGAGAACAGGCTGGGTGTGGGGTTAGAAAGAGGTTTGCATTTAGAAGGCAGTGAGGGTCAAATGAAAGATGCTTTTGTGTTGCATTATGGGAATTGTAGGATGGAGCTTGATACATTCTAGGGACTAAAAGTCGGGATATCTCGACCTCTGCTGCTTCGTTTTGGACCATTTACTAATATTATTCTGTTTCTTGTGAGTCCTCCAAGTTTTTTGGAAGCGCAATACAAAAACACCGGAGTACCCCTTTAAATCTGCAGCACTGTCTGACTGATAGCTATTAATATTATTTCACATTTTTTGTCAATTTTTCGTGATTTATTCTAATGAAATGTAGGCTATGTAAAAATGAACTTTTCAGCTGTGATTCCTCAGTTCCCAATTGGTTAATTGTACAGTTGATTTGTTAAAGGGGCTATATGTAAGAATCAGAAATTGCTTGTTCACAGCGACACCTGTGGCCGCAATGTCAACGAAAGTCAGCGTCCTGTGGCTCGCGCTCGCGCTTTCGGCTCGCGCTACATTGACATGAACGAGCACCGGTCTAAACAGTGAGGCGACACACGTCAGCTAACACACAATATCACTCTATATTTCACCTGCTTGGCAGTAATGTTAGCTGACCAGAGGAAGGTCTCTCCATGAATCAATGCTGATCCTAGTGTTGGCTTTTCCTCCCGATCCGGAGGGAACGGGGGGGAGGGGGAGACACCCGGTCGGGGGGGGGGAGACCGACACCCGGTCGGGACGATAACGTAACTCGCTGCGGAGCCCCGTTACTTCACAAGACACAGGAAACCTCTGTTGGTCTGGAGGAGCTGCATCAGTTATTTCTGCAAAAACGTCCACTGCACATTCACCAGATATTCTCAGAGCTAAACTAACTCTTCTGCAGTGTGTAGTGTGCGCGCGTTCACGTGGAGGTGGAGCGAGCCGAGCGTGTGAGAACGAGCGCGGTGTGCAAACAGGCAGGAGCAGAGCTGCTGCGCGCTCGCGTACCCACACGCGAGCGCGCATTGGATACCGACCCGTTAAGATTTATGCGCGTGATAAGTTACAAATAGTCCCTTTAATATAGGTGTTTATTTTTTTAAGTATTTAAAGTATTGTTAACTATATCATTATCAGTATGTACAGTGGCAGAAGAGAATGTAACTTAAAGCTGCAGTGGGTAGAATTGGAGAAAATATGATCAAAAAAAGTTATTTTTATAAAACGGTCACTGTATCCTGACAGTAGTGCATGAGACAGGTAATCTGAAAAAAATCATATGCCTCTGTGTCCTCCGGTGCTCCAAATAGCATCTGCAAGGTTTCACAGACCGGAGGAAAACAACCAATCAGAGCCGAGCTGGAGCCTGCCGTCTCTGAGCAGCTGTCAATCACTCGCGAACTCCGATCAAACGGTCAAACTAGACAGCGCTGATCAAATATGAATCAATATTCTGTTACTGTAATGCCTATTTCTCTCCTCAAATGTTTCTAGAAACATCTTGTAGTGTACTGTTTAGCTGTGAAATGAGAAAGTTTGTGACCCGGCAGCCATGTGGAGATCAGTCGAGGAAATACCAAGCACCGCCCACCAGCCGGAGCAAACTTTCTCATTTTACAGCTAAATAGTACACTACAAGATGTTTCTGAAAACATTTTATGCGTTTGATCGGAGTTTGTGAGTGATTGACAGCTGCCTCCGTTGAACGAACAGCCAATAGGAACGCTCTATCTCTCTGAAATGACCTGTGATTGGCCAAAGTCTCCAGTTACGGGCTAGATTTTTTTTGCAGCCTGAAAACAAAGCCATGAGGAGGAGCAGAAGTCTAGTTTTCTCTCAGGGCACTTGAATTACAATATGCTGAAAGGTTATAATGGAATTTTGCCCAATGATGCCAAAAATATTTTGCCTACTGAAGCTTTAATCGGTTACGTCTGGCTCGGCCTAAATCATCAAGTTGCTGTATGAACTCTTCACCTGCTTTAGGGATGTCGGTGGGTATGTGCGTGTGTGTGTTTCGGGATATAAATACCTGTTATGTAACTCACTCAACCTTTAGTTGACCTTACTGCTCTCTGTGTGTAATGTTCAAAGCATGTTCAAACAAAACTACAGTCTGTGCCTGGCTCAGCAGCACAGACAGACCACGTCCAGTCAATGCACACAGGCACCCTTGGAAGTTCAAGCCTTTCACTCCCTCATAGAGGCCAGGTGAACAAGGCCAGTGTCCAGCTCCCTCTTGTGGCGAGGAAAGTAAATGCATGAATGATTTTTCCTCTGTTGTGAGGTTTCAAACTGCCAATCTGATGACAAACAAATGTCTCATTTATAGAAAATAAACTGCAATAATGACATACACATTAGGCTGCTGTGAAGTAATAGAATTGCATTTGTAAATGTGTGTATATGCGTGGGCACACGTACAATGATATGCGTTCATTACAATGAGTGCATTTGGAACCACACTCGACAACATTAGCAGTCAATTATATAATGCCATTTAATAGCAGTACTCCAAAGATCGATGGTTATTATAACAGCAGTATCTAAGCAACTGCAAAAAAAAAACAAAAAAAAACTCAGCAGGCATCAGTCAAATGAGAAGGCTCAGTTCTGGCTGAGATCAAGCCTGCGACTCTACTCTAATAACAGGAAACAGCTGAACTCAGCAGTCAGCCAAAGTCACGTAAATACTGTACATACATCTTATTCACAGCATCGTCACCCAAGAGAAAAAAAACCTCACACTTCAAACACAGTCCTGTCTCAGGAGAGCATGAACGACCCCCTCAACACCGATACACTACTAGACCTTCCGGGTGATTATTTACACTATTCACAAATGATACAGCTCCTTTTCAAAATGCAAAAACGAAAAGAGAAAAAGTTTTTGTGCTTTTCCTTATTACTGCACAGTATAATGACAATAAAAAAAAAAAATGAGTACATTCGATCACTCACGATGCTGACGAGTATTTTCAAGATCCTCCAGTAATGGCAGTTGACGGACAGACGATCACTAGAACAAGACGAAAAGTCAGGACACAAAATGAGGTGACACAGTGTTCCCTCGCAGCGTTTCAGTCCATTTGAAGGTTTGCTTATGAACTACTTCCATATAAATCATCATTATTACATATTCTGGAAGAAACACGGCTCATGTCGTCATGGCGTCAGTGAATGCGTTACGGTACAATCATAAAGGGCATGACCAAGTGTCTCATTCTTACATATTTACAGTATATAAGTGGGACATGATAGTAGTTTATAAACAGACCCTCAAACACTGCTGGTAGCATCCGGACAGACAGACAGACAGACGGGGAGCTGAAACAAAATGATTCTAACAGTACAAGCCGACATCTAAATAAAAAAATAATATTTAACATTCAGCATGTAAAGGTCGAAGGCATACATATCACAAGTATACTGCAGTAAGTGACAGTACACGCAGGTGCACTGCTGACTGAAATGGTCTTCATGGCACTTTAAAACAAGTTTTTTTGCTTCAGTAATCAGGCATCAGTAAATCATTCATGGTTTTGGCACACAGATGTAAAAAAAAAAATTGGTGATTTCAATCTTGATATGAAAACAGATTTTCATACATTAACAGCTATGATGACGTGATACATGTTTGTTTGCAAGCTAGTGCCTGATATTTTTTTTGGAGTTACATGTTCATTTTTATCTAAATTAAAGTTTACTATGTACAGATAAACCATATATTGCTGCTCGCCACGAATATCAGAGCAAACCAGCGTTCATTTGCTCGCGACTGCCTGGGACCGAGCGCCGAAATCAAGTCATCTGGTCGGTTATGACAAATTCTCGTCGTCGTTTTCATCAAGTCTTACTTGCTTTTTGCTTCTGTCTTCTTTATCTTGTCACTTATTTTACGACTTCCATCTCCTCGCTAACACGCTCGCGCCACGTTGTGTTGATCTAAACGCCGACTGGACACTTTGATGGGCTGAATATATGGTCCTATTTGCCTGCTGGGAACATTTCCATTACCCCTATTGGCTTTGAGTTAGGCCAGAGGTTTCAATCATCGCCACTGTAGCTGTCGCTTTGTTCTGTATCACGTCTGTGGGACCTTGACCCACTGTGGGCTTGAGGGGAAATTTTGCCCAATAAAACCGGACTGTGTTCTATAATTCAGCATTAATGAATTTGTGTGTGTGTGTGTGGGTGTGTGTGTGTAAAAACCCTACGGTGACAGTGAAGGACAAGGCGTTCAGATATTGCAGTGCATTCACTTTAAATCCTCTAAAACGCCTCTCCTTTCTGTCCAGCTCTGACACAAGTCAGTCCAGTGTTCGGGTGCAATCTCCCCAGACGTCCTCGTGGAATTATTGGTCATTAAAGAGTACATGGGAGGCAAACGAATAGAGCGATGGACGGCAGAGATGCCGTCATTACAGAGAGCATGCGGTTGGCAGAAATTGTGCTGACATTTCAGTCCTGCACTCTGCTCTCCAAAGACGTGAGTTATGGTCCCGTATCCCCGCGAGACAGGTTAGAGGCATTTGGCACCACACGCGTCGTGCTTCTCGTACACACAGAATACTAAATACCCTCCGTCACCTGTACAAAAAAAACATGTCTGCATCTGCTGCGTGCGTGTGGCCAAGAGGAAGCGAGAGAAACAGAGAGAAGGATTTCCTCATCATCCATTAGATTTGTGTTTACGGTCAGAATGACTTCAGTTTTTTGTCTGATGAGTCGCCTGCAGCTTTTAGGAGGCTCAGATTTCGCAATTTCACTTCAAGTACCTAGTTGGCAATCAG
Organism: Sebastolobus alascanus; assembly: GCA_916701645.2. NCBI lineage: Eukaryota > Metazoa > Chordata > Actinopteri > Perciformes > Sebastidae > Sebastolobus > Sebastolobus alascanus. The sequence goes on from CAKAOJ020000195.1 coordinate 799,955, forward strand.
ACCAACAGGTAATATAGCGGAGAACAGATGGGTGGCAGCCTTGTTAATGTTATCCAAGAGGGAACAAGCATCCCACTCCTGTAGCAGTATTTGACTGCAGCCTCAGTTAATCTGCACAGAGAAGGCAGCCTCTAAGTGCCATGTCCATCTTTGTCTCCGTCGTCTCTGCCCTCCTGTTCTGCTGTCTTACTTTCTTTCTTTCTTTCTTTCTTTCTTTCTTTCTTTCTTTCTTTCCTTCCCCTCCATCCTCCCTCCTCCCTCTTCCCGCTGAGTAGCAGGAGAGAGAGGCAACTCTGCAATGCAGACACAGCAACAACCTCAGTCCATCTGACCAATTAGTGTGAGCCAGGATATGAGTGGCAGACCCAGCAGCCAGTCATACAGAGAGACTCGTCATGGGGTGAAAGGGGGGGGGGTTGCCTGAGAGACTGACAGAGGAGATCAGAGGGGCTGAATGACAAATAAAGATGTAGGAAAAAGAGAAGGGAAAGGGAGAGGGGGGGGGAGATGGACAGAATGAGGAGAAAAGAGAGATTTATGTGAATAAAACAGAGAGAGCTCCGGACATGGAAAAGCTCCCGTCCACTTCATTTCCTCAAGAGTCACTGGCCAGTCTGAGTCCTGTCACTGCAGTTCTTCTTACTCATCAGCTGGCTGAGATCCACCAGCTCGCCCAGCTCCCCTCGCTCCAGGGCCCCTCTCAGCAGAGCCCTGCTCAGCCCCGGGTTGTGTTGGTGTTGCTGGGACACGTACGCCTGAACACTGGGGGCGGGCATGGAGGGTGGAGGCATGGGGACGGGGACCATGCCGTGGCTGCTGAGGATGTATCCTTCCGGGGCTGGCCAGCGCAAAGGCAACGGCTCGCCATACTCCATGGGGGCGCTGGGTGCTGAGACCACCCTCCGACGCTCGGGCGAGTCCTGGGGGGTCATGGGGTACACGTATTCTCCTGCAGACTTCCGGAGAGGGGCTTTGGGCGTCCCCTTCATTCCCTTTTCTTGCTTGCTCAGGCAGACGTAGTGCTGGCGTGGCGTGTCATTCCCTCGGCACTCCCCGCCGTGTCTCCCGCCTCCCCCCTGCTGGAAGAGTCTGGTCGTCAGGTAGACGGAGGGGGGGATGCGGCAGGGTGAGCCCAGACCCACGGAGCCTCCCCCCAGGTACGTCTGGCTGGTGTCCCACCCTCCAGAGTTGGAGTCGGACAGTCGCAGGCCTCGGCGTTTCTGCTGGGGCGTGTGCTCCGGGGTCGGCAGGAAACCCGGGTCGAGCTCTCCCGACTTCACCCAGCCGTTGGGCATGACAAACAGGGTCTCCCCGCCCTGGGTGCAGGGGCGCTCCCCGCCTCCCTGCCGCGTCACGCTGAGCACGGAGCCTCCCATCCCGCCGCCGTTAGTCAGCAGGCCTCTCTCGCGCCGCTGGATGGAGGACTGGGCGGTGTTGCCGTGGCGGCGGTTGGCGGGCTTGTGGGCCATGATCCAGCAGACGGCGAGGCCGGAGAGCGCCGCCCCGATGGTGAACGCGGACACCGCGGACGCCACGAGCAGGTTGAGGGAGACCAAGCTCTCTGGTTCAATCAGCAAACTCTGCTGCAGGATTCCTGAAGATTAAGAAACACGATTATGAAGATGACATTTAGCAGAACATCCTCTCTCAATGTCTGTCCACAGGGTGCAGTTTTAAACCATCATTATTATTACACATAGAGCTATTCTGCTACTTCTACTTAGCGCTTTTCCCCTCGCAAGATATCATGTATCGTAAGAAATCAATAACTACAATAACACTCATAATTGGTGATCATGGGGTTCGGCATTATGATGATCGTCTTTAAAAAGGAGCCTCTCTCCAGTCTGGCCTTGGGGCTCCACAGGCTCCAGGTTCGGAGAGGCCTGCACTTGTCATCAGCGCAGCTCCGACCACAGCAGCTGACTCTCCTTTTCTCCTCTCTCCTCTCCTCACACTTTCCATCCTGCAGCCCGGTCAGTGAGTCTCTCCTCTCCAGCATACCATTACCTCAGTGTTTCCACCCAGCTCTAATCACTCCCATCTGCAGACACAGCAGCACATGCCTGTCCCTGGCTCGGCCTCTGCTGCGCTTTCACTGAGTCCGTCAGGTCTGCAGGTCCTGGCATCACTGACTTCTACTGCTATCAGTTTCTAAGTGCAGGTTAAACAATGGAAGCCCATTTATCAGTTTAAAACAAAATGAGTGTGATGAGGGCTCGGTTACGTGCTCTTTTTTACGTTTGGAAATTCAGATCCAAGTGGATTTTATGACTCTGAAACTGGCCTAAAACAGGCGGAACAGTTGAACAGGAAATGACTTTTTTTGTTTTTTTTGTTTCCACTGACTTTGTGAATTTCAGAGCAAGGTTCAAAGAGGCCCTCTCTGGCGCTGCTGCAGTGACATCTGAGCCTCTCAACAGAAGTGACATCAGTGTTTCATGCTAAGCTATTTCCAGCTACCCTCGGCCATTCCTCTCTCAGATGTTCAGCTTTGAGAGAACAAAGTCTGGTGACCAGGAGGATGTTGTACTTCCCATCCTGCAAGTCTGGTGGTATTGTCTACCAGCAGTTACATCTCTCACATCCTCCCTAATTAAACTGTCTCACACTGGGAGCGTTCTGACCTGCAGGCAGTGAGGTTGAAACCAAAACCCCAGTTCGACTCCCACCTGATTCAGCTCTGAAAAAAGACACCAAAACAACTCAGTTGCTTATAATCACGGTTTAGTGGATCTTGCTGAGCTGCGGAGGAAATCACATTATACCTATAATTAAAATAAAATGTGCTAAATTACAGAAGTTGTCTCGAATATTCTCTCACTTGATAGTATCTGAACAAAATGTTCAGTGACAAGCAGACAGGTGTAATGAGGGATTGAGCCACTAGGCGGAGCCTGCCCTCAGTCTGCTGTGCGCAGCCACAAGCATCCATGTCATAGTGCTGCAACCTACCATCACAGTCTCCTAGATGGGAGGTGGTGTTTCCATATTCCACATCTTGTTGAAAAGGCAGCCTGCAGTCACAGAGAGATCAGCACATCAGAGACTTCAATATTTCTCTTCATATACGAACAGAATACAGTAGGAAACGTGCCGTTATACGGCCCCGCTATGTACAGTTATGTCATCTGTCATGGTTGAATGTTTACAGTCTAACATAACAGAAACAAAAAGTTATATCTGATTTAAAATAACTCATAAATGTACAAAAAGATGACTTTTTATATGAACATGTTCACATTTACATAGAAAATTGTACATTAATGGGGACATTTGTTGATAGTAATCAATCAAATTGATGTGGCACATATCTATGTTTCATTCAGTGTAATGGTATACACTATTGATCCCATTATTGATTTTCTCTTTTTGCTCTCCGTCCCTCGGGGAGGTCAGAGGTCAGGGTCAGCCATACAGATGATGATGATGGGAGCAGGAAGTAGGGATTGCGATACTGGGTACAATGTTTGACTATGATACAGATACCATTAATCCTTCAGGATAATGACAGTATCTTTTGAAACTATTATCATTAGACGCAAAAGTTGGTATTTAATACTGTATATTATGCTAAATCAAATACTATACACCCACACTTCTTTACTGGCTTAATTAGCTTACAAAATAGTAGTTTACATATTCATAACATTTTTTTTTTAATCTACTACATTTAAAAATGATACCATTATTGTACAGCTGTACTCAAACATCCAGCCTAAAATTAAACACAGACAGATGGAGGATGTGTGCTGTGGTTCAGAGTCTGTTCATTGGCACTAACAGACTCTGTTTAGGTGCAGACAGACCAGAATTGGATTATATCACTATGAGAGCATCAAACACATTAATAAGTAAAAAAAAAAAGAAACCTTTTACACTTAACTAATTTATGTTGTTTAATATGTATGGACACCATATGTACATTCGGTGTAGTGGCTTCTTTTAAGTAACTTTAAAATATTTACCAGTGTGTTTGTTAGGCAATTTTTTACATATATTTACTTATTTATTCATCATTTTCTTCTCTATTGCAGGGACGATTCTAGGATCAGACCTTTAGGGGTCTCAGTCCTTAATGAGAAAGTGACATGTGTACAGTGAAGGATGTAGGTTTTGTTTCAATACTGGGGGGTCACATATTAAGCGGGGGGTCTGGGGGGGTTGTCCCCCATGACATTTTGAGCATCAAACACTTAATTTCCTGCAGTCTGGTGAATTTTTATGCACCCATTTCTGCCTTTTCTGTATCAAGTTACGGTGGAAATGTCTTTATTTATGTGAACGACAACACAAAATTCAGGCACCAAGTGACAATTCAAAATATTAACAAAAATATAAAGGAATATAATGCAGTAAGGCTCTGATTCATTCTGTGACATCAAGTTTAAAAAAAATGGTCTCACTACACTGTATAAAATGGCTACTATGGGGACTAACAGCATCACACATGAATGTATTTGGGCTCATTGGATCCACAAGAGTCTCAGCTTTACAGTTATACCCAATTTATGTAATTCAAAGACTGTTTAGGGACCCCAGTATGCATAATTAATACAACATTTTTAGAATAGGTGAAAATAACACATTTATACTACATGCATAAAACTGCATGGTTTTTGCCCAAAATTGCATGTGATTATCATAAAGTGGGCATGTCTGTAAAGGGGAGACTCGTGGGTACCCATGGAACTCATTTTCATTCAAATATCTTGAGGTCAGAGGTCAAGGGACCCCTTTGAAAATGGCCATGCCAGTTTTTCCTCACCAGAATTTAGCCCAACTTTTGAGCATTATTGAGCCTCCTTCCCGACAAACTAGCATGACATGATTGTTACCAATGGATTCCTCAGGTTTTTCTAGTTTCTTATGCTACCAATATATCTTCACTCAAGCGTTACCACTGAGTCCGCTACAGCCTCTTAAAAGACCGTAATGTCGGCGGTCTCAGAGGGTTTGATAATCATTTTTTTGGGGTGCTGAGATAAAAATTTGTTGTGCTTGAGCTCTCTAAAAAGAGTCTAAAATCACGCCTGCTTTATTGTATTGCCCAAAGTTTGATTTCAATTACTGAGCAACAAGTGTCGTCCACTTTATTTCTGTTTCTTTTGTTTTCTTACGTGTGTAACTACGTCCACAATTCTCCTTGAGGGGGCATTGCGGAATAAACAAATATCTAAAGTAAAGCTTACAGATTCAGGAGCTTGAATCCACGTCTCTCAAACTACAAGAACACACTGCCATCGTTTTTTTCTTTTCTTTAAGCATTTATTCTAATTATTCTATGTGATAAAGTGAAGTATTTATTCAACATTAGCTTCCTTGCCACAGGAATGTTGTAACTTTGCCGATAAAGCTCTCCACACATAATAACTTGTCCTGAGTCTGCAGGCAGCAGAGGTAGGAAACTGTTCACAGGTTGGTGTGTGTGTCTGTGTGTGTGTGTGTTGTCCTCACCGTGTGCCTGGTCTCAGGAAGGAGCAGGTGCTGCCTCTGGTCCAGCCACAGTACGGGTCCCTGGAGGCGAGACAACTCCTACACACCAATGAAAATAAAAAGTTAAGAAATGCTGAGTGCTGACTTGATTCTCGCAGCGGCCATTTTGACCATTTTAGCAGGAAACTCTCCCCGGGAAACTTAGAGAAAATAAGACTGCAAACAAGTATTACAGCTATGAACTTAGCAGGGAAGTTAACTTACTTATTGTCTGTCTGGCTAACGTGGTAACTAGTTAGCTGGCCATTAAAACCCTAAAATATGACAAACTGTATCTCCCTATGGACTCATGATATTTACGTGATGTGTTCTGAAATGTAATATGCGGAGCACTGGTCAAATGATAAATCCTCATCTGGTATTCATCTCCATACACAGCAGTCACACATACTGAATCCGTTGCTACTTTCTTTCTTTATTTTCCTGTATCCAACTGTGATATACAGCTGCTGTGGGAATCAGATTCACAGTGTGGGGTTCTACTTCAAAGGATCCTCCCCATATGTGTGGTAATAAACTAATGCCCTCTTGGTATTCATAATAAATCATCTCGTTTATTACAACCTTAGATCAAGACGACGCCGAAGCCTCTTGTGTCAAGTTAAATATTATTTCCCAGGGATAAAATTCTCCCGAAACACATAAGCTAGCTGTAGTTTGACAAACACACATCGGCATTACATTTTATTAGGACAACTGCACTAATAGGGAGTGAGGGACAAAACAAAAGTTGGCCAGTAAGTCGTACCTTGGCAAATGGCCACAACTACATTCAAACTTACCTAATTATCATACAAAGAAACATTGAGCGAATGAAAAATACTCCCCAGATGAGTGTGTGTCACTTACTTCATGCAGCGTGAGTGCAGGTGGCAGCGAGACGTGGGCACGCGGACCAGACAGGAGGGGAAGGCCAGCAGCAGAGTGTGACTGGGCCGGTCCAACGACAGAGACAAGAGCTGACGAGCCTGAGGGGAGTCCTCGCCACACCTGGAGACAGCAAGACACAGGAGTGTGAAGACTGGAGGCAGAGGGTGAGGAGCCAGCAGAGGGAGGTCAGTGTACGCTTTTTGGCCTCAAGTCAAGTTGTGACAGGGTCAAAGGCCTCGTCAGCAGACTGTTTTTATCTAAAGCCCTGCCCAGAGCTGTGTGGTGGGAAGAAAATAAACTCACTTTGGTGTCAGCTGCCAGTGGATGAAGCCAAAATCTCTTATTTTTCTGGTCGGGTCTTTCACAGTAATACACAAGACAATAATCAAATCTAAGTTGCTATGGTTTTATGCTGCTATAAAAGGTTGGATGACATCGAAACAGGAGTAGTTTGTATTAATTATGATCAATTCAACAACAAAAAACATGCCTATTTTCATCATTAGGTTACATGGAGCTAAAACATTTAGTTGATCAATCAGTATGTGACAGAGGTGTGGACTCGAGTCGTGTGATTTGGACTCGAGTCACAAATTTGATGACTTTAGACTCGACTTCACAAAATCGAAAAATAAACTTGACTTGGACTTAAACACCAATGACTCGTGCCTACACTCGTACTTGAGCCTTTTGACTTGACAATACTTGATACCTTCCCCCAAGCCCGGAGATGAAAAAGTATGTTATTTCAAAAGTGTGCCACGAATCAGTTTATGTCCCTTAATTTCCTGAACGTTACAGCTATTAAGTCGACACTTAAATCCCCAGATCCACCTTGTTTGAACCAATCTGACAGCATCCAATCAAGTTGCAGGAGAAAACCGCGAAAAACTACATTACGTTACTGAGCGCCAGTTGGAAAATATGATACCAAAGATAATTTTGTTCGCGTACAAAAACTACGTTGTGGTCAACAAAAAATGAATTGCAGTATGCAAAACGGTCGAAGATTAGACGGAGATGCAAGTGGCATTACATTTGGTGAAGAGCGCATTATGACTTGTTTAGGACTCGAAACTCAAAGCTTAGGATTGAGAGTTGTCAGTCTTGACTTGGGACTTGAGTGCAAAGATTGAGACTTACTTGTGCTCTGCAAAACAATGACTTGGTCTCACCTCCGGTATGTCAGTTGATAGGGAACTATTTATATCTAGATCATTTTTCAAGCTCAAACTCCACATATTCTCAGGTTCCAGCCTCTCAAATGTGCACATTTTTCTATGCTTTTCTTTGGATCTTTTGGTTTTGGACTGTTGTTCGGATCACACAAACAATTTGAATAATAACCTTGGACTTTATAATGGACAGTTTTTGGACAAAATTGTTATTATATTAATCAAGTGAATAATTGTCACATTAAGAATGAATGAAGATAACAATGATTCAAAGTTTTAACCCTAAAATCAAACTCTTTAAATATATATGTGAATACCACAGTAATAAATATGGTCAAATAAGTAACTGACTAGTAGTTTACTCTAAGCTGCACTTCAAACATTTTAAAATCAAATATATAAAATAAGTGTAATTGAAGACAGTTCTTGGCTGAACCGTCGCTGCTGCTCTCCAGTTCTCAAACAGAGGCAGGCAGCGGGAGACTTGATCTAATTGGAGCAACATGTCAAAATGTAGAACTTAATGGAGATCAAGGACAAATATGTCTCGACTCCTACTCACTTCTCTGGGTTGAATCCTTCCACCTCCTCCAGAAACACGCTGCCGTGGGAGACAGAATCTCCGCTGGAGATCATTAGAAACTTCAGGATGGTTCCTCGGGTAGAGCCCAGGAACAGGACCGTGCGGTTCTTATGGGGACCAGCTTCAGTGTCCACAACCATGGTTGTCAGCTGGTACCTAGACACATAGATAGTGAAAACACATTTTTTTTTTTCAAAGTCAGTCAATATAAAACGCATTACCTATCCTTCCTACGAGCTGTGATGCATTTTTTCAGACTCATGCTTCCCATTTTCATGCCATAAAAAGTTCTGCATGGGCGCTATCAAACAAGTGAGTCAGTACCGTCCCATAGTCTTGACTACCCAGGGTCTGTGCCCCAGCAGTGGAACGGTCTCGTCCATCAGTGGGTGGGTCTTCACGAAGTTCAGCACCTCATCCGGCAGCGCGGTAGAGGAGCTAAATCTGGATCCCTGCACCGCACATCCTCCTGGTCTGCAGGCAGAGAAAGAGACAGAAAAGTGAGAGATAGATAGGAAAGAGAGCGATAGAAGTCCAGAGAGAGCAAGAAGAAAAGAGCCAGAGGAGTTCTTTTAGTGGCTGCTGGAGGCCGTATTAGAATATTTGCTGAATAGTAGTGAAGTTGCAGTGTGATTGACAGTTGGAGCTTATAGCAGGGGAGTAAGTAGACTATATATGTGAGACAGATGCTCAGTAAAGTAGCACTGCAGTATTTTGCCCAAGAACGGCTCACATAACACTTTGCATAACAATACCTCGGTTTAGGCACCGCTTCGTCCGGGACAGGAGTCCAAATAGACTCGGGGGATTTCTGCTCTTTAAACCGGCCCTCAAAGACATGAGCGAGCTGCTGCATGTCAAACACGCACACCGCAGAGCCAGGGATGCTACCGTTGAAAAAAAACAAAAATAAGATGGCGATGAGAAAAATTGTGGTTTTTTTTGTGTGCACATTCGTGTGCATCTCTGTACCTGTTTGGTGGCGTGGAGAAGAGCCCCAGGATGACGTCTCGTCCCTGCATGCGGATGATGTCGCTCGTGGCGTGCAGGAGGTTGAAGTAAAAGTGTGAATCTCCCGGGACGGAGCAGTTGAGCCGCGCCTTCAGGAATGTGGTCCACTGCTTCTCAAGGACGCGCTGAGAGCCGCCCAGGTCTGCCTTACACACTCGAGCCACGCGGGACACCATCACCTGGAATAAAACAAGCAAGGTTTAGTAAAATGGAGGGATAAGAAAGAAAGAAAGAAAGAAAGAGAAAGAGAGAAAGAAAGAAAGTAAGTATGTAAGAAAGAAAGGAAGGGAAGAAAGAAAGTAAGAAAGTAAGAAAGAAAGGAAGGAAAAAAGTAAGAAAGTAAGAAGGAAGGAAAGAAAGTAAGTAAAAAAGAAAGTAAGTAAGTAAGAAAGTAAGAAAGAAAGGAAGGAAAAAAGTAAGAAAGTAAGAAAGTAAGAAGGAAGGAAAGAAAGAAAGAAAAAGAAAGAGAGAAAGAAGAAAGGAAGGAAAGAAAGAAAGAAAGAAAGAAAGAAAGGAAGGAAAGGAAGAAAGCACCTTTTCTAGATGATGAAACTCCATGGCCATCTCTCTGAAGAAGAAATAAATATGAGGCCCCCACTCCATGGAGTTCACAAAGTAGGGCTCTGAAAAATAATATGAGAAAAACACAGTTAGACACACACACACACACACACACACACACACACAGACACACACGACGCAGTGCCTGGGGCCAAACGTAACGCTCCACAGTCCCTGACACGGAGCTGTAATAACAGTCACATCAACATGGACCGCCGCCGTCCACGGGCCACGCTCATCAAATATTCATGTCCTGTTTAATTTATCATCACGGACAAGAGGATACACATTATTTATCATTTATTCATCCAGCACAGTTCCAGCTTTGACCTGCCCCGGCTTGTTTTTCTCTCCACGGAAAACAGATTCAACTCTTCAATCTACGCCTTCTTGTTAAAACCCTGAATCTGTAGAGTCCAACTAACCTCAACGCATCACTGTCTGAGCGCGTTTCACTTACAATAAATCCATAAAATGTACGTCTTCAAATCATGTTTGGTTTCACTGAATGTAGCTCGTTATTTAGCTCCGCCGCCTCATGAAAAGACAGCCACAACGATTCAATTTTCTTCTGGTAAACTACTGAAGATAATGGTTTCTGTTATTTGCTTCCTGATTGTCTATTGAAGGTGTCTGAGTCATTTTAATGCGTCTGCTTCTAAAAGTACCTCTGAACCATTTGGAGTCGTGCTTGACTGTGCGGAGGGCGGGGCTGTCGCCGAGGCTACGATAGATCACCGCATCGATGGCCAGGAAGTCTGTCACAGTACCCGTAAAGAGACTACCATCTGAGAGATGCACAGGGAGAGGAAAGGAGGAGATTAAGAGGAAGAAGATACAGATGGAGAGATAGCACAAGGTCAGGGAGATTAAAACCAAACAAGCAACGCAGCGAGAGGTCTGACTATAAATCATTTGTAAAGGTAAACACAAGGGCACAGACGATTCAACGTCTGGAGCTGAAAACAGAGTCTGATGTCTGCTAGATGTGTGAATTCTTCATCTTTAGTGTGCAAACTGGAGACACTACCTGCAAATATAGCCACATTGGCGTGTCGTGGATCATACGGGCACCGTGCCATCCCACTGACAGGCTCTCCCACCATTTCTAAAGTGTCCCTCTGCAAAAGGGAAAAAAAAAAAATATAGATAAACAAACTGGCAAGCACACACAGAGAGTGGCCAGCTGACAGATAGATAGATAGATACTAACAGTGTAGTTGGCACACAGCGGGTTGAAGGCGTTTGTTCCACATACAAACAGGCCACCATGCTGGCTGAGCAGAACCTTGATGAAATTACGGCACTCTCCCTACAGAGAACAAACACAAAAGGAAACGATTAAAGAGGAGAAGAAAATCACAAGGTGCAGGGCAACCGTTTTGAACCAAAGTTAAGCTCAAAACCAGCAGTCGGAGCAAGGCGGCTGCAAGTGTGAGGTATGAAAAAATGCAGCTTAAAACAATCCTTCACACCCTCAACCACTCTCCATCTGGAGGAACAGTAGGACGGGGTCTTTATAGCTGTCTTCAAAGTGGAGGCTGCTGATTGAGGAGAGATTTAAAGCTGCTGCCACTGAATCTGTACCTTGATGATACTGGTCGGCCCCTTTGTGATACTACAACAGCGTCTGATGGCATGAAGTTGGGAAAAATAATTGACGAAACTTGAATAAACCTGTGTAGGTTGATGATTTGTTCACCCGGAGCTGAATTCAGTGCTCCTTCATGGTATTGAATGATGCTAGGCAGTGTTACTAGTTTACAATTGTGTGACAGTTATATTTTGTTGGAGGATATTTTTGTAACTATACTGGGATTGAGACAGACCATCATGTTTTGGTAAGAGAGGTCTAATAAAGATTAACAATGGTTGATACACCCACAGATTCAAGGGATTGTCAAAGCAAAGAATCACAGCATCTCCACCATGGTCTGGTCCTCTAATATCACTTATGTAATAACTTGTGTTATAACATCATATTTATAAACTCCAAGGCAGATAAAGTCAGCATCAGTCAGAATGTATAGTGACAGCTCATATAATAATCCAGCTCATATTCTAATCAGCATTTTATGCAACACCATCTATTTTAGTGCAGAATCAGACGGTCACATTGCTCGACGACCTGATAATGTTTGTCAGTAATGAGGAAGTGTCATCTGGATTCTGTGTAAAAGGAAATCAGACACACAGTCAGAGTGAAAGTTTTCAGTTTCTAACAATGTTCCCTATAATGTTTCCAGCTTTTTCGTCTTGCCTAGTCTACAGATACTGTACCACTCTGATGCCACCCTCTGCACACTCTAAGCTTTTTGCTAGAATCAAAAGTCCCCATGAAAAGTTGGAGCGTCTTTAACTTCTGTACTGACGCATCTCACAGTGAAATTAAATATTTGTGCAGTTACAAGATGGAGTAGTTAGCATTGCCTGGCTCTGCATACCAGCACTTATAAAACTCACTAATTAACACATCTTGTTTGTTTAATCTGAACAAAAACATAACGCAGCGGTTATGCTGGTTATGCTTCCTAGAGTCTCTTCCACTGTATGAATCAAACAAATGACATATAATGTGTTAATCAGTGAGCGTTAGAGGTGCTGCTTGGCAGATTTTGTTGGCTTCGGAAAGAGCCAGGCTAGCTGTTTCCCCCTGTTACCAGTTTCTAACCAGCTGCTGGTAGCGCCAACACCTGTGCCAAACAACGTATATTGCTAAGAAGTGAAATTCAATTGTTCGCTCCATTGCAACGTCAGCGCCCAGCAGAAGAGTTTTGGACTGAAAGCGACTAGTAAAACGTCCGCCTACAAAGTGCCGTACAAAAGTAAAACAAAATTATTTCTATTCTATCGTCATAATTTTAATGTGAACAATAACAATACTATTTACTTACTTATTTATTTATTAAACTATTTGCCCGGCCGCTTCCCACTGATTAGCCTCTGCAGTTCAAACACACACTGGATTACTATTAGTTGATAAGCATGTGTAATTCAATGCCAAGAGCACTGTTTGGTTGGCTTTTGGCAAACAATAAAATTATGTGCAAATATAGCTGCTTCCATTGTTTAAGCTAAACTAAGCTAAGCTAACCAGCTGCTGGCTCCAGCTAGCTACATATTTACCGTACTGATGTTAGAGTGGTATCAATCTTCTCATCTGACTCTCGGCAAGAAAGTTTATTTCCCCAAAACTATTCCTCTAACAACCATAAAGGTGTTTCGGTTCAGTTCCCAGGGATTGCTGCTTACTGGCACACCTGAATGGAGCAGAGTCATCGTTAATGTTATTGGATCCACCTGTGCTTTCTATGACATTTCAAAATGTCTGCTGGGAAAAAGGTCTATTGTTAGACCGTCTTAACTGCACACTTACCTAATAGATGCTATAAGACTGTAAAGCATTAGGTCTGGCCCAGTAACTGTTCTACTGTATGTCAGATGATGCATCATTTACCCTGAGCCTTATAATTTGATCTCTTCATCTGAGCTACCTGGCTTTAGCTTCACCTTTCAGTCTTTTGTCTTCCTCATCCGCTCTCTCCACCTTGGGCAAGTCTTTTTCTTCCTGTCTTTTATCACAGCTTTAATTCCTTTCTTTGCTACTACATCTTTTCTTCTTTCATCCGCGTTCTTTGAAGCAACACATCTTTTCCTTTTGTTGCCTCTCTCTTACTACCCGGTGGCTACCCTACACTCCTTATGTGTTTCTTCCCCACTTTTCCTCCACCTACACACATCCCGTCCCTTCCCCTTCCTCTTCCTCAACTGATTTCAATTACTGTTTCCTCCCTGAGGCTGTGTCACTCTCTCTGCTCAGTTTGCTTTATAATGTTTCCTCTTGCCGCTTTTTCTTCTTCCATGAGTTCCGCCCAGATTGGATTTTGCCGCTGGCACTGCTGCATTTATACAATAAAGCTTATATTTTAGGTTACACCCTGTCAAGGAAGCAACCATCCCATCAAATCTTTCTCTTCTGAAGATTTTATCACATTCCCATCATATCTCAGAACATTGTCAACTATCACTTCATATATACACACATAATTGTCCCGCTTTCTAGTTTCCCCCACAGGCTATGAATGAGATATATGAAGAAAATTGAAATTGAAAAAAAAATTGGCACAATGCAGGTGTGCAAGACAATGGCTTTCAAGCTTCATGGATGTCTTTCGGCCTGGGTAACGTTTCACTGAGCTGACGTGATTAAGTGATGTGCTGATTCTGTATCAACAAGATCAAATTTGTGTAAATACCGTATGCAGGTGCACCCGAAGGAAATAAGGTTTCTCCAACAGCTGTTGTGTCTGTCCATGCGTGTGATAGTGTAGATGGTGTTGATGCATGTCAGAGTGGATCTCAGAGTACGAGCACTGTACCTCATGTTTGCCCTTCATCCGGCACACTCGAATGTCGTTCTTATTGGATTCCCATGTCCGTTTCTGCCAAAGGAATGAACCACAGTCTGAATAACTTAGTTGTGCATTCGTGTACACTATTAGTTGTTACTGTGGCATGTTTGTTTTTGTGTGTGGGCAAGAAAATGAGTCTTACCTTGCTGTAGAACATCTCATCACCTGCCATGTTATCCAGCTCCACTCTGTACAAGTCATCTCTATAAAACACACAACAAATCAGTGCCAATGTAATACTACAGGATATCTGATATATAATATAAACAATGTGTGAGGAAGGGGTCAGCAAATTGATCCTTCGCTAAGCCCCGCCCCCCGCTGCTACAGTTACCATGGAGCCCACACTGTCACTAACTGCACTCCATGTATAGCTATATTATCTAATTTTTTGGAAAAACAAAAAGGCCATTTCAGAGAGAAGCAGACAGAAGCAAACACAGGTTAAAAAGATAAAGGTGGAAGCTAACCACCGACCCACACCGTTCCTGTAAAGCTGTGAAGCAAAAGCAGCATGTGTATACTGTCAGTATCCCTTCAGTCGCATCCGTAGCATAGTGCTAACACTAATGAGCTAACGCACTCTCCACCGTTTCTATGTACAAAACGCAACGTTTTAGAAACTTATTTCTCCTTCTAACCTCACCGGGCTCACTATTACACGTACCCCAGGCACAAACTTTACCACGACTAGCTCGAAATCCACAAAACCAGCCTGAAAATAAAGAAAATCTGAAATGGTTATATGAGAGTCAACGGAGCACAGCCGGATAACTGTCGGACCGTGCTAGGAGCTGACCGATACTAAGCTATGATTGGCCAGTCTCCCTTTGAGGGGCTGGACTTAGCAAAGGGTCAATTAGACAGTTTTTTCATCATATATATATATATATATATATATATATATATATATATATATATATATATATATATATATATATTAGACAGTTTTTTCATCATATATATATATGTATATATATACATATATATATATATATATATGTATTTATAATATATATATACATATATAAAATAGTATGTGTGAGTATATATGAATATATGATCTGTGTTGCTCATAACAGTAGTCTGCTTCAGAAACACCATTTCTGTTAGACTGCCACCTGTTTGTGTTTTTTTTACGACACAAATCTGTTCAAGCAGGCTAAATCTATGGAATTAAAACTGTTTGAATTGTGAATTGTTTAATTTAAAGGACGTTGGTTATATCATTTATTTGTGTTTCAAATATTTCTGCAGGAAGACCAGATTTGGCCCAGGGACCCGTTTTTGTCTACTACTGTGTACTATTTTCCATATATCATGATTAAGAGTAATGTGAACAAACAGCTTTCACTTGACATTTACCAACACTGAATTGATTGCTTCCCTCGCAACAACAAACTGAAAATGTCCTCTGCAGAGTG
This sequence comes from Sebastolobus alascanus, assembly GCA_916701645.2. NCBI lineage: Eukaryota > Metazoa > Chordata > Actinopteri > Perciformes > Sebastidae > Sebastolobus > Sebastolobus alascanus. Next base: position 815,487 of record CAKAOJ020000195.1, read on the forward strand.
ACAGCAGATGGAAGCTGTGGCATCAAATGAAAGCAAAAAGGATATTAATGCGAGCACGTCAGTAACACACAGTTGGAGGCGGTTGCCGTTGGTTACCTGGCTCCTATGTAGAGCGTGCGGTTGACTTGGAGGACCGTCTGGATGTGCAGCTCCTGTCTCTGGGCTGAACGATGAGCTCTGCCCAAGAACACTGGATACCTTCGCACAACTGACACATACACACACACACACACACACACACAGTAAAAAAAGCTAGAAATGAAGTGCCATGCTCAGGGATACTTTGACAATTGAGAGAGTCAATCTATATTTACCCTAAAAACATCTCTAACCTTCACTTTAATAGTGTCTTCACTCATTCTTTATGCTTTTGTTTAGGAGAAAAAAAGATAATGGGAAGAGATGAATGGTGCAGCAGTTAAAGTACACTGAGACACTTTAATCCTCTTAGTGTTTTTTTTTTTTTGCTTTTGTTGATGCATGCAGCTCCATAATGAGAAAAACTGTGTGCAACCATTATTGTAATTTTATTGTGAAAAAAGGCATTCCCTGCCTCTCCTCCCTATAAGTGGGAGAGTACAGATGAGGTGGAGAGAGAAAGTGGCTGTATCAGAGTATGAGAAAGTTTCGAAGAGGAGGACAACGGTCTCCACAGGGAGCCCTCATCATCAGGAGACAGATTGGGAGAACGTCTCATTGTCCTTGACTGCAGGGGAGGGAGAGAGGAGGACGTAGCGATCCATCTCCACCTGTCTCCTCCCCTTCTCTCTCTTCCTCCCCACAGCCTTCTCTCTTGTCATCTGTATCACCCCATCCAATCCAATTGCCTCACACTTTTTCATCTTCCTGCACCTCTCAAAATCCATAACAATCATTTCTCTCGCTCTCTTTCTTTCTGTCTTGACATCTTTCTCTCTCATATTTATCAGACTGCTATACCGCCATCGAGAGACGGAGTGAAGTCTCTTTATTTATCTGTATGCCCGGGTAGCTAGAAAGCAGCTCCACACCAAGGCTCTGACCCTTGACCCCCGATTTCCACATCCACTGTGAAGCCATTCATCATCAACGTGGCACATACAGTCACACACACACACACACACACACACACACACACACACACACACACACACACACACACACACACACACACACACACAGCAGGAAGGAAACATACCCTCTAAGGGGACGTAGCTGAGTGGACTGGGCTCCTCTGGGAACGAGCCATCCGCCAGTTGAAGCAGCAGGAGAAGAAATGTGAGGGGTGGAGCCACGGTCGCCATGGCAGCAACACACATGCACTGAGGAGAGAAGGGAGAGAAAAATGTCATTGTTGCGTACGCTATATGTTCCTCTGCATGTGCATGTGCGTGAGTGTTTGTGTATTGACATTATGACAGATTTTATAATCAACTGGTCTCTGTGTGTGTGTGTGTGTGTGTGTGTGTGTGTGTGTGTGTGTGTGTGTGTGTGTGTGTGTGTGTGTGTGTCCACGCAAGGACGAGGGTCAGAGGTGCAGCAGGGTGACTGCTGCCACCAACCTGGCTTCAGCAGGGAGTTAATGTGTTTCTATTGTCTGCTCCGTGCTGTAATGGGGCTCTATTGTCAGAAATGTCACTCCATTGTCAAACAGTCTGAATTGAAAGGGATTCTCACAGTCATATAACACACCGAGAGACAAAACAGTCACAGGATTACAAAGCCACTTTTGGGTGGTAATGTTCCTTTCATTAATTGTGTTTCTATACGGACATATGGAGGATATAGCCGGTCTTTATAGAGAGAGAAGAAAAAGAAGAGATGAAGGGAGTGACTCGGGTAAAGCTGGACAATGTCTCTCTAAAGGTCAAAAGTCAAGAAGGCTCTAAATCATGAGTAAGGAAAAGGGGAGGAAAAAGATTTTGGTCTTTTAAAAAGCTAAGAGGCCACAAAAGGGTCACACTGTGCAAGATATGTAGGCGCACACACACACACACACACACACACACACACACACACACACACACACACACACACACAAAAACGTACAAAACAAGAGTCTACAGCCGGGCTCTGTGAAGCTGTAGTACTTCAGCACAGCGGTGCTTTGAGCTAAATGCGAACATCAGGATGCTAACGTGGTCACTGTGTCACCCATTGGTTTGTGGACTGCTGTTTTGAAGCCTCAAGTTCCGCATTTTAGCCAACGCCATCGCCAGCATACCCTGCTTTATGGTCTATTTGACTCTAAATGGGACCATAATTTACAAAATGAACATCATGCTGTATTGAAGAAGACTTGAAACTAGTGATTGAGACCATAAACTCATGTTTACATTGTTTACTGAGGTAATAAATCATGTGAGAAGTAGGGTCATTTTCTCATAGACTTTTATACAGTCAGACTTCTTTTTGCAACCAGAGGAGTCGCCCCCTGCTGGCTATTAGAAAGAATGCAAGTTTAAGGCACTTCAGCATTGGCTTCACTTTTCAGACCTGGAGGTTGCCCACTGTGTTTACCATGTTCACCATCTTAGTTTAACGTGAACATTTGCAAAGAGAACATTTGCTAATTTTGTACTGATGGTGGCACTAGATGAATAGTCAGGGGATAACCAAATTCTGTTGGAGTCCTCTGTGGACCATGAACATCTGTACAAAATTTAATGGCAATCCATCCAATAGTTGTTGAGACTTCAAAACAGTGGTGGACTGACGACGAACAGACGCACCATCATGCTGCTAGCACGACCAAAAACCCACATAGCGGGCTCAAACTGTCAAAAACAAGCCCCCACGCTGTACATCAGCATCTCTTTCACCTATAAAACCAAGACAGTGGAATAACACTGCTGCACATAAGTTACTACCAGTCATAAATTGCGGCAGCCATCAAACACATTGTAAATGTGGGAGCTTTTGCATGCATTTACTCAAAAATGCCTGTGGCTCAGCTACACCGTCTTTGATGTGAGAATACTTTGAAAAAGAAGAGGAGCTAGAAAGAGAAGGAAGGAAAAGACGAGACAAATGAGGAGAACAAAAAGGGAGGAGCACTCTGGTTTTGTCTTGGGTTGCTGAGAGTGCTGCTAAAATCCTGGACAAGGTTTGATGAAAACACAAATGAAAAGAAAGGTTAGAAATTGAAGAAAAAGATGAGTGTCGTTCCCATCAAATCCACCTGAATACCGTGTTCCACGTTTCCCCCAACCCCCGCTTATTTCCTTTCATCCTCCGTCTCTCTCCCTCCATCACCCACCTCCGCCCTTCATTTCTCTGTCTTTATACCTCTCAGCTTGTCTGTTCCAGGATGAAACACCAGGTAGATGATGTGCCAGTTGCTAAGGTGATGACAACTGCTATTTGAAGCACACAGATGCACCCAGATGTAACGCGCACATACTCATATACAGTACATAAAGCACATTCACCTGTGTAGCCAACACCTCACACTGTGCATGTGTTTGAGTGACAAGCTGTTTGAGGACACCAGTGAGGCGGCGTGGTGCTGCAGACTATACACTGGGGGCCACTTCAAATGAAATTCTAGCCCAGAGATTGCAGGTTTGACATCTCTAAGCCTTCTCCTCATCAGAAACACCGGAGGAGCCCTGAGGGGGGGTGGGGGGCTTGTTTCATCTGAATCTCCATTGGGATTCCCTGAACTAGAACTGATTGAGTCAGGTGTACGGGGTCAGCCCCATTTCATTATGGCCATTTCATGAGAGGATCCAAATTCGATGCTTAAACCTAAAATGAAATTCTGTCGTCTTGTTTGGACTGAAAGGATGGATGGATGGAGTTAAATGAAGCGTGTGTTCCAGTGAGATTTGGCATCATATGGTTGTGGTTTGCGTCATGAAATCACACTGTGTCTTCTCAGAGTCATAACTCAGTCAAATCTGAACACGCACACATGTTATACATATTTTCAGATTAAGAGTGACTTGCTCTTCCTGAGAATATCATTATCTCCTCCATCGCGCATTAAACCTGCAGCAGGCAGAATATTTTTGGCATCATTGGGCAAAAATTCTATATTAACCTTTCAGCATATTGTAATTCAAGTGTTCGGAGAGATAACTAGACTCCTGCACCTCCTCATGGCTCTGTTTTCAGGCTTTAAAATATCTAGCCCGTGACGGGAGACTTCCAATCACAGGTCATTTCAGAGAGAGAGCGTTCCTTTTGGCTGTTCATTCAACGGAGGCAGCTGTCAATCCCTCGCGAACTCCGATCAAACGGTCAAACTAGGCAGCGCTGATCAAATATGAATCAATACTCTGTTACTGTAATGCCTATTTCTTGCCTCAGATGTTTTCAGAAACATCTTGTAGTGTACTGTTTAGCTGTAAAATGTGAGCGTTTGCTCCGGCTGGTGGGCGGTGCTTGGTATTTCCTCAACTGATCTCAACATGGCTGCCGGGTCACAAACTTTCTCATTTTACAGGTACCAATGGATTCCTTCTAGTTTCATGTGATGCCAGTATCTTCACTGTAGCTTTTTTTAAATTTGCGTTAACAAGTTATTATCACCTTAACTTTGACAGCCCTAATTGCGATTTACTATAATGTGTTTTAACCAACCAATTTTCCACATTTGTGGACAATAAAGATTATTATATTATCAAAAAATGCTGTGGGAGTTGTAGCCCAGTACAAAGTAAGACAAAATTTCTTTTTACATTATAAGGCTCAGAGTGTCCCTTCCACTCGGTTCTTCCTGAAACAATAACACAGATACAGATATTTGCCCTGTGTTGAAAACCTGTGGACATACAAACAAAAAAACTCAAACAATTTTAAATCGCATAAAACAGTTTTGTTGCATTAAACTGTCCTAAAACATGTATAGTACAATTCACGTGCAAATCGATAGCATTTCTAAGTAGCCCAACTTATTTTGAAAACAACAATGCATGGCATGTCTGGCTAATACATGCAGTGACTTTGCTAAAAGCGTGGGGATCAAAACTGGGCATCCCTCTTTCCTTCCTCTTTTCCTCTCTCTCTCACACACAGCCTGCACATGCTACATACCAAAACCCTGCGGCCTATCATTGATGCAGCCTCCTCATTAGAGTGTGTATTGATTAAGGTTATTGATCTATAAGATAAACCATCAGATCTGGGCCAAGGCCAACATATTAGAACTCTGCTGCTGGCCGATACCATGACAAAGGCAGTATTTTTACCGCTCTGGGCTATAAAAAGAGGTTTGGGGCAGAGCTTTGACGCAGCGCTTTGACGTGTGGTTATCAACGTTTCCTGCTGAGCGGAAAGACAGAAGCGACAGATGGAAGATAACAGACAGAGGTGGTTTGAGTAAAAGACAAACAAAAAGAGGAAGAGAGACACCGCCTGCTACACTTCCAGCTCATCAAGCTATAAAAAAAAAAAAAGACCGCCGGTGACAGAATGAGTATCAGGAAATCAAGGGAAGAGAGTGGAAAGAAGAAAGGCTGTTCTGCTATTTGTGTCAGATCATGTTGGTGTGATAGGATTAAATGGTGTGACACTGACACGGTTATCATGGGATGCATGTAATGATGGTGACAGTGTAATCTGCCCTCATCAGGCAATAACCCATTAGCAAATCACCTGCGAACACTCACTTCATTAACCAATCAGCAGGTCATCTGAAGAAGCATAATCACCTGCGTTCACCTCTTATCAGTTTGTCCATATGTTTCGTCCTCATGGGCTCCATTTGTCTTTTCCTCCAGCGTGCTCTCGTTCACCTGCCACACGGCTGATCCGACAGGGGGTGAGCGGCATGCTGGGAAATTCTACACAGCCCCACAGTATGTCAACAAACTATATGGAAGATATCTATTTAATGATAATCTATTAAATATTTACCCATGATTCCATCCTAGAATGCCTCAGTGGTCTTTATGGACATGTTTGCACAAGGCATCTCAACTATTAAAGCTGCTGAGCAAGATCAATACACTCTCATCCTGCTAAACAGAGACGGAATAAAGAGCAACATCCCTACTATCCACGCTGAGCAGCATTCGTTGACCAAACTGAGACATAAATACAAAAGGCCAAGGCACAGATACACAGCTAACCAAATGTCACTGATGCTAAGATGCTTGAGCCATGACCTGTGCTGCACCCAACTACAATACACACATTAATTAATCCTCTGATAGCCTATGTGTGTGTGTGTGTATGCATGTGACAGAAATTGGACGAGTAAAATCGAAACACGTCTTTCCGTCGGTGTTGACATTTCACTGTATCTGAACTGTTTTCTGATGCGTTGCGTTGTGATTTGGTCTACAGGCAGAAATCTTTCCCTCTCTCTCTTTAGCTGCTGCAGCCACTCCACTCTGTGCCTTTGTTACCGTAGCAACCAATAGCAAAGCTAGGCAGAGATGTTCTATTGCAGTAGATGTAAAAGCGAGGAGGGCGGGTTCGCCCTCTAACACATACTGTACATGCATACATATGTGTGAGCGTACACGCACTGATGCATACACTTACGCTTTTAACCCAAATCCCTAATGAACATTCATGTGAGTGTTCATGAACACATACGTGGACACAGATATGGGGAGGTGGGGGTCCCCTCTCTCTCTCAGCAAGGAGGGGGATGGGGGAGCTGCAAGCATTTTGTCTCCACATTATCCACACACTGGCAAGACAGTATAGCTCATTTGAAATCAATATGTCAACAATGGGATAAATTCATTGAAAACACGACAATGCATTTATTACGCATTAATTTATAGGCCTATTAGATAAGATTTTTAAACTGCTGAGCCTTTTTTTTCACAGGGTTTCCCCTTCAAAGATGTAATATTTCAGCTGAATCTCAATGAGCTAACGGGTAATCTGTGTTAAATGTAAAACCATTCAGGCTCATTAAAAGCTTTTACTGGAGCTGTGATGACACTTAAACCTGCAGTAGGCAGAATATTTTTGGCATCATTGGGCAAAAATTCCATAATAACCTTTCAGGATATCGTAATTTAAGTGCTCTGAGAGATAACTAGACTTCTGCACCTCCTCATGGCTCTGTTTTCAGGCTTTAAATAATCTAGCCCATGACGGGAGACTTTGGCCAATCACAGGTCATTTCAGAGAGAGAGCGTTCCTATTGAGCGTTCCTATTGGCTGTGCTCCGGCTGGTGGGCGGTGCTTGGTATTTCCTCAGCTCATCTCAACATGGCTGCCGGGTCACAAACTTTCTCATTTTACAGCTAAACAGTACACTACAAGATGTTTCTGAAAACATTTGAGGAGAGAAATAGGCATTACAGTAACAGAATATTGATTCATATTTGATCAGCGCTGCCTAGTTTGACCGTTTTATTGGAGTTTGTGAGTGATTGACAGCTGCTCAGAGACAGCAGGCTCCAGCTCGGCTTTGATTGGTTGTTTTCCTCCGGTCTGTGAAATCTTGCAGATGCCATTAGGAGCACCGGAGGACACAGAGGCACAAGATTTTTTTCAGATTACCTGTCTCATGCACTACTGTCAGGATATAGAGACCGTTTTATAAAAATAACTTTTTTAAATCTTATTTCCTCCATTTCTACCCAATGCTGCTTTAGTTTTGGACAAAGAGAAGTATGTGTGAAGATTTTCTTAATGCTTTTTGTCAAAGGAAGCTCTGAGACTTCCTCTGCCGGATTATTATGACAGATTGATTTACGTTAATAAAAAGATGGATCAAGAAAGTTAATAAACTGTAAAAACGATATATCAATGTGAAGCCTCAGCGGAGATAGAATCCTTTACGACTTCTTCTCATTTGTAACACACTTGCTCCTTGAAGACGGTATGCAGGTTAAAGCCCGGAATAAAAGCAAGATGGCCTGAGGGTAGAAACGCAGACATGGGCTAAACTGGGAGAAGTGGGTCACCTTCACACTTCAGGACTCCACCCTACAAGCACTATAGCTTCATTACTGTAATAGTCTTAAGACAGATTTCCACTGAAAATGGAAAAGACGTGAACAAAATGTAACTGTGATATATTTCAGAGTGTTTTCTCACTATGGTACAGTGCTGATTCCAGTACAACATTGAAGAGGACCTAATATGCTTATTTTCAGGTGCATACTCATATTTTGGGTTTCTACTAGAACTTGTTTACATGCTTTTATGTTCAAAAAACGCTTTATTTTTCTCATAGCGGCTGTGCTGCAGCACCTCTTGCTCTGATTGGTCAGCTGGCCAACTCTGTTGTGATTGGTCAACCGAAACAAACTCTTTGGACTCCGCTCCAGCTCCGCTCTTTCTAGCTTTGTTTGAGGGTGTGCCAAACTAGCCGCTAGGCAGGTATTATGCAAATGTGTTACTTGGTGACATCACCACGTTACGAAAGAAAAGGCGGGACTTCAAGGGAGGTGTTTCAGGCAGTTCAGGAGCAGTGTTTCTGTGGGGAAGAGTAACTCCCTTTGGTGTGGACTTTGGACTTTGTAACTTTGCTGAGCTTTCACATGCAAGAGGGTGAAAAGAGCTGCTGCAGCACAGCCGATATGAGAAAAATAAACTTTTTTGAACATTAAAGCATGTAAACATGTTCTAGTAATATAATACTAGTATGCACCTGAAAAGGAGCATTATAGGTCCTCTTGTTAAAGGAATAATTCAACATTTTGCTAATTGTTTTCAATTCAATCCTCTCATCTCACTAAAGAAAAGGAACGAGCATATTTCCCAAAATGTCAAGCTATTCCTTTAATTTCACGCTGTCATAGTAAGTTTTAAAGATTACAAACTCCGTTGGTGTATGTTAGTTAAGTTCACACACATTGCTGTAGAGGTAACAGTGAGGTAACTGCGGCTTCAGAGTTTGTTGCAAGTTCAAAATGGTTGCTCTGGGAGTAATTATTAGAGTTATTAGAAATCTCCCATATCAGGTGGCAATACAGGTGGAACCACATGTTGTCAAAGTAAACAGGTCAGAGTGAAGAGAAACGAACACACGGATATGTTTTCAGACCTGTTCACATGCACTCATATACAAACAGTGAAGAGCAACACACGCACACACGCACACGCACGCACACACACACACACACACACACACACACACACACGCACACAATCGTGGTCTCTTCAGCAGTGGAATCACTGTGTCAAGTCTTTATCTTATCGAGGTGGAGGCGATATTGCCTCAAGTGGCTGCCTGTCTCCTCAGAGCAGGTCTAATCAGAGTTGAGGGAATCTGTCTTTTGCTGTTAAATATCCCCAAAATACTATTCAATCTACAGGGTCATTTATATGCTAATGCAAAGGTTACCTCTGCATAAGCCCTTTGACGCAGCTGTTAGGTTATGTGTGCCTGTACGAGGGAGGAAAAAGAGAGAGAGAGAGATAGTGAGAGGCGAACGAAGGAGAGAGGGAGATGATGGTAGCGGAGGGAGAGAAGGGAGATGAAGGAGGAGAGGAGAGGAGATACAGAGGCAGAGAGGAAGGGAGATATTCCCCTGGGTGAGTGCCATAGGTAATTAAAATAGGATGGACAGAGCTGGAGTCTAGCCAGCGAGAGCTCCATCTCCCCTCAGACTTCTTCCCCAATCAGGCCTTCTGCCTAAAGCCAAATTGCTGCTAGTGACAGACACACAGTAAAGCCTGACTATGGATGCAGTGAGTTATCAGCTTATGCTTAATGGACATGTACAAACACAAACACACAGCTCAGAAATGCAGGTGCAAAAGCAATCAAAACGCTCGCAACAAATTACTTCGGGCTACGAAACAGGTAATGTACTTCTGGTGCTGCACTGAGGCAAAGAAATGCACATGAAAACAACACACACACACACGTACACACACACACATTTATGGTGCTGTACAAAGCTGCAGCAAGGGCAAACGTTACTAACCAGAGTTTGACTGCAGTAAGCACATATACATTCACTGCACAGCTCTGAGCTAGAGGCGAGCACATGAGTATGCGGTGCACGCACTCAGACACACACTATGAGCACAGAGTCGAACACACGCACACTCCAGCGCGTACGGCGGCGGCGACGAAGACGCAGTCTAAATTACACAACAGTAACAAGGTTTTTTTTTTTTTTTTTCAATATGTGGGTTTTTTAATGCTGCTGTTATTCTGTTTTGTCACACAGTGTTAATGGTGCACTTTGTACTGTACATGGTAGGCCATGACATCTGTCTCTATAGAGATGAGACCTTTGTGATTGTCTAATATGTAGCACAAATGAGCTTCATCTTGGAAATTGGCGTTCTTTTCATACAAATATATTGTGATACCGGCTGAAAATATCATTTTTTTTGTTTTTTTGAATTTTTTTGCTGACTGACCACAGCCCAACACCTCCCTGCTTGTCATTTTTTTTCTACTCATATGCTAAATAGGCTGTGCTAATGTCTCAACGTGGCAGCCATTACCATATATCCCTACACCTTGTTAGTGGCTCCTCTTATGCCGGCGTATAGAAGCTGATAGGTAGCTCATATTCTCGTCATGTTGTTCTTTGTGTGCTGTGATCACCAGTAAGGGTAAATATAGCTCTTTTGGCAGAAGCCTGCTAAGAGGATCACAGCTCACAATGGGCGGTCTACACACACACAACAATCACAAAATGCCAGAGAACCTGCTCGCGGATTGACGTGTGCACGCGCAGACGCACACCTACATCATACACACACCATCACCACCACCATGCGCAGAGCACGACACCTCCCCTGAGAGCTTTCTCTCCTCTCCTCGCAGGTATAATTGTGTTTCTGCTACACTTTGTTCCTCTCCCCTCAGTTGTGACTGGGCCCCCTGATGAAAAGCCATAATTAAAAGAGAAAAGTTGTGTTTGTTGGGTGCGGGAGAGAGGAGGACGGGATGAAGGAGGGAGAAAGATTAGCCACAACAAAGCTTCATCAGGCAACAAAACCATCTAGCGTAGCTGGGAGACAAAAGGACTCGGATGCGCCTTTATCTCCCAATAAAAAAAGTCCTCCAAATCCCTATGGCTAAGCTGCCATAACTAAAGCCCGCCGTCGGCTTAGGTGCTGGCTGAATTTGTTGGACAACAAAAGCGGCGAAACATGAGAGGGTAGACCGAGCTCCCGAGAAAATATGTATACCTCCGTTCATTTAGTGCCAAGAAGTAAAAAGTCAAGTGCCTCGGCGGTGGCATTTGGGAAAAGGTTACTTCGTTATTTTGTTTTGTTTTCTGTGTGTGCACCGTCCAGATGTGTGCGGGTGCCCTCGTTGAAGGCGTGAAGTGGACGGTCATTTTCTCACTTTGCATTTTTGCGATGTAAATGAGATCGCAGAAGGGAAGAGATTAGACTACCTTTATCTTCTGGAAGTTGAAACAGCTGTGATATCACTCGCAACCAATTTGCCAGGCAGTTAAACGGGAGGACCAAGCTGCATGCAAAGAGATTCATTTGAGTGACAACCTAACTCTCGTGACCCTCACAACGCACTACAACAAACAGCTCATAAAATATGCACCCTAAAAAACAGACCATCATATCATGGGCCTGACCGTGATGAGGATGATGAGGATGAGGGAGCGCCGGAGGTGTTGTTAAGGGTGATACAGTGGACGGGAAGACACGCTGCAAAATGAACGCACACATTAGCCAGTTATAGCATATGCGGAGACCACACAATGTGCACAGGGATGCATAAAAAAGAGGCTGCACCTCGGGGGAGGAATCAGCGAAGACAGAGTCATAAAACTGAAGATGCATGGCCACTGTAAAGTATGTGAAGGATTTTTTTTTTTTTACGTTGAAAACAACTGCAAGGCATTATTATACAGCGCATGTAGCTGATACAGCAACCAAACCCACATGGTGCAGCAACCTTTGGCCACCTGAGCGTCATTTGTCTTGCGGTGTGCAGTTTATGGCACCATGGACAATTTACAGTGTTAGAGTGTGCTATGGGTGGCGCCTATTATCTTGCTCCTTTTCCTTTTTCTAACATCTGGAAGGAGTTGTCCAAAGGGCCCAGTTAGGCTCCTGAAAGCCTCTCACATCAACAATGCACAAGGGAGTTTTTTTTTTTAATGTACCTGTCTCGGGATAAAAGTGACTTTCTGACAAGTAAAGAAAGTATGCCTGCGTGAGACCTGACCCCGTGACCTTCTTAATCCTGCACTCACTAGGGGTCCACACTCGAAGGACCCTGCAGGAATAGGTCACCCAGCAGATGCCTGCCCAGCTAGCTCCCTCTGATCTCGTTACCCTGAGGTCTGCGGACCTTTTCAACGCCTTTTTTTTTTTTTCAGGTGTTGATTTTGTACTAAAGAATCTCACCAAATCCTATAAACACTGCACTCTGTGTGAAACTAGAACTACAAACGATACTGTAGGTAGCTGGCTGCTTTTGAGGAAAATCAGCATTCCTTCACATCTCTTGACACATAGTCATAACTTTGCTTTATTTTATGACGGGATTAGTGAATAATCAGGTGTATTTTTCTGACGCAGAGAGGGGTGGTCGCTTTAGGGCAGATGGGGACTTGCTACGGCAAGTTTTGAAAGTTACTTAAAGTTCATCTGTAGGAGCGACATTCCTTCATGTATCAGCAGCAGAGCAGTGAGTGAGTGGGAGGTATTTCCAGACTGTGTGAAAACTGTAGCGTGTAGAGGTTAAAGCGAGTGACAGTAGTTTCTAAAACAGTGTCCTGCGTGGCTCGGGTTTGGCGAAAAAGAAACAAATCAATCCCGTTGTCTATGAAATAGAAAACGACAGGTTTAGTGGCAGCTTTAGAGCCCCACAGTGTTTCAGTCAGCCAGTGTTCCTCGCTGTGTACCGGAGGTAAAGAGAGGAAATGTGTCGCCGATTGCTCGACGTATTCTCTTGGCGAAGGGAACAGAGAGGCTGTTAGGTAACATCTCTCTCCTTCCAAAATCTCCTGCCTGTCTCATCTCTATTAGACACACACGAGATCTCAGACTGTCACCGTACACATTTCTAGAAACGTGCTCCTTAGCAACCCCAACATACTAATCTGCCTTCGATTTACTCCCTTTGTGCTGCAATCCAATCTAATGTTTTTTTTCCCCGTGCTTGAGACGCCCTGTTTGTGGCTTAGCATGTGTGATTGAATAGGGTCCTATGTGATCAATAGAGCTCATTAAATGTCCCTGTGGGCAGTTGTCTCGCCCTAAGGCTCTCTTAGATTGCTTTTACCTGCAGCGTGCTCTGCCTTATTGCTTCTGGTGGCTCCAACTTTGTTTGCGGCATAATTAATTTTATAATTGAATTACTCGAGCCTGGCCTTTGCATGCTATTTCCCTAAATGTGGGCTGAAGTATCCATTTGGATAGCTTCAGCATAGGCTGTGGGTGTTTCAGAGGGCTTCGCTGTATGTTTGGGATGGGCGGGTGTTATTAGACTGCCTTCCAAAGGGAGGCTGAGGGAAACAGTGGCTGCACCTGTTGTTCCCTGCGGTTGCTGTGTGCCCGGGGTTAGCACCTGCTCACACGGCTGCTGTGTGGCTGTCTGTGTGGGCAGCAGGGATAACAGGGAGACCATTCACGCCCGCTCAGACTGCTGTCTGCAGCCCCTCTCCCTCAACGCTCGTTCGCTCTGAGCTCTCTTGCTCCATCATTTCTTCCTCTGGTCTTTTACATCCTCTGCCTACCCTCCCCTGTAGCCTATACGCCAGATTGCTATCTACCACACTTTATCCTTTGTATCCCCGGTCTGTCCGTCTGTGTTTCTGTCTCTCCCTCCCCTCCTCCTCCTCCTCCTCCTCCTCCTCCTCCTCCTCCTTCTTCTGTTTTCTTGTCTCCAACCATCTCTTCTTCTTCTTCCCTTTCAACTCACACAGAAAAACATAAACAGCAGCAGCTGGGAGCTGTTATAGTCCTTCTGCGGGGCTCGATAGCTTTTAGTGTGAAGGATGAAGTTGTAAGCAATAAATTACATATAACTACTAAATCACTTCAGTAAGAGCTGCATGGACGGCAGCAGTGAGTGAGCGTTTAACTCGGGCCAGGGAGGTTGTGAGTGTGCGGAGTGGTTATGGGCAATTTAGGTGACAAGTTATTGTAAGTGTGCAAGATGGACAAAGGATATATTTTAGAGTTTTGGATCTGTCGAAAGTAGCCTAAAATGCTATATTGGACATCTATGTCTAAATTACCTCAACAGAAATATAGTGTGCTTTGTGCATTCCCCACTGTGAGTGAGTAATGACATAATCAATTGACTTTATGGCTTCCAAATTATTACACGTGACCTTTACTCTCGTTAACAGCAAAACATGTAATAAAAAACATCATAACTGAATATAACACTTGAAGCCTCATTTGAGATCAAGACCCCTGTGATCTTAATAAGAATTTCAATCAGGCTTTGTGCTCGTCCTTGCAATGCAGTGTTATAAATGTGCAAGTATTGTGAGCTCTTTTTGCTGAGACATCACTTCAAACCTCAATAAGATACCTATGCAACACGTGAAAGATACAAGGATATGCAGTGGTATGCAACAAAGATGTGCACATGATATGCAAATAAAACAGCAGACACAAAGAGCAGTTCATGTCCACAAAGGTCCGGGCGATGCCAAACACACACACACACACACACACACACACACACACACACACACAGACACACAGGCTCAACCCGGAGCCTCATAATGCAGCAGCGCGTTTAGTGGCAGTATACAAATTGCGCACATGCTGTATATACCTGTTCATAACCCATCAGCCCCCCCGTCCCCCCCCTCTCACACATCTCTCAATCCCATCATTTGGCTCTCACTCACCGCACCAGATGGCCAGGTATAGGGAGGCGGAGGAGGCAGGTGCCAGTCGCCAACTCGCCCTCTCCGGTCGCTCTTCCTTCCTCTCTGTGGGAGAAAAGGGTGATGGATACCCACGGCGCTCTCCGTATCCAGAGCCTCTCTGTGAAATAACAGCAGAAGCAGCAGCTCCTCAGCCGCACCTCACCTGTCTCTTCCCTCTACGGCTCCTGCGCGCCGCCGCCGTAGCATCACCGTTTACCGAGCGCGTCAAAAACGCCCAGTCAACTACAAAAACGCTTCTTCTTTTTTTTTCTTCTCCCTCCCCTGGAGAGAAAGAGTCCGTAGTCGAGATGCGTAAAACAGCAACCTACTGGGAATATCTGTCCCGGTATATAGCCTCGTTCAGACCCCCTGTAAAAATCCCAAATCCTGCGGACTGTATTAAGTCTTCTTGTCAGGGGGAACCGGCTGCTGTCCGCACTTGGTCAAGCTATACGGCTCTTTGAAATCAGCAGTCAGCAAAATGTAATCCTCTTTTTAAATTTACAGTGGCGAGGTGAAATGTCCAACGCGGAGCAGTCACAGTGACAGCAGGGGCCCATAATTCACAGCCCTGAAACACACACAGTCCTGCAGTGGATCAATGATGAATGGAGGAGCTCTCTCTCTCTCTCTCTCTCTCTCTCTCTCTCTCTCTCTCTCTCTCTCTCTCTCTCTCTCTCTCTCTCTCTCTCTCTCTCTCTCTCTCTCTCTCTCTCTCTCTCACACACACACACACACACACACACACACACACACACACACACACACACACACACACACACACACACACACACACACATTCAGCTGTATTAAGCCATTACTGAAATACGTGTTTGATGATGTTCAGGAAAGTTGTAAATTAAAGGGTCTAAAACATAAAGCTGCATAGTGGAGTAATACATTTAGATGCAACATTTTGTAAATAAATGAATAAATTATCAATTATAATTATAATAATTATAAATAAATGTATACTGTATATAAATAGATAAATAAATGTATATATATAAAGAGACAGAGAGAAAGAAATATAAATGCACCAGGCTAAAAAGAATACAAAGAGATGAGTTTTAAAGATCAAGAAATAGCCTACACCAGCACTCTTTAGGAAAATTATCAAATATTGAATAGAAAGAGGTTTGGAGCATTACTAAAGATTCTATCTCACCAATGTGTTTCAAACACTGATCTAGATGCACTGTATTTTAGAAATGATGTGCAAAATGTACACATACAGATATATCTGCCATTTATCACATGACAAATGCCAAATAATATAAATAAGTAACATGAAATACTGTTTATTTTTCCTTTTTATGCTAATTGCTTAATACTTCTACTCTTACATCACAACACTTAGGCTCTCTCTCTCTCTCTCTCTCTCTCTCTCTCTCTCTCTCTCTCTCTCTCTCTCTCTCTCTCTCTCTCTCTCTCTCTCTCTCTCTCTCTCACACACACACACACACACACAGTGGGCCAGGGCTAGGGATGCACCAATCTGACTTTTTCAGTCCCGATACCGATACCGATACCGATACCTGGGCTTTGGGTATCGGCCGATACAGAGTACCGATCTGAAACAGAGTACTGATCTGATACAGAGTACCGATCTGATACAGAGTACCGATCTGATACCAGTGTTTGATTAATAAGCTGTATGACTCACTGTGTGGAAGTGACCGGGATCATACTATTATGCGTAAGGCAACATCGGGCTTGACGTAAACAGTACTTTCCCTAACTTTGTAACAAAATGTAACAAATAAATACATTTAAATTTAGTGAATTGTTATTTATTATTAAAATAATAAATCGTACACCAGCAACTTGGCAAAAAATCTTCAAAATGAGCAGGAATTACAATTCTAGTGTACATCTTTTTAATGCAGCAACGAATTGGTCAAAACTTAAACAGGAATTAAAATTCCAGTATGTATATAAACATAGAATTGAATTTAATAGATTATCACCGATACCCGATCCAGCTATTTGAGTCAGTATCGGCCCGATATCCAATCCGGTATCGGTGCATCCCTAGCCAGGGCCCTGGTATTGTGCATGCTGACTGGCTCACTAAAACGGCTGTGACACACCAGGGACTATAATTAATTGTATTAATTACAGCTGTGTTTATCCTGCTATGACATGTCAAAATGGCTGATGTGAAAATGGGCCTATACAAAGAGATACATTTTAAAGATGTAAGAAATACACTAGCTCTCTTTAGGAAAATGATCAAATATTGAATAGAAAGAGGTTTGGAGCATTACTAAAAATACTGTGTCAACAATGTGTTTAAAACACTGGTCTAGATGTACTGTATCTTAGAAATTATGTGCAAAATGTACACATACAGACATACTTGCCATGTATTACATGACAAATGACAAATAATTCAAGTACTTTAGTATCAAGTATCATTTTGAGGTACTTATGCTTTAGTAATAGTATTTATTTTTCCTTTGCTAATGCTAATTACTTTATTCTTCTACTCTTCCACCACTACATTTAAAGGGACTATTTGTAACTTATCACGCTCATAAATCTTAACAGGTCGGTATCCCATGCGCGCTCGCGTTCGGGTACGCGAGCGCGCAGCAGCTCTGCTCCTGCCTGTTTGCACACCGTGCTCGTTCTTACACGCTCGGCTCGCTCCACCTCCACGTGAACGCGCGCACATTACACACTGCAGAAGAGTTAGTTTAGCTCTGAGAATATCTGGTGAATGTGCAGTGGACGTTTTTGCAGAAATAACTGCTGCAGCTCCTCCAGACCAACAGAGGTTTCCCGTGTCTTGTGAAGTGACGGGGCTCCGCAGAGAGTTACGTTATCGTCCCGACCGGGTGTCGGTCTCCCCCCCCCTCCTCCGTTCCCTCCGGATCGGGAGGAAAAGCCAACACTAGGATCAGCATTGATTCATGGAGAGACCTTCCTCTGGTCAGCTAACATTACTGCCAAGCAGGTGAAATATTGAGTGATATTGTGTGTTAGCTGACGTGTGTCGCCTCACTGTTTAGACCGGTGCTCGTTCATGTCAATGTAGCGCGAGCCGAAAGCGCGAGCGCGAGCCACAGGACGCTGACTTTCGTTGACATTGCGGCCACAGGTGTCGCTGTGAACAAGCAATTTCTGATTCTTACATATAGCCCCTTTAAGTGTGAAATATTGCACTTTTTATTCCCTTACATTTATTTCAGTCATTGCCAAATAAAGATGAGATTTTACATTCAAATTGCCAACAGTTTCTAAAGTATGATGCATTATTATAGAGTGCTATTACAGAAACTGCCCAGCAGCATATAAACTGACTCCCACTGGCCCAGCTATAACATAAAGTATTGGTCAAATAATATAGCTTTTAATAATATATCATTGAAAAGGACATTTCTGCTGAATAATGAGGACCTATCTTTTAATACAAGTAAATTTAGCTTGTAATACTTCTGTATTTTTAATTAAGTAAGGTTTTGAATGCAGGACCTTTACTTATAACTGAATGTTTTACACTGTGGTGTTTTTACTTGAGTAAATGATCTGAATACTTATTCCACCGCTGGTTCTGGGTAGGGTTTTAAACATTTAGACTGGAGTGAATATATAACACAAACACCCGACTGTATAGTTCATTTTATTTTTAAACTTCCAGTTTCCCATGTTGGATTGAATCTGTCCTTTTTTGTTATTATTTTTTTTTCTTTTGTTCCTTGTTTGTTAATATTTGAAGAAGTGTGTTATGTTATATGTTTGATGTTTTATGACAGAATCCTATCAAATGAATTAAAAAAAATAAAGCCATTAAAAAAAAAGCCTATATTTATTATAACTATCATGGTATTACCTATAATAATAACCTTTGAGGTAAACAACAGCTGTTGCCACTATTTTTCAACTGGTTATATGTGCGATGTAAATGTGATGATAAATTATAACAAGGTAATAAAGTTTTGAAAAAGGAATGTGCCCTTTTTTTTTCTTTTGTTCCTGGTTTGTTAATATTTGAAGAAGTGTGTTATGTTATATGTTTGATGTTTTATGACAGAATCCTATCAAATTAATTAAAAAAATAAAGCCATTAAAAAAAAAAGCCTATATTTATTATAACTATTATGTTATTAACTATAATAATAACCTTTGAGGAAACAACAGCCACTATTTTTCAACCGGTTATATGTGCGATATAAATGTGATGATAAATTACAACAAGGTAATAAAGTTTTGAAAAAAGAAAATATGCCCTTACGTCACTTCCGAGTGTAATCGGACAGTAGTAAAAAAAAAAAAAAAAAAAAAAAAAAAAATCTGGTTGCCATGAATTTCAGCTATAGCTAGCCACCGACAACTGTCAGCACACTCGAGTAAAACCATCCATGTCCGGACGCGAGAAGGATTTTCGAAGTGTTGTGCCGCTTCTGTGTACATATAGGAGCACAGCAGAAAGCCTGCCAGCCTAACTGTGAATCCGTAAGTAGCTTTGAGGCTAGCGCTGCAGCGAGCTAACTAGCCACCGCCGCTAGCTGGTTGCACCGCTAACGATAAGTGATGCTATTTTGACTTGTTAGCTGGCATTAACCTGTGCGGTGAGTAGTGTCTAATAACAACAGTAGTGTGAACACTTATCTGCCCTTTTCGGTTGTATGTTATGCTTCGTCAACATATGCTGCTCCCACATCGCTGGCTAACGTTAGAGGTTAATATCGTTTGTTAACCATGTAGCTACCATTTAGCATATGAGTCGCTCCTTGTGGCTCTGTGTCTGTGTTGAGGGGGTTTGCTGTAATTAGTCGCCAATGTCCATGATCACATCAGTTGCATCTGAATCTATTTAATCCCGCAGTGAGATTTCAGCAGCTTCAGTATATGGATATATAATGTATATATAACTTCTGCTCCTAATAAACGCTAGCTGGTTACAGGAGCTCTAAAATGATGACAATAACAACTGACGCCTTAACCCCTTATCATGAATCCGGGTTGTCTTTTTATCTTTTTAATCAAAGTTAAATCTTCCTCACAGCTGTGCCCAGTGTCTGAGTCATTTTTATTTGGTTCCAACTAAAGCAAAAATGATAGCTTGGGCTTCTTTATATTTATAATATGTCACTTTATATGAGCACTTAATAGCTCTAGAAAGAGCTCCATTAGAAGACCCAGGCTAACTAAGTGGTCATGTCTTTGTGACTATACGTTGTGATGTATGTTGTTGTTGTTGCATTATGTGGAGCCCATTTTAATGTGTTATCATTTCTTTTTTATCAAGATCCTGCTGGCGCAGTGACTAGACCGGAAGACCTTGGCACCGTTGTGTGCCAGTTCATTTCAAGACCCAGGGGTTTCTGAATCCAGGTGCGTTCATAGCAGGGTGTCTGTGCAGGGTTTCCCCCAGGAAAATAGTTTATCTCTACTTTTTCCTAACTTCGAAAACATTTTTTCCCCCCTGACATTCTCCCCTGATAAATAACTGCGAAGCAAACATAGGCTGTGATAGATCAATGAATCCCCCGCTGAGCTGATTGCACATCACATCTCCTAATCAATGTACTGTAGCTACTAGGGCTGTGTATTGATCTGGCGATATAATACGTATATGATATATATATATATGTACATGTATACATACATGGGTAACGATTCAATATATTGCGATATATTACGATACTGTAAGCAAGGCGATATATTGCGATTTAAAAAAAAAAAAATTTAAGGAAAACTGTAATAGTATTAAGAACACACCAGAAATAAACCATTTAAGCATAGACAAAAACAACAAATGTATATTGCGTACAAAAAATTACATGTTTTTTGCCTCAAACTGCATGTGATTATCATAAAGTGGGCATGTCTGTAAAGGGGAGACTCGTGGGTACCCATAGAACCCATTTTCATTCACATATCTTGAGGCCAGAGGTCACGGGACTACTGTGAAAATCGTAGTGCCACTGCTCGTTTTCCCTGAAGCTTATTAACGCCTGATATTATATTTCATTAAAATGTAACATTTTTGACGACAGTGGACGCGCTCTTTATTTCAGGCGAGCGTTATAAACGCTGAGGGAAACCCTGCCGTTAATCAGAGGTGAAAGGAGGTGCGTACTACGTGCTTTCCTTGTTTAATTTTTCTACCGTGTTTATTTTTCTACCAGAGGATGAACGGTCTGTCCATACGAGAGCTATGCTGCCTGTTCTGCTGCCCCCCTTGCCCCAGCCGCATTGCAGCCAAACTGGCTTTCCTCCCTCCAGAGCCCACCTATGCCCTTATCCCTGACCCAGATCCAGGCACTGGAGCAGGAACCGCGCCTGGGTCCAGCTCCGGGGACGCTCAGCCTTCTCTTGGAGCCCCAGGACTGCGTTCCCGGCTGGGCACTGGTACAGGAGGTGACAGAGCAGGCGGAGGTGCTGCTGGAGGTGGGGCTGGTGGTGGTGTTGCTGGTGGTGGTGGAGGAGGAGGAGGAGGAGGAGGAGGGGGAGGAGGAGCAAGTGGAGCCGCCAGCGGTTGGAGTGAGGGCAAGTGGAAGCTACATCTTACAGAGAGAGCGGAGTTCCAGTATTCGCAGAGAGAGCTGGATGTGACGGATGTGTTCCTGACCAGATCTAGCCGAGGGAACAGGGTGGGGTGCATGTACATCCGCTGTGCCCCCAACGCCAGGTGAGACGCACACCACCCTCTGAACACCTGGAGACTGAAGACACACAGATCACAACCCTGTATCTCTGTGTTTTGTGTGTACTTTCAATAGGACAGCTTGCCTGTCTTTTAAATATCTTCCTCAGTCATACAATGTTTTTCCATCAACTCGGGGCTTCCCAGTTCCGCAGCGTCCCCGCTTAGCTCAGCCAGCTGCCTAACTTCCTTCTCCTTTCCTCTTCCTCCTTCGTCTCTCAGGTTCACAGTGCTGTTCTCCCACGGCAACGCAGTAGACCTGGGCCAGATGAGCAGCTTCTACATCGGCTTAGGCACACGCATCAACTGCAACATCTTTTCCTACGATTACTCAGGCTACGGTGTTAGCACCGGCAAGCCCTCCGAGAAGAACCTATACGCCGACATCGACGCAGCCTGGCACGCCCTGCGCTCCCGGTAAGCCGGCACAAAACCGACCATCCGCACAGGATCCGAAATGAACAGCCAACAAGCACCAAATGCCAGTTAAAATGTCTTTGGTGGATAAACCAGTAGAGGCCCACTCGCATCACTGGCCAGTAACTTTTTGTGAAAATAACATTCGGTTGGCTCAGCTATATACAAACTTTGTCCCCGCGGACCACGGCGCCCTCTCTCTGACCATCAGCCAGTCAAATCAAAGCTAAACAATGGCTCGGTTTCTAACAGACTGATGATTGGCTGTGCTCTGCATGAAGCTTCAGCATCCAAAAATCCTGAATAATATTCCTCGTTTATCTGCTGCCAGTGTGGTTAATGAGCCTAATGTCAGCAGAAACTTAACACTCCCAGGTGGCAACGCAGACGAACTTTGAGGCTGCCGAAAAATTGAGACTCAAGACAACAAACTATTTGTCTGTTATTAACATGAAACACAGGGGTAGTCGTTCCCCTGTGTTGGACTGAAAGGATTACTGCACTTAATTTGCATATAGAAATGTACACACTTGTACACTGCACATCAATCCTTTTGCACTTCTCATACTTGCAGAATAAAAGTGACTTATTTTGATATTCTGTACTGAAATCTGTTTGTGTGTTGTCTCAGGTATGGCATCAGCCCTGAGAACATCATCCTGTACGGACAGAGCATCGGCACGGTGCCCACGGTGGATTTAGCGTCGCGGTTCGAGTGTGCTGCTGTGGTCCTCCACTCTCCTCTCACCTCTGGCATGAGAGTGGCTTTCCCCGACACCAAGAAAACATACTGCTTCGATGCCTTCCCCAAGTAAGTGTTTTAACGTATGTTAGCTGTATTTTCTGTGTTATCAATGCTCTTTTTAGTATCAGATAACCATACCACTGTAAACTGTAAAGCCACTTCATCCTGTGGTATAATCAGCTTCTCTGCTGTTGCCCAACATGTTCTCAAGCCAAAATATCATATTTGTAAATACGCAGCTTTCATTGAAATTCTGATAGTCGTTGGGGCTTTGTTAGTGCAGCATGGAAGCAGTGTGACCTATGGAGGTTGAGTGCACTTATTGTAAGTTACTTTATCTGATAAATGAATAAGGTCTGGCAATATGACGATGTATTATGAGATGCTAGAAGAAACCCTTCGAGGCTACACTTTAGTATCTCTGCCGGTTATATTAGACCACTGTGGGCAATGTTGCATATCACGGAGCAGGTCTGCATCATGGTAATAATAGGTTCACAAGATTTTATTGTTCATTTTTTATTCGGATCCCCATTGGTTGTTACCTTGGCAACAACTACTCTTCCTGGGGTTTTTTGCTGCAAATGTGATGAGGAACCTTGATTTGTCAGGTATTAAATTTACTGGATTCGCCAAAAAGCAGAACTTCCCATCTTGTTATTTTATCTAGAAATGGTTTCTCAATACAATTTCTGAAAAAAGTACCATATCAAGATGTATTCCTATTATGTAATGTATTGTAATCAGCCATATTTGGATTTAACAATGATTGCGGGTAGCATAATTAGCATTTGGATGGACAGCAATGAGAATTTGTTTCTATTGGAATTCATTAAACAAAGCTGTTCAAGCCAACAGGGGTGGGTCAAAAGACAGTCTCTAATGTATCTCAAATATTGACTTAAATGCACATCGTCATTATGTGTCATTGTTGGTCAATACTGGAAAAAAATGACCCTGTAGCGTTTTCTAAAATTGCCTCGTTGGTGCATTAATAGCCTCCATCGTTTTTTCTCCCAGCATAGAGAAAGTGTCAAAGATCCCATCCCCGGTGCTCATCATCCACGGTACAGAGGACGAGGTGATCGACTTCTCTCACGGCCTCGCCCTGTTCGAGCGCTGCCCAAAGGCCGTGGAGCCCCTCTGGGTGGAGGGAGCCGGTCACAACGACATTGAGCTTTACAGTCAGTACCTGGAGAGGCTACGGCGCTTCATCAACCAGGACCTGGCTGCACAGCATGCCTGAGAAACAAACACACAGCCTCTCTGCGTTTGTATGAATGAGACTGTGTGCGTATGTGTGTGTGTGTGAGACTGAGCGACAACGTCAGCATGTTTGCCAAGTGCGTGTGAGAAATTGACCCAAAACGATGTGTAATTTTTTTTTTTTTTGTCACATCTGTGTGTCTTTGAAGCAGCAGACCTTTACGTTACTTTTCAACACGCGTTCAAATAATTTCCCGTTCGAAAGGTGAGAACGGTTTTTAATATATCGGTAGCCGTGTCCGCCCGTGAGGTGGAGTGTGGCGAAACGCTAAAAACAAAACTTCAGAAATCCGGTCTTTGACGCGGGGGAAATGTATGAATTGCAGCTTCGGCACGCGTCGCTAACATGAAGTAACAACAATGTGCCAGAAAGGCACACAGATGTAATTTTTAAGTATGACGTGTTAGTGAACGTATGAGTGCGTATTCATATCTCCATGGACATGCGTGTGTGTGTGTGTGTGTGTGTGAGTGAGTGAGGCAGTGCTGAAAGAAATGAAGGACATCCTGATGACTTGGACGGCTGCAAGTGGAGGAGGCTTATAAAGACTTATCATTATTGATGTTTTTCTTTTTTTTTTTGCGCGTGTATGTATGAAGAATTACCTCCACAGCTTGACCGGTTCTCTCTCCAGTGGACAAACACTGGTCAAGCATGTGCCCCCCCCCCCCCCCTCCCCTCCTCCTCCACTCCCTGTTTACCTGTTAATGGACATCCATCTGACTGCCAGGGCATTTCCCAAGATGTTGTCCAGCTAACACTAACCTACTTTATCCATGCGGTTTGGGGGTCCATCTCCTTCCCTTTGGTGTCAGATAGGGCGGATACATAAGGACTAGTCTGGAATACTGTCATAGCTTGTACGGCTGCTGGGTGTCTCATACTTTCCTCTCCCCCTCATTCTTGACTCTGAAGAGATCACCGAATGGCCAGCTTCCACTTTATTTCCTGGCTGTGCTGTAGCTTTAGCCTTCACCTGTCCACAGAACAGCAGCGGCAACTTACAGGGAGTTATTTTGATTTCCCAGTATTGCTTTTTTTTTTTCCCCCATTCAGTCCTACATATTTGTGATGAAGAATGATGGTTGTGGTTGAAATGGAAACAGAGAATATCTCCGTTTATGTCGACATTTCTTTGGCACTAATAGAACAGCTTATAGAAGTGCAGGTTTATTAGTCATTTTCATTTCACATTAGATGGGTCGGCTCTAAACAGAAGGCTGTAGCCCTTCATTACTTACTGATGTGTGACGTTTAAAGGTCGGGCAGGCTGCACTGACTCGGTAACAGCGGGATTAAGTCAGATTTAAAGGAATAGTTCCACATTTTGGGAAATGTTTCGCCTTCTTGCTGGGAGGGGGATGAGAATATTTGTACCGCTCTCATGCAGAGACTCCAGGAAGTGAAGAAATAGTTTGGCACATAACCTCCCGTAAAGCCACAATATGTTTCTTACACTTCAGTTTTTGTATGGAATCAAGATACAGCACGTTTGATTTGTGAATTCTAGAGGTGCCGGCAGGTGGATTTTGTTAACTTTGCACAGAGCCGGGCTAGCTGTTTCCAGTCTTTATGCTAAGCTAAGCTAACCAGCTGCAGCTTCATATTTAGCGTACAGACATGAGAGCGGCATCGTTCTTCTCATCTAACCCTCGGCAAGAAAGCAAACGAGCGCATTTCCTGAACGGCGAACCGTTTAGTCTGAAGTGCAGCGGTTGAGGTTTGTGAATAATGTGTAGTCTCTTCCGGTGACCGTACGCTTTTGGAGATCGATGTTCTGGCTGTATTTGGAGGCTCTAAACGTATAAGGAGACAAAGTAGCTGCTGAGTTCACCAAACTAATGAGGATTGTGTCCGGTTTTTACTCAGAATAATCTTTCGCCTCACCAGAGTCTCTTTGTGTGTAATGCTGATTAACTTGTAGTCTTACAGCACAGGTTGTTTTCCTGCTCCAGTAGCTCTCATCACCACAAGAGTTAGTCGGCCTCCCGTTCATAACGCACATTTCGTTTCTAACGTTTTTTGTCTTGATGTAATTAATCCGAACGTGTTTGTCGTCGTGTGGGGGGGCCATGGATCGTTTGTTTCAGAACCGTGCGTGTTGACGTCATGACTAACAATGTGATTCAGATCGGGTGCCAGCCAGGACGGGACATCATGCCTACTACAGCTCTGTTTTAACCTCTGTGGCCCTAAAATGTACAGGAGCTCTCTTATGGGTGGCAGCACGCTTCATGTCTGACACAAGCCATATTTGAGCCTCTCACTGTTGGTGTGGTGCAGGTTCCACCACACACACACCTTTGCACATCATCACACACACACACGTACACACACACACATTCAAACACAACACACGCACACATAATACATGTACTGTAGTATGCAGTATATTTACACATTTATATATATCAGATCAAGCATGACAAAAGCAGGTCTTAAGTTCAGCACTATTGTACAAAGCATCCAAAGTGTAATAAGGGTATAAAATGTAAGTTTGTGTGTCTTCATTATTATTGACCGTCTTCTACAGGCCAGCATTAAGGATACTAACATCATATTTGAATAACTAGTAATACGCCCTGTGTGTAGACCTGAAAAAGAAGTACAAGAACTAGCCTCGTGGTTGCAGGCTAGCACCACATTTTCAGATCTACACGAGGTGTCTGCTGCATAGGAGACCCGTCAGTTTCAGTGGTAGTAGCTGCGTTTTTTTTTTTAAGGGAACATGTACTGAACTAGCACTGATCTGATTACTCCATTGTGGGAGTACAAGTGGGTCTTAGTGAACGCCACTCGCTTCCTGTCATCACTTCGAACAGGGAATCTTTCCATTCTCATCGTGTGCTTTTGCGTCTCTGATATTTAAATAATGGAAATCTGTTACCATCTTGGACCAGGGATCTGAGCGGTCAGAAGAATTAAAGAGAGTTTATCGCCTCTCTCTGAACGTAGAAGTAGGCCTCAGTTTTTTCCTGGACATGTTATCAGGGAAACCACTGGATCCACCTTTCATTCATGGGGTTCAAGAAACGGGGTGGAGACTTGCCGTTTTATTGATGCACCACTATGGTTGACGTATATTGTATCCTCTGGCCCTGAATGTGTATTGATGGGGGTTGGGGGTGGGGGGGTTGAACAGTGAAAACTGTATGCATGTCTATTGTGTTTTGCAGAGAAAGTGACGGGGCGGGACGTTATCTCTATTATGTATTCTATGTGAGGGTAAAGCTGAACTCATGGCATCGGAACATTGAAGCGCTTTTTAAAAAAAAAAAAAAACGGGACGTTTTATTTGATTTTTTTTTTTTTTTTTTTAATTGCTGATACTAACTGATGTATTGTTATGAGTTTTGTGCTAGAGTTTGAGCGGGGCAGTGTTAGGTGGGTGGGTGGGGGGGGCTAGACTATATTAGTGGGCTGTTTATATGGTTACTGTACTTACCTATTCTATTCTTTGTATTATGATTTGTAATTTTATGTTGCTTTTTTGAACTGAGAATATGATGTAATGAAATTAATTCATGGGACTGAATCTTGACCTTTTTATGGACAACAAAATAATAAAAAAAAAGATCACTTATGTACAAAAATGTGACACGGACTATTGTTTTTAGAACAACCTTTGTATTTTGGTTCAGTGCAAAAGTTATGAATGGTTAGACAGTGATACAAAATTTGCAATATTTATATATACAGAATGATTTACCATTAGATGGCAGGACATGTACACCAGTGATGATTGGTTTTGGATAATAATATATAAAATCATACAAAGTCTCTTCCCAGATTGGCTGGAATGGATGCAGTTAATGTACAGGAAAAATTTGGGAAAATTGTTTCATAAATAGTTTGTGGTTTGATGAATAGACAATTTATGTTTTTTGACACCACGTGTAAACAGAATTTACAGAATGTTATGTCATAAAAATTGCTTTTAGTCATGGAGATCAGTTGGCCAAAATGTGTATGAACACTGGACTTCACAAATATCTATTAACAGGATTGATTTGACAAATAGCAATAGCAAAAATTTTACAACATTTGTATTTTGAAGAAATTTCAGTACCTGAATTTTTGAAATCCGTCCTTGGTGCTTCATGTTACAGTGAAGTTTAATGGGAGTGACTGCCCTCTGCTGGCTGATTAGTGTCATTAACAGTCTAACTCTTAAAACATGTCACTAGATTCCAGCAGTTTACAATGTGAACCCTCATTTCATAACAGATCATTTCAAAGCAGGCAACAATTAAGTGCTTATTTCACTTTGTGTTTGTGTGTGTGTGTTCTCACAGTTGCAGGTTGTGTTGATCCGAGAAAGCGGTGGCCAAGACTCCAGCAACCTCAGCTAGCTGAGCTCAGCTGTTCACCGGCCAGGAAATAAACATGGCTTCAGCAGGCTGCCTCCATATGGCTCAGTGCAGGAGACCCTCGCTTCATTATTTGATCCGTCAGCAGAGAACAGAAATATTGTCCTGGTGCTTCTCCGCCAACGCAGTCAGTCATCCGTGTAGTTCACCGCGTGTGGCCTGGTTCAGACATCCCAACAGCATCTTATTGCTGACCTGCGTCCTCCGTAGACATGGCGCTAACACAGGAGATCAATCTGTACTGTGAGCGAACTTGTTTGTGCACAATATTGTAAATTTAACTGAAAGATATACGGTGTATCAAATGGGCTGAGTCTCACTGCCGAGATTCTTTTGGGAGCCTGTCTAGACAGGGATCAATGTACATCTGGATCCTAATAGAGTGGTGCACTGCATGAGTTCCTAGAGGGATTTCTTTGTCACAGTCCCCTGCCTCTGGCTACGTTTGTTGGTACCTGCAAAAGAAGAGGAAGCAGCATGAGGAGAGGACATTGGTGGAGGAAGTGATAAGCCTTTAATTAAGTAAAAGTAGCACCATAATGTCAAAATGAGGGCTGTCAATCGATTAAAAGATTTAATCGCGATTAATTGCAAGATTGTCCATAGTTAAGTGATTAAACGCAATTTTTTTTATCTGGTCAAAATGTACCTTAAGGGAGGGATTTGTCAAGTATTTAATACTCTTATCAACATGGGAGTGGGCAAACATTCTTGCTTTATGCAAATGTATGTATATATTTATTATTGGAAATCAATTAACAACACAAAACAAAGACAAATATTGTCCTGAAACCCTCACAGGTACTGCATTTAGCATAAAAAACCCAAAGTACAAGTATGAACCTGGAAACGAGCATGATATGTCCCCTTTAAAAATGTAGTGGAGTAAATAGTACAATATTTCCCTCTGACATACTGTATGGTGCAAGTAAAGTAGCAGGAAATGGAAATACTCAAGTAAAATACGCTTAGAAAAGACTAAAAACCTTGAGTAAATGTACTTTCCACATGTGAGAAAGGAGCACATTTAAGTAGAGTTAGTATTCCACTCTGTTGTGCAAAGCTTCATCTCGTTATGTAAATTTTTTTAAACGCATTCTTCCTAGAGGGTGTGACTCTGATGTAACCGCTTCTCTATTGTCCACGTTGCGGTCGTGAACCTGCAGAACGACTCCGTTCATGTCTTATCTGATCCAAAAGTGATTTAAAAGTCCCCAAAACCGGTTTGAGCCATCTGACTTTTTTTCCCACCAGACCAGGTCTTTCTCTCGACTTCCTTTTTCTTTATGGCCGTGTGTGTCTACTCACTCTCTGTGTTGTAAAGACAACTCAGTTAGCTGCTCCTCCAGTGCTGTGATCCTCAGCCCGATGTACCCAGATGCCAACAGCAGCAGCACCACCCTACAAACACAAACAATATAAAATCAAGTGAACGCCTTGGATTTTGAACTTTGTGCAGAATGAATCACAAGCTGAGCAGACGGTCTGATATGGGTACATACTGGAAACAACCCAACAATAAGATATCAGTAAATTGTATCTGTTTGGAGCCAGAGTGAACACTGTGTGATAACATTTCTATAACCATATCTCGAGGATTAGATCATTTCCAGCCCGTCCAGAAAGTCAACATACCAAAATGTGACTCTGTTCTGCTGCACAAAACGTGTATTGTATGTGAGATCTGAAAAGAAGTCTACACAAAGCAGGAAAATAGTTTTTGTTGTAGTCTTTGAAAGTCCCAGCTCAAGGAATAAAAGTTCCTCATTCCTAGGTGCTCATCTTCCAACCTTTTTTACATGAACAGGTTTTGACACAGCAATATTGGTCAAATGTACTTCTGTTTACCAAGCAGAGAGGAAGATGCACAGTGGTGGAAGAAGTACTCAGATTCTTTACTTCAGTAAAAGTTGCAAATCTACAACGTAAAAATACTTCAAGACAGGTAAAAGTCCTGCATTCAAGTAGTAAAAGTACAGAATTATTAGCTAAATATACCAAGTATTATAAGTGACCCAACTCATTATGCAGAACAATTGCCCCATGATAGTGTTATATTATAATAAAGTCAGGTGCTAAATGTGAGAATTTCCATTGCCTCCGCACGGCTCTCAACATAGCGCGGCCGGCCCGGCTATGTCAACAAGGCACGGAGAAGCTCTGATTACAACACACACAGAGGGAGAGCGACTTCATTCTCTCCTCAGGTAGACATTACTCCTCTGTATCTTTACATAGCAAATAGTTGTTTGCGGCTATATTAGAACGATTTAATAGAGCACCTTTAAGTAAAGTACTTGAGTAAATGTACTTGGCCGTGTGAAATAATAATACTCACAGCATCATGTAGACGTAGAAGAGAACGCTGAGATTCCTCATTTCTCTGAGGAAGAAGAGCGGTGCGACTCTCTCAGTGATCCTCCAAATCCACGATACAGCTACTTGAGAGAAAAATCAACTTGTTATGTTTTAATGATACTTTCCTCTATGCCTTATGGGTAAACTCGAATAGATATTAAAGTATGTGCATGTCTATTTGTGAGCTCTTACACACACCTCTGTCGTCTTCGTCTATTAAGCTGTTTTGACGGGTGGAATTGCGTCTTGTAGGAGCTGGAAAGGCACAAACATACATTGTGGCATTCAGTAAAGAACATTTTCAATATCATTATAAACAGAAACATTTAAAAAGTCATTATTGAAAAAAAGATGAACATTATCCTGCTGGTACAAGAGCCAAGCAACACAATATTAATGATTGCACACTTCTCTCTGTATCTCCCATCTGTGTCTCACCTTCACTGGACATCTGAGGAAAGCCGTTGTCAAGAGAAATGCTGTTCTGTCGGCTCGGATCACGATCTACGCTGTCCTCCAAACTGGAATAACTGGAGGCCTGCAGACACGAACAGAGACACTGAAGGTTGAAGTCTCCGTCATCGTGCATCACGCACTCTTTATTCGCTCAACTATAACCTTGAATCCCTGAAATTCCTGGTTTGGGTGACTTAGATGAGCAGCAAACGTACCACATCATGATCAGCTTCGTTCTCTGCAGAGGAGTGATGAGGGCTGCTGCTGACGCTCTTCACCTGTTTCAGACAAACACAAGTTTAAACTGAAAATGGCCTTTTGTTTTTAAAGAGTTGATGCCTTTATGTGCATGCAGATTAGTGGAGCGCCTACCTGTGCATGTGAACAGACAGTTTGGAGGAGTTTATAACACATCTCACGGTTCCTCAGAGATGCAAACGTGTACTAAAAAGAGAAGTGTCAGGAGAAAGGGTTAATAATCATGGAGCAAAACAAACTATGCTCAATGTTAAGGAAGTTAATAAGAAGTCTTGGCTTGACAAGCTGCCAGTTTCACTGCTTGAAATAGAATCACAATTTCCCTTTTTAATTCAGTTTCCATCTTTCCTTTTATTGATTGGTAGTTAACACTAAAACCACTGGACACATTTGAGTCAAGCTGAATTAATCATTATTACTTAGTTTTCATTTCTACACAAACAGCGATATCCGTCTGAGAATAACTAATAATTAATGTTGAATATGAATAATGTTGAGGAATTATTCCTTATTTCATGGGCTATTTGGGGGATTTATACACTTTTACATACTCATATATAAAAAAGGAAATAAATGAAGCATCCGAACACTGATTTGGAGGTCGATTACCATGGCAACAGTCGAAGCTTCGAAGCATTCGGGTCAGCCCTAGATAGTAGCATTGACCAATGCTACAAACCACAGTATTTATAGTCTTAGCTAGTTTGCACTGCTCGTCCCTAAATGAGCCATTGTACAAATACACAAAACAACACAGAACATGAATTAATTATCTATTTTGAGTTCTGCGGTTAAGGAGTTCAACAACAGAGAAAGGACGTTTTACATATTCCCCACAGATGTGTGATGTGTTACTGAGCACCTTTGGAGCCTGATTATTGCATTCAAATTTAACAATAGCAAACTCAGTTTCCATTGGCTTCCTATCCAAAATTTTAACTGCACAATTATACTGTACATCTGTAATGCAAAGATGCAGTCAAGTCAATGAGTACATTTATATGGCTCACAATCACAAGAAAATAGAAAGTGAAGCAAAATAATGGAACACAGATAACAGAGATCAATACATGAAATAAAAAGTGAACCTTAAAGTATTAATCTCGAAGATTTTAATTTAAATAAATGTCTTATAAGTCACTATCAATCGCCAAATGAGGTATCGCAGTGGTGATTGAGCCTATGGGCCCACTGATGAAATGTATTGTATTTTAAAATGTGTATTCTGACCTTGTCTCCATCAGCAGTTTGAACAGACAACATGGATAAAGCTGAGTTATGTTTCTTCAACCCCATGACGCTGGATGAAGGAATCACCACCTGCAATATGTGGACAAAATACTTTTGATTCTTGTTCACAGTCTTAAAGAGGATATTACAGTCCTATTTCACTTGTTCTCAATGTGACCTGAAAAATGGATAACGAAGGTAAAGAACCAGCTTGTTATTTTATTCTCTATCGAGGGTCCTTAAATAATTTCCCTCTGTGAAGTCCTTGATATTAGGGTGAAAAGCCCAAATTCTGCAGATGGAAGTGAATTCTAATATGTTAACTGCTCCTTTTACAACTTCTGGGACATGTACGCTTAAAAGTCTGCTCTGCCAAAGTGAACTGTTACTACAAAATGAAACAGGTGTAACTGGCCTGAAATATGTGAATGTGTCACCACTGTTGTGACATTTCAGTGTTGAATTATTTC
Organism: Sebastolobus alascanus; assembly: GCA_916701645.2. Lineage (NCBI taxonomy): Eukaryota > Metazoa > Chordata > Actinopteri > Perciformes > Sebastidae > Sebastolobus > Sebastolobus alascanus. Next base: position 848,445 of record CAKAOJ020000195.1, read on the forward strand.
ACCAGTGTGAATTAGGCTTCACCGTAGTGTGTCTGAGCGTGTTACCTTGGTGTCTTTGAGCAGCACTGATGAATGGAAACACACATAGTTCTCAGAAACAAAGAGTTTTCCATGATACAGCACCTCCTTCTGCATGGCACAGGTGAATGCTACAATAGAGACACACAAACACACATAACATGCACCTTTGGAAGTTGCGAGGCTGGTGTTTCTCTAATAAAAAAATAAACCCAGTAAGTGTCACCCCTAGACGACAGAGACACGCATGTGCTAAAGTGTATCGGCTCCTCATTCACTGTGCACCACTTGGCAAACAAAGTATTGGGCGGCACTTAATCAAACAGCAGGGACAAAGTGAAAAAAGGTCACAACGTGATGTAATTTCCATAATCAATATCAAGGAATGAGTAACAGAATCTCAACTCACTGTGTGTCAGCTTCTCCCCCTCAGGAATCTCTTGGAACAGTTTGTGGAAGGTCTTGTTGTGCTTCAGGAAGCTCTGTAGGGAGAAACACAGTGTTAAAACTGTGCGTTGAGTGATGTATCTGGGATAATTTTTAAAAATAAGAAGCAGGTTTGGTGTTCGTTATGTGTAATAATTGACTTTAAATGTGAAGAAACTGATTTTTTTGGCCATTTGGGGGCAGTGGAAAAAAAGTTGTGAACACAACATCGACATATCACCCACTAACAAATGTTAATTTACACTTCTAGCAACATTATCATTCATTTGGAGTTATATTTCTGCCCACCTAATTAACATTTCCAATATTCACTCTCTTTTAGCTCTGTTGTTGGTCTCCACCAACTCTTGAGGGAAGTACCTGACTATTTAGCTGCTAAATTCTCTGCTAGCTAGCTGCTAACTGTGTCTGTCTGCTGTTTGGGTCGGAGCAGGAACAGTGTACAGTGCGTTATAAGAGATTTTTCTGTGAAAACAGCTGCCAGTTGCAGCCAAAAACTACGCTATGAGAGAGGTGAGAGTGATCCAAAACAGTAACGTTGTGGGCTGGACAGCTAAACAAAGAGGTGAAACTCACTATAAAGCTCGGTAAAGCTGAGGGGAGCTGCTGCAGATTCATCACAAATAGAGACATTCACACTGTCAAATTGTTTTTACATCGTCATTTGATGCATTGTTTTTAGAAAAAATATAGATTATAGCCACTTTAATTCTCCCTTTGCTGCAAAGATAAAACATGCGCGTTGCAGGGAACAGGAAGCGGCAGGATGATGTGAAGCGGACTTACACAACTGTGGATGAGCCCATCTGATCGCTCAATGTTCTCCTCTGCTATGGTGTGCTCCCTGAGGACACGAACAGGATAAATGCACCACACCAACACAAATAAGGTAACATATCAGTACTTTGTCAAGGTGCAAGTTTAAAATTTCATAATCCCAGTGTATTGTTGAAGGCTGAGTGTACCTGAAGGACATGTTGCCGTTGAGGCTTTGATTTAGCTTCTGGATCTCCAGTCGGGCATCGTCCAGACTCTGGCATTGTTTGGATTTCTTATTGTTAAACCAGCTGCTTCCTCTTCTTCCGCCAAGGACTCCAACTCCGTCCAGACAGCTGTCACGAGAGAGCAGGAGATAAACGCCAGACTGATGATCCACACACAGGTGGGACAGATGTAGAACAACATACAGTAAGGAAACAATACAAAAAGAAAAATGGATTTCTCCCCGGTGGGAACATCAGCAAATGTGTTCACAGAGTGGATGAAAATGTTACAATGGTAAACATTTCATTATCTCTACTTTCGTTGCTTACATCAGGTGAAGTCTGATTTTCCACAGAGATGAATGCAGTTCATTCACAGATACAAAGAACCTCTAACACAGTGTCAGCAACACTGTTGACTGAGGAGTACATAGGTAAAAGAAGTGAATATAGGCTACTGTCTCCAATCTAATATCTCAGTTTGAGTAGTTCCTTTATGTGAAAGCTAAACTATCTCTGAACTCCTTTTTGAATACCAGCTGTATTGACTTTTTCCTCTCTGCTTGGGCTAATTGTCAGCTTGTTAGACGTGTGGTTAGTCTTCAGTCTCTGAGCAACATAAGCGATCTCTGGAGAGTGGTTTCACTTTTGTAAACCAGCAGCTACAATCACTGGAAACTTAACAAGAATTCTGAGCTTGAGGGTGCCGTATGTACACACTATTGATTAACTATAATAGATAATAAATAATAAAAGATAATTTCAACAAAATATCACGAAGAATGTGAAAGGGACAGGGAAAGAAAACCAGAACAGAAACAGTAAAATATACTCACACAGAGCTGTCCAGTGAAAATCTCCTGCATTTTACATTCATGGAGGAAAATAAATACTTCCAGCTCACACACATGCACACACACTCACACACTTGCTTTCATACATGCAGTGACAGACTTGACTTAATGTCTTTAGCTCTCTCAAGTTTACAAACTCATTATGAGTGTGATTCTTTGTTTCCTGGAAGTTACTGAGGCAGTGAGAGGCAGGTGATGACAGCCTACTTTAAGGATTGGCTTGTTATTGTTAAGTCAACCAATCAGCTGCGAGGGGGCGGGATTTTCACTCAAACCAAACCAATCAGTGAAGGCAGATGGAATGGCCACAGCCTCTGCTCCTCATGGCAACAGTCGCCATGGGTGGTACCACTGTACCTACCTTGACCTTTTGACGCACAGACACGCACACACGCCTATAAGCACATGCACACAGGTATGCGGAGACAGCCGTCATCACAGTCACACCATGTCACCTGCTCAGCCTGCACAGATAAATATCAGAGGACAGTTACAGCACAGACACATGACATGACATGACATGACATGACAAGACAAAAAAAAGATGATTTACAAGTGTTCATTTTTACCTAAGTGTAACCTATGTAAATGAAAAGCTCCATAAATCCACAAACATTCTAATTTTGTATTTCTTAAAGACATTAAGAATACATACAAAACATAAAAAAAGAATTTAATTTATCATTTATTTTTACACTCATGTACATGCACAGTACTGTGCTGTAAAAGATCATCAAGCTACTTACCAAACAGAGAGAAAATAATGCAGCAAATACTTGAGCAAATACAGGTGGGCTTGGCTGCAGGACACAAGCTCAGACATCCAGTTATCTCTCGATCAGGTCTCGGCCACCTTGACCTCCACATTGTTCTGAGGAGGAAACAGATTGAGGTGAAGTGGAAAGTGAGTCCCATTTTCGTTTGTACTGTAGTTGCAGCCTACTTTGATGTAAGAGAGCAAATTTCCGTGAAATGGGTCGACAAAAATATTATGGTGTTCAGATGATGAAAAATGTGAATGGTTGTATGATTTGTAGTTCTAACTTTGTTTCAAAAACCTGAAAAAGAAGGCAAGATTTTGGCTTTTGGCTTCACATTTTTTGCTCGTCAAAGCAGGAAAAGCACAGGTGTAAACAATCAAATGAGTGAACATCCACAATACCAGAGCCCTGTAACTGGCTCACCCGAATGGAAAGCAGCCGTTATTAATGTTATTACTTCCAGCTGTGCTTTTCCTGCTTTGGCAAGTCAAAATGTCTGCTGTGAGAAGAGTCTGTTAGAATTTGATTATATTGTATAGTGAATTTTTTTGTCAGTGATGTATGAATTCTGTTGTAGACAATGAAGGTCTGAAGATTTAACTGTAAAAGTTGTTTCACTATTTTTGGACTTCTTTTTTTTGTTTAAAAAATGCATGTGCAGCACAAGGGTTCTGGCTTTTATGAATTTATGGTGTCTTAGTACAGTATTTGTATGCATGACACAATAATAAAAACTAGGGCTGTCAAAGTAAACGTGATAACGTTGAGCCAAAGTAACGTGGAAGCACAGCAAAACGTTGCCATGTGATAGTATGAAAGGCACAGGTGTAAATAATACAATCAAGAACGGCTCACTGGGACAGAGCCATCGTTAATGTTATTAGTGACACCTGTGCTCTTCCTACAATGTCGGCTGTGAAAAAGGCCTAACGGAAATCTATATTTGACAGTTTCTAATACCAAATATAATACCTCATAATGTTGGTCTTTGAGTTCAATAAAATTAAAACAGAAGTGTACCTAATTGCATTTTATATTATATATGGGATACCACTTTCTGTTTACAATGGTTCACTTACACATATGCAATCACTGTATGTATATGTTGAGTTGTACTTTACTGTACAGTAAAGTAAAGCACCAGCATGTCAGAGGTCATTAGAGGTTATTTTCATTTTGAAGTACTTGGAAGCTTGGGCAATTTTCCTCATTCAGCTGCCAGCACTGTCAAAGCACAAGTGATCATATGATTTCATGGTGTCATTCTAGATGCTGGCTCTCTTCATTTGCCCTCCTCTTATGCCTCTGTATGCAGCTCAATGCGCTGTGCTGACCTTTGTTCATGTATTCTGCATTGAAATGAAGGATTCAGTAACCACTAAGCAGTCAGTGTTGCACGTTGGCGATGAGTTGAGCATTTTGAATGTTGGTACATTTGGTACAATAATGATAGTTTTAGTTCAAACATTATGCCAGACGTACAGTAACAACAGTATGGGTTATCACATGTATGATTTACATTTATATACGCGGAGAAATGTGTCGTCTTTTCAGGTTCTACTGGTAATGTAATAATGTGAAACCATTCAGAAAGATTGTCTTTAGAAGACATTTTTATAATGTTTAAATATCTAGATATAATAACCCTGAAGAGAGTTAGTGTCAGTTCTCCAGTGTTGATTTTTGTATTAAATTGTTTGGCTTAAATTTAACTTCACACATACAGTGTCACACAATCCACACTGATGCCAGGGTTTCAGATAAACACCATTGTGCTCAGTATGTGTTTGCTTGGACCAATAGCAGTGCAGGGTCACATTGACCTTCGTGACTTTGTGTGTGGTATGAATTGTCACCCTGTGAGGCTGAGAGAAAACGAAACGGCTAAACCTGCATAAAAACGCTTCCTTATACTGTAGGTGTAAAGTTACCGGGCCTGTCTCAACACATCTCAAGAAGGACATGCTGCAGATTACAATCAAGAAAGCATTCAGATAACCATATATGATTTCTCCTGTGACGGACAGAACAATACATCCCCCACATATTCTTCCTTTTCTTTTTCCTGTCATTACTCAGAAACCTTGGATACAAATGAGCGCTTGGCTTTCTGAGAGATTTCGAGGAAGTAGCAGGTAAAAAGGGTTGGCCAATCACACTCAGCAACTCTTCATATGAACACAGTCAGAAACAATGAGGAAGATGCCGCTGTATGTGAAATTTACACCTGCAAAAGACTCGTATCTTGCATGTGGTATTGAAATGTGAAATGAGATCAAATGTGTCCAGTCTGAGTTTCATTATTAGTGAATTACAGCTTGATTACATCTCCTCATGCCTGGGTGTGAACCCGACTGCACTACGAACACGCCATCAACGACGCAAGGAGCAACATTCCTCTTCATCTCCTAATGATAAGCATAACGCTCGTAGTCTACCATAAAGAAAGGGTAGAGAAATGTTAAATATGTTTGGAGATACCTTCCATCGTTCATTGAATAAAGGAGAATAGTCTTTCCTTTCCTGGTTCATGTAAGTTCATGTGTGAGGACAGAGTGTTCATAGTACAGATTGCAAAGTTTGACAAAAATCTTATGTGAAAAAACTAACGTGGAACATAAAGGACTAGGATTACATTTTGGGAAATATGCTCATTTTCTTTCTTTCTAAAAGTTTTTTTCTATTACCTTCGAATGGAGCAAACTTAGCGGTTTCCTTCTGCATCCGGTCCATGGGCTAAGCTAAACACCTGCTACCTGTAGCCGTTAGCTTCACCTACAGAGTGGTATCCACAGGCCTTTTTCACAGAACATATTTTGACTTGCCACAGTAGGAAACGCACAGGTGTAAATAATGAAATGAATGATGGCTGAATTCAATTTAGCTGCTTTGATTTCAGGCTTCTGGCACCGTGCACGCTGGCTCACTGTCACTGGAACACTTGAATATAACAGAGCCATCGTTAGTATTATTAGTAACACCTGTGCTTTTTCTACTCTGAGAGGCCTATCACCCACACAGGTGTTTCATATTATTCTGGCTGATTAGACCTCTGAACAGGTTGAAAGTGGAACCTGAGCTTTGATGGGAATTTTACAAATCTTCATGCCATTCTGTTGCTAGGCCAACAGCTTTGGTCCAAGTTTACTTCCTGTCAGCATTAACAAACATTGCAACAGGAAATACGAAGTTTATGTAACCAAGTTTTAATAGGTCTATAATAATTATAAAGCCACGGTGTAATTTGTCCCACAGGACAAGCAGGTTCAACAAAGCTAACAGGAGACAAACAGGAATCACTTAATTAGTCTATACACACCCACACAGTCCTGAGCAGACATCTAATCAACCAGATTAACTGAAAACACCTGTGTGGGTGCACAGAGGCTTTAACTATTTATGTATTATTTATTCATTTTTTTTGGTCAGTTTCAAATGTCAAGAATGAAGATTCATGCTCAAGATTACAAAATGGTATTTCCCCTCAAGATATTTCCTGTATGTGTAGTTGCAGACTGTGTTTTAACGGTCATGTCATATCAGAGTTCTCGTAAATTTCCGACTTGGGAATAGCGTTCGTGTCAACATCCAATCCAAGTTGTAATTATGACTGGCAAACTTGGATTTTTCTGAAAGGTCAAACATATCAGACCTGGCACACATTAATTTGGTAGTGCCTGAAAACCAAAAGTTCGCCTCGCATCAGCCAATTACTGTCGTTCAATATAATAATTTTACACTGAAAGTTATGTAAAGCATTTTAATCCTCACACTACCATATGGTGTTATCCTGCCTCTCTGTCCTGTATCACCATACTGTAATGCTACGGCTGGAGTTACAGCAGAACTGAATGCAGCTTAATTTTTATAGCTCCAAACCAGCTGAAATAGTTTTTGAAAAAGTTGAATACAATTCCAATCATTTCCTAAGTGTAATTTTGTTTGCAGTACATTTAGTAAAAGGTGTGTATAGTGACTAGATTTACTTTGGCCCCATCTAGTGGACAAAGATTGAATAACAAAAGAAAAAAGAGTAGTAAAAAACCCCACAGGAATCAAGCAGCTCATTGTGCTGTATATCCAATCATCCTGCTTTTAATACAAAGTCAAGATACAATATCTACATCCATGGTTTGAAAGGAAAGAACAGGTACATAAGTGAGGGGGGATGGCGTCATCAGAGCTGGCCCTCAACACATTTCATATTATGTTTCATGTGTGTGCCTTTTTATATTTCTCTTGACACAATAATCATTAGAAATTGAAGGAATAACATATTTCATATATGTCACACACTGTCAAGACTTCTGGACCACACATAGATTTCATATCAGAATAATTTCAGATACAAACAGTAACGTTTGACGGTGTGTGTGTAGCTGGGCCACTCTTAACCCATTCTCTGTCAAAAATACACTTGCTACCGTGTGCTTTCCAGCAAACTAAATACCAACAGCTTGTCTGAGGCTTCTCACCAACAAGTCTGCTCTATATATCTAACTTCTCTGATGCCCTTGAACCCATCACGGTGGGGCGGACCGTACCTCCGTTGCTGTGGTCGCACCATTGCTGTTGCTATGGAGGTGGAGTGGCGGAGGGCATCAGAAGGGCATCACTGTAAACTTAAACTAGGTCTGCCTCTAATGTACATCTCTAGCTAACTAGTCGGACATCAGTAATCAGTATCAAATAGCACCCTACACAGAGGGCATACTTTATAATAATAAAGCAAATAAAAAAGCACCAAAACTGACCATTAAAAATAAAAAAACAAACAGTGACAATATCATACTTTAACATTGGCTCGCCAAAGAAACAAGTAAACAACATCTTATTGGTTATAGTTGCTAGATATCCCAAATAAATAGATTGAAAAACAAACATAAAAAGTAACAAAATAGAATAATAAATATCTTAAAAAATCATACGAAATAAATATGACAAAGTGAACGATAACAATAAGGCTTTTTTTTTTTGCGACAATAAGAACTACATCACATCCAATCCCACGTTATATCTTGTGCTCAGACGTATATAACTGTACTGTATAGGACTCCAATGATAGACTGTATGTACAAAATCGGTGAAATTGCCCGAGATGTCTGATACACTGGAACATCGCTGTGCTCTTCAATCACCACGTGGGACCAATAATGATTATATGTCAAATCATGAAAAGATATATATCGATATCACGGACTTGTGCAGTCGTGCCGGGGTAGACGGAGAGGAAAACATAATTTGTTTACGTTGGGATGTTCTGTACAGTGCGAGTTAGCAACAGAGAGAATTTGAATGGTTTATATAGAGGTGGGACAGCTGGGTGAGGGGAGAGGACTGTTAAAAGTGATGCTTTTTTTGGGGATTTCTCTCATTATCTTCCACCGCCTTAAATAGTAAAACACCAGACTGATTTAACTGCAAAGTCGTGCAATTCAAGTAGGTAAGCTTCAGAGGAGGAACGTGATTAGGACTTTCATCCTCGGTTTAAGATACTGTATGACAATAAGCACACAACGCATGAACATTAAGCAGCATGTTTAAACACAAGACATGAGTCAGCGTAAGGCAAAGACGTACAGTAAAAAAAAAAAACAACACACAAAAAACATGTCTGAAAGAAATGGGATGTTTTAACGGGATTGAAGCTTTCATTAGCGTCTCTTTCAATAAGCCACTGCTGAGCTGACACAGTGAGGGGCTGACTTCAAGAGGAGATGAGCTGGAGGATCAGCACAGCAAATAGCAAGCAGGCTTTGTTTAACGAAGAATGCGCTGGACTACAAATCTCGGCCCAGTTGAGGGTATGACGGGCTCTAATCACCGTTCTGAGGCCAGCTGTTGCACAGCGAGGGGACACGATTGGGGAGCGTGAACTGATCAGGCCAGCGTGTTAAGAGACTTTATGTTATGCTGGATAAAAGTGGGGGGGCCGTCTGTCCTCGGAGGCCACAGTTCACGCTGCAAGGTTTCTCTTGGCACTGTGCGTCGTGTAAATGAGCATCCACATTCTTCTCCACCAGTCCTCTGGGTGTTGAGTCCCTACTGTAGGCTTCTGCTGAGGCATTGCCTAGTCATCTGCATTCAACTAGAATCAGAGCTACCAGTGGCAGCAGTAGACACCTTTGAAATAGACTCACGGACACATAGAAATGTTCACCTTTGCACTTCGTAACCCCTTAGTACACCAAACCAATAGATACAAAGTTGAGGATAAAAAGCCCATTTAGGGTGCAGCAAATATCCAGGCTCTTTGTGTTTTTTTTTTCCTTTTTGTTTTTTTTTATACACATATAGTATCATAATTCCTGTTCAGAAGCCGTTTGTATTTCACTGGTTCATATTGGAGATAGCTGACCACAACACACATGTATTATACGTCCTTCACACTGGAACACTGAGGTAAGTATATGGATTACACATGGATAGTCTCCCACACCCACCAGCTCCTCAGGGAGACCCCTGATGAGCGTGGGTGCTGTTTGGACACAGATTTCTTTGTTGCTGTTTTTCGTTGTTGCTTTTTGTCCGTGTTGGTGTAGAATTCATTTTTGAGTCTCGCTCCCGGAAAAAAGGTTAAATGTTCACGTTGCTTCGGGCCGTCTTTCTCTCGTTTCACTCGTCGGGTTTGTTTGTGGACCTCGAAGCAGAAAGATGGATGGATGGTTGTCTCTTCACTTACGTTGCATAGTGGTCAAAGCTACCCAGGTACTCCAGAGCGGCCTGGTAGCAGAACTGGTACTCATCCTGAGGACACAGACAGAGTGAAAAATCAAAGCTATAAACAGGAACAGAGACAGACTCAGAACACCTATCCAGTCTCATTTTCAACTAGAATCATAACAATGGTGTTGCAACATAGGCTTTACTGAAATCCTGATTTGTGTGAAATATTTGTCTTAATCTCTCAGTCTGGTGATTTAGAATTTTTCAGATAAACTGAGGGATTTAGTGTTTCTTTATGTGTTGAGAAAATCAGCATATAACAAAAACAAAACATTTTAAAACCTATTGCTGGGTGGACCAATAGCCCGAGTGGTTAGGGCGCATTATCAGAAGGGCGCAAACGCTCTGAGCAGCGAGTCCCTGGTTTGATCCTGGCTGGCTGGACCATTTGCTGCATGTTATTCCCTTACTCTCTTTCCCCGCATTTCCTGTATCTCTCCACTATCACTATCTAATAAAGGAATAAAATGTCCCCAAAAAATAATTGCATTATGTGAAAAACATATTGGGCCTCATGCAGGAAGCGATATAAGAACAGAGCACTCTGCACAGATAAGAAAAAACATCTTGTTTTCATAGTCCACAAATTGTTTGTCCAACGCAAGGAAACAAAAGTTTTAAATATGAGGAACATAATAAAAACACGCATGAATATCAATATAATCAAATTTAGAATATCATATGTTTACAACGACTGGATTAATAAATACCCACCCTTAGTATTTAGGGGGCGTTATCTATGCCAATACCTGTCCTTATATAATGTTTAAGGGTGCTGAATGATGACTTGATCATAAATTGGAGGCGTGTGGCCGTATTTGACACTAAGGGCAGGTGTTAGCATAGGTAACGCCCCCTAAACACCATATGGGCAGGTGTTGTGCCGTGTGCAAATAATCTGCCACCAAAAAACGGCCATAAGAAGAAGAACTTCAGCAGAAGAAATTGAGGTTCTGTTAAATAAACTTAAACAAAGTAAACATGTGATTTTCCACAGCGTTAGTACTGGCGTTACAGGAAAATCAAAAAGCATCAAAGAGCAGTGTGTAAGCCATTCAAAAGCTGAACACACGCAATACCATCCCGAGGGTTTTTATAGTCTTAATTGGGATCAATGGACCAATAGTATTTATTTTTTTATTTTTTTTGCCTCTCAGTGTATATCAGGGATGACATGGTTTATTGAAGACTGTATGTGCAAATCGGTTGACTGATTATGCTGTATGTTTGTCAGAAAGGTATGTGTACTTCAATAACATCATCATTATTAAAAAACGTAATCAGAGTGTAACACAGGTTGTGCTTTTATAGACAAGCATTCCTCATCAAATACTTAAATAAATAAATAAAATATCCATGATCAGCCAAATTTAAACAGTACAAATATTACTGGATTGATAAAAATATTGTTTTGAACAGCACCAATACTGTGCTGTATCAGTGCTATAATTGCTTGCGTGTCTGCCCTGCTTAATGAATCAGTGAGTCCCACATGCTGTTCAGTGTTTACCTCAGTCTGCACCATGGCGGGTCTCTGTGTGCGCAGCATTTTGACAGTCTGGAAGATGTCCACCGCCCCTTCGTAACGCATCCTCTCCAGGACAATACTCAGAGTGATGAAGACACCTGTCCGCCCCACGCCAGCACTACGGCCACAGAGGAAAACATTTGAGTGTAGTTTACAATGTGCCGGAGCTCAGACAACAACGTGCTACATTCTCACCAACGTACTGCAATTATCATGCAATTAAATGGACTTTTAATCATGAACCTTACCTGCAGTGAACGCTGATTGGTCCATCCTGGCCAAACTGCTCCTTGGTTTTGTGCACTTGGCCGATGAAATCGATGAAGCCCTCCCCAGATTTGGGCACGCCTTGCTCTGGCCAATCAGTGAACTGGAACTGACGCACAGTCCGTGATTGGCCGTCCTGAAGGAGTGAGGAAATGAGGATTTTACTGAAAACCTGCGGGCTGAGTTGATCCGGGAGTGTATCTGATGTCTTTTCAACGCATATCAAGATGGTTATCCTCGAAAGGTGCGGTTATTGTTCATGTGAGGTGATTATTTCAAAAAGACTATTTAAAGGGCTTCCTCTTGCTGTATTGACTGAGCAGAGAGACTCTGCCAGGCAATATCCTTTTTTTCCCCTTCTAATGATTACTGTTATCTGACCCCGGATCAGTGGTTGTGGTTAACTTCAAGCCGTAACGTCAGTACGTCTGCTATTGTCAGCCGCTCAGTAGGCAATTACATCTTTTCTCTTCTGCTCAGCCTTTCTGACTCCCTTTTAATGGAGATCAATAGAGCATCTGTCGATGTGGCGTCAGTGCAGGACAGGCTTAACTGGAGTTATCCATGACTGGCTGATATGTGCACGAGAGGAAGTGCGCACACACACTCACACACACACACACACACACACACACACACACACACACACACACATGCTGTCAAGGTGATCTGGAGACAGCATGGTTGAATGAGTAATCTGGGCGCTGCTTGCAGACAGAGGTAACCTGTTGTGTTACAGACATTCACATACAAGACACACACTAACCAACACACACTACAGGTCGATAGGACATGCTTCGCACTGCTGCCTTCCAACAGCACTGATGGATCAGGAACAGAGCAGAAAAGTCAAGGAGCGTAATGTTACACTGCTGTTTGAATACAACATACAACAGGAGGACAAGTCACTGAGCACACAGAAACTCACCCTGGCATCCGTAACTTTGAACTCCCGGAGGATGTACTGAGGCATGTTGTACTCAGCCATGGGGTCCACCACGAAGTACTGGTACCTGGCTGAGCGCTCGGCGGGCCAGTACTGGTGACACTTCTCCTGAGAGAGCAGCACATAAAAAAAAAAAAGGATTAATGACTTGACTGAATTTGCGGTTATTTGTAGCACTTAGTGTATGTGCATGTATACTTAATTTACCCCTACCCGTCCCATCTCCCTCAGTTTAGTGAGCATGACCACTATAGTGGAGTTGTGTTCCCACAGCATCCTCCAGAAATCCTCCGTAGTCTCAGCCAGTGGACCCTGGGTGGCAATGTAGCCTCTCTGCTGCCTACACACACATACACACACACACATTAAGAAGCCACCTTCATTCTCCCCATTTCTCCTTCTGTCAAGCATCAGACTGAAAAGGGGGTCAGGCTTCAGGCAAAGAAGAGGAACAGTCTAAACATGTGTGTCCAAACCTACTCTGAACGGCTGAATCATCAGAAGATGACCGAAGTGAGCGCCGTGCAGCGAGACAAATAGCGGGGACATGTATACAGTAACGACAGATGTGACAGGACGTGACAGGTGGGGAGCACTGTGGTGAAAACCCATCCAATCCATTCACTCATCAAGCCGTCATAAGGGGACGAGGGGATCAGGTCACATTAGCGTTTTCAAGGACGAAAACGTACCTGTATCCGTCTATGTAACTGGCGTTGATGTAGTCGGAGCCCTCCAGGCCTCTGATTGGCTGGAGGCAGACGCGGGTGGTTTCGTAGGGCATGATGTTGACCAGTCGGTTCTTGAATTTGTTGCAAGGCAGGTTGGCTGTGACAAACCGGGACGTGTGGGCTTTGGTGTTCGCCAGCCGCTGGATGGAGAGAGAAAATGTGAACTTGTGACGATGTTTTTTTTTTTTTTTTAAGTATATTATCTAGCAAACCAAAATTGATTTGGCATGCAAGAGCGCAGGATTATTCAGGATTATTTGCCTGGTTAATTCCCAATTTGGGGGGTTGCAAAATAAATCTGAGGGGTTGTGAGAAGATTTTTCTGTTGCACAAAATATTGTCAATTTTCTAAACTTTTCTTGTCACATTCTCGGTAAGTTTTCATGCTCAAGGCTCTAAATATTATTCAAGTGAAACCATTTTAGAAAGGGAAGTCAATCTCGTGTTGAACTGACTCATGCAACATGTAACAAGGGATTATAAGAAGAGACGGCTTCGCTTTAAGGAGCCACAAACACTTTTCGATTTCCTCTTTTCAGACAAAATCTCAGAATGTAATTTTGTATACGCGGCAGCTTATATATATATATATAACACTTTCCCCCTGCCCTCTCCCCTACCTTGAACTCCAGCTCCATGCCGGTGATGTGCTCCCCGGGCTCCACCTTGGACAGCTTCTGCATGTACGAGTACAGACTCCTGGCGGCCACCTCGGTGTTCCCGCAGGCCACGGCCTCCAGCAGGGCCTCGTGGATGAAGCTGTACTGGTCCTCCGTCTGCACCATGTAGTTCCTCTGCGAGCGCATCAGGGTCACGTGACCGTAGATGTCCACAGTGCGCTCGTGTCGAATGCGCTCCAGCATGGCGTCGATGACAATAAAACAGCCGGTGCGACCGACACCAGCGCTAATAGAGGGAGAGGAATGGTGGGATATCAGATGACTGATGGGGAGGATTTTATTTTTGATATTTAGTTTAAAGGAATAGTTCAACATTTTGGGAAATTAGCCTTTTTTCCCTACAGTTAGATGAGAAGATTGATAACACTCTCATGTCTGTCCGTCAAATGTGACGCTAAAGCCAGCAGCCGGTTATCTTAACTTAGCACAAAGACTGGAAACGAAAGATAAAAAAATCTGCTCACCAGATCCTCTAGAGCTCGCTAATTAACGCGCTTTATCTCGTTTGTTTAATCCATTCAAAAACAAAATGTAAAAACAACAAGTTTATGGTTATCCAGGGGCTGCGTGCTGGACTACTTCTCGGCTGGAGAGTTCATGTGAGTCATGTGATTACCGTGAGGTTTCCTGGCAACCAACTGAGACTCCAGGAAGTTGCGATCCCTGTAAAAATCACAACTTCGCGTTTTTTACGCTTTGGTTTTTGATCAGGTGCTGGTAGGCGTATTCTATTACCTTTGGGTCAAGCTACACGAGCTGCTTCCCCCTGTTTACAGTCTTTATGCTAAGCTAAAATGTTAATGAATCCCTTTAAGATAAACTTGTGTGTGTGTGTGTACCGTACCTGCAGTGAGCGATGATAGGTCCGGCGTCAGGAGGGTTGCAGGCTTTGACCCTGCGGAGGAAGTTGAGGAAGGGGGTGGGATACTCTGGCACGCCGTGATCTGGCCAGGATGTAAACTGGAACTGACGCACCTCTCGCCGTTCACTGCTGCCACTCTGATATAAAAGACAAAAAAAAAATGGCTTTACTATCACTGAAGTCATAATTTTTTTTTTGCTTTATTGAATGTTCCAAAATGAAACCTATTAAGTAATTAAATGGAAATGACACATTTGTTTGAGTGCAGTTTCTCAGCTATATCTCCATTAATCATCCTAATTATCGGCAGTCATACAAGCCGTAACTTTTATCACACAGATTATCCAATAAGATTTTAATTCACGCCTAGATTAAAGGAATAATTTTAGACCCCAAATATTCCTAAAGTGAACACAATCGACACAAAAGACAGGAATAATAGCCGCGTCGCTGAATATTTCATGTGCATTATTCTCTACTTTATGACGGAGCTCCGAACTTGACGTTTCAAAAAACATCAACAAAAAAATGTTGAGCAGCGGTGCTACAGTTGGCCTAGTTTCTGTGTTTGTAAGTAGGCCAACGGAGACACGCTAGTCTGGCGGTCCTAGATTAGCCCTTTGCTATAAGAAAGTGCTCTGCTTCCAACAGTGATCAAATCTCAGCGCCTGACACAGGGAGGCTGGCCTGGTTTGAGCACTCCGTGAAGCCCAGACTAATCTCCTCTCCTCCGCGTGTCCACATGCGCTGCTCGTTCAGTGACGGTGGAAATGTGTGATTACTCCAGCTGCTCCTGGTTCCTAACTGTAAAACTCCAGCAATCAAAAGCAGTTTTCACTGGATATGACAGTAATTACTGGAGGAAAAAGGACAGAGCGGTGGGTCAAGGGGGCGGATAAAGACAAAAATAACTTACCTTATGCAGGGAAAGGGTGCGGACACAGAATGTGGCCAGCTCCATTGTGTCCAGCAGGGTGACCTGGATCATCCCATATGTCTCTGTGCCACGACTTGGCCAGTACTGGTCACACTTTATCTACAAAGGAAAAGCATCATTACTACAACTATAACGGTTTTCAGACTGAACAAAAGCAACATTCCTCTTCAGTTTCATCACACTTGTTAAGCAAACAGCCCCTAGAACTATAAATTGCAGGTAAACTAAGTTAAGACTATACTTTATTGTCCCCAAGGGCAGTTTCTTTCATGGGCAATCAACTTAAAATAATATGTAGCCAAAGACACGGTAATAAACACCATACAAAAGAAAAGAAGATGAAAAATATTGCACATGCCTTGTGAGATAAACACTATTAATACACGGGCATTATAAAAGCAAGGAAATAAATTGTAGAACAATAAAACCACAATACATAATGCATGAAACTAAAAGGCATTATGTATTATGGTTTTATCAGCAGCACTAAGGCCTGGGTCGCCAGCTAAGTAGTGACATACTGTATGTATATCGGGGGTTGTCACAGCCATCGGCGTTCCATACCGCCGCACAAGGCAACCCTTAGCACTGGGCGTTCCATTAACTATAATGTAAACTCATCCGCAGCAACAGTAAACGCTCAGGGAAAGTACGCCGGGAATGTGGTGACATAGTTTAAAGAGCGAAGAGACACCCGGTGGGCGGGAAGGGGACGTGGATGGGTCCAACAAACACAAGGGTTTCATCCAGGAGACAGCTGTTTGTGCCCCGTGCGTCACGTGACAATCAGCTGTTCGTTCTTGTCACGGGTTCACAACGTTCAGTTTCATTTTCACTGCACAAACGTAGTAGTTTAAAGCCCAACCATGTAGTTATTTCCTAAATCCAACTAGTAGTTTTGATGCAGACAATAAAGTGACGCCAAGGGGCGTGACAAAGCCCCTTTGGGATGAGAACGTGTTGGGGGGTCAGTGGGTGAAAAGACTGGCTTCCTACCCTTGACTTCTCCTCAAGGCGCGTCATCATGACCACGGAGGCGGCTCGCTGCTCCCACACCATCCTCCAAAAGTCCCCGAACGTCTCCGCCAGGGGCCCCTGGGTAGCGATGTAGGCGTTCTGCTTCCTGTAGCCATCAATGTAGTTGGCGTTGATGTAGTCGCTCCCCAGGATGCCTGCAAAAACGAGACACTTGTGAGGCTCCCGCTAAACTGCGATCTGCATAAGCGACATAATAAATTAACCCGCGTGTATGACATCAAACAGCCTAACGAACTGTTTGTACCTGGCAGCCGCGGCTTCCAACAGACGGCTGCTCGATGACTAGCGGACGACAACAAAACAAACAAGACTCTGTCGGTGTAAATTCATGAGCTGCAGATCAAATCCGCTCTCCCCCTTTCTTGTTCTGGAGGAGTGCTGGCTGCACTTGAATGCACTCGCGCTGTTTGTCAGTCTCGTGCCACTGCACACAGCCAGTCTTGAGCACTGTTTGCAATTTCAGATTTCATCCATCATGCAGCTCTCCCTCCCCTCCCCTTCTCTTTGTGTTCACACAAATACGCTCAGACTCTCCCATTAGTATCTCTAAACATCTTCTTTACCTGGCTGCTCTCCTCACCTTCTATGGGAGCCAGGACGACTCTGGTGTGGTCGTACGCTATGACGTTGGCGTAGCGGTTCTTGGGCTTGTTGACCTCCAGGTTTGAATGCTCCCAGGTGAACTGCTGACTGGGGTCGATGGACTGGGGAAGAAGCAGCAAACACACAACACACACACATATTAACAGCGTGTGGTGGCATATTTAGCGGTGCATTTTAGGATAATGGAAAGAGAGTGCTCTGTAATGTAGACAAGTTACAGCAACAAATTGCAGCGCTGAATAAATCATGAAAATATAATCTGCACGCAGAGACGCAAATGTTAAATAAGATTTGCTTTATGAAGCTGAAGGCTTAACCGGCTTAACATCTCTAAACAATAAGGACGTTATCTGTTTATTCGTATGGAATGACAACGTGTTTCCCCACCTCGTACTCCTGGGAGAGTCGCAGGTTGTCGTTGGCTTTCAGCAGCTCTATGTGCTCGGCCAGCTCGCTGATGGGGATGGGAGGGTGGCTCATCATTCCTGCGTGACAACAAGGGGTCGAAGGTGACGCAGACTTCAACTGAGTGACCTAAATCACTGCGGGTCAACATCGCTCATATGCAAAGACGTGCAGATAATTATACAACCGGAGAACATCACATATCATTAAGGCGCACGCTGAGGCAGAAAATCAATTGTGATCCATGTGCGAGGACAAAGTGAGGCGAGTCTTGTTTGTTTGTAAATTGTTTTTTCTTTGATAAATTGCTTTCCCTGTGATCAGAGGAGCAACGACTCAGAGAAAACAAACACAGACAGAACACTAATTAGGAGGGTTGCGCGCACACACACGCACACACACGCACACACACGCACACACACAAAGGAAGCAACCTATGCCTCGTACAGTCGTTTCTGTTCACAGCTGGAGCGAGAACAGAGAATTGTGATCCATTGTCCATTCAAAAGGCAAATAGCTACAACAATAAATCAAAGAAACACCGCTTTGTACACAATAAACACAATCTATTTGAGTCAGAACGCGTTCTCGATGTTTCTCGAATCGTAATGCACGTCGATGGATGCACTATGAAGAGCGTTTAAGTCATTCTGCTTGCTACAGCTCTCAAAAAACAGGCTCTCATATCAACAGCTATTTTTTCTCCTGCAGCACCCACGGCCCAGGTGATCACGACAAAACGCTCCTGTCACGACCGACATCAACCTCAGATAGCATCAGCTGGGTTTGGTTGGAAACAAATTCCATCTCTGCCGAGCATCTGAAAAGCACATATCTCAGGAGAGGAGAAGTGGGTGAGGTGGGAGCTTCAGGGTTGCTGCCACATGAGAGTAAAAAAAAAAAAAAATCATGTGATAGAAGAGAAGTGCTGAAGTGCTTTGTTCTGTGGGTTTTTACTTTGCTTCCCACGAACATGTAAAAAACAAAAAAAAAACTTCAGACCTTCATCTATGGATTAAATAAAACGCGATATCATTTGACCTTATACCTCCTGGCAGGTGAAGGACTAAACCTTTCTCCACTGGTGACACATCTTGCCACCTTTTCAACATGAACCCTGTGAGACTTCTATAAAGTGCAACCATGAAAATATACTGAGTACACTGATTCAATTCCTCAAGGCCAAGTGTGTTTTTTTTGGATGCTGTTAATTCAGTTAAAAGAAGTGAAAGCGAAGCATCGTCGGCCCGGTGGCGCGACCAAAGCAGCTGTGTTGTTAGATCTCACTCAGTAGGGGGTTGGGGAGTGGCACAATCCATGTAGTTACCTCACAGTGGGGTTTTAGCTGGTTATGCTGGCGAGGACGGAATTAATTCCTTTATAAATGATCACAGTTAACCCGCAACTCACCTCTTCATCTATCATTTTGACTTTGATAAGCCTTCTGTCTGTCTGTTCTGATGTGCCGTATCTGCAGCCTGGCATGTGGATTGTGGGCGAGCGGAGATGATTAAATTTTGTCACACCGTCGTGACTCAGCCGTGACTAAGGCGAGCTCTGACTGTACTACCTGGGCAGCGGCCATTTTGATCTCTGAAAAAAACGACTGCTAGCTGCCAGGTTGGTTGTGATGCGGAGGAGTGCTTTCACAATCTTGTCTGCATAAATCTTACCAAAAGTTAAAATTAGTCGCATGAATATTTCATCATCCAATAATGAGCAATGGGAAGTACACTTTAGTATGCAAATACTAAAGTGTGTGTTCGGGTGCCCGTGTGGGTCCCGCGCTTCCTACCGGGTGTCTGGAAGTTGATGCGTCTCATCTCCACGGGGTCTGTTGGGTGGTGTGCCATCATCTCTGCGTTGCTCAAAAGGCTCTTGGTTCCAGGTTCGGAGTCCTTGCGCTTGCTGCTCAAACACCAGTGAGTCAAAAGAGCAAATTAGCACATGCAAACAACCAGGGAGGGGAAAAAAAAATACACCCGGCAGTGACACATCATTAGCACGGCTACTCGAATCCAGTAAATAGTGCATTAATAGATATGGTGTTTTACGACTTTGTACAAGTTCTTCGTACGGCATCTGGTATCGTGTAATTGCCGGGGGTTAAAACGAACAAAGAGCTTGACATTGGTTTAATCTTACCTGTCAGGTTTGCTGCTTCCAGTGAAACAAGAGCGAGGGGAAGGAATAATTAGGAGGAAGAAAAGGAAGGAAACGGACAGATTGTTAGAGAGCGAAATCAATATTTTGCATTAGCATTCAAAAGCTTGATGGCTTGCACCAGATATCGTGGGCCTATAGCGGGAACAGACTGTTTCAGAGCTGTCTGAGGGGAGAACAAACTTTCGTAATTGGAACAAATTTGATGAATATAAGGCTGAAAGTTGAGCAATTGTGGGGGAAAAAAAAAATAAACAATCCTGGTACAAGAAATATCAGTGGGAGTGCAGAGCGCACCGCAGACAGAGACTTAATGTATCTTTAAAAAATAAGGCTGGAAATATTCAATATTTTTGTTATTGTCAAAAAAATCCCCCCCAAAAACAAATCTAGCAATTAATTGGCCCTACTCTACGAACAAGTATCGTCTGTGTAGCCAAAGCCTGATATTCCTCTGTCCATATAGATCTCCATTGTTGTCCAAAAGCTATAAAAAAAACACATCAATGAGCCACACAATTGCATTAGTGGCTTGTTCCAGACATACGCCTCATACTGGTGCCATAAATACTCACTAGAACACCAAATGTGTTTTAATCCGTCGCTGAAAATAGTCCCCAACAGATACACTATTTACTCCCATTTGAGAAACGTTTGCTAAAATCTACAGCGCGAACCTGTTTCAGGAAATAATTAAGCCTTTTTTAAACATGAAAATATATGTTTGCGACCCATTTTTAAAGATTTATATCATCAGTAAGGGTGACTAGGGGCTTGGGGGTGACTCGCTCAGAGACGCAAACAGAGAAGTCAAAACGTATTGAGATTTCATGGGATTTGTTGACATTAAGAGTCATAATCAAAGCTGTCCCACTCACTTTTTGTAAAGGAGGATAGCGATGACGATGCAGATGATGAAGACGACAGCCAGGACGGGCCCGACCACCCAGATCAGACCGTCACCTGCGTCGAGCGGCTGGGGGTCTGAATCTGGGGCGATCACGGGGTCAGTGTAGGGGCTGGCCACGTACATTTTCTGTAAACAAACACACAGGCACATAGTCAGGAAAACAAGACACTGGAAGTGTTTTTCTGTTTTAGAGATAAGTGACTAGATCATAGCAGCTTTAGCGGTAGGACTTATTTTTGATCAGAAAGAAAGGTGTGATTTTTATGGTATTTCTCAGTATTTTTCTTTCTTTTTTTTTTTTTCTCAGTGGACAAAATAACATGCCCCCCAAAGAGTCAATCCCAGAGCTCTTGCACCAAGACTCAACAAAATGTTACCCTCAAAGGTAGTATTCATTGCAGAGCTGTTGCACTGGATTGCATTAGATTGAAAGAGCATCCCTGTAATTGTGACCAAGCTGCCCATGACTGGTTTTACGTGCACATGTGAGTATGAGATTATATTTGATCTGTCTCTTTCTAGACTCCACATAAAGAATGTACCGGAGCTCACTGACATCACATGTGTCTCAATAATTACAATAAACTGAATAAAGTGCCTTTTTATTAGTTCTGAAGGACTTTTGAAGAGCATCCCCCGGGCTAAGTGTCCCTAATAAAACACATCTAATAAAAAAATAAAATCTATCCTAATTCAAGCCATATATTTACGTCTGCTCCAATTCAAATGCACATAATACGCTATCCGGGGCCGTGCACAGGGCAATATGTCTTCTACTGCCACAGTAGCACACTCACTCTTTATTAGCAGTGGTGATGGAAGTACGTAGAGGTTATTGCCTTTTGCTTACACCACTTTGACGGACGTGCATTTTATTGTTTTAGCAGCGAGGCCCTATTGATTACAATGTATAGTGACAGCCTGCAGCGGAGAAACACGGGCAGCGGGGGGAATGAGGGAGTGGTTATAAACACGGGAAGACGGAAGAGAAGTGACATGGTGGCTTTAGTACCCCGGTTGTGGAGTTGAGCTCAGCCAGGATGAAGAAGACGTACTCCTGCCCCGCCTCGAGGGCTCGGTTCTCAAAGCCTCCGTAGTCCAGCTGGTCCCCCAGGGTGAAGAAGGCCGGCAGGGTGGCAGGTGTGAAACGGGCTGTGATGTAAGCCCGCCGCAGGTCCACCTGCTTCTGCTGCCGAGAATCCCGCTGCTTTTGACTGATGTCTTTTAACAGCTGAGGGATGGAGAGAGGAGGAGAAAAAGAGAGAAACAGAGAGCGGGAAGACACGGACAAGAAAAATGAGACGTTCCAATATCTATGACTAGTGTTTAAACACTGATATGGAATTATAAAGGGTAAGCGTTGCCAGGAGTTCTTAGAAATTGGGTTGTGTGTGTGTGTGTGTATTTATATAGGTCCTTTCCTCCTTCCAGGCACAAACATCAGTGGGTTGCTGTCATTGTTGTGGTTCTCACCTCCTCAAGGTCCATTTCGTCTGGGCTCTTGAGGTGTCTGATGACGCCGCGGGCTCTCCTCAGCGGAACCACAACAACATACACATTCCTGCGGGAGCAGAGGAGGACAAACAACATAACACCGGCTGCACCGATACGATAGCGAGCGCGTCTAACTATTTTTCACGTTTCCTCGCCAACTTGTTGCACTACAGACTGCATCTTTAACATCTTGTCAGTCAGGTAGTGTTATCATCATCATGCCCCCACACCTTTACTGAGTAGAGCAAGTCTAAGAAAACCAAGGCGACTACTTCATCTAAAGCTCCATCTTACTTGATAGGAGTGCGAGTCTCCAGAGACGGCAGGATTATGGTGACCGTGGTCTCGGTGTCGCGGGCGTGGTCAATCTCAGGGCGGCGGATGGTGATTGGCGGGGAGGTCTTGGCGGAGATGCGGTGGCGAAGGCCTCCCATGTTGCCCTCCGGGGCGGTGATCTTAAAGTCGTAGCTGGTGTCGGGCTGAAGGTTTGGGATGACAGCCTTTCTCAGACGAGCGTCCACCTCCATCTTCTGTCGGTTATACTCCACCTGGAGGATGGGAGAGGGTTGGTGAAGTTAGAACAATGGGTTAAAGGCAAAGATTTATATACTGTATGCTGATGATATCCTATTATACTTTAACGTGCATGCCTCCTGTTGAGCGTAGTCTGTCTCAATTAAAACTAATTTTTATCACTATATCCTAGAAATTAACTTATTTTGTTTTCGTCTTTTCGTTTATTACAATGTTGCACTGCCACACTGCCCCACTTTACTTCTTCATTTTTGGGGGGAAACACGTCTGTGTTGTACATATGAAGCAGCTGGCTAACTTAGCTTTGCATACAGACTGCAAACGGGGAAACAGCTAGCCTGGCTCTTCCAGGGTAACAATCCGTCTACCAGCACAACTACAGCTCACTAATTAACACGTTGTATCTCGTTTGTTTAATCCATCCAAAAAAAACATGCTAGTTATAGAGCTTTAGAGGTGCTGGTTGTTGGATTTTGTTATATGTAGTATGATATGAGTATGATAATGTGAGGTATTATAATCAAAAGCACCCGACAAATGTTACTTTAAAATGTTGTATATAGGGCTGTCAATCGATTAAAATATTTCATTTTGATTAATCGTGATTAATCACATGCTTTTTTATCTGTTCAAAATGTACCTTAAAGGGAGATTTGTCAAGTATTTAATACTCTTATCAACATTGGAGTGGGCAAAAATGCTTGCTTTATGCAAATGTATGTATATATTTATTATTGGAAATCAATTAACAACACAAAACAATGACAAATATTGTCCAGAAACCCTCCCAGGTACTGCATTTAGCATAACAAAATATGCTCAAATCAGAACATGGCAAACTCAAGCCCAACAGGCAACAACAGCTGTCAGTGTGTCAGTGTGCTGACTTGACTATGACTTGTCCCAAACTGCATGTGATTATCATAAAGTGGGCATGTCTGTAAAGGGGAGACTCGTGGGTACCCACAGAACCCATTTTCATTCACATATATTGAGGTCAGAGGTCAAGGGACCCCTTTGAAAATCGCCATGCCAGTTTTTCCCTCGCCAAAATTTAGCGCAAGTTTGGAGCGTTATTTAACCTCCTTTGCGACAAGCTAGTATGACATGGTTGGATTTCTTAGGTTTTCTAGTTTCATACGATACCAGTATCTTCACTCTCGCTTTGAAACTGAGAAGATCGATTGTGTTAATGCGTTACAGAAATTAGTGGTGTTAAAACAAATTTGCGCTAATGCGTTATTATCGCGTTAACTTTGACAGCCCTAGTTGTCTTATTTCATACATTATCTGAAGAATTGAAAGACTAGGCGTATGTCACGACACATGTACATGCACCAGCCAGTGGACATACGGTAAAGCGATAGGGGTTGCTGCTCTCTGGAAACTCCCAGGTCAGAAGAACACTGGTCTTAGTGGCCAGATTGACTGAAAAATTCCTCGGCACATCTGAGAAGGAAACAAAGAAACAAAAAAACAGAGTCACATGTGATGAAGTATTTTATCCAAATCAGCGACTCCTCAGCTCTTCCGCTGCAAACCTGTAAAAATGGAAGACGCGTCTTTGTTACTGGGGGGAAGAATACATGATGGTTAGGAGGATGGGCGGGTGATGAGGAGAGTGGATGTCAAAAGTAATAAGAACAGATAACAGACAGACCGGCTGCAGGAATGTGACATGCCACATTCTCAGAGTGTAAGGTTGTGTTTGTTAGACCTCAGAATTCAGCACGTCAGCAAAGGCTTTGGAAAAGGTGGAGGCGGAGGTCTATCAGATAAAAAAAAGCTTACCTGCAGATACAGGCACCAGACGCCGGTACTCCCTTTAATTCAGACTGAACACTTACCTGCCGTATTAGATACTGTGTATCCGAGCCCTGTATTGACTTTTACCTGAAGGTTTGTGATAAGCAGTGCTCTTGAAGCAAACATCCATTAACATTCAGCCTGCTTCCACTGGTGGTGAAGGGTAGGTGATGAAGGTATAAGTGAGTGAGTGGAGGAGGTTGGGGGGAAGTAGTCGTGTTCCCCTGGACTTTGCAGTTCTCTCGGCCTCTCTGAGGTGCGCAGGCGGACGGCCGACCTGTAAGAACTGGCCCACACTTCATTCAGTTTAGTGGTTTGGAGTGAAATCCACAGTAAAGGGATTGGAGATGTGAAGCTGAACCAGTGCTTAGGAGGTGAGGGAGTGTTCCTGTGGCCCTGAGGCCAGCCCTACCTGTTTCAAGGGCCAGGGTTCGGCTCACCAGAGGTGGGCTGAAGGGACCCGGCCCTGCCTTGTTGTGGGCTCTTAGCTGCACCTCGTAGGCTGTGCTGTGATTGAGGCCCAGGATGGTGTAGCTGGACTCGCTCGCTGGTAGCGTGATCAGCCACGGGGGAGCAGTGGGTGCTGACGGGCCGGGGTCAGCGGAGGGTTTGGGGCCCGCGGCCTCTTTGTAAGATACTGTGTACTCTGTGAGGACACCGTTGCGCTCCTCCGGGGCGGGGGGCAGCCAGGAGAACTGGAGGGAGCAGCAGGTGGCGTTGACAAAGTCAGATATTTTGGGGTATCCCGAGGGTGGGAACATGGGTACCGTTATCGCCTTCTGCACTACGTCTCCGTAGCCCGCTCGGCTCTTCGCGGAGAGGACAAAGACGTAGGAGGAGCCTGGGGAGAGGTTTCTGACGGTGAAGTTTTTCTCCCGATTCGTGAAATCCACTGTTGTGTCTAAAGAGGTGTTCTTTAGGCCAAACTGTAGGCGGTAGCCCTGGATTACCACCGGGGCCCCCCGGCTGTCGGAGCCTGACTCAGAGCACTCCACCGGAGCAGCCCACCGCACCACCGCTGATGGACCAGATCCTGGACGCACCCAGAGGGAGGGGGGGCCGGGCACTGCGAACAACAGTGCAGGCAGCAGAAAATCAATCGCAATATATATATAAAAACGTATATCATGTAAATCTTGTGGAAGAATTAGAATTGATTTGGCTGTTTATTTACTGCTGGCTGGCGCAGCTTACTGTAAGATCAATTCTTGAGTATGTTACTAAATCCAGTGCACTGAACTGTATACTTGGCATATGCTTACCAACCCCCAGGGTCTGCACCAGCTTGGCTTTGCTGTGCGCTCCATCCCCCTTGGTGGTGTACGCTGCCACCGAGATGGAGTACAAAGTCTCTGCTTTCAGACCTCCTAAAATCAGCTCCTGTGGGGGAGAACGCACAGCAGCACCATCAAATACTTGCGAACTCATTCCTTTTTAATACGAGACAACACACAGATCTCTTCCTCTTCCCTTTCTTCACGGTCATGCATCAGTAAGAAATGATCAAAAAGTATCAGAGGCTAAACAAATCTCTGGTGGTCAATAATGAGGACTGCATAGCTGTCTCCGTGTAATGAATTGGATGCATTGTGCTGGGATGGCTAGTCTGCACTCACATATTGAGTTGAGTCACCCTCCTCCATCTTATCCCACAGATGAGACACACCCCGCAGGCAGCCGAGACAGATGAGAGAAGGAGTGAGTCAAAGGACAAAAAGGAGGGAGAGAGAGAGAGAGAGAGAGAGAGAGAGAGAGAGAGAGAGAGAGAGAGAGAGAGGGAGAGAGAGAGAGAGAGGGAGGATGTTTAATGATAAAAATAAATGAACATCTTTTCATTGTTTAAATATTTCAGTTGTGACGTCACCTGAGACTCGTCCAATAAGAGGTCTTTGATCCGGGGAAGGTTTCGTGATTCACCGCTCTCGGCGCGGCTGAAATGCACCTGGTAGCCACGGACCTGGCCTTGCCGTAACCGTGGCAACACCGGCCGCCAAGTGACTCGCAGTGCTGAGGAGTTGAGCGGCTGGAAGTCCACCTGACGAGGGGCTGCGCCAGGAACTAAACACACACACACAAATTCAGAATTAATTAAGTGAGCAACAGTCTAGCCAGTAAATAATCAACTAAACAATCAATACTGTTTAGGTCTGATCTATGGCGCTCACTCTTACCGTCCTCATCAGTTCTGCAAATCACAGCCGGGCTGCTGGGTCCGGTCCCCTCCGTGGTGAAGGCTGCCATGGTGATGTTGTACCAGCTCCATTTCTCCAGCCCCCCTAACACTGTCTGCCCCTGCGAGGCCGGGATAGGAAGCCCCTTCACCTCCCGGCCCTGACCTCCGCCTCCTGCCCCAGAAACTCTCTGGTATCTCAGCTCATAACCTGCCAACTCGCCATTCTGACCCTCCATTGGAGGCGGCCTCCAACTTACTCTCAGCGAGGTGGAGCTGGCACGCTCGCAGGACACACCCTCGGGTGCAGCTGAGGGCTCTGATTGGACAAGGGGGCGAGGACTTTAGGGGAGAGACCCAAGAGATTGGGGTTGAACAAGCAAGAGAGGGGGAAAAGTACACCCAAAAGGATAGGAGATAAGGATAAAAAAAAAAAAAAGGAAACGATAAGAAACGAAGGTAATGTGAACTGAAAAGAGATAAAGCCAGGACAAACATGAGTGAGGCACAAAAGGGGAGCAACCACATAATGTAAAAGCATAATGTTAGACTTAGGGCCTAATGAAATAAACCAAGAGACACGAGTATCGACCCTGAGTGGACAACTTAATTATACCCAAGGAGAACGTGCATCCGATACCCAACGATTATATCTTATCCTTTGGCTGTTAGTAGTGGCATAAAAGGATCCACTTTTATGAATGAAATACAGATCTTTCTTTCTAAAGCAGGGATGCACGGCTCAGTACACACAAGCACAGACAAATATACACATTTCGCAACAACAGCCCCCGTGGTGGCATAATCCCCGAGACCTTGGGATAATAGAGTGGTCTGAGACTTTCCACTGCTGACTAGGGGAAGGTCTTCACTACGGGAAGAAAAAAACAACTAGAACAGATTTCACACAAGATTTAGGAGGCAGGTTAAAAACAAAAAAAAAAAGTAAAAAAGAACAAGGAGCCCGGGAGCGAAAAGGCACTCAGACAGATATTGAAAGTCAGGCTAGAATGATGAATTGCAGACAGGAATTGAATCAGAAGCGGGCTGGCATATTTACTGTAACAAACAAGTACAGGGAAATGCCAGGAAATCGCACACCTTCATCACCACAGATCCCCGAACTGAAGGCACCACTCACCCTATATAATGTTCCTCAAAGAGCGCACACATGACGGCGAACATGGCCGAGGCGTCTGGGAGCCTGTGTGTGAGCCCGGGAGTGTATAGCATGTGTGTATGTGTGGGAGTGTAATAGTCATAGCTGACAGGTTCAAGTATCTATCCACTCAGCCGTACAGCCACTGTTCTGTTGGCCTCGGGGGACAATCTAGATGTGCACCAAAGCTTGGCGATAACAAAGCGCACATAACCTCCCTGGGAAATGAATTCTGCTGCATGAAATAGTCTGCTTATCTGGCACCTTCCCTTTCCTGAAACCCCCCCCCTCTTCGCGGTTTCTCTTTCTTTTTGGAGGTAAAGAGTGAAATAAAAGCAGCTAGAAGTGTTCAGCTAGAAGTGTTCAGCATATTTTGTACTGATTGTGAATACACAGTGTTGAATCTTTGCGTCTGTCGAGTGACTGCAAATACTTGACAAAAACTTACCGATGAAGCGATTCAGCACGGCGCCCCATGAACTGCAGGACTTGCTTTTTTTCTCGACCACGACTACTTAATGGATTCTTTCCCTCGCACCGTTTTCTCCATTATCTCTGCCTTTTTCTTCTCGTGAGCAGATATGTATTGACTCGATATGTCAGAGCAAATTATTTGACTCTTATATATCGGATATCGGTTGATTGTGCAGAAACAAAAAAAAAAAATAGAGAAAAGGAGACGAGGGAGAGGATCCAAGTTCATCGTGGATAAAATACAGACTGGCCCGGCACTTACCTGTCAACACAGCAGGCCGAGCACCATCCTTTAATGCTCCTCACCACTGGCTGCTAGCCAATAAGTGGCAGGCAGTTTCGCCCCTTTCAAAGACATTAGACACTGATAGAGTGGAAAAAAGTGAAAGGAAGGCGAAGAAAAGGAAGAGTGAAACATTAATCGGTGCTCCGTCTCCATCTGTCATGATGTTTTGGTTGTGTAAGAAAGCGAGAGGCTGAGCAGGAGGAAGAAAGGCACAGTCAAACGTAGACGGATGGATGGGAGGTGGGGTTGGACAGATGGGCTGATAAATGAGATAGATGGAGAGATGACTGAGGACAATGTACTCTGACCTGTGTGTGTGTGTGTGTGCATGTGTGTGGAGATATTTGCATGAGATTTGTGTACAAGACTGAAACACGATACAATTTAAATTCGTGGCATCCACGAGCGCCTGCTGGGTACAGTGTGTACGTACTGGCTTGCGACGTCCTCTGCACCAGCTCGTTGGTGAACGCTCCGATGCCTTTGCTCGAGATGGCGGCCAGGGAGAAGGAGTACTCCGTGTTCGCTTTCAGACCCTCCACCGTGTACGAGTTCCTCGGCCCGAAGGTCAGCTTCTCCTGCGAGAGAGAAGAGAGAGGAGCAGAGGACAGGACAAGAGGTGGGATGAGGGGAGCGACAAAAGGAATCATTAAAGAGACGAGACTGTCACCAGCAGAAACAGTGGGCGCCGGACGCTGGGGGTCAAATCTTTTAAACTTCCTTCTTTTTTATCCGTCCTCTCATCCCTTCTGTCTTGTTAAGAAGTCCACCCAGCAGACAGGTTTATATGAAGAGAGTAAGAGGTCTTACCAAGCTGCCAAACTTGACAGGTTTGTAGAGCAGCTCATAGTTGACAATGCCCTCCTTTGTGTAAGCAGGTTCCCAGGTCAGCTCAATGCTGGTGTCGGCCACCTTACCGACTTTAAACTTCCCCGGTTGGCCTGGAACTGAAGGGGACAAGACATAACAGTCAGCCAGGACTCTGTCTTATCTTTATCTAAATATATATATTTTATAGTATTCTTCTACAGTCTTGTGCATTTTTGTTTTGTAGTTAAAGGTCCTGAAAACCTCTTTTCTTCAACAGCTTTTAGTGACGGGAATCAACATGAACAGGATATTATTATTAAGTTGGAATGATACTGGTTATCTCGCATACGCAAAATATTTCCATGCAATGTGCAAGAATTTAGCAATAACACATCTTTTAAATCGCTTCTTAAAACTCACTTTTATTGTGTCCATTTTATCTGTTACACCCTGTGTTTTTATTTTTCCTGTTTAATTTATTACATAAAATGTTTCTCTCAATATATATATATATTTTTTTTATTTTGCTAGTAGTATTATTCTTAAGCTGCCTAATTACCTCATTATTTCAGTGAATTTTATAGGTTCTTTCTGTCTTGTTTTGTTTTCATTGCAAAGCACTTTGTAATTGTGTTTATAAAACTGACATAGGCTATTAAGTGTATTAATGTCAATACTTTTAATATATGAATGGTAATTATGTTGCCGGGGAAATGCCACCGTCAATCAAATGTGATCAAGTTTAGTTTTTTTCCTAACTTTAGCTGTAATTGCTGCTTATTAAGTCATAAATACTTAATGTCACAGAGAGATTACCAAGATTGGAAATCAATCCTTTTTAACCTGACCTAATTTTTCAGTTGATTTGAAGTCATAGTGGAATAAAAAAATCATGTATTAATTCTCAGTGTCATAATGTACACCCATTAAATCTCCAAAACCTCTTGTATTTTTTTGCAGCTTTTATATAATCTCATTCCTTTTGTGAGCTGGAAAAAAAGCAGACTTTTTTTAGAGACATCTGATGGCGTAGCAGGAGCTCAGTTTAAACCAGTAATACCATCAGAGTAATCATCTCTTTGTCCCTCCCATCACATAAAACCTGCGACTTGCAGCAGCTGTCACAGTGACTGGGGCAGCGCCGAGGTACGAGGGACATTTTTGGCGTCTAATCCCTGTTTCCTTTTCATAAGTCTCCACAGTTCTGTCCCAGCAGGTGGAATTTATTCCTTTTGAAGAAGTCATATTTCCTGACAGCTTATTTCCGTTGCATTTCACAGTGGATTGCCTCACAAACTTTACATAAGACACTCAAATAAGCTACTTAATTTTGTATACATGCACACGCACAAATAATGAGTCATTTGTGCTCTGAAAAACAACCACTCATCTCCTGCACATGAATAAATGAAGACCATTACTTAGCTGTTATCCATGCACCAGCATGCACAAACATCAACCGAAGATAATGTTTTTATTTTTATAGGTTTTTGTTGAAAAGAGAGGCTTTTTACTTAAATACCCTTGTCCCTAATGGCCTGAATGATTTTTAAGAGTTTATTGTCTATAAGTACGTAGATACCTAGGCATCTTCCTCTATCTCTGTCCTTAACTTTTTCTGTTTCCTTCCTTTTCTCCATGTAGTTTTTTCTAGATAACAATGTTTTTTTTCTAATATTACTCTAAGATATTTTTCTAATATATTTCTAATACTTCTAATATGTTTATTCTAAGTTTACTTGAGATATTATGTCATCCCAGTCAGAGCCATGTTGTTATTCTAGGGCTGTCAAAGTTAATGCTATAATAACACAAATTCGTTTTAACGCCACTATTTTCTTTAACGCATTAAAGCAATCAGCAGTTTTAAGTGAGTGAAGATACTGGTAACATATGAAACTAGAAACCCCAAGGAATCCATTGGTACCAACCATGTCATACTAGCTTGTCGCCGAGGAGGTTAAATAACGCTCCAAACCTGCGCTAAATTTTGGCGAGGAAAAACTGGCATGGCCATTTTCAAAGGGGTCCCTTGACCTCTGACCTTAAGATACAGTATGTGAATGAAAATGGGTTCTATGGGTACCCACGAGTCTGCCCTTTACAGACATGCCCACTTTATGATAATCCTATGCCGTTTAGGCAAGTCATAGTCAAGTCAGCACACTGACACACTGACAGCTGTTGTTGCCTGTTGGGCTTGAGTTATGTTATGATTTGAGCATATTTTCTTATGTTAAATGCAGTACCTGTGAGGATTTCTGGACATTATTTGTCATTGTTTTGTGTTGTTAATCGATTTCCAATAATAAATATATACATACATTTGCATAAAGCAGCATATTTGTCCACTCCCATGTTGATAAGAGTATTAAATACTTGACAAATCTCCCTTTAAGGTACATTTTGAACAGATAAAAAAAATATGTGATTAATTTACGATTAATCGCGATTAATCAAGGCCAATCATGTGTTTAATCGCGATTAAATATTTTAATTACAGTTTCTCCTTAAATAGTACTTATTATATCTCTCCTAATGGGGGCTGCACAGTTAGCACTGTCACCTCACAGCAAGAGGGTCGCAGGTTCAATCCCTGGCCCTTCTGTGTGGAGTTTGCATGTTCTCCCTGTGTTAGCGTGGGTTTTCTCCGGGTTCTCCGGTTTCCTCCCACAGTCTAAAGACATGCAGGTTAATTGTTGACTCTAAATCGTCCGTAGGTGTGGGATAAGTGGTTACAGATAATGGATGGATGGATATCTCTCCCAATGTTGTGTGTCTTTATAAGGCTGCGTTCTAGACACTTACCTTTCTGATGATAATATGTAGACTTGACTGTACAGCGTTTTTGATTCAAACTGTTTTTTCTAATGTGAGTTTTAAATGCCTAATGAATCAGGTAGCTACAGTATGTGCTCCTCCAACAATATGTAAATGCGATTGAGGACACTCCTCCCCATGATTGAGCACACCTGTGTCTTCTCCCCTAGTTAATGCCTGTGGAGCTGTTTTTTGTCCCTGAAGAAGACTGTCATGTCGATAATTTTTTTTGCATCGTGGCTACGAGTGTGTGAATATTTTCCTTTACACTTGTATTTTCACCATGGTCAGCACCTCTCCAACACTGGTGCGTTGCTCCTCTCTCTCATCTCATCATGTTTTGCACACATACATACACACACACACACACACACACACACACACACACACACACACACACACACACACACACACACACACACACACACACACACACACACACACACAAACACACACACACACACATACATACACACACACACACACACACACACACACACACTGACCTCCAGGCATGACTTTAACATGGACGGGGTCTGAGAAGGGTCCGTCGCCTACAGAGGTGAAGGCCAGGACCTGGATGGTGTAGGTCTCCGAGGTCACCAGGTTCTGAATGGTGGTGATCACGCTGTCCTGGACGTTATGGATCTGCCACTCATTCATGGGCCGGGACGGGTCCATGGTGTAGTACACGCGGTAGCCTTTCACCTACAACAACAGAGGAGCAGAGAGAGAGAAAGGCCGCTAGATGGAGAGCACGGTTTCTGGATCGGGACTGGATTTTAAGGTCATCAGTGACTGGGCTGTATTACGTGATCTTCCACCCATGGTAATCCATAATACCATCTTTCATACACAACTAGAGTTTATCACAGCTGAGGTCGTCACCTACGAATTATGTCCTACTTTAGTGCAGATGGTCCTGCGGAATTGTTGGTTCTGTGTTCATCAGAGGTCATTGTCACAAGGTGACGTCCTCACATCTGGAGCTGTTGTGCAGTTGACCCCGATAAACAAATCTCACTCTCTCCAGCTCCAACACAAGCCCTCACACTGAAGATATAATCACTATACCTCCCCTAACCCTCCTGTGGGATTTGTTTATGGGCAGTTCAGAGTATATGTAATCCTGCTGCCACGCCATCGCCCTCCACCTCCACCTCTCCCACCTCTCCCGCTATTACTCTTTAATATCTATAATCCCCATCCTCTATTCAGACTTGCACTTTTCTGAACCTACTATACAGTTAGGTAGGCTAGAAAAGGAAATAGGCCCCAAGAGGGAGTGCTCTTAACTTAGAGCGGACGGTCCAATTACCTTTTCTTTCTTTAGAGGGACGGGAAAGTAGCGAGGGAGTTACAGGAGGGAAATCTCGGGCAAGACACACAATCCCTGCAAAGGACATGAACTGCACACTGGAAAAAAAGCTTCCAATGGTGGATTTTATTAAGGCTTTATTGTTTTAACCTCATGTGGGCCTTTGTGTAATTTTGAATTGTTGTCAGTGTGCAGTAAGTGAACGTAAATGTCATTCAGTTTTAAAAGACTAGAATGCTACTTTTAATCAATCATTCACTTTATATGTAAGAAGGACATGAACATAAATACAAAATTTAAAAAATAGCAGTACACAAGTGAAATTATGAGTAAAAATGTAAAAAAATTGGGAACTGTGTGGGTATATGCACTGAATGACCCAAGATGAGGGATGGCAGAGTTTTTATATGTTTTAGTTTTAACTATTGAGACAAAATCTGAAACTCTGGATGCAAAGTCTGGGAGCTGTCACACCGAATGGACTCTGCTTTTTGTTATACAGAACAGACAGCATTTTTTTTTTGTTGAGCACCAGTGATTTCGCTGTAGACATTTACCACCATATTTAGAACGTTTTGCTGTTTGACGAGAAGAAAATAAAAAGCAAAAATGTATGTTTTCTACTCCTGATAACAAATCAAAAACAGAACCTTTCAGTCCCACCTGTCCGTTGGGTTCCTCCGGCTCCTCCCAGCGGACCATCACCGTGTTCTGAGATATGATGTGGGCCTGGACGTTTCGGGGAGGGCTGGCCGGGGCCTGCTCTCCTGTGCGGGCCTCCACGCGCGTGGAGGGCGGCCCCTGGCCGATGCTGTTGAAGGCCGACACCCTGATCTCGTACTCCGTGTTGGGGTACAGTCCCCCGATGCTGTAGCGGGTGGTGGTGATGCTGTCCACCGTCTCGTACTTGCTCTCCGGCCCTTTGGCTCTGTACTGGATGATGTAGTAGGAGACGGGGTCTGGGTTGCCGGAGTCCCAGGTGATGGTCACACTGGTGGCGGTGGTCTCTGTGACTATGGGTGTGCCGGGAGGCTTTGGCAAAGCTGGGGATTAGAGAGAGGGGAGGTATAAGAGAATTATATTACTTACTTTGTACTATTTTTTATTTATTGGTTTCTGTCCATCTGTTACTGTTACATTCAGTCATAGTGTACGTTTTGAACATTGTTTTGTTTATTTGAACATGTCATAGCGACACCTAATCCTACTATTCTGCAGTGTTGTAGTACTCAAGACCACTCTTGAAGGTCTGGGTCTCGTCTCAGAATCAACTGCATTTTTACTCGGTCTTGTCTTGGTCTCAGTCAAAGACGACCCTGGATTTTATCTCAAGAACCGGTATTTCAATACCACAACTGCGTGGATATCGCTAAATTGCCAGTGCATTGTCGGATTTATTTGTTAACGTCATTCTTGCTAATAGAATAGAAAGGAAAATTCCCATACATAAAATTCACCTCTGCAATGCCTTTTGATTATTGTATCAAGACATTTCTCATTGTACACTTATACACACATATACAGTATATATGGCAATAGAAGAGGTGAATGAAGAGGAATCTTCATTTGTTTTCTGTGGGTGTTTTTATGGGAATGTGGAACTTTCAGATCAATTTGAGGAGTGCCTCAGTGGTTTGCATGTTTTACCACATTTATCGTAAGTGTAAGTGTGTCACGCAGTGTGGGACTCGCCCTTCCTTAGTCTTGGTCTTGACTTGGTCTCAACCCCTCAAAGTCTTGGTCTTGTCTCTGTCTCGATACAGTCTGATCTTGGTCATGACTTGGTCTCTGTTTAGGTGGTCTTGACACTGCTATTCTGTACATTATATATACTGTATATGCACTTTACACTACTGTTTGCAATATTATTAAGATGCTAGACTGCATTTCGTTGTACTAGTACTCACTGTGTGCAAAGACAATAAAGTTGAATCTAATCTAATTGAGGATACACTATTTACATATCTGTACATTCATTTGGTAGCTGGTTTTGTTCAAAGAGGGCATATTAAATAGCCTCCCACACTGCTATGTATCACTCACAATAATGAGTGTACCATAATCATATTTAATATATAGAAATTCTTTGTACAAGGAAAGAGCAAATGAGCTTGACTGAAGTCAGATGTAACATTACCATCCTGGATATTTAAAGTATTCAATTCTCCTGACATACATTTTGAAATACAGAGGAAAACCAATCAAACTGGATCTTCCTTCAATAAAGCAACAACTGAGGCACTTTTCCGAATGATTAATTTTGCCATTTGAGCGTCTCTTACTCTTTACTAAGACCTGCGCGGTGGCCTCGATGATACCCAGGCTGCTCATGGCCACGCAGGTGTAGTTCGCGGACTCCCGGACACCGTTGAGCTCCAGCACGTTCCGTCCAATCGGCATCTCGTCCTCCGGGGTCAGGTCCTCGCTGCCCAGCATCCACTTGACGTAGGGCATGGGCGAACCCACGGCCACGCAGGTGATGTTGACGCTCCCTCCCGGCATGATCTCATGGTTGGAGGGGAGGATGGAGAAACGAGGGGGCACACGGCGCACTGGGAAAGGAGGAGAGTCGGGGTAGAAAGGAAGGGGGGGTGGGGGTGGGGGTTTAGGGGTAAGGTGGGGGACGAGAAAAGTGGGGAAGGGAGTGAGGAGAAGAAAGGCGGAGAAAAAGAAGGAGAGGGGAGTGGGGAGAGAGAATCAGAGAGAAAAAGAGAGAGAGGCAGAAAGCAAGATGGGAGATTGAGAGAGAAAGTGAGGGCAAGAAAGATAAAAAAGAAAGAGAGAGGAAAGAGAGGAGAGGTAACAGGAAGGGGGAGAATGAACTTCAGGGTTTTTTGACAGAAAATTACAAAGGGATATTTCAAGTTTAGTCCCAATTACTTTATGGTACTGATGATTCCAACAGAAAGACACAAATCTTGTGTTGAGCTCAACCATTCAGTGAGCTACCTACTCAAAATAATATAGTGACAAACTCTTGAGTATCATTTCAACCAGGACATGACACCTATAGTCAGTTTCTCTTCTTTAAAAAAAACAAAAAAAGTGTTTCTTATTGGTTATCATTAATTTAAACAGAAAAAGACTTTCTGATTCAGGTTTTGAATTATATTATTTTTTACATTTCCCCCTCCAAGCAATGAGTAAAACTTTACCAGAAATGTCAGTGAGAAACTTTACTTCATTGAGATTTCTGTGCCTCGAGGTGCTTCTGCATTAGATGGGCTCTTTTTAGAGAGTGTATGCATCATGGGGGCCGATCAATAGGCCCTGCCAGCTATTTGTGTCCCCATAAGAAGAACAAGTAAAGTGGCAAGTTATATCCAGTTATATCCAAT
The DNA here is from genome assembly GCA_916701645.2 of Sebastolobus alascanus. Taxonomy (NCBI): domain Eukaryota; kingdom Metazoa; phylum Chordata; class Actinopteri; order Perciformes; family Sebastidae; genus Sebastolobus; species Sebastolobus alascanus. The sequence goes on from CAKAOJ020000195.1 coordinate 885,513, forward strand.
ACCGCATCTGTCGGAGCTTGGCTGACTATATATATTAGGGAGAGATGCGTCGAGAGACTGAACTCATAGGTCACTCGTATGCCTGGGCGACTCAAGAGGGATAAAAATGGTGGAGAAACACAAAGAAGAGAACGAAGAACTGAAGACTGAGAGGGAGACAGAGAGAAGCGAGAGGAGAGCAGAGACACTGGAGAGACAGATAGAGGGACAGAAGAAGTTAAGAGAGAGAGAGAGAGAGAGAGAGAGAGAGAGAGAGAGAGAGAGAGAGAGAGAGAGAGAGAGAGAGAGAGAGAGAGAGAGAGAGAGAGAGAGAAAGATAGAGGCAGCTCTGCTTCTCTTCCAGACAATGACAGGCAATGTAGCAAAGGACAGCCACATTGTACAACAAGATACTGTACAATACATAGGATTCATAACTGATACAGTGTGTAGTCAAATGAATTGGAAAATGTGGACAGGAGTGGGTTCTAATAATAAGGGTGTTGTGGCGATTACAGAGTGATCATTGGACACATTAAGTAAAAAAAACACCAAGACAGCATGAAAGAGGCAGAACGGGAAAGAACGAGTGCGAGCAAAAAGAGAGAGATATGTGAGGTAGTATGTGCATGTTTATAAGTTAGTAAACTTATGTACATGTGTCTGTCGCTCCTACACATCAGGGTGCAGACAGAATGCAGAAGAAGAAGAAGAAGAAGAGGAGAAAAAAAGGGGTGGGGGGAGGGAAAGGAGGGGAGAAGACAGGGAAGTGGAGATAAAGAGAGGATTAGAAGAGGGTTTTAGGGGAAGGAGGGAAAAAGGGGGAAGAAAAGAGGAGCGAGGAAGAAGAAAACACATGGATCTATTTAAAAACACGGCTATATACCAGAGTCAGGCCCATTCAGAAAGTATAGGTGCTTCAAAAGTAAGAGAAAAAGACTAGTAGAGATCAGACGTTGAAGGGAACAGAGGAAGAAGAAGAGGATACCCCAGGGTCACAACACAGGAAACAGAAAGAGACAGAGAGAGTAACGGACAAACATCTCTGCATGAGAGGAGAGAATGAAAGGGGGAGGCAGACAGAGAGCAGAAACATTGTCCAAAAACTACACTAGGAAGCTTATAATAAAACATGACCGTGAGAAGCAAAATAATGTTCTAAAAGTATGCAAAAAGACTAGAAATAAAAATATATTCAAATAAAAAGTTACAGTAGCAAAACAATGGGAATTTTCTTTTCTTTAGATGACTTGGAAATCCAGCATTAATTCTAATATATATATATAAGAAATTAAAAAATAAAAATAAAAAAAAATATGGGGAAATTTGCTGCATAACCTCCACTCCTTAATGTCATTACTTGGGATCTTCACGGGCCACATCCCCCTACTCAAAGAATCTAGAGACAATTGGATAGAAGTTAACATTTTTGCATGATTTCAACAAATTGAAAAAAGAAAAAAAAAAAAATTGCTGTGACTGCCGTCAATATCATTTCATGAATAACAGATAAAAGTGCAAAGCGTTTGGAAATACTTGCAGAAAAAAAAAAGAATCGGAAGATACCCAGAATTGGATACAGAAGTTGAAGACAAGAAAGAGACAAAGAGACAAAAACAGGTAGATCTGTTAGAAAACAGACATGATTAGGCAGGCATCTCCTCATCTGAGCATGCTGGAGACAAACAGACAGACAGACTGCAACCATGACAGCTCCATGCACAAGACAGACACAGCAGGTGCAATGCAGCATGACACAACACTATCACCTTCATTCAGTCCGTTATTTTATACCCATCAATATGGCAAAAAAAAAACAACAACAACAAAAAAAGACAATTAATTAAGCATATGTATTAGTTTGGTAATATGAGCAACAACAGGATGAAGGTGAAGACTCAAGATGATCGTTTCGTAATCTGAAACACGAACTCAGCAGTATTTCTGAGAAGAATCCACTGCAGAGACATACTTCATAAAAAAAAAAAAAAGTGAGCTCATAACAAGGGATAATCCTTCACATGCTCACAGAGCCTCGAGCTTTAAGTTAATCGAGCCGGGCCCTCCATTTTCTATACAGTTTGTGAGAGCCGGGAGCTTCAATCTTTATTAGCGGGGCTATCATTAGCCACCGTCCTCTGCAGGGAGTCTGGAGGCTACAGGCTGGGGAGACCTTGGCACAGCCATAAGGATTACCGCTGCCTCTCAGCACACTGCTATGTACCCGTTCGGCAACGTCACTGAGGCTGACATTTACGCAGCATCATCCGGTCTGTCTCAAGGACACTGCTTTCATTATCCACTGTAATAAGAGGGGAATCATTAATATCCCCTCGATATCTAAAAATGTGAATGGATATGATTAATTTCAAATGTCAGTCAATGGAGGCGTATCGGAGTGTTTGGGGGAAGATAGCAACAGCCAGAGATATACAGCACAGGCTGTATTACAGTAGAGTTGGCATATTGTTATAAATGTACTGATAGTTTAGTGTTGGCATGAATCTTGAAGATGTGCAGTATTCAGGTCCTTAAATATCACAATGTAAAAATACTCAATTACAAGACAAGTAGAAGTCCTGCACTGACTTAAAGGGGAAGTACGGCCATTTTCAAAATTCATACATGTTATTCCTATGGTCTAAGACAGTCCTAAAATTATTAGTAAACATGAACAACTCTCTCCCAAATCCAAAAAATAGAGTGCTAAAACTCAAACTTGTGATGTCATAGGGTATAAAGTCTGGAGCTGCTCCATAGACAATAAATGGGGAGAGATGTTGTAGGTGACACTGAGAGCACCCATGTAAATGTTCCCATGAGTATATGAGAACATTTTCTTTTCACAACTGACAACACTACGTAAGGGATAATGTACAGCGAGCCGGTCATTGTTGTGAAAGAATCCCCAACAGGGAGATGCTGGCAAAGCGGCCCTCAATTATGCCAAACTTTAAGCCTTAATATAATTTAAACGGCTGAGTTAAATAAAAATTCACCCTCCGCACAGTTGTCATGAACGGAGATATTAGCTACAAGACAGAAATCGTTTTTTGTAGCAGGCTGTTAACATGTTTATTTCTGCTGTAACGTTGGCCATTTTAACATTGGGGTCTATGGGGATTGACTCAAGTGGCCATTTGAGGAACTGCAGTTAAGTGCTGGCTTCATTTCACAGCACCAGAGGTTGCTGCTTAGTTACAATATGCTGTTATATGTTATATTATTGTATAATTCAATAATTATTGATGCATTAATATATAGGTATCATTTTACTGTTGTAATTGGTCGAGGTGGAGCAAATTTGTTCTATTTTATACACTGTTGTGTAGTCAAATCTACAACAATGCATCATATCTTGATAAGGTCATCCTGTGCTTTGCATGTAAAATCTTAAATTGTAAAGTAACTAACTTAAGTACAGTACTTATTCTTAGTTACTTCCCACCACAGGTGATGTGATGCCATCTTGAGTTTATGGCATGAATCTGGCCAAATAACTGATGCTTCTCCTACAAACCTGCACAGCACATATAATGTGAACACAGAAGAGCATGTACAAGCGCGAGTGCAAGATTTCCACTCAATGCAACAAGTGCAGAATTGGAGCACATGTGATGACATGGGAGCTGAGACACACAACGTTACACACGATGATACAAAAAAAACAAAAAAAAACAGACAGTAGCCAGACATGACAAGACAACGAGTTCAATAATATCACAATCCGAGCATATCAATAGGCGTGAACAACACACACTGTGCCATGCTCTTGTGTCAGTCCGTCAGTCAACAGACATGCAAGCGGTGCTCCTTTCTCTTTCTCTCTCTCGCTCCTTCCATGCAAACATCGCCTCTTTTTTAATCTTCCAATTCTTGGGTCTCCATGACAACAAGATCATACCATGCAGAAAACATTGATCGGGGAGTGAAGGCAATACCAAGGGTTTCTGCACACAAGGCCTCACAATGCAGTCAATGCACTCTGCTGCGTAGGCAGACCACTTCATCATCGTAGCAGCTTTAGAGAAATCAACTCTCTTCATTTTTTGGAGACATTTCACTTCAAATCTACTCTCCGGTGTCCTTTAAATGTTTTTATTATTATTATTATTATTTTTTTTTTTTTTTTTTGTTTCTCTCTGTTTCAATAAGTGAAGCTTTCTGAAACAAAGGAGTAACAAAAGAAAAGAAAGAGCACACCAACCTTCTCGAAGCTCTGAGGGATGAGAGGGGGTTGATGCAGAACACAATGACGTGAGGGGGGGGGAGAGAGAGAACGGGGAAACACAGAGAGAATAAAAACGGCCAGCGCAAAGCCACTCGCTCCACTGCATCACACACACTCTCTCACCAACACTCGCACGTCGCATACACACTCCTCCGATATATCCCACTTCACATAGAAACTAGAAATCTCAACATTGGTCGTGATCTTTCAGCCATCAGCACCCACAGTCCAGAGGCTAGAATCAGTTAAACAGGGATCATGTGGGTGCAAAATGATGCCATTAATGTAGACATATTTTAAGAATAAATTGTATCCTGATTGCTTCCAATTTCATTCAAATCTCCAATCAAATCTGTGCATCTTTTGTGCAACATTTTCCTCTTAATCCGCCTCTTGTACAGAAGCCATTTTAGTAGACAGATCAGTGATGTTTCCATGCAGTTAAACCAAGGTGTGCTCCCAGCTTCATGTTCAATTTGACTCCACTTTCAGGGTTCGCACCGAGGTTTAAGGTGGACTTGTTAAGGGTGATACCGAACAACAGGGTCAACATATATTGTAGACAATGGATGGGTTAGTAATACTTGTTTAAAAAGCACAGAAATGAAAAAATTAACTTTATTTATACCAAGAGCACCTTAATAGTGTTGATTTCTGTGTGTTTGTCTGTGTGTGTGTGTGTGTGTGTGTGTGTGTGTGTGTGTTTGTCTGTGTTTGTGTGTGTGCATGTGCATTTCTGGGTTCAGGTCCTACCTCGCACATACAGGTTGGCGGGGGAGGAGTAGCGCACGCCCTGAGAGTTGGTGGCCACGCACTCGTACTTCCCTTGGTCCGTTTCCTCGCTGTTCTCGATCTGTAGCGCTCCTGCAAGACAGGAAGTGATAGAGAGAGACAGAGAGAGAGAGAGAGAGAAAGGAATAAAGATGTTCAGTCGACTTTGTAGAAAATGTTTCTGATGCCATCAGCCTTCCTTTTCATCCTGAGATGTTTGTCTGTTGGTCTGTTTCTGTTATATTTGTACCCGGGGGTATCCTCTCTTCTATTGCTTCAACATCTAATAAAGTCAGCTTTGTTGTTATGTCTTCACGGTAACGTCTGAATGGGCCGTGCTCTCGAGAAGAACCACATATTTTCTCTTTCCGTGCTCGGCAACACATTCAAAAATCTTCCTTCCAGAAAGTTTGGGAGTCAAAAACAAGTCTCATCAAAATGACTTTTTTTTTTTATAAACTTAGATGACACTTAAAGGACCTGTTGTTGTACAACCGCTTTACAAGCTAGTGATTCCTCTCCTACAGCATGAAGAAAGCTTGTTTCTGTCTCGGCAAGCTTTACCCCACGGCAACAACCCGACAATGCTCTTTAACTCCTCAACTTGTTTCTTTTACTTCCTCAATTTTCATCCTCCTTCCCTGATCCCATCGTGATAAACAGTGTCTCCCTAAACGTGCTATAATTACACACAGCGCTCGTCAGGTACTCCTTTGTTTCACAGGGTGCTATTCTTACTTTTGTTTTCTTTTCTTTTTTTGCTAACGGCCTTTTGCATTACCAGCAGTGATTTTTTTTTTTTTTGCTCTTTCAGTCTGCTCTGTCACAGCCATCTCATCTGAAACTGACTTTGACATGGAGCCTGAGGAGGAAGCACAAAACCATGGATTACACTGCTGCAGGAGGAGAGGAAAAAGACACAACTCAAAACGCACTTGAGACACGCATGCACACACACAAACACACGCACGCACGCACGCACGCACGCACGCACGCACGCACGCACGCACGCACGCACGCACGCACACACACACACACACACACACACACACACACACACACACACACACACACACACACACACACACACACAGACAGAGCTAGTTTAAGTCTGATACAAAGCACAGCAGTGTTTTGTATCAGATCGTCTGTGAGACTGATAAAAGGGATCTGGCTTGTGAGATTTCTGGAGATATAAAGAGAAACAGAATATATAGTACTTTCACATACACACATATACACAGCGGTGAAAGTTCAGATTCTTTACTTCAGTAAAAGTAGCAATACCACAATACTCGATTACAAGCCAAAGTCCTACTATTATAGGAACATGTACCTTAAATGATTATGCTGAATGGACCCTTTCATAATGTAAAATTATTATTCATATATTATATAACTGCATTATTATTAATCATGCATTCACATTTTCACAATTCTATTAATATATATTGTATTAAGGTAGCAGCAGAAGGGATGAATACCTCAAAACTTCAGCACACCATAAAACTATCTGAGTGACCACATAGCCCCAGAGATAAGAGAAGAAATAGGTTGCTTGTTTTAGTAATTTGGGTGAACTGACCCTATAATCACATTTAATATAAGTTGACAAAAAAAATCTCATCATGATTCAGTTACTAGCTTTTTCTGAAGCATTTGCAAAAAGCAAAAAAGAAGCCCCTAAATAAGCTAGTAAGTAGAAATTGAGTTTTGTTTTTGTTGTGCTAAATGCGAGACTGAGAGCATTTCTATTGCCTCCGCAAGGCTCTCAACATGGTGACAGCTGAGCTGGTGGCCCCTAGCTAACGGTGCTAACAACGCTAACAGTGAAATGAACAGCAACAGCGCTGACAGAGCTAATAGTGTTAACCTGAGGGGGAACACAAGGGTGGGTGCTACGCTTCCACAACGGCGCCATCGGTCGGGACGGTGTTATCAGCTGTAACCGCCGTATGAGAGCAGTGCAGAGCGGCGGCCGTGAGCTAGCCAGTGGGGGGTCAGCCCTATGTTCCCTCAGCCCTTTGTTGGCTGGGTTGGTTAGGTTTAGGCATGAGGAGCGAGATTAGTTAGGGTTAGGGTAAGAGTATCATGGCCGGCCCGGCTATGTCAAGAAAGCACAGAGAAACTCAGATTACAACACACACAGAGGGAGAGCGACTTCGTTCTCTGCTCAGGTAGACATTACTCCTCCATATCTTTACATGTCAAATAGTTGTTTGCTGCTATATTAATGTTAACGCTTCGATCAAACTTCTATTTCCTAGATTAAGATTTCACTTGCATGCAATACTTCATATATTGCTGTAGTTTAATCTATAATAATGCATCATTTTGATAAAATGATATGATTTGGATGTAAAATCTTAATTTTTAAAGTAACTACAGCTGTCATAAATGTTAATAAAACGTAAAATATTTCCCTCCGACATGTAGTGTGGTACTTTATTATCCAGTAGATAATAAGTAGATAAGTTGATGAGGCGATTAGTCAATTGACAGAAAATTAACTAACAACTATTTCGACAATAGATTAATTGTTTTAGCATGTTCTGGTCCCAACTTCTCAAACATGGAATTGTTGCTTTTCATAGTTTTATCTCATTATCATTACAGTATCTTTGGGTTTTGGACTGTTGGTCAGGCAAAACAAGATAATAGATAGAAAACAATGACTAGTTGCATCCCTATACTTATGAAAGCAGAAGTACCTCAAAATTAAATCTAATACTGAATGTACTCACTACTTCACTGCAGACACATGCACATGGTGTGTTATCCTAACGGCAAAACAAGCTTTTAATTATTAAATCTTAAAAACCAGGCCAGTTAAGCACTAAAAGCTTGTGTGTGTGATTCGCAGTTTACACAATAGCTGATCGGTATATGCAGAAGTTCTCAAAGGAGGCAAAGTTTGACTTGTTAAACACAGCGAGGGCACAACTGTGTGCTCGAGTGTGTTTAGTGAGCTGAGGCCCTGCGAGCTGAAGCTGTCATCCATTTGCTTCTGTCTTCTGCAGCTACATGAAAGGAAAACAGCGCGTGCCCTCCTCTTTCTCTCTGTTTTTCCATCTCTCATTTCCCCGCGGTACGGGGCAGAGTTGGGAGATAAACAGGAATAAATTATCTGCTCTACGAGCCGAGCTTCCTCTCCAGAAAGAGGTGGAGGCAGTAGGAGAAGCGAGGGAGAGACGGAGTGGAGGAGAGATGGAGCTGGACAGGTGGAGCTCTGCAAACAAGAACTCATCTGACAGCTGGAAGCAGCTCATATGGCTAACCATCAGCACAAATCTGAAACGGGCGATTGAAATCTTCTTTTATGCAAAACATGTCGTTACCATACATGGAGAAAGACAGATGTTCAGCGTCTATGCGCATTTAAAGGTCACCACATTTATACATAAACACAGCGTAAACAACTGGCAATGGACAAATATAACGTAAGGAGAAGCAGGACAAAAAGCTGTAAAAAGGGAAAGTGAAAGATAACAGAGAAAAAAGAGGGGGAGCAGTTTGTTAGTGAGTCGAGGAGCTGCTGACAGACCCAGAATGAGATGTGACTTCAGTAAATTGAGCTGCTGTGAAATCGCGGATGGTGTATAATGTCCGCTGGGCTGAGACTCAGCCGATCAGATGACAACAGATACGGCTAACCTGATAGTTCTGCAGAACATCTGGGTCAAACAGATCACCTGGACTCCCATCTCCCACGAGGTGAGACATTAATTTTTAACTGGGATCGGACATTTACCGACAATCCACACAGTTTACTTAACGCAATTTAAAAGTAAACAGTTGGGAAGTTTTCCTGGGCGGTGAACACAAAAACATAAAAGCAAGTTAGCTGTTGAGTATACAATGTAATCCATTTCGACCTGAAACAATTAGTCCATTAAAGAGGACCTATTATGCTTATTTTCAGGTCCATATTTGTATTTTGGGTTTCTACCAGAACATCTTTACATGCTTTAATGTTAAAAAAAAAAAGCTTTATTTTTCTCATACCGGCTGTGCTGCAGCACCTCTTGGTACTCTCTTAGTCAACTGAACCAAACTCTTCGGACTCCGCTCCAGCTCTGCTCTAGCTAGCTTTGTTAGCTAGTTCGTGCCAAACTAGCCGCTAGGCAGGTATTGTGTAAATGAGTTACTTGTTGACATCACCACGTTACAGAAGAAACGGCGGGACTTCAATCAAGGTGTTTCAGGCAGTTCAGGAGACCTTTTACATGCTCAAAAAACTATATAACACACTAAAGGAAAAGCACAAAAGCATACTAGGGCCTCTTTAATGGCTGGACAGAAAATTTACAATCTTAATCATTAATTTTTTTTTTTTTTTTTTTTTTTAAACAAATTGACAAATATTCACTGGTTCTGACTTCTCAAATGTGAATATTTGTTGGTGCTTTAGTCTTATAAAGTATAACAGTCAATTGAATATATTTAAGTTTCGGACTGACGATCCGACAAAATCAGAAATTTGAGGATGGCACCTCAGGCTGTATTGTGATGGGCATTTTTCACGATTTTCTTCAGACCTAACTGATAATCAATAATGAAAATACTCATTAGTTGCTGCCCTATATTGATTCTTTGCTGATTTATTTGTGCCCTTATTTATTTTACAAACTGACTCTGTTTTGTATTGTTTTGTTTTTATGTGGACTGCTTGGCTTATCGTGTCTGCAAACCTAATTTCCCCCAGTGGGACAATAAAGCTGAACTGAACTGAACCGAAAACTAGATAAGCAATCTTTTGTAATCTACAAATTTAACAAACCACAGCATAAACAACATTTTCTGTCAGTCTAGAAACATGATCTATAAATTATTTGTTTATCTCGCCATTTTAGGAAATGCTTTAAAAAAAATAAATCCTGGATCTTCACTAAAAACGAATCATTTGTTTTTTTGGCCAGTGTCCTAATTTCCCACCAAATTTCATTGTCTGCCTCTTAGTCAGCAGGATATCTCAAAAACAGATGTCAAACAAACGGGACCGAAAATAACCTCGGTGGTATTTAATGATGCACAGCAGGCAACATTTTGAGATGAGAGTCTGCCTTTAATCAAAAACAGTCATAACTCATTTAGAGGGACGCCTGAAAAAAATGTATTTCCGTGGTTAGTCAAAATATCTCTGTAAAGGAACTAAAATGTGTCTTTATGTTTTAATCACTTCCGTTTTTTGCTTCAGATAAAAGTGACCTAAACCGTGAGAGTTACCATGACCACAACCTTTGATCAGATCCCCGTTCTTGCCCAAGACGGGTCCATCCATTACCCAGCAGTCAACCTTGGGGTCGGTACTGCATGCCATCTGTTAGTGTAGGTCTACGAAGGCTGTTAAGAGCTTAGGTAAACTCTCCAGATCTCAGTCCCCAAATGTCAGCGATGGACAGATCGCTTGTCATGGTTCTCCTCGCGCACATCTAAACCCGGTGCAGCAGATGGCATGGAAACATGGATGGATGCCTTGGTCGAAGTATAAAGATGTCAGGAGAAGTTCAGCTCTATACTGTGCCATATGTTTCGTACCCACGGGAAACCGGATGGCGCGTGTGCGCAGGTTTCATGTAGGCGTGTTCACAACTGTCGATGGCCATCGTTTGGACCGTTACCTGCAGTGGGAGGACGTCGCAGGTGATGGATACTTATGGGCCGTGAAATGGCTAAGAGTCGTCTTTTGCGGTGGTTTTGAGTGCCGTCATTCTCAATATCATTTTTCATCCTGACCCATATGGGCCATAAAAATATTTTCCAGACCCGACAGAGAGAGAAAACGGAAAGAGACAGAGAGAGAGAAAACAATAATTTTTGGCCCAAAACAGATCCCTGGCTGCGGTCCAACGAGAGCTGGCAGCCGTCCACTAAATCAGAGGCGATGCTTGGAAGGTGCCCCCATTAAACAGATTTTAAAGGAGCGTTTCATCCATAACACATCTCGGTGCTATTTTGTGTGTAGCTCAGGTGTAATTGATTTCCTCCAAGTCATTTCGCTGCAGTGTTTGGTTCATTATACAGCGCATTTTGTTGTTCAGCTCTGCGATGCTTTTGGTGATTTGAAATCCTATTAAACCCTGCGGTGAGTCGCACTGTGCCATTTGTCTTGCTACGGTTTCACTGATGTGATGCGTGGCCTCACGTTCTGTTCCGGTGAATCAGTGTCATGTCACTGTGTGAGTGAAACTTATCATGATAGATACTGTATACCAAGGATATTACTGCACTTACTAAGAGAGAAACTATTGTTTCAAGATGCACAGAGAGGTTTTGGGGGAGGTTCTTTGTTATTTTGTAGCTCCAAGGCCACTGATGCTTTCTCATAAATTATAAGCAGAGAATAGATAAACATTTGCTTAGTGTTTATCCTAATTATGGATCACTACACTTCTCCCTCTTGCATGTTTCTGAGGTTTCCGCTGGACAAACTGCAGCTTTAAAAGTTTTTTTTTTTTTTTTTTTTTAGGAGTAAATCTATTGTCTCACCTGCATCCATGCAGCAGCAACACTGGCTGGTGGTTAAATTCCACCCACTCCCACTGCAGAGCCTTTTACAGAAGCAATTACACTTTAGGTATTCTGTATGTCACAGTGGTGAGGATCCATTTTTACACATCAGTGGGTTACTGGAAAGATTGGGTGTAGGAGCTGAAATTGGTCTCGGCACAGAAAATTCTACCTGCAAACACTACGATTGACCATTCATTAAACCGCATTGTCCTGTCATATCGGCATACAGTATCATAGCAACCGTAACTAAGCACGGCTGGCCTGACAAGCTTAGATTTCTCCACATGTTGATGAGGTGTGTATGGGGCTGTAGTAAGAGCGATTCTCCATATATTAAGATTTTGAAGGTCTTTTTTGAATCTTTCCTTCTTTTTTAAAACCAAAAGTACAGAAATAAAATCGTATTGAATGGATTAAACAGTGTGTTTGTGTGTGCTAAAGTAAGCTGCAAACATTAGCATGTTCTGCAAACTAGCTCACTACAAACAGCAACACTATAAGCCCAACATCCAAACAGTTGGATCTTACATTTTCATATTTAGGTCTAATAGCTCTACCTTGCAATACAAAACAAAGCTGAACATTTATTTCCATGTCTTTTACATTTCACGTTTTGCCTGGGAGATATAGCTTTGTATAACAAACGGTGTGTAGCCATCAAATGCATATTTGAGACCCTTTCATGCAGGGCTGCACAATTAATCGAAATTTTATCGAAATCGCAATATGGCCTACTGCAATTTTCAAATTGTAGGAGGTACAATATTTGTTAATCAAAATACCATTTTAAATTAAATATCGTGGTACTGCAGAGATGTCCTGGCCTACACATCATATTCTACAGACTTAAGAAAACACCTTTGTTTGGTACAGATCCCTGCAAAAATCACACCCTCACCGCTTTAATGTATTTTTCAATGAAAATGAGAATAATGATGTAAAAATGATCATTCCCTCTAATATTGCAAATCATATCGCAATCGCAATATCAGTCAAAATAATCGCATTTAGATATTTTTTCAAAATTGTTCAACCCTACTTTCATGTGTTTCTAGTTTTGAGTCAGCCAGAGACAGGGTTTACAACTAACTCACTAGAGGTAACGTAGCAATAATTAGCTAGCTAGCTCTAGCAAGACGGAAGAAGTACTCAGATCTTTTACTTAAGTACAAGTAGCCATACAAAAATACTCAGTTACAAGTAAAAGTCCTGCATTCAAACTCTTACTTCAGTAAAAGTACAAAACTATTAGCATCGACAAGTACCAGAAGTACTCATTATGCAGAATGGCCCATTTAAAAAAAAAAAAAACTGGATTATAAATATTTATGCATTAAAGCTGGGGTCTGCGATTTATCCAGTATACACTTTTTGTTATATTGGTTGAAATGGTCTTTACACCCCGACAGCAATCCGTTTCTTATGAGCACTGAAAAAAGACCGGAAAAGATCCGTCATCTGTAGCTGCTGTAATCCTGTAATAACGTCTACCAGTCAGTAAAAATGGTCCCGGTTGTAAGGAACCAATCAGAAGCCTCCCTGCCTCCCTGCTCGTACTCTAGCCTCAGCGTGCCTCAGCGTGCACCAGCGTGAACTCAAAGCGCGTGTCCGCCGCACGTTCACTGGAGAGAGGAAGAGAAAACTCAGCTCTTAAAACACCGGACAACGACAACGAACTCGTACCACTATTACCATATTATCGAAAAATACAACTTTGATTTAGTTGTTTATGTTCTGTTAGTTTACTTTATAAAATACTGCAGATTTAAACTATTTATTCTAACAGCTCAAAGTGAAGTCAGACAAACAGGATTATCAACGAGGGGAGACGGCGGATAGAAAACATTGCCGAACAAAATTTACGTTACTCAAACTGCTTTTTCAGTTACAGAAACAACTGGACGAGTGGACTGATCTCCCTCCAGATATTAGAGTAATGTTAAAAAGGGTCGTGTTGTCTCAGCAGGTATCTCTCTCTTTCCCTCCCCTCTCTGCTGCTCTGTGGCCGGCTCTCCAGCGAGCTACCCCCCCCCTCCCCTCTCCGTCAACCAGGAAATAAAGCCCCTCGTCTACGAGACCGGTCTCTTGAGAGAGCTCCAGCTCATAGCGGGGTCTGTGTGAGTGAATGCCCGGGTGGAGAGGTGGCGATCCCGGCAGGAGCTAGCTAGCTGTGCCGGCAGTTTGTGGAGCTTCTAAACTCCGACAACAGTTGAGAAAATGTTTGATTCGCCATCTAACATCGTAAAACTGTCAATATTCTAAATCTACACCGTTGATTTCTCGCCTCAACATTTTTCAGAAGTGAATTTAGTGATGAAATAGCTACGAAAAATGTGAAGTAGTTAAGATGCGGCGGTGCTCGTGCATGTGTGTGGGGGGCGTTGCCTTATAAGGAGTTTCGAGGGGAGGGGGGGGTTTAGACGGAGCTCCTGAGGCGATGCGACTTTCAAATTATGCTAGTTTTCCAAGATCGCAGACCCCAGCTTTAATGACTTCATCACTTTAATGTTGCAGCTGGTAAAGGTGGGGCTACTTAATTATGTGATTTATATTTTGTATTGATAATCTAAATCTGTAAAGTAACTTAAGTTATAAAATAAATGCATAAAGTAGCAAAAAATCGAAAATACTCAAAGTACCACAAAGTTCTTAATAAGTGCTGTACTTAAGTAAATCTACTTAGTTCCACTCCACATATAGCTGATAAAATCTGCTAGTTGCAGTTGTTATTTGAGCCGGTGCTTACTGGCTAGAAATGAGAAGTTTTTGTCTACTTCTTTATGAAATCAGAGAGCCATTCTTTCAAAAGTGACTAAAAGAGTCATGTGGTTAAATCTGTTGTCACTATAAACTGCATGCGTCTCGTGCTTGACAGGTGAGGTAACAGTAACTAAAAATTTGAAAGTGTGAGACTTAAATTTCTTTTCAACAGTGTAATGGCAAACTGTGCGAACGGAGACGCAGACACAAGGTTGACAGAGGGCACTAGTGATCAGTGAGGGATACCGGCTGACAGCAGGCAGATATCAGAGCTGGCAGGACGGAGGAGCGCTGCACAGAGAATATGGATGAAGCAACAACAAAATGGTTTCGCCTCACCATCGCTTTCATTCCCCCAGAGGACGGCTGAGTGAGAATGGCTGAGAAAATACGTGTCTGCCTACACTAAGAGACACTGTATCATCTGTACAGAGGAGCATAAACAAAGCTGAACAAACGGTCTTAAGCACAAGATGCGATTCTTCTGTATTCACCCCTCGATCTGTCTGCACAGAAACACGCTTTCTCTTCTCTGTAGCAGCAAAAAAAAGCTTCCCTCCCTCTTCTCCCTATTACCGTCTCTGGCGGTTTAAGAGATCTTACGTTCAGATCTGAAGACATTGAACTCATTTCACACAAGTTCAGACTGGGCGGGTCAAAAGATAAGAGGAGCATCAGTTAAAACTCCTATCTGTGTTTCTATTGATTTTGATGAAAAGAGAATTATGGTTGTTTAGGGCTAGATTGATTATTATATTAAGCATTTAATTCAAAGTGGATTTACTTTATAATTGTGTGCAAACTTTTTCAACCCACTTGTAATAAGTGTATTACTGGCTTCTTTTTGCAATTGCAAGGTGCCATATTTTTTTTTTTTTTTTACATTTATGATTCACAACGGAGAGAGATTTGTGCCTTTAAAGTGTCATCTTTTTTTATAATCTTTTCTCCCAAATGTTAATAAAAACAGCATTTTTTTTTTCTTGGCTTAAGGGCGGCACAATTATCCTTTTTATGAAATTGGCTTTAAAAAGGTTTTACACCCCCAAAGGATGCAGATAAACTCAGAGAGGAGCATGTAATCCCTCAATCATAATTAAAACACGATAATCACCAAATTTAGAGCAACAGGGATTTTACCTGATAGCGATGCTAAGCTTTAGATGCACTTGTTTGTTTTACTTATTTTCAAATGAAATAACTCCTCGTCTATCTCACCTGATCGGAGCTGTTTGATGCGACCCTGGCTGCTGACGGGGTCGATGGGCAGGAAGTCTTTGAACCAGGAGATCTCCGGGTCGGGGATGCCGCTGGCAGCGCACAGCATGGTGGCCGTCCTCGTCCGCTCCACCACCTTCAGCTGGGGACCCATGTCTATACTGGGGAAGCCGAATGGCAACAGATCCTCTGGAAGGATGAAGAGACAGCATTCAGCATTCAAAACTCACAGCACGCAGTCAAAACTCAAAGTACAGCTGAGGCTGGTAGAAATGTCATTAGGTTTGCAGGTATTTGGTCATAAACCAAAATATTGGACAAATAAAAATTTTGACCTGATGATATTGCTAAAAAAAAAAAAAGTAAGGGATCACCACAGTTATTACACTTTATCCTGAGGGGAACATGAATGTTTGTACCAGATTCCATAGCAATCGATTCAATAGTTGTTTCACAAAAAAGTAAAATGATAACCTCATGGTGGTGCTAAAGGAAAAGTCGGAGATCACCAACGTCATTCAGATGCATCATTTGGGGACCTTGAATGTCTGAACAAAAGTTGAAAGTTCAAAAGTTCAAATTCAGTCTGGACTATAGGTCTGGATCATGTGGCAACCTCTGGATCTGAAAAGTGAAGCCAATGCTGAAGTGCCTTAAACTTGCATTCTTTCTAATAGCCAGCAGGGGGCGAATCCTCTGTTTGCAAAAAGAAGTCAGATTGTATAGAAGTCTATGAGAAAATGACCCTACTTCTCACTTGATTTATTACCTCAGTAAACATCGTAAACATGAGTTTATGGTCTCAATCGCTAGTTTCAAGTCTTCTTCAATACAGCATGATGTTCATTTAGTAAATTATGGTCCCATTTAGAGTCAAATAGACCATAAAGAAGGGTATGCTTTAGGGCGTGACTACCTTGTGATTGACAGGTCGCTATCACGGTGTTGTCCGGTCTGGGAGTTGTCCGTGTTTTCGTCTTACAACTTTAACCCTTTCACAGTGTGTTTTCAATTCATCAAAGTTAATATTAACATTTTGGTTGCCTAAAAATGTCTTATTCAGCGTTCGGTTGTACTCAGCTCCACCCTCTTGTGTCACTTCTGGTTGCAAAAAAAAAAGATGACAACGTCAAGGGTGACTAAGTCCACTTCTTACATACAGTCTATGGTCTGGATCAAAGTGATGGACTGACTGCCTGTCTGACAGACAATGCCACACCTAGAGCCACATAGCTAGCCTGGCTAAAAAGAAATGGTGATAAAGTGATAAAGACAGACAGAGACAGAGGGTTGTGGTCGGGGATCAGCGGGGCTTAGACAATGGAGGGATTGCTCATACTTTACTCTGGAGCAAATCCACTGGGACAATAATGAACAAATGTGTTTACTCCGTATTTTTTGGGACAGTTGAGCTGCCTTTTTTCTAAACACAAACGACCGGTTTATCTGCCTGCGGAGAGACAGAGTCGACCCTGACATCCATGCACTGAATCCTTACTTTTCTTCCTCCGTGGTGAAACATTAGACTTGCTCACGCGCGCACACACACAAACACACTGATGTGAGAGCCACTGTTTCCCTCCTTTAACATCTGCAGGCCCGTGAAAGTGGAGATACTGGCGAGGACAGCGGATCCACTATATCCTTCATCACCAAAGCCGCGTGTTGGCTCCCACAGCTAGCTAGTCATTAGGTGATCTAGCAGGCGGCACAGCTAGGTTTTAGTGTGTGTGTGTGACAGGCCGTTTCTAGAGGAGTATAAACATACCGCCCAGTCAGCAGGAGCCACTTAAGAGCCGCACACACACACACACACACACATATAAAAACACAGCCAGACACACACACACACTCGTAGCCCAGAAACACAGGTGTTTGGTGGCAGTGGCGGTGAACTGTGAGTTTTCAATGGTGCGGTTCTGTGTTATGTGGTGGTGTGGTAATGATTCCTGTCTAATAACTATGCAGAGAGCTGCTCAGAAACAGCAGCAGCAATTAGAAGCTGGGATCAAGAGGAGGGGCAGGGCACTGGGGGTAATAAGGACTTGTTAGCAGTAATTGTTAAAATGTACCAACGATTAGAGAGGCCGATCTGGGATGTGTCTGCGTAGCGTCTGGATATGTCTGATTACGTAGGGGGGCAGTGGATAAGTGTGTGTTGCCCGTGTGTGTGTGTACATATTTGTTTCTATGTTCTTATTAGCATCTTCACAGATTTGTGCGACGTGTGGAATAATGCACGGAGACACGTCCACACAAACCCAGGAAAATCAAGGTGTGTGTACGCAGAAAAGCAGTTGCTTTCTGTTTCACATACACACAGACACACTCACACGCACTTTCCGTGGTGAATGGGATTAAGCATCTCGGTGACAACGGTCCAGATGGCCAGACACGTAATCAAGCATCCATCAGCACTCCTGCTTCCTCCTCTCCTTACCCTTTTAACCACTCTATCCCGCTCGCACATACACACAGACACCTCCCCCATACCTGCAACTATAATTACATATTCCGCTTTCCTACAGCAGCAAAGCAATTATCAAGGTGGCAATTCGCTCGGATAATAAATCAAACTCGCGAGCGCCCCTTGATTGTCAAACACAACAAAACCCCCTAAAAAGTTTGCCTGCTCAAGCCGGGCATCACTGACAAATTTGGAGCCAAACGCGGTCCGAGACGCAGAGCGCGGCCACATCGACTGCTCCTCTCCTCCTCCTCCTCCGGGCCCCCCCGCTACCTAACCACATCACAGACGTGCGCCATCTGTTTCAACACACTTCCTCGATGGGGATGAGAGGCTGAGCGGAGATAGGATCTATCGCTCTCTTTCTCTCTTTCCACAGTCATCAGCTTTGGAGAGACCCCCGTCAGATAGGAATGTCAAGCCGCTGCCGATGGCGCGGCTGCTGAGAGGAGGATGGAGAGGAGAGAAATGCCACGAAAGGCAAGAGAGCAATCAAAGCTCAGAGGAGCGTCTGGCGACGACGTCGAGTATGTGGTTAGAGCGCAGGCGGCCATCAGAGCAACTTTCTGATATCAGCCAACGGAGACCTAAGTGGAAGGAGGGGACCCCTGCGCCCCCCCCTCGCCACAATCCCTGACTGATCAATGCTAATGATCCACCTGAATGGAGGCCAGTGGTACGGCCATTGACGAAACAAGCAGGAAGAGAAAGGAAGGAGTAGGGGGAGATCGATAGGGAGGTCAGGAGGCGAGCTCCCCCGAGGCATGGAATATGCCGGGCCTACATCTGCTCCCCTCTGCCACCCCCCCCCCCCCCAACCCCACCCCTCTCCTGAGAGGGTTCAGATGGTCTTTTTATCGCCCCTCCGGCTACGACTACATGGACTCCCTGGCTGTTAATTAGAGCACGCCACTGCAGCGGACTCGGGGCGTGTGCATGGATGCGTGTATGGGGGGGGGGTGGGGGGTCCTGGCTCTGTATTCCAGTCAGGTCTTTATCAGTGCTGCAGATAAAGAGTGTAGGTTGACCTCGGACTGAATCATTAGAGAGAGGTAGCAGAAACAGGGAGAGAGATGGACGGATGGATTTATTTTTAGATACTGCCATTTTCTGATGGAAAAAAACAAAACAATGTATGATAGAAATATATTCTAAAGAAATACCTAATTATTCTTTTCAATGTTTGTCGTTCAGGGCTAGAACTTATTAATAATGTATCGTTCATTCTGTTTTATTTTCAATTAATTGTTAAGTCTATCAAATGTCACAAAATAGTATAAAGAGCCCATCACAATTCCCCAGAGCCTGAGGTGATGTCATTGAAATGCTCGTTTTGTCTGACAGATATTCAATCAACAATAGTGTTAAGCAGCATATTGTCACATCTGCGAAGATGGAAAAGGCAAACGTTTGACATCTTTGCTTGACAAATTACTTTTTAACAATTACGGTAGAAATCATTGTCAAGGTTATTGTCCATTTTTTCCCTCAACTACTTTCATAAAATGACATAAAATAAGAAAAAATATCAATCACTATTTCCTCCTCCTTCTCCAAATGGCTTGTTCGACAGTTCAAAATTCGGCAGCAAATTCTCACATTTTTCAAAAGCTGCAATTTTTGCTCAAACACAATCAACATCATCAGTTGTTCATCATCAGCTCATAGTTCATTTATATGTAATTCTTTGTCGTATGATGTTGCATCATTGCTGCCTTTACATCATGGACTACAATAGAAATAAGTAAATGTGACTTCATTGTTTCATCTTTGACATTTTATAGAGAAGTGACCAGTGAACTGTGTTTGCATTATTTTACTTAGTAAAAGAATGATGTGATATGAGCTTCTCGCACCTTTTTCATAAACTCCTTTTTCATAAACTCCTTTTTTATAAACTCCACATGCCATGTCATTTTACTGTATATGAGGTATAGAGCTGCAACAATTAATCAATTTAATTGTCAACTATCAAAGTAATTGCCAACTATTTTGACAATCAATTAATCGGTTTTACACATTTTTTTTAAGAAAAAAAGTCAAATCATCTGATTCCAGCTTCTTGAATGTGAATATGTTTTGGTTTATTTACTCCTCTATGACAATAAACTGAATATCTTTGAGTTGTGGACAAAACAAGACATTTGAGGACGTCATCTTGGGCTTTGGGAAACACTGATCGACAATTTTTCACCATTTTCTGACATTTTATAGACCAAACAACTAATCGTTTAATGGAGAAAATAATGGAAAGATTAAACGACAATGAAATTCAAATCATTGTAATCATAATAAGTTGCAGCCCTAATGAGGAATGCAAGTATGAGCAAAATTAGCAGTGATAATACATTCTAAATAGAGAGACGGTGTGTGTGAAGTGGATGTGAGTGTTAATCATTCATTTTTATTGAGAAATGATGCTGAAGCTTTGGGGGGATGACAGCCACACGTGAATCTGGATGGAAGGATCAATCGATAGATGGATAGATGGATAGATAATGTGCACTAACACAAGGCCGCAGACTCAAACTGCAGATAGATGGTCGTACTGGACAATGAAATACAGTTCACTGGAGAGGAGAATAGGGGCTACAGGTATTCAGCCAGGCTCCTGGATGAGTCAGCGGCTGCTTGAAATAGATACTGCGGGCATGGCCTTGATCACACTTTTTCACCAAATGAATCATTTATCAAACACAAACACTGCTGCACAAAAAGTACCGCTTAGGTTTCATCTCCTGGTTAAATTGATAAGACAGCCTATGGAAAAATGTGCCATGTGTATATAAACACTGTGTGTGTCAACAGCTTTTGGGGGGGGGGAGAACATTGGAGAGGACCAACCAGCATTGTTCCCTGGAGCTTTGTGTGTTTGTATGTTGTTTGTGTGTGTGTATCAAGAGGTTGAGAGCTTACATTTTGGCCTGGTTATGTTTGCAGAAGGGCAATCAGGCCTGGTGCCCGAAACCAGTCGGTGGAGCCAACCGAATCTGGGCAAATATGCAATTCATGCGTCCGCGTGCACGCACAGACACACACACACACACAAATCCTAACACACACAGACACACACGCAGAGTCAAACACATAATGCATATGATGCAAACAAACAAACAAACACGAATCCAGGTTTTCTCTTCCTGTTTCTCTTTGTATTTCCCTCAGTCACCCAAAGACACGCGCAAACACTCGCTTCCCCGCAGAAAAATCATCATTTGTCCTGGTTAAGAAACAGGTTGCTTATTCATCTTTCAGTTCATTTCAGCGGGGGGACGGCCACGTGGATGAAAGACGCCCGAATAAAAGCCGATCGCGGGGCGCCTGATTCAGGATTAATCTGCCAGCGCTCGGCAGTCTTCAGAGGCTGTAATGCTTTGACTCCTATAGACTGCAGGAGGGCTGAAGGGGAGCACTTTAAATGCTAATGGGCCTTTATGATAATATATCACTACACAATGCAGAATCGGACTTAGCATCGTAGATGAATCCCACCATGTGTCCCCCCTCGCCATCCTGAGCTCCCTCTGGCTCTCCTCACAGATCCAGCGGTCGGGAGACTAAACACACAAAACACGGTGATCCCACACGTAACGCTCTATTACATACAAACATGCATGAAGAATAGACTGCAAGAAAAAGAAGGGAGGGAATAAAAACTGTGCAGACGAGGGGGTATATATATGATGAAAGAGCCGGTTCTCCACTCAAGGAGTGTAATCCTCTTGCAGGCTGAGTTGATACTCTCGGTTGTTTCCAGACCGAAATGCTGCTTGAGCCGCCGGCCTGCCAATGCAGCAGACGCTTGGGGGGGGAATCACTGATCTGCCTCTGTTGTTCATATGAAGGGTGTTTGCCGTGGTGGCAGAACATCTCTCCTCCCACTTCTCTCTCTCTCACCCACTTCCTCCCCCATCCCTCGCCTCCCTTTCTCCTAAAAATGGGACACTGAGAGGTGAGTATAATCAGGATTACTCTGCACAAACCAGCCGCGCACACACACACACACACAGATATGCACACACACACACGCCCATAAACAAAGAAATCCATGTGCATGCATTCACACACATACACAGCTGCAGTGATGAGAATCTCTCGCCCACCAGAGGTTTTCAAACATGCAGAACTGCAGATATTCACATCTCCTGAAGGCGGAACAACACAACTGCAGTGTCCATAGAAAAGAGCAGTTCGGGTAGAAAGGGGACGGAGTGGGTTCGGAGGGGGGAGGGGGGGTGTAGCAGAGAGCCTGTGAAAATGCAAAGGGGGGAGAAGAAAGAAAGAGAGAGTCTGGATAGACAGTGAGGGTCAGGCAGAATAGATGGCAGAGAAAATGAAAGAATGAATAAAACAAGAGAGATGAAATTAGAAACGGACATCGCTGTGGGCCAAAGAGGAGGCTGCCGGAGTCAAAGCCAGGAAGATATAGTCAGGGGAAAGAGAAAGGAGGAAGAGGAGTAGGTAATAGGATGGGAAGGGTAAGGGTGATGATGATGTTGAAGGCACAAAAAGTCTCCCCGACCAAAACCTACCACATCTCCATCCATTAGGCAGCCTGCAGAGCAGTAGCTCATATCCTGTGGCCAACCACAGGCCCCTCACAACTGTACAGTACAGCGCCGCTATTAGTGTCGGTCAACCATTATACGAAATGATGAGATGAAACACATCAGGGGATGAAAAGACTTTTTTTGTTCAGTAATAATGGAAAGCCCTCCTTTCTACTCTCTACGACGTTTTCTCAGGCGAACCGTGTTTTGAAAAGGCCGACCCAAACACAATTTTTGCAGACTTGCGTGCACTTAACAGCGTTCTTGGATGACATGATCCATCATGAGTATCAGTATATCATTAAAGTTGATTGCAGGGGTGTGTGGCTTTGGGAGCACACTGTCAAATAGTCAGGAATAGAGTTGTTGTTGTTGATGAGCAACTGCGTTAGAAAATATTTGGTTCTTTGATAAAGGCACAAGCTATTTTACATGAAATAAACGAGAGTGGAAAAGAGCCTCTTGGCAATAAACATCCAATCGCAGAGTTTAAAATTGTGTTGCTTGAGCCGCTAACAGCAGGTTAATCTAAGGTTTACTCTGTAGAAACCTGATAACACATTCAGCAGTTTAAATCAGTTTACTTTCGGATTCTGGATCAATCTCGGAGATATTTGGTGACTATGGTGCGTCGTTTGGTTCCCAATTGTAATGATGAAGCGTTCTGAATCTGGTGCAGCTTTGATCACACTACTGACTTGGCTTCTTGTCCACAGCAGGGCTGTGTCCCGAATACCATTTTTTGGGCTTCGAAGCTTCAGTGAGAAATCCATCTCCCCGTTTCAGTGCTGCTGCCGCACTACTGTACACACACGCACCTCTACACACAACAAACAGCGATATCCGTCTGAGAATAACTAATAATAATAATGAATAATGTTGTGGGATTTTTCCTTATTTCATGGGCTATTTGGGGATTTATACATTATTATTACATAGTTAAATATAAAAAATAAATAAAAAAAACAACGCATTTGAATAGTGATTTGTAGGTTGAATACCATGGCAACAGTCGAAGTTTCGAAGCTTCGAAGCATTTGGGCCAGCCCTAGTGAGCTGAGGCTTAGTGGAAACATTTGTAATACAAAGTTGACAGAAAAAACATGATTTCTCAGAAAGTATCCTTAAATTATTTAGAACACTCCTGTGTCTCTTAGGCAACAACCTTGGGAGGATAGCATTAAAAGAAATCTTTGAAATTGGAAGCTCGGGATGTGGACTAAATCCTCCATCACGATATCAATATATATTGTGATACAGTCAATTGAGAATTTGCTCATGGATAAAATAACCAGAAAGTAATGGCTCACTTTTTTTTGGCAAATCCAGTGAATTAAATACCTAAAAAATAGGGATGCACCAATCCATCTTTTTCAATCCTGATACCTGGGCATCGTATATCGACCGATATACCGAACACTGGTCCGATACCAGTGTTTAATTAATAAGCCGTATGCCTCACTGTGTGGAAGTTACTGAGATCATTCTTTATGTGTAAGGCAACATCAGGCTTGACTTAAACATTTGTTTCCTAACTTAAAGGGGCTATATGTAAGAATCAGAAATTGCTTGTTAACAGCGACACCTGTGGCCGCAATGTCAACGAATGCTGATTCTAGTGCTGGCTTTTCCTGTCTCAGCCCGCCGACCCGGAGGAAACGGGGGGGGTGGGGGGGGGGATAACGTAACTTGCTGCGGAGCTCC
Organism: Sebastolobus alascanus; assembly: GCA_916701645.2. Taxonomy (NCBI): domain Eukaryota; kingdom Metazoa; phylum Chordata; class Actinopteri; order Perciformes; family Sebastidae; genus Sebastolobus; species Sebastolobus alascanus. The sequence goes on from CAKAOJ020000195.1 coordinate 909,706, forward strand.
GTCACTTCACAAGACACGGGAAACCTCTGTTGGTCTGGAGGAGCTGCAGCATTTATTTCTGCAAAAACGTCCACTGCACATTCACTAGATATTCTCAGAGCTAAACTAACTCTCTGCAGTGTGCGCGCGTGCACGTGGAGTAGGAGCGAGCCGAGCGGGTGAGAACGAGCGCGGTGTGCAAGCAGGCAGCAGGAGCAGAGCTGCTGCGCGCTCGCGTACCCACACGCGAGCGCGCATGGGATTCCGACCCGTTATGATTTATGCGCGTGAAAAGTTACAAATAGTCCCTTTAAATAAAATGTAATTTAACAAGTGGAACAAAAATGGAACAAATAAATACATAGATATAAATTTACTGAGTTGTTATTTATTATTAAAATAATAAATCATACACCAGCAACTTGGTAAAAAAAATGTTCAGTATATAATGTATAGTATTTAAACATAGAATTGAATAGATCGGCCCCATTGTCACTGATATACGATCCAGCTATTTGAGCCAGTCTAGGCCATCCCTACTAAAAATTGAAGGTATTTCATTATATTGATCTAAAAATCATATAAAAATCCCAAATTGCAGTGAAACAGCCCTGCTTATTGATTCGCAACATTGCCCACAATAACCCAGATACACTCAGAGGCACCTAACACCATATGGCATAATCTGTTGGTTGACAGATTTATATTGTCTAACCAGCATATATTATATCACCCACCATACACAGTGGGAGGAAATGCTTCCAGAACCATCGCCTCTGTTGCTATCTGTCTGCAACCCGTCTGTGCATCCCTATCCAAATGATTACAGTATGGCTACTAACAGCTCTGAATCTGGCTGCTGCTTTGGGGTCAAACATTGTTTCATTCATCACGGTCCAGTATTTTATTTATCAGCTGATTAGGAAGAATCAAAGACAGCTGATCCTTTTGTCACAGAAGGGACCGGGGACGTCACGGTACACAGACCTCAGTAAGAGAACAGGAAGAGGCACGCACGGCCACACACACAGGGAGGCTTGCCCTCGAGGTGCAGTTTATGTGGTAATGTGCTTTCGATTGGGGCTGTGTGTGCAGAGATGACGGGCCGGGTAACAGATGGACAGGAGTCTATTCCCTGGGCTAGCAGCCTTCTGCTTACCACACAGCTCTGCCAACTCCACAATCCTCATCCATCTCCTGCAGCCCCTCCACCACTCCTCCGACATCCCATTTCATCTCTATTGTTTCACACCGTCCTGTTGTGTTACTTAACTTTTCCCCCAACCTCCCTCGCCCTCCATCATACTCCTTCTCACCTCCCCTCGACCTCTTTCTCCCTCTTGCTTTTCTCTTCCTCAATTTCCCCCGGCAGAGATGGGTAGTCTGCCAAACCGAAGCCTAATCCCCTGATTTTTCTTCATGTAGTAACAGTCCAAGCAGCCATCCCTCCATTTCTTCATCCTTTCCAGCTGTGCTGGGCGAAAGCCAAGTGCCCAGGCTTGCAGCCACACGCTGCAACTTTAGTTCGTAGCATGCCGGAGCGCCACATTAGACACGTTTCCCTCCAAGGAGACGGTGTACATTAGATTAACACCCTCGCTCGGGCCGGACGGCGCGGTGATTACAGCAAACTGGGATGCCGAAGTGGCCGTTAGCTCGCACGCTGGCTAGCCCTCTCTGTGGCCAGATCACGCTCTGTCGCACTCAGAGGGACTATAAAAAGAACAGTGTGCTGCAGCCTGCTGTGAAGGCAGGGTGTGGCACGGCATCTATTGTCACATGCACAACTGACAGCTCAGGGAAGCGGAGACGACGGTTGAAACCAGGTGTGTGTGCACGTGAAAAGAAAGCACCGCTCAAGTGGAAAAGGATGGAGGTAGGGGGTGTGTGTGAGGGGGGGAGGGGGGGTTGTCTCACCTCTGATAATGGCCAGCTTTGCAGTGACGGATACCTCTCCTTCACTGTTGCGCGCCACACACTCGTAGATGTTCTCATCTCGGGGTGCTCGGAGCGGTTGGATCCTCAGCACGGCACCTGAGCCCTCATCGAACTCTACGGTCTGGACGGCCACACAACCACAGGGAGAGACACAGATTAGTCACGGCAGAGTAAACGGATAAGAACAGTGAACTATAATGTTTTAAATCATTAACTTAGCATAGTTTTCTTTTACCGTAATCATGTGATAATAATACTTTATTGATTTCCCTAAAGGAAATTCCTGTTTTTTTTGTTACTTGCCCTCCCCTCCACGAGGTCAGGCTCAGCTAGCGTTCCTGGAGCTGGTAGGGATTCAGTGTCTTGCACAAAGACACTTCAGCAGGGTAGATACTTACCAACACGGGGGGTTGAATGGGGGGTTGAAATGCATCTCTAACCATTCGGTCATGTTAGTGCATCAATATACAATCAGTCCTCTAATGTGATTGAGCTGCTCCCGAGGAATAATCTGCTTGATAGCATGTAGCTCAGGGACAGCAATATGTGCATTTGATTATGCAAACTACTTAGAGCTACTTCATATTTTCATGTCAGTTTTGAAAAAAATGCTCTGTAATTCTGTTGCAATGAGTTTGCTTTGATTAAAGCTTGCAACCTATGCTTGACATGTGCAACATTGTTGTATTGTTGTCAAATAAATATTTTAAATAAAGATTATTTTTGGGATATATGCTTGTTAGCTTCCCTTGACGAGAATTAGCTGAGAAAACTGATACCACTCTCATGTCTGTGCTTTAACTATAAAGCTGAAGACAGGAGTCGAAGCCAGGAGTCGATTAGCTTAAGTTAAGCTAGAGCTGCAACGATTAATCCTTTAATTGATTAGTTGTCAACTATTAAATTAACCGCCAACTATTTTAATAATTGATTAATCGGTTTTAGTAATTTTTTAAGAAAAAAAAGTCTAAATTCTCTGATTCCGGCTCCTTAAATGTGAATATGTTCTGGTTTCTTTACTCCTCTGCGACAGTAAACTGAATCTCTTTGAGTTGTGGACAAAACGAGACATTTGAGGACGTCATCTTGGGCTTTAGGAAACACTGATCGACATTTTTCCCCACTTTCTGACATTTCATGGACCAAACAACTAATCGATTCATCGAGAAAATAATCAACAGATCAATCAACAATGAAAATAATGGTTAGTTGCAGCCCTACGATCTTCTCATCGAACTCTCAGCAAAAAAGCAAATAAGCGTATTTCACAAAAATGTTGAACTACTCTAAAAGAATAAATATTGAAAGATCTACCTATCTAGAAACATACAGTATAACTTTGACATAGTAAGGGTACACATTCATACATTATTACTGGATATTCTGCTTTGTATTCATCATGCTGCTACAGTAAGAGTTGACCATTGTGCATTGTGACAACCACCTCGATACGCTGGGAGTTGACCTTCTTGCCCTTCTTGTTCCAGTAGACGACAGGCTTGGGACTGCCAGAGGCCTGGCACACAAATGATGCCACCCCCCCTGACACTCCGATCTGGTCCGTGGGAATCTTGTTGAACTTTGGGGGAGCTGAGAGACACAGAGAGAGAGAGAGAGAGAGAGAGAGGGAGGGAGAGAGGGGAAAAAACACACACACACAAGCATGAAAATTGATACCCTTACACCCAGAGTACATCAAACTGAGTCCACACGGCGGGCAACAACCCCCTGCTGACCACGCCCCATTTCACTGTCAGTGACCGGTCGGGCTGACTTGTGTTCTGATGGCTGCGTGTTGTGCTTACTTCCTGGGTATCATCTAGAGGACAAGCTGAAGGACTTCCTGTGGGTCATAAATAAAAGATGGGGCTGGGCTTCAGAGGAATATCTCTCTCTCTCTCCCTCTCTGTCTCTCTCTCTTCCTCTCTGTCCATCCCTCCCTCTCTCACTCGCTCTGCGTCCTCCAGGGCCAGGCTACCCTCGTACGCCATGCAGCACAGGCTGTCATGGCACATGAGTGTTTCACAGGTAGAACAAGTGTTGGCCGCACATTCACAGAATATAATTGGTTCTAATGTATAAATACCAGAGGTGTCATTTTGTGCCTATAACACCTATAGGGGAATTTGCACTTGCAGATTCTGATGATCTTAACAAATACCATGAATTTACCAACCAGTAGTTGTGTTAATCTCCAGCCTCTGGGGGATTTGAGGAGAACTATTTGTCATCTGTTATGATGCATCTGATGTGGGACGTATAAGTGCAGCAGTTACCTTCTGCAAGAAAATAGCAATTTCCAAGTCCGATATTGAGCCAACAGCACTGAACCTATATTTTTCACAGTGGCTGAGTCAGATCAATCAAACAACTTCATGCACCCACCCCTCGCTATCCGTCTGTGGCCTGTTGCCATGGTGCCCGGCTTAACTCCTCCTCAGCTACAGAATCGCTGCTATCCATCAGGGTGAAGTCAGGATGACCCTTACCATAGCAACCTGGATCCCTCCTCCCACTCCCCCTGAGTCTAGGTGGGTGAGGTCCTGCTGCGTTGATTCACTTCTGCTCTGAAGACAGAACAGGAACAAAAAGAAAAAAAAACTGCCTATCAAACAATCGCTAGCAGATTCATTAAAGCCTGTTTGCACGTTTCCCCCACTTCTGCTCTGAAGACAGAACAGGAACAGAGAGAAAAAAAACTACCTATCAAACAATCGCTAGATTCTCAAATCCTGTTTGCACGTTTCTCCCACTTCTGCTCGCTAACACGCCACGCAGACCACCTTCCAGTTTCACCGCAATGCCTTGACAGTAACTGCAATAACACCGTGTCAAAAGGCTTCTCCTGCGCCTGCTGCAATGTGTTGTGCCTCTAAAAGACCTCCTCTGAATGTCAGACATAAAGTGGTTTCATTTTATGCTTGCCACAGTCCTCAACAGGAAGGAGCAAAAAGCTGGTGCAGTATAGTCAATCAGAGCAAATTCAAGCCCACCATTTTAGAACTCAAGAGCGGGATATTTCCTGCCTGTTAGCCTCTTCGAAAGGCACACAGAGTATTGAGCAAATTGCCCTTTTCCCCTGCCAACAATGTGAGAATGTGAACTATCAAAAGTCCCCAAAAAAAAAATTCATGGCTGAAAACTGTCTTCTCCTGGCTTTGGGATTATGAATGAATTTCCTGTGCTTCTTACGGCTTCTACATGGGTTTCAGTGGCTTTACGTCGAGTCCAAAACTGTGTTCTCTTAAATGCGCTTCAACACCAATCTTCGTGCAAAACCGACCACCGCTGGCAATGTTACCGCTTAAGCCTCTTCAGAAAGCCAGGGGAAAGCACTGCAAGGCACCGGCTCTGGACGGATTTGCACTGAATAGGAACTTGTTATGATCGGCAGGTTCTAGAGAGCTGCCTGGAGAAATGAGGGACTAATGACGAGTTCCATCTCTTTAATAGTAGGTTTCCCTCCGTTGCACTGGACCACGCCGGTCTACCATCGGTCTGTTTCTAATGAAACACCTTTGTAACCTATAATCATCTGACTGACTGCTGTGCTCAGATGTGACTGGGACCAGCAGGTAGAGTGTAACAGCGTAGTTAGCATGCCATGTGAACGGAAAAGTATTTGGTTTAATTTGTCGTTTTGGAAACGTTCTTTTGGGGGAAATTAGAGTAACTCCTGGTGAAATGTTGCATTAAGTAGTGCCTTAAAGGAAACGTTACAAACCAGCTGTGGTCTGACAAGCCTTTAAGCCTCTTTTAATAATGCATCTCTTCCTGTTTGTGTGTCTTTGCTGTCAAATCTGTTTGCATCTCACAGCCAAATGTGTCCAACAAAACTAATTCCGTGATACAAAGATGATGAGGACAGCTGGAGTATGCTGTGTAATTGAAGGACATAAGCAACAACATCGAAAGGAATTATTCCTACATTTAATTGCATGATTTTGACATTGTTTGTGTTTGAAAGTTAAATATAGTTTTTGCGAGGGACATATTAAACATGATCTGCATAAAATTCAAACAGTAAATGGAAAAGTATCATGTCTGAAATTAATTTATTAATTTTCAAAAAGGTGGAAGAGATTTGATCCGAGCCTTTTAATCTACAGAGACACACATATCTCACATTTTGGGACTACTGTCTGTTATAACCGCTTTTCCTTATTAGGAGGCCCTATTGTGTGGAAACAAATATTCACAAATAAGTAAAGTTGTGATACCTTTAGGGTAATTAGGAGTTCTGTCTCACAGTGTAGTCTATAGTACACCTGCGATCCAGGATGTTCCCATTTAATGTGTGAAAAAATCATTAAAATTGCATCAGCTTTGCAGGAGAAACAGTGAAGAAGGAAAAAATCGAAATGTCACAAACGCTATTATAATTTGGATTTCCAAGCATTACATTTCAGTGGTTCCTCACGAAAGCATTATTTTTTACTTGGAGGGGGTTAGATTTGAAACCTTTCTATTACTTTTCTGCACTCTAATTTACAAGTTCCGCAAAACATATTGTTTTTGTCTGTTTTTCTTTATTGAGGACACGAGGGAGATATGGGAGATGGAGCTTTTTACATACTGTTCTGCAGAGATACACTGTAGGTGGTCCAGAGGCAGAGATTTTCAATCCCACAATGTTTCAACTGAAAGCTATTTATTGTGTAATTCTACCTCTTCACTGAATATAAAAATACTTCAGATATGACGTGAGCCTTCTCAAAGGACCGGGGCCTCAAATTGCTTACACAAACGGAAAATGAAAAATACATTAGACAATCCCCATTCCTAACAGTGAGAAGTGCTATCTCCATCTTTAGCCTGCATCCTCTTTCAAGAAACCAGCTTGGTTATATATATATATATATTCAGAGCACTGACAGCTGAGTGTCTCTGAGCATGTGTGCGTGTGTGTGTGTGGGTGTACTGTATGTGTGTGGACTACTGAGGCAGGAAATCTGTGGAAAATGTTGTAATCAAGAAAATGATGAGGAACATGCTGATGGGACCTGCCGGCTTATTAAAACATATTAACAACGCCACAGTCCAGAGCTGATGCACTGGCAGGCCTGGTTTCACTCCTCTGACACACACATACACACACACACACACACACACACACACACACACACACAAAAGGATGTGCATGCATACACACACATACACATATATTCACACCTTTGTACATCACATTTACTGCTGACAATATACCAGCTGTCATTCAACTGAGAAAGAGACAGAAAGAAATGTATAGCTAGCCAGTTAATATATTATCACTGTGCAAAATGTTGTTAAAAATACGTTTTCTAGATACAGTACTAGTACTCTACTGTACCTTAGCCTGTGGTGCAAATATATTGAATAATATATTATCTCTATAAACAATGTTGTTAAAAAAAACAGCTGAGCTCGTAGCTAACGGTGCTAACAGCGCTAACAGTGAAAACAAAGGCAACCCTGCTGACAGAGCTAACCGTTAGCTAGCTAATTTTGCTGACCCTCAATAGCTCAATAGGCTAGTTATGGATTCCAAATCCCAAAAAATAAAAGTCTTGGAGGAAAATAGAGAATTTAATAGTGCGTTCGACAAAAAAATAAAAAGTAATTGAAAGACCAGTTTCCAGAACACTGCATTTAAACTTGGGTCCTCCCTGCAGTAGACTTAATAGACTGTGTTGCCTTCTTTATAAGATTAAAATATGTTTTGCAGCTCCAGACAGATTTTTTTTAATTTATTTTTTGGCCAAAATTGGTTCTTTTGATAGTAAAGGTTGCTAACCCCTGAGCTAAGCCCGCCAGCTCACTAGCTCGACAGCTGGCTATCTAAATAGCTTGCTAGCTTGTAGATAGATAGATAGATAGATAGATAGATAGATAGATAGATAGATATGAAAATGTAAAATGTATTATCATTGTACAACATTGTGTTGAAAAGCTAGGTAGCCAGATAAACTAGATGATAACTGGCTAGCTAGCAGACAGACAGCCATACAGCCATACAGACAGACAGACATAGATGTTAATAAATAGATAAAGTTAGTAGTCATACCTAGTGCCCCACACAGGCTGCTCAAGGGGCTGGTTAACAGGATAATCAAAGGCAGCAGCAGACGTAGGGGAGAGGGGCTAAGGCGGAGCCCCAGGATAGGCCTCCTGGACCGGGCTAGAGCTCCACCTGTCCTGGGCAGAGGCATGGCACCGCCGTGGGTTGGCTGGAGATGACGGAGATACGGGTAGGGCTTCACTCAACAAGGGTAGGCACTCTGCAGACACACAACAAAAAAACAACAAACACATGAAGGTCAGCTGAAACGAATAAAAGGCATATCTCCTCCACCTCTGATTCATCGTCCTGCTTTCAGAGCGGCAGCTGAAATGTCAGTGCACCATGAGGGGGGAAGAGGGAAAACATACAATATTTCATACAGATGCAGAGAGAGAACATCCTCATGAAGAAAATTAAAAGACAAATTCATGCTAATGCAGGATTAGGTCTTTTGATTTAGCCAGAGCACTTCTGACTTGGGATTAACAGCTCAAGCAGGCCAGCTCTGACTGAACTAATACCAGAACAATGGAGCCACTGCTCAACAACTAAGACAAGAAACAGACCAAAAATAGTTTTCGGCGCACTGCTTCTGTATTAATAAGTCTCCTTTTTCTAGTGAGCCGTGAAATGAGCCCCAATGATACATTTTTAAGAGTTTTTTTTTTTGCTCCTCAGACGTCCTAATAATTTCATTTAACTTTAGCTCTGGCCTAATTCCTTCTTAGCGTTCAGCATTTTACTGTTCTGGTGGCACGTAAAAGTGTTAATGCAATAATACATCCAGACTGTGCCACCGTAATGGAAAACACTTAAACAAAGAGGATTGAGGGGTCAGCAGGAATGCAGCAAAATTCAATAACACCAAATGTATCAGAGAAACTGCTGCTTTAATAGATGTTGCCCTTCTTGTTAATCCCTAGCCTTGGGAGGGGGGATCTCCGTCAGTGTTTTGCTCTTTTTCCTCACGCACATATCAGGAAGTCTGAACATAACTCAGCTCTGTCTGCTTACAGACATTTAGACAAGCTGTGCAGAAGCTCCCGGTCTGGGAGTCGATAACTCCACAGTCCTATCGACCCCCACCCCTCTGCCCGATGTGTCAGAACGCAGGTGGGGAGGCCAAATGAGACGGGAGGCTTTGTTAACCTGTCATTTATCACACGAATGCACGTCTTCCCTTCGAGTACCTGTACAGGATAACGTATATGCTCTCGGGGAAGACATAATATGTATTCACAGGTGACAGGCCACATTGTGATCGGCACATAAATATGCGCAAACACCCATGAACGAGCTTTCACCCTGACATCCCCGGCAGAAACGGAGTAGCAGAAGATGGGGGCCGACCCTCGCTCGCCTTTAGTAAATGAAAGAGGCATTTCTGGTGAGTTACATATTCAAAGACTCCTCCAGCCACTTATTGAGCTAATGACCTGCTCAAACACATTACTGTCTGTCAGCTCCTACACTAAAAATAGCTCGTCGGAAAACATGGCCGCCTATCTGATGCGGGCTCGTTTTCGCGCCGCTTTGCCCCTCGCCTTATCAAGCGCCCGCGTAATAGACGTTGAATAAAAAAGCTTTCAGCGTCCCCTTTTCAATTGAACAATGTGATAAGAAGAATCAGATCAGGGCTCATTCAAGTACCATTGGCAGCATGTTAAGTAAATTCTCCTCTTACGGAAACTCAATTTGCCGCACGTTAATCGAACTAGGAAGGCTGCTCTGCGTGGAGCCACGCGGCCACTGAAACATTAGGTACTCCTCCTCGCATGTTGCAGTGTCTGCTTCCTGTGTCCTGTGTGGTGGATTTGCTGGGGCCTTTATCTCTCTCTGTGACCTTAGTCTAACCCTATCTATCATTCACAGTTTATCCACCCCGCCCCGTTGTCTTTCGCCTGCTGACAAAGCCCTCTCTGCTCTACCTCCACTATAGTCGCTCACCCTCTACCTAATCCTTAATCTTACCCTCGTCTCACTCCTGTATTAGTCGCCGTATTCCTGAAATCTCCTCTTCTCCCATCTCCTTTCATCCCCTTCCTCCCCCTCCACTCTCTTCTCCTCGCCTCCCTTGTTAACCTCTTCTCTCTCGATTGCCATCTCCGCCGCGGCGCCCTGTCATTCGTCTTCTTTCTCTTTCTATGCACACTCTCTAACCCCTGCTTGTATCCAAATCCTCTTCCTCTCCCCCAGCTGCCCTGCACCGGCTGCTCCAGCTGTTGTTGGTCCATTGACACAGTTCAAACAAAAGAGCTTAGAGCATCCTACAGCTGCGAATGTTGAGGGAGCGAGCCAAAACAGATACACAGACGCAGCAGCAGACCAGGCCGGTCTGGGCACGTCTGTGCTAATGGCATTTAACGCTTTCAAACCACGCTCCTCCTCCTCCTCCTCCTCCTCCTCCTCCTCCTCCTCCTCCTCCTCCTCCTCCTCCTCCTCCTCCTTCTCCTCCTCTCTGGACATGTAAATAGACAACGGCCGTGCACTTTGCTCGTCACAGAGGCAGAATTAAAAGGTGTGAGCATGAATATTCTCATGACTCAGTCCTACCTACAGCCCCCTCACTGATACAACAACCTGCTCTCCCTGATCATCTGGCTCAGCATCCAGAGAGAAGGCAGCAGGGGTTGGTCTTATTACCTTTTCAGCGCGACAACACAGATGGTCAGCCAGACAGAGAGATTGATGGGGATACATGTGCTATTTATTGCGGGGAGGCCGATAATGACACCACAGCTCAGGTGGTGAAATGCACACCGGTTATTGTGCTCCATCAGGCTGATGAAATAACACTGTTTAGGTGGCATCCAACCTGCCCCCTGCTCCACCGGGTCCCCTTGGAAGATGACATGTTTTGTTTTTCTCACCTCACCTCCCCTCCCCTCCCCTCTTTACCCGTGATGCCTTTCACCACAAGTGGGTTGAGATGGTCTCACAAGGCCTGTCTCCATGACGACGAGCTACGATGGAAGGACCAGATCTGCTTCCCGCGACACCATGCTAGCAGTGAGATAGTACACCTGATAGGAATCCTCGTGTTCTTTTTTATTTCTTTAAGCTTTTAATACCGATCCAGTGCTGTGAGCAAATGTGTGTTGTGGCGCTTGGGGGGACCCGGTTCAGCAGAAAAAAAGATCAGAAAACTTTCTTTTTTTAATTTATATTTTAGGGGAACACGGTGGGAGCAAAAACAGAATCCAGCCTATATGGCTGTGCAGTGTACCATTGAATAATAAAATTATATCCACTGTCGTTTGTCCTTTTCCACATTTTTACTAACGATTCTGAACTTGTAGCGTACACTTATATTTTTTCAGCATAAAAATAACCTTGTCTTGAATAATGCATGGCTTTGTGGAGCCTGTTTGGAGAGGAAAAGTTTGGAGTAGGAACCGTGGATTATTCAGATACAAGGAGGGGGACTGATATTACCTCATGTTTCCTGTGACCCTGGACCCTGTAGGCACACGACGATGCTCACAAAATGCATGCACACCCACACACATACACACACACACACACATACAGACAGACACAAACATGGCAGATGGCAAAGCATCATGGGGGAGATTGGCACTCACTCTCTCACACGTCCCTTCTCCTCACTCTCTTAAACACACAGCCCACAGACACACAAATATACAGACGTACACACACACACACACACACACACACACACACACACACACACACACACACACACACACACACACACACACACACACACACACACACACACACACACACACACAGAGGATCAGAGGCACAGGATGAAGCACGGCTTACTGCAGGCATGAGCTGCACCGCCCTGGTTACATTTTTAGCAGTGAAAATAAACTATCTGAGGTTCCTCTCTAACAAGAAAACACACCTGTCACTCAAATACTGCTATTCTTTGCCCTGAATATAAATGAATCTGGAGAATTCAACTAAATCTCTATCAGTCTTAATGCTGCATGATGCTGAAATTAGGAGAATGGTCGCCCCCATACAACAAACATCCAAACAATGTTACCACGTGAAGTATTGACAAATGGCAATAAACATTCCCAAGCGGAGGCAACACTGTTCATCACTGGTCTGAAGCTATAAACGAGGTCGCTGCTGCAGTTTCAAATCACACTGCTGAGAGCAAATATGACTCAAACAGCAATCTCACACCCAACCTGTCGGTACGGAAGGAAAGCCCATATATGTAAGTCATTATTTATTATGTGTTTCATGATTAAGCAAGTACACACTCATCAGTTAGTCTGGCTATTCATTTATTCATCCAAATATGTATCCTCATTATCAGTAATAATTTAATCTGACTAATTGACTGATTTTTTTTTCAATTCCTTCCACTTTCAAGTCAAGTCAATTTTATTTGTATAGCCCAAAATCACAAATTTGCCTCAGGGGGCTTTACAATCTGTACAGGATACGACACCCTCTGTCCTTTACAATGCGACCCTCTCATCGGATAAGGAAAAACTCCCCACCAAAAAAAAACCTTTCAACAGGGAAAAAGAAAAAATGGAAGAAACCTCAGGCAGAGCAACAGAGGAGGGATCCCCCTTCCAGGATGGACAGACGTGCAAACTTTAAATGTAACAATTTGGGGGTTTTGACTGTTGGTCACTCTGAACTGTGTTAAAATGAGATTTGCATTTATCCTCATTAAATTATTAATTACTAATCTAAATTATGAATGAAATTACTAATTACACACTGAATCATTAACTAACCCCCAAATAATAGCTTAATTGATAATAAAAATGAATTATGAAGTTGACAACAAGGTGTATTTTCTTGTGAAGTCATAAATGACTCCATTCTTAGGTGGGTTTGGTTTTCTTAGCCATATGTCAGTATTGTTATTTGTTTTTCGTACTGTTTTAACTGTAATGCTGCCGTCTTGAATGAATAAATAAATAAATAAATAAATAAATAAAATCATCGTTGCTTTTATGACTTCACAAGAAACATTTTTTCTTTCTATTTATTTCAAAAAATATGTTTTATTTTTCATTTTTGAAATAGTAGAGGGAGAATACAATACTGGTAATATTCATTTATTTCTTCTTATTTATTATTTCTTCTTTCTTTCCGTCTCTGGGTTGAAGGGTTCAATGTAAGCGAGTACAGACATTAGGTCTATTTGTGTTGATAATTTGTTGCAGTTGAAGGTTTTTAATTTCCGTTTTGTAAAGATCTATGTTTGCATATTTCCCGTCTTCTTTTTTTTTTTATAAGAACGTACGCAGGTATTCAGGTATCGTGGAGTGAGCGTTCTCCGTACGAGTGCTTTCAAATCTCTCTTATATGTCCCCTGTGTCTTCAGTGGGAGGTTTCCTTTCATACTTTATTATGTGATCTTCAGAAAACCAGCATGATTTTCTTATTATCATGAAATAATGATATCCGAAATGATAAAAATAGCGTTCTTGGGATCATGAGAAAACAGAATTGAAAAATTGTACCCACCCACGTCCTCTCTCTGGCTTCCTCTGGCAGGGAGCAGCAGTTTCGCCTGAGGCCACAATTTAATTAACTGATCACCTGCAGCTAACCGGGTAGAGGACATGTGCACAGCTGTAAGCACTTAAAGACACTCGAGCGACAAACTTCTGCTGATGTAAAGAGTGCACAATTCTCTCAACTCTAAACTTTGGTTTTCTTAGTTTATTTGGCCACATTTACAGCGACGTCCTCGCTGTCTGACCCTTCTGTCTAATCCTAACAAGAAGTGAAGCTTCTGTGGGGAAGTAAGCTTGTTTTAACACTGCACATCAATAGAATTACACACCAGCACCACCACTATTTATCACTGTTCCCCATGAAAACTTTCTGGATGTGCTTCAGTTTTTGTTCATCACAACTCCATTTCATAGCCAAGAAAACATGGATTCGTGATTGAGGAACAAAGGGAGGGCCGGAGAGAGGAGCGTGACTGAAACCTTCTCCCTCCCCAATCCTAATGTGCAAAAATAACCAAACTAACTTTCCCTTTGACCTCAATCTCCGCACGTCTAGGACACTGCAAAGCTGCCGCAGCCCAACAATAGTGCAGGCAAACGCACACCCACGCATCTTAAAGGGGCTCCAAGGTCAAACAAACCAACACAGATAGAGAGAGAGGCATCCAGTAATGGATGCACTGGCCTCGGATGAGCCCAGCAACAGATGGACTGGCTCCCGCTAAGCAGGAAATGTATTACCAAAATGGTATAAAAGTACATATAGGGCAGATTATTGGAGGAGATCAGAACAGAGGGGACACAGTAAAAGTGTTTATAGGCTAAGTGAAAGTCACAGTTAGTGCTGTCGGGACGAAGAGTCGGCTTCAGTGAATCTTAACAGTTCCTTTAAATGAAATTAAATATAGCCATATTATTAGTAGAATATAAAGTAATACAGCGTTTGTTAAATTACATTCATTTACAGTACATTGGTCCTTTAATTAATCTCTAATGTAGTGCCAGCTGTTTTCTGAGGTGCTACTTTCACCCACCACCTGCTTGTGCTCACCTTAACAAAACAAAGTAATTTACACTAAACGTAAAAACAATTTTGACAAAAGGATAAGAAAAGCATATTATACATTGGGTATAAATACAAGATATTGCTTTGAAAACACAGCCCCAAATGGACCCTGATTCTCAGTTGCAATAACAGCTGAATGTTGTGTATAATATTCATATATTTGTTTAGCACAGGTCAGAAAGTGACAGTATGTAAGAGTCGGTGTCAATGTGCCCACAATCTATATGCCTCAACATGTCCCAAATTTGGTTTAAAAAGGGAGCTATGCGTCACACTGTTGGGTGAAAACCTCACAGCTTCGATTACGACAATTTTCATGCTTTGAAATAAGTTGAAGGATTACTTGCTCCTCCATGAGCTGAGTCAATTTTTCAACCCCTTAGGCTCATAAACCTCTTTCAAACCCCTTTGGGGTAGAGCCAAAAATGCAATGTCACCCAGCTAAAACATGGCTGGGTCTTTTGTTTTTTTTTCCATGCAAAAATTTGACATTTTGCGGATGGTTTCTACTGACAGGTGAAGGTTTTCACCTGACAACGGCGGCGTGTCCACACACAGACACCTAAGCAACGTTCGCTCAGCCGTAACGACGACACAAACACCCAAAACATATTCCGTAATTTCTCTCGGCAACCCCTAGCTTCCCCCTGTTGCTCGCTCTTCAGAGGCAGCCGGTCTTTTGTGCAGCGGCTCATTACGCAGGCTGATGGTTGAGTCCTTGTCAACTCACTGTCCAATTAGCATATCTAAGGCTGGCACAGACTCTTATCCTAGCGGGAGAGAGAACTGTATATACATACTGATGTCCACATAGTTATGCACTTGCATGTACATCCCTAATTGTTACACAGCTCTGACACACGAGAGAGGACGCATTGTGTAAATGAGGGCCGGCCCCCAATTCAACTGGAAGCTTGCTTCTTTACATCCAAAACACCGTCTGTCTATCTTATCCATGCATCTATCTATCTGTATTCACGTGTGGCTGTCATCCTCCAAAGCTTCACCATCATTTCTCAATAAAATGAATGATTAAAATTCCATGGACACACACACACACACACACACACACACACACACACACACAGGAAAAGTGGTGTGTGTCTTGCCAGCCCCACGACACACCGCAGCCAATTAGTGAGCTTCTTCTGGAGCAGGACTAAGGCTCCGTGACAACAGAGAACACCTTCATCTTCCTGGTGGACGTCACTGTCATCATCCCGGGCCATCATCATATTTCAATTGCGCTTCATTAATGAGACATGCCAGCTATTCCCCCCCCCCCCCTCCACTCCCTGTTTCAGCTGTTTAGCAAAAACCTACACATCAGTCAGGAGACAAAGTCGGGGCGGTGTAAAGCAGATTTCGGGGGCTTGTTGCTAAGCTCGTCCTGAGAGCGATAACTGTAGCCTTGAGAACCAAAAGTGCTCCGTTTTAATAACCACACATTGATTGATCATTCACATAGAATCCACATCCAGTGGGGATGTCGTTAATGTAAGCTGCGTAAATGGACCTCAAATGGATTCATCCTTTTATTGATTCATAGAATGAATAGCATCCTTTGCAACAGACTTTTGAATTACCAACAGACGACACCGTTACCCACCCGTATGCTGCAATCTTGAAGCAACCCTTTTATTCATTCTGTGTTTATGTAAAATATCTCCGGCCCCTTTGGGAGGCGCTTATTAATTTTCCGGAGACACACTCTTGTGTTTTGCCCATGATCCAATTGTCTCCTGTGTATTTGCGCTGCCATGGTATCACCTGTCTGAATTGGTCACATGATATGTCGTCCGCTGAGAGCTCATTATCTCACGACTGCAACACTGTTTTCTGCAACAACACTGAGATCATCTATAGAACAGTAACATACATTTCTTACTGTTATGGTGCTTAGTATTCAAGATCCATTCATAGCATTAAAAAAAAAAATGATTACTGGTAACTTACATGATCATTAATCTAAAGAATTCACTGCTGAATAGAAGTAGTGCTGATGTTTGAGTCTGCCGGTGAACAAATCCTATTTAGGTGCTACACAGTGCGACCAGCCTTAGCAGTTCCGTCACTAACCAGCCATCGCATGGCTTCCTGATGGAGATGAGATTTGTGACGCCAAATGAATTTCTCCTTGAGGGGCGATAAAGTTGTGAACAGAATTGAAAAGCGGAGTAATGGGGTAGAAAAACTGCATTTGTCCTCCGTCTCATTGCTGAAATCAGACGCGAGAGTGTGTCTCGGTATAAGTGAAGAGATGAAATGCTTGTCAACGGTAACAGACTTGCGCACGGATGCTTTCCGACCAATGACTAGCCATTACTCTCCCCTCCGTCAAGCAAATACTTCACCCAACCTGGCATCCGTCAGCGCCGTCGAGACAGAGTAATCATGAAATGCCACAAACAAATGTGGGGCTGCATTCAAGAGACATGTCAACCACCACCACCTGCACCTGCACACACACAAACACTTAACAGACTGCAGAATGAAAGAGTCTAATCTTCTGGCTTTTAAGTTTTCATCTGTGAACTGTGATGACAAACAAGTTTCCTGGATGTTGTCCCTTTTCCACCCTGCATGTTGAAGGTCTTTTAGTAGAGCAGAGCTGTTTCACTGACGCAATAAAGATGTTCTTTCACTGACATATGGAGGCATGCCAACACCTTTTCTTTTCTTGCATCTAGAGCTGACGACAACACGACACACTTGGCTTGGATAGGCGGCACAGGCAGCGGGTCTATTTGTTAGGAAATTTAAAAATATTAACTGTATTGTAATGTAGAATTAAGTCAAGTCAATTTTATTTCTATAGCACCAAATCAGAAGTTATCTCATGACGCTTTTCCTACGGAGCATGTCCAGACCGTACTCTTTAATCACTCAGATAATTACATTTATAAACAAGAGTTAACAGCCATGCTAGCGGCTCTGTGAGGATGTACCATAGACTGTTCAGTATATAAGAAATGGATGACGTCACCCATTGGTTTGTGGACTGCCGTTTTGAAGCCTTGAGTTCGGCATTTTGGCCGTCACCATGTTGTTTTTTTTGCAACCAGAAGTGACACAAGAGGATAGATCTAAGTACAACTAAACACTGAATAAGATATTTTTAGGCGATCAAAATGTTACAATTAACTCATGATCTGAAAACACACTGTGAAAGGGGTTAAAGTTGTAAGACGAAAACACGGACAACACCCAGACCGGACAACGCCGTGGTCACGAGGTAGCCACGCCCTACAGCATACCCTGCTTTATGGTCTATTTGACTCTAAATGGGACCATAATTTACTAAATGAACATCATGCTGTATTGAAGAAGACTTGAAACTAGCGATTGAGACCATGAACTCCATGTTTACAATGGTTACTGAGGTAATAAATCAAGTGAGAAGTAGGGTCATTTTCTCATAGACTTCTATACAATCAGACTTCTTTTTGCAAACAGAGGAGTCGCCCCCTGCTGGCTATTAGAAAGAATGCAAGTTTAAGGAACTTCAGCATTGGCTTCACTTTTCAGACCTGGAGGTTTCCCACTGTGCTGTACTTAGGCACATGTAGTGCTTTGAGCTAAACGCTTAAATCAGCATACTCACAAAGACAACATGCTGAGCACGTATAATATTAGTTTAGCTCATTGGCATGCTAACATTTGCTAATTAGCATTCAAAACATGATGTCTGTAAATAAATCCATCCAATAGGCCAACCGGCTAACCAACATTGCCATCCCTAAGGTAAACTAATCATCTGCTGTCTTTTACCGCACAACATATATCACAGTGATATAATGGCCCTAGACACAGAGATGCGATGTTACTGTCTAAAATATCATTCATATGGCTTCATCCCACCGAATAAAGCGAATCCAAATGAAATTTGTATTCCACATTTAGCAAGATCTCAAATATATTTGGGCACCCATCCAACCGCAATGAATTAATCCAGCCCTCTATATGCATGGAGGCGTCTTTCACTCCAAGAGTTGAAAATGCTCTTGAGGACTTGCCTTGCGCTCGAGGCAAGGGTGCATAGAATATTCTGGTGTTTGAACATTTATTGGCGGCTAACTGTACACTTCAAAAAGTAGACGGCGCCCGCTCGTTCTCCAAGTTCTGATTAGGCAGTTTTGTCTTCTGCTTTGTCAGCCATCTTGTCAGTCAGGCCTCCCCGCCTAATGACTCCTGTCAGTCAGGGATGCAACTGTCAAACCGAGTCAATGGCTGCACGTCCAACTCGTCACCATTGGATAATGAGCTGTGTACTTCAACACGTTTAGCCATTTTCAGTGCAAATGTCAGCACAATGAAAACATGTTCCTCGTCACGCAACGTGCAGGAACCTTTTCCGCAAAGGAGACTCTGTGAGACTTGAGCTGAAAAAGACAACAGCGAACTCTTATTCAGGAGGAGGAGAAGGAGTTAGCTGTTGAAGTAGAGAGAGGAGGGTTGACCGGAGGACAGCGAGGCAGCAGCAGCAGCAGCAGCAGTAACGGGGGAAGCGGTGCCCTCTTTTGCATAAGGGAGGAGAGGAGGGGTGGGGGAGGGGAGAGGAGGAAGGTGAAGATGTCTTCAGATGTGGCAGTTGTGATGAAAAGAGAGGCGAACGACTGAAGACAAGAGGTGGAGAAGAGAGGAAGAGGAGAGAGGTAGTGGGGGTGTGTGTGTGCATTATTCATCCCTGCTGACACATCAGAATCTCTGATTCATCTGGAGAAGGGCATCAGTCAAGTCACAACCTATCACACTGCCTTCACTCACACGCACACACGGACACACGATGAACACATAATTGCAAATGACCGCCTGTTTAAACATAATAATTATTGATCTGGCTTGCTTTTCAGCGCGACAACAACAACAGACTGAGATTTGGTATTTGCACAACAAGGTTACAGCGGAGTTTCTATCAGTTTTGGTATTATATTTAAATGGAAATATAAATGACCTGTCTACATAGCTCACCTACAGCTAAGGACATCAACCAGTCGAAATGAGGCTAAAAGGTAGACAGGCTTACAACCCTAAACAAACACATTTACAGTTATTTTTTTTTAGTTATACCACTATTGGAATGAAATTGAATGGAATGAACATTTATCAGAAAAACTGATTATATACTATATGATCATATAGTGTTTATGGGTGCAATAAAATATCGATACACTTGAGTATCGCGATATTATGTTTTGTGATACTGTATCGTTTCACAAAAACACTATTGATTTTGAATTAATAGTTTACATGCAAAGTAAAATTCGTGGTAGACAGCGGCTCTGATTGCACAAAAAGTAGTGTTATGATGTTGGATGTTACAGGGACTGTGATAAATGCAGATCCCACTGTTCTGACTGCATAAGAAAGTAAACTTTTTTTTAACTCAGATTTTATGCATATGGTGGTGTGTTCTTTACACTATGACCGTTTTCCTAAAATTTTAAAAATAATCACAATATATCGTCTTGCTTACAGTATCTCAATATATCGCAATATATTGAATCCCCTGTATCGTGATACGTATCGTATTGTCAGATTCTTGCCGGCCCTCATAGTGTTATATTTTTACTAAATTATGTTGTCTACATTTTCTATGTCAAACAAATTGTAATTTAATGGTAAGAAAATTGTGAATGGAAATTTCTGTTTGACACAATCATGTGCAAGTGTTTAATGGATATTTGATGATACACACACATTATTTGTTGTGGGTAGCAATGGGGTTTTATTATGAAATGTGATCATTAATTGTGGCACAACATTGCGCTATTTGTGATTGTTGTTAATCGACTGTGTGTTCCCACATCAATCATAGATATTAGGGCTGGCCGATATGGTTGAAATCAATATTATAAGAGTATATTTTCAATGTCAATATACATTATTATATATCTAATGTATTTAAGTTCACACATAAATGAATCAGAGTGATGTTATAAGTGCAATGAACGGACTGTAAAGACAAAACTCTTCACGATGACTTTATAAATAAAATATGCTCAGAATTATTCATTTGGCCGCAAGAATGCTGTAAAACAATAAAACAATAAAACACAAGAATCATATATAATATGATTCCACAGAAAGTCCACAAAAAATAATGCTGATTTATTGCCCTACTAGGGATAATGTATCTCAAGAGACTCCCTGGTTGAAACAAAGGTTAAATTAATAAACATTTATCATTTTATTGCACATCCTGGATCCTCCGTTGCTCTTCCTAAAGTTCCCTCTTTCCCCTCATTGAAGTGTTTTTTTTGTTTGTTCCTTTTTTTGAGGGGAGGTGTTCCTTGGGTGTATGGATAGAGGGTACCATATGCTTTGTGATTTTGGACTACATGAATAAAATTGACTTGACTTGATATAAGTTTGAATATTTTAAATGGGATCTGGATGAAAGCTGTAAAGTTAACAATACATATATACTTTAGAGTATTCTTCTTAATATTGTTAAAATAATTTCAGCCCTATTGCCCAGCCCTAATGGGCTCATTCTGCATGCTGTTTGCATTGTTTCCAGCAGCCCCCTGAATAAACAAGCAGAGAAGCGGTTCAGACAGAAAGTTCACTGTTTGGAAAGCTTTGAAAAGGTCAAATAATATCAATGCCTAGACAACAACCAAGTTTCTGTCTGCTTGTAATACAGGTGGCTATGCTCCCAGCATCAAAGTCTCCTTTCTACCAGCCGACTGGTGCAACAAAGCTAATGGGAGCGATACTGATGAAAACCCCACGGACGTGCATAACATTTAACACGAGGGAGGAAAGTAGAGAGCGGAGCAGTTTAGGGTAATGCCGCTGAGAGAATCTGGGAATAAGACTTCAATGAGGCCTTTGACGTGAAACCAAAGCTGCTCCGCTGGGAGCGCACGTCATCCGGCATATTCGAGTGTGGATGGATCTTACGGTGGCATCTGCTTGGAAAGGAGCAGGGAACCATTGAGGCCTATGGATGAAGCCTGTGAAAAGCTATTTAAGGGAGTACATGCCATCACTCAGTTCATAAGCTACCGCTCTTAACAGTGCCTAGATGAATACCTGTGGGGCCGAGCATCTCTTGGCTCACGGAGGAGCGTATTTGATCTGTTTCCCAGACACAGACAGACAGGAAATATGCCATTTGAATAATTCTGTTTCCACATTATGACTTTTCCCTGTCAGAATAATGCAAATATCGCTCTCATGATGGTGGGGTGCCTTGTGTATTCTTCTCTTATAGGAAGGGTGGGGAGGTGAAAAGACAGGAAAAAGTAATAAAAAGAGGAATCCATGTGTATAAATGACTGATTAAAATAATCAGGGATGTGGAAATGGTCTGGAACAATAACCAGCAAACGCACGGTCCCCCAGGGACAATTTCCCCCCATCTGTGTGTGTGAGGAGGAAGACCTCCCTCGGATTCACCGCGATTTTTCCAGTTTACACAAGCCACGCAGCGGAAATACAGGCAACCTAAACAGGCATTTGGAGTTTATACATGATTAAATCCCCAACAAGCAATAGCCCTCGGAAAATGTGTCAGGATGAATCGATGTATCATTAAATTACACTCTGCCTGTACGCGTGAGTGGCTGCTTTAACTGCAAATCCTACTGCTGCGTATAATTATAGACATATTAGAGGACTACAAAACACTATATGTGTGCAGATGGGCTTGTTTTAAGTAATGCTCGGGAGTAGCAGATGCAGCAGCCACTCTATTGTCTAGAAAACAGTCTTGTTAAATAAGTCCATCCGCTTCGCCACCTGGTGCCTTCCATACCAGGGAAATCACTCTAACATTAGAGTGATATGGATTATTAATACGCCTCTGATAGCCCCCCCCCTAAGAAGTGTTAAGTGTGACATTATTGAGATTTTGCTGTGGCATCTTCGAAATATATACAATGATAACTTCCTATTTTTTTAAAAATCCATGGCAAATCTATAGGATGGAAGTGATCTATTTATTTTTCATGTTTTGTTTTGGTCTTTTCTTTGTTGAGACTAAAAAAAAAATAAAAATTCACACCAGACTCATTACACCTGCTTCCAAGGGCCATCAGAAAAGCCACTTTAAATGAGAGTGGATGAGGAACAAAGGCTCTGCCAGTGTGCCCCGGTACCTCATGCTGCCCAGCCAACAATAAGGAGGGGGGGGGGGGGGTGAAGAAGAGGGCTCTGTTGCCAACCAGCCTGCTCTCTGCTCAACCCCGCGGGCTGATTTTCACCCAAAAGTCTCAAGTGATGCTGAGATGAAAGAGGTGAAAAAAACCGCTTCCGGCCCCAGAGATATAGGCTAAACGGTGAAATTCCACCCCGGGCATCATGGACATACACTTCTTAGATTTTCGACAGGTGAAAATAACCTCATCTGTCCGGGGGGTGTGAGGTGTGCACAGCTGCACACATGAAACAGTGTTAAAGGATGCTGGTTACCTTGGTAGGAAGTGCTCCGTCTTCTTTGCTATCTGGTAGATTCATGTGGGTGGATTTGCAGCTGGAAGCTTCCTCGGAAAACAGCAAAGGATAAAATGTAATCCAGTGTGCAGCGGAGGTCCGCTCAGAGAAAAAGGTTTTGCCTTTGTGGGGGGATGCATGCACACATCGCCCGGCGTTTCCCCCCCCCTCTACCGTCACCGTGCGTCCGTCCTGGCTGCTGGCTGTCAAACCGACCGACCTCTCGGGAACACCAGCGGGTCACGGGCTGCTCCTCAGCCCCTTTTGTCGGGAGAGCATTGCCGGTCGAGCGGCCTCTCAGATACTGCTGGTTGATGTCATTGATACTCCCTGCCTTCTTCCTTAATGCCCTCCTCCTTCCCTCCTCTCCTCCCTCTCCTATCTCTCTCTCTCTCTCTCAAACACACACCGGAGCTCCTCTCCCCCTCCCCCTCCCCCCTACACATGACGTGATGCAGGCAAGATCTCCAATAGCAACCGTATCCCCCATCACCCCTATTACCCCCACTTCCACCCCACTCCACCTCCTCCAGCTCTGGCTGGATCGCTGACTGGTGCAAAAAGAAGTGGCTGCTGCTGCTGCTGCTGCTGCTGCTGAGGCAGGTCGGTCCTGTGTGTTGGTGACTGATTTTTTTCCACTGTGCCTCCCCAGGGGCTAAAATGAAGATAAGCACCTTGAAACCCCGTAGATTCCCATAATATAGTGTCTAATTATAGCTGTTGGCAGGAAGTCAGAGTCAGAGTCCCGTATCAGCTCCTACAGAGCAGAACCCCTCTCACTAAGTTACAGCTGGACACTTTAAAATATACCACTCACTGTGGGACATTACGGGGATATATTAATAACACCACAGGAGGTAGGTAGAAGAATATATAAGATATGGTGAGTTATTGTTGAGGACAATTGATTCCAGGAGTTAATTTGTGATGCTCAGTTGTCAGTTTATTAGGTTCACCTAGTTAAAACGAATGCAGTCTAATACAAGAGCCCTGCAGTTATTCATGATGGTTATATTATTCAGTTTTAGTTGAAACTGTTTTGGAGTTGATTCAACTTTATGGTCATTTTCATTCAATTGTACTTCGTTATAGCCTGCTTAGAGGTGTTATAGTATTTTATGCACCCCCATTTATATCAATGAGGGGTAGAATCCTTTCTATGAATCCTCATTCTTATCAATAAGGTCAAGTAAGCCCCAAATAAACTTTTGTCTTTGGTGGTGTTTTTTTTTTTTTTTTCCGGGAATGTGGAACAAAAAGGTTTTAAAAATGTGAAAATATTTTCTGGGTTTGTCCTTTAATTACTTCAAATTACAATGTTTGTTCTTCTATCATGTTATAGCAAGGCAAAATCCCTAATAAACTCAAACATTTTGGCAGCTAGTGTGAAAAGCATCACATGGAAATGGCTGCAGGCAAACCCTCCAACGAGTGACTGACTTTTGCCTTATGATATGAACAAGATATCATATACTTAGATTTAGATTCAGTGTACCATGCTGCATTACGATTTGTATCTGATTCGGGTTTCTGCACATCATTGCAGTTTGTATGAGAAAGTTGGTTTGTCCTCCTTATACAGCCGTTGAATGTAACAATAGTACATTTTTCCATATTTGGCCATATTACACTAACTGCCTCCTTATTTATGTGATGACTAAAACTATCAGTAGCTGCAACCTTCAATCATGCGGTCAAATTATGTACGTCATTCCTTGAACTCGCATTGTCTTTGGTAAAAGTGCTTTTTAAGTTTTTGCACCCTCATCTTGGTGTGAGCTACAGAGACGCTTTAAACTAGATTATTTTATAAGCATGCAAGATTTGACCACTGAATGTAGGCTACATGTCCTGTTATTGCAATTTGTTTGTTATGTGAAATTTCTTATCTTTTTTGCTGTTTTGTTTTAACTCTGTTGTTTGTGCTTTTATATGAAACTTTTTATGCTGCCGTCTTGGCCAGGACTCCCTAAAAAAACAGAGGATAAAATAAGAAAAATAAAAAAACATGAAAAATACTGTGGAAATGCACCATGTTTGCCTGAACTCATATGCCACTGAAAGATCCTGTTCTGGTACAATTATTGTGTCAACCCACTCATTTTGCTTGGAAAATATCAATAAAAATAAAACTGAAAAAAAAAAAAAAAAAAATCAGTGAAAATGACAACAAAGCCCTGTGCTTTCGCTTCTAAAAGATGCTACAGATGAACACAGGCTATTGTTTTTTAAGATTTGCTCTTATTTAGGTCACACAACATGACAGAAACAACTGCCACGAGGCCAAAATCTGAGGTGTTGGCTGTGTGGTGGTGGAGGTTGGCGTGACGCTTCAGGACTGTGTGAAGAAGGAGGCTATATTCTAACGTCTTTGCTGATCCCCGCGCAGCGCTCTGCAAACAAGCTCGGAGTCAGCAAGTCTGCCCGCTTGGATTTCTGTTCATCCAGATACATTACAAATGCATATTCAGCCCTGCCTAATAGGCTGGTAAAAGTCGTTCCCAACAACTCATTCTCCGTTTCTCACTCTCTGACACAAAGGCTGTTTGACAAAGTGTGAGAAAGAGACGGAGGAAATTAACTAACTGCCATCACTTCTGATGGTAATTGCAATCTACAGTTTTTGAGTCTATCGCATGGCCCTTAAGGGACAAAGGCTGCCCCTCCGATTGATTTTCTTTGTTGCTAGTGACATCTAGTGGGAAGTTACTATTATGTGATGTTGCATTTACACAGTTGACACAAAAGGTTTATGAATGCAGGATCAGGTGCAACAGTATTTGTCTGGCAAGTTTCTTTTGTTGGCAGAAGAAATGCTCCCAAAAAATTATTTTACTGTTATGACACTAAAAAATAAGCACTGAAATTACTACAAAGGGGGGCGGCACGGTGGTGCAGTGGTCAGCACTGTGTGGAGTTTGCATGTTCTCCCTGTGTTAGCGTGGGTTTTCTCTGGGTTCTCCTGTTTCCTCCCACAGTCTAAAGACATGCAGGTTAATTGCTCACTCTAAATTGCCCGTAGGTGTGAATGTGAGCGTGAATGGTTGTCTGTCTCTATGTGATAGTCTGGCAACCTGTCCAGGGTGTACCCCGCCTTCGCCCACTACAAAGATATATATGCAGGACTATAGGACAGACTTTCTCTTTTTTTATCCCAAAATTGACAATTGTAGCTGTCTTTGACTTCTTGACATAGGGCTGTCCCCGACCAAAGAAATTCTTAGTCGACTAGTACTCATACGATTTAGTCAACTAATCGATTCGTTGATTTAATCTGTAAAACTGAGTTTCTACACGAAGAATCCAACAAAAGCACCACTTTAAATCTTGCGTTTACCAGAGATGTGCTCATAAGTTTTTGGGAAATAACTCATTCAGCATGAAAAAACAATAAAAAACGACTAATCGACTAAAGAAATCTTATTCGACTAAGACCAAAAGGACCGATTAGTCAACTAATCGACTAAAAGGAGGGCAGCCCTATCATGACATCATAGGTCCTGCTTCCAATGTCAACATTTTAATTCAAGTCTAAACGTAATGATTACCCATAATCAGCTGGCACCCTTTACAGAAAGGTCAGAGGTCAGGTCAGCTATCACAGAGCTCTTGGCTGTACGATCTTGTCACAGGGACTTGAACCCCCCTCTTTACCAGCTGCTGTTGCTACACTCACTACGCCAACATGACACCTGTCACATGTACAGCAACAATAGCACATCATTAATATTTTATGTTAAGTCAACTTCCTCCTCTTTAAAATAAATTTGCCCATATCGTCTCTGCTTCCTGTCAGAATAATGCTGTCTCTGTTGTCTGCGTGCCGTCTCTGCCGGTTACCCTGTGACCTGCCTGACTGTATAGCGTTACAGTATTCCCGTTTCCAGAGTTTAAGCTAGGGCAAAAGAACCCTAAAATTAGCAGGGTAAGTGCCCTGTCTCTACCGCTGCCCCACAGCAGTGACGTTAATTGCGCTCTATTTATACTTTAAGAGTGCAGGACTCAGAAAGATCAAGTTTCTGTTATGCTTTATTTCAGTGCCCTCTAGTTTATGTGAGCAGAGCAGTGGAGAGCCCATATTGGGTATAAAGAGCTGAATTAAGAAGGCGCTGATTATTTTTTAATATTCCGCTAATGTAACACTTTGTACGCGTCTTTCTAAGTAAGGTAATTTGGCTGCTAGGGTCTTTTATGTCCTGCTACTGCAACCATTTCAATCCATCTAAATATAACGATGCTCTTAATGCTGCCATTGTAAGCACCAGCCCTCCAGCTAAAGAGCTAGCGACAAACCCGAGCACAGAAAGAGAGATTAATTTTCAATTTTCAGATAACACTTAATAGTTTCCAAATAAAAAACAATCCCAAGTGAGATATCCCACATGTAGAAAAGACACAGCAAAACTGAGATCACCCACACATGCAGGCACACACACAAGATTATGTTGCGATACTGAATTTTATTCAAGTATCTCCAACTTACTTTTGTTCTTGAGTTATCATCAGTTAAACGAATCAGTTGAGAAAGAGAAAGGCAGCGACAGTCGATAGTCTGAATGTGAGTTTGTCCATTTAGGATTTAGAGCCTCTCGGTGTGCATCCAACTTAGGTGGTGCTTAGCACGGACAGACAAATAAAACATTCATGATAACACAAGATAAACAAAAGAGAGACTATTAAAAGTAAGACTAAGATGCAGCCAGAATGGCTGGTTCCATTTCTGTGAACTGCATCTGAGGTTAAAGGGAAAATTCACTCTGAAAACAGAATTGACACATGATTTTGGACAGTCAACTTCCCCAAAGATACAAACAAGAGGGCTTAAAGCTCTGTTGTTATCTTCACAAAATGTCCTGATGCTGCTTCTTTGCCTGAGTGAATTGAAAATCTTTGTTGATGTTGACATTGAAGTAAAGGGATGTAGGCACACTTTAGGCTCTGGTTTGAATATGTTCATTCGGACATAGGCAGACATTTGAAGAAAACATTCGTAGTTCATAAATTCGGGTACCAATTCATTGTCAATGAAGCAGCCCCAGGTTTGAGCCATGAGATAAGCATGTAAAATTGAAGAACAATCCTGTGTAAAATCTGTTTGTGTCGTGAATTTTTGCTTGAAAAACGTTGCATCTGATTGGAATATCCCAAACTGCATAGGTAACACATGTCTGTGTGGAGACTGGGGAGTGTTAGCCAAACAATAGCACCAGCTCTTTCTACTCAACGTTCCTGAGCTTCTTCATTTACTTCTCCACTTTAGGTTATTACTTCGGCTTATAATTAGGAATTAAGTTAGTTGCTTGTCATTTTTACCACCAGTTTATAGTCTGTAACAGAACACGGCTCCATGGCTGACATTTGGCACAGTAAATTCAAACACCTTCCCATATCAAAGAAACACAGCAGATGGTATACAGTATGTGAAGTGGAATCAGCTAAAAAATTACCAGCGAGCAAGTTTGGGTGGTTGATCAAACACTTCCTTTCTGAGTGAATTTGCAAAAGTGAGCTACCATATTCACTCTTCATTTTCATGCACTGGCTACTTTGATCAGATGCTTCCCATCAGTAATACTGAAACCCATCTTTCATACAGTACAAGCTGCCGCCACCACCAAACACACACAAGCACCATCATACTGTAAGTCTCCTTTCTACAAAAAAAGAGGGAAAATGCATTAAAAGCCTATATCAAGTTGAAGTTTCACCCAGCTTTGAATAGCATTAAAAACCAACAGTCACTTTGAAAGTAAATTTATAATGTTAGAATCGAGCAACAACTGACCAGAGAACAGCCAGAGATTTAAGCCCAGAGGCTGGATGTTTATTGCTATGGTTGGGTCTGACACAAGGTTGGGAGGGCCAGGAGCGAAGCAGAGGCCAAAAGGAGACAAAGATGAGTAGTGTGGAGAATGAAGTTTGTGGCGTGGGACACAACAGGAAGAGTAAAGCAAGGGGGGGCCTCATCGGGAGGGAGTCAGTGCAGTTCAATGAAAGCCTCCATCTCCTCAGAGATGAGTCCCCTGTAGGGCAGTCTGTGCTTTTCAATTGCACGCGCCGCCAGGCACTGAAGGGTGACGTAGTTCAGTGGGTAGAGGGCCGGGTGCCCGCTGCTCTGCTCATCCAGCAGCTCGTAGGCCGTCTTCCTTTGTGCATTCGTAGCGTCAAAGTGAGCCCCGGCCTTCATGAGTAGTGCCATAATCTCTGGACAACCGTTGTTAGCGGCGACGTGCAGAGGCGTGTTGTTTTCACTGTCGCGCGAATCCACGTCCGCGCCGCACTCTAGGAGCAGCGACGCCACCGCCTGGGAGGGGAAGCGGCCGACGGGGTAGCGGCCGACAGACGTGGTCTCCTTGTCCACGGACATGTGGAGGGGAGAGAAGCCGCTGCGACCTCGAGGGTTCAGCTTTAGCAGGCGGTACACCGTGTGCTTCTTCTGGTGCTCCTGCTCCGGGCTGCACTCCAGCTTCTCCAGTAGAAAGATGAGGTGCAGGATGATGGAGAGCGCTTTGGTGAACTGAGGAGCCTCTGGAGGGTTGTCTCTCTGCGCCACAGCTCTCTCCACCTCCCTCACACTTTTCCCCAGCACAGTCATCAGATCGTGAAAGGTGACGCGCGTCGACAGGGTGCCTTTGGCCCGGTCTTGGAGAACAAACGAGAAAAGCTCTGCAAAGGACAGGAAGCTGGAGGCTGTCATGGGACTCAGAGGGTCCAGGTTGCTCTGCTGCATGTCTAAAGCGTATTTCCACAGGCTGATGCAGCGTTCAAAGTTGCCCGAGTCAGCATACACAGCTCCCCTGTAGCGGATGTAATAAGAGGTGTCCGGGTGGGAAGGCCCCAGGATGCGCTCCCGAACCAACAGGGCCTGCATCCTCATTTCATCCGGGTCTGTGATCAGAGCTTCCAGTTCCTCTGCAGTGTTCACCTCCTGTGCACAGCCGTAGGCAAGGATAGGAGGGCCAGGTGGAGGCTTGACCAGGGATCCAGCTTTGTCCCCCGGTTGCCTCAGCTCCATGGCCCTTCTCCAGTACCTCATCGCCCCCAAGAGATCCCGCTTTTTGTCCACAAAAGTAGCCCCGAGGAGTTCGAGTGCATCGATGCGCTCCTCTCTGGAGGTGCGAGGCTGGTGGGCGAGATACTCCACAATGTTGGTGTGACCTGTGACACTCGCAGCGAGGAGTGGGGTCATACCGTACCCATCTCTCTCCATGAGAGCGTTGCACTTTAGCAGCATCTTCATGATGTCCAGGCTGCCTGACTCCGCGCAGTCGTGGAGGGCGGTGTTCCCTTTAACACTCTTGCGGTTGACATCAGCACCGCGGTCCAGGAGGAACTTGGCTATCTCCTTGTGGCCCTTGTAACAGGAGATCATGAGGCAGGTGTGTCCGTGGCGGTTGGCCACCTCCATGTCGGCTCTGTGCTCCACCAGGTAGCGGACGATCTCCAGGTGACCGTCGAAGCAGGCAGCCCGGAGCGGCGTTGAGTTAGTTAGTGTTGCGTTGTTCACTGAGGCACCGTGTTTCAGTAGCGTCTTCACCACGGGGAGGTGACCGGCTGCCGAAGCCGCCCACAGCGGCGGAGCCCCCTCGATGGTCTCGCCATCGAAGTTCACCGCCCCCCCGAGTTCAACACTCGCTTTACAATGTTCAAGGAGGTAGTCCACAACCTCTAAATGTCCGTATCGAGAGGCCACCAACAGAGGGGTGCCTCCCTGCGTTTTCTCCTCGGCTAAAGCCTCCAGCTCCTCTGGAGTTTTGTTGCTCAGCAACTTCTGGATAAGTTTCAGCTTACCATCTCTGGCCGCGTTGAATACCGCCGTCGGTATGTCCATTTTACAGGCTCTGTGCTGCCGGGCAGGGCTCAAACCCCATAACCACTCGTTTCGGGGAGAAACTGGCGAGTCTGGTTTTAAATAACACAGAACAGAAATCTTAGTTTGGGCTCGGTTTCTACCTCACATCTCTCTGCCATTTTGAGGGTGCTGTCAAGATGGCGTTTGTGTTGTTTGACAGGTCTATGTTTACGACTGCAGCGAGGCATTGTGGGAGACGTAGTTTTGATGGAATTCCTCGTTCCGAGAGCAGGAGGTTGTTTTACTTTTAACAGAACAACATTTCCCACGATGCATGTGACTTGAATGACCTACCAGCTGATTGGGTTCGTTTGTTATGGCTGTTCGGAACAACAAGAATCACCACCTCAGTTTAGACACAGAGAGCCAGCTGATGCCCGGCTCACAAACCAAATACACCCTCAGAAAGCACTCAATTTAACTGGTAAGTTGATTCCAGTTACTATGGAAACGTCAAATAAAAAAATAAATAAAATAAACAGTTGGTTGTAGAGAGGGGAATTCCTGTGGAAGCAAAAATAAAATAAGTAAAATAAAAAGATAATACAAATTAGATAAATAAAATAAATTTTTAGATAATTAAAGAACAGAACAGGAAGTAATATTGCATATTGATAATATTGCAAATGATAGAAAACACATTATATTGCTGGACAAACTGTGAAACTGACAAATAGTTGCAGACAGAGATTTCTCACACATAGCAAAGGTTTTTCTTCCAATCATATTCCCCCATTATGACAAAGGCAGATACTTATATGTGCTCATTTTACAAAGCGTATGTTTGTAATACATTTTAAAGTCAGTCTAAAAACTATCAACTATACCAACTATCATTTCAGATCACCCGTTTCAGTATTGAGTCTTACTTATACGGCTAAAGGACAGCTAAAATAACCAAACACAGTCAGATGACTCCCAACAGCATCAGGCTTCTGCAGTCATGCCACATTAATAGCGTATGGAATATAACAAGGTGGCTGAACCGTACTCCACCATTAAAACAGTACTGTCAATATTGTTTTGGTAGAATTTCTTTGGTGGACTAACTGTTCTGTAAATGTAGGGAAAAAAATGCAGCATTAAGGTCGTTTTATTCTACACTGTATCCTGTGTTTCCCTTACCAAAATGAAGTATATTCAGGTGTGCTACTTCTATTGAACTTGAAATAAGAGAGTGTACTTTCAGTTGACTTTTTATGCACTTATCAGAGATATACTTAACAAAAGTATACTTATATATACTTGGCTTATACTGACAATTATACTTAAAAGTCTAAGTATACTTGGCTTATACTGACAAGTATACAGAAAAGTCTAAATATATTTGTCTTATAGGCCTACTTACTTAATCTTTTGACCAAGACATACTTAAGAAAAGTATAATTAAGTATTCTTGCCTTATAGGCCTGCAGAAAAGAATACTTGGCTTGTAGTTTTGTTTACTTTTTGATAGAGTAGCCCATTAAAGTGTGTGAGAGTTTGTAAAAGGATGTTTTGAAATGAATTCACTTCAATTCATCAAGTTTTTTGATTATCCGTTCACCGTAGAGGGATGCGAGAACATCACATTTTATTATTTTTTTTAAATCTCATCACAAATCATAAAGTCAAATAGCAAAAGGAGCAGGTCTCTTTATGTAATACATAAATCATTGGCTAAGTACTAAGTCAAAGTATACTTTCATGAACCAAAAAGCAGAGATGCTCACAAGTCATTTTTTTGCAAGTCCAAGTCAAATTTCAAGTATTATTGCAGAGTGATTTTGCAACTAGGGAAGTAATTAGTTTTCCTTGATGGTACTGTGCAATTCCAATAGCACCCAGATAACTATCATATATCGTTAGAACCCTGCTATTAAAAAGGGGGGGGGATTCATATATAACACCAAAACAGTAAATAGGCCTATATGTGTGAAATTAAGCTGGAATCATACAGTTATATGACTGATCTGAACATCTTGAAGAGTCTCGAAGAGATCGTATTACTCCATCCTCCTCCACAAGCCAGTGGCCATAATATTGACTTGATTATTGACGGTGTGATGCTGTGCATGAACTCCAGGACCTTATTACATTCAGTGGAATGTGAATATTGACTTTTTCTCCTTCTGCATCTCTCCACAGTATGAGAAAGAATCCACCTACTTTCACATGCATAAATGCATTGTGCCATACAGTATATATCACAGCTGTTGATGAGAGTTGAGAAGTGAAGTAGGATTAGAATATTTTAAAATTCATCGAATAAGTTCACTTCAGGGGATTTGAATACTGTTGTAATGACATGACGCCTCTGCTTGCCGACAGCCAAGCAGACAGTCATTTTCAGTTTTATTTTTCTGGAAACCAAAATCATCCTTGAATAAATTTACAATTTTTGTAATGTTCTCTTCATAGAATACGCAGTGTTTATTCTTGATACTAATCAAAAGTTTGATAGATTAAAAGAATGCAACAGTGGTCATGTATAGAAGGCACATCAAACTACAGAAGAGTCAGAAATATTACCTTGCTGGCAGCCTGATGGTGTGATATTGATCTTTTCACTGCATACTTTTTTTTTTTTTTGTCGAAAAGCAGATGTGATCGTGTCTTAGCATGAATGATTTGTGAATCTTAAAGTGCCTGGGTTGCATCTCAAGTTTAAAGGACCAGTGTGTAACATTTCAGGGGATCTATTAGCAGAAATGGGTTCATAACTATGATTTCTTCGGTGTTAAATCACCTGAAACTAAGAATCGTTGTGTTTTCTTTAGCTTAGAATGAGCCCTTCATATCTACATAGGGAGCGCGTCCTCTTCACGGAGTCCGCCATGTTGCTCCACCATGTTTCTACAGTAGCCCAGAACGGACAAACCGAGCACTGGCTCTAGAGAGAGCCTTTCACGTTTTTACGTTGCCGTAGTTCTCCGACACGCTTGTAAAACTGCAGTAACGTGAGCCGCAGAGTGCAAAACCGTGGTACCGCCAGCCGTCGCCTGACTTCCGTTGCTCCTAAAGTAGTGTTATTATGGTAAAGATGACCACTGAGCGAGGCAAACGGCTTTGCTGTCGGCGACTCACATTACTGCAGTCTTGGAAAGAGAGGAGTGAGGGGAGGGTACTCATTTGGTTGCAGTCTGCAACCAACCACTAGATGCCGCCAAATCCTACACACTGTACCTTTAACTTTGGCTCTCCATCACCTCAACATCATAAAGAGAGCTGCTAGAATTAAAATAGCACAGTAACAAAATGACAAAGTACAACTGTTTAGGTTGTTAAAGTCCCTGAAATTTGAGTTTCATTCAATATGTCAACCACCAACTGTCATCAGATTTTGATTATAAAATTTGCTACATGCCCACTTCCATATAATACCCAAAACTGTTCTAACTTTGGCAGGAAATCCTGTTTTGACATAGTACCCCAGTATTAATAGTGCTGTGTATTGGCAAGAATCTGGCCATATGATACGTATCATGATAGAGATATGATTCAATATATCGTGATATATTGCGATTTTTAAAAATCTAATTTAGGAAAACTGTTATAGCATAAAGAACAAACCACCATATGCATAAAATCTGAGTTAAAAGTTAAAAGTTAAAATTTTCTGCAATCAGAACAGTGGAATCTGCATTTGTATTTATCACAGCTCCTGTAACATCCAACATCTTTGCACTACTTTGAGAGGACAAATACACTGAGAGGGAGCATCTCTCATCTTTTGAGAATCAATACAGTATCACTAAACACAATATCACAATACTCAGTATTTTCAATATTTTCTTACACCCCTAACTAATAGTAAGACGCTGATGAAGAAAATATGTTTTCGGTGACTTTAATAGCAGTCGGGAAAAAAAGTTGATTATGATGTTTTGCTTAATTCAGAGATTATTAGACAATCAGTTTTCAATAATTTGCCTCACCAAGTCTACAGAGGCAAACAACTAATGACTTAATCTTTCTTCACCAGTTTTATCTATTTGCTTTCAAGTCTGAGAGAAATATATATTCTTTAATCTAACGGATGAATCCCACATGGGTGCTTGTGATGACTTGTTTCAGTACTTTGTAAGCAAATGGAGCTGGCTGCAGAAAGTGTTCTCAGAGTGCTAACATTTCTTAATGAAATGTATTTTTCTTTCTTTTTTATGGCCTGTCCAGAGTGTGTATGAGCATAAGGAAGAAGACACCCAGGGCAGTTCACCAGTCAATTAAAAGTTGTCCCCAAAAAAAATGTTTTTGATGCGTCAAATGTAATGATATTTCTGTGGCATTGTGAGGTGTCATTCTGTTGTTTCACCAGTAGAGGAGGCATAAGATCCACACTCGGCTAATGCTCTTCATTGCTCAGTGGGACCATCACTGCATGCCTGACAGATGTGTTAGTGTGGACTACGGGGTACGTTTTGTATTTCTCCTCCCTCAGCACAAATGCATTTCGATTTATCAACCCAAGTATCGAACATATAAATCAAGATACGGCCTCACTGTGCAGATGAATTATATTTGGAGCAGGAGAGTGCGTGCCAGCGTTTGTTTCAGGAGCCACGGTTCTTCTACCTCCTGTAGTGCTTAATAACTATTTGAACCCCACTGGAGCAAAGACTGACTAGGAAACATGTTTTTTAAAATTAAACAGGGAGTTTGTATGCACAGAGAGACAATATTGCGTGCTGAGATCCAGGATTAAAAGCCTCGCAAATGACACCCAGCCCGTGTCTGTCTCAGAGGACCCAGACTCATAATTGTTTGCAAAAAAATGGAAAGCTTGGGGGAGCGAAGGAGGATTTATAATCATTTCCTCTGGCTTGCTCTTGATCCTGTGGAATTATTAGAGGACACAATCATTGAGAGTTTAGTGTTTTTATTCATACGTTCAAAAAGCATATCATACAACAACAGTCATATTAACATTACATCCAATTAAAATCTAATGTCCAAATATAAATTCTTTCAAGTAAACAGAGGCTTTATTAGATTCCACAGGAACGTGCACATATAATATTACTACATTATTACAAAAACTACAGTCCAACCGTAACAGGATCATCACAGCTGATATGATATTGAGCCACGTCACAATGCTCATGAGAGAAGGCAACACTTTTTGTAAGTCAATACTTCGAGAGAAATACACAAACAAGGACAACGGCTCCACTGTTCACGAATATACTGGTAAGCATGTAAATAATGGTGGTTTAACCTGGACAGACCTCTAAAAAGAAGATAGTGATGGCAACTTGATAAACTTTTAATTCTACAGAGGCTTCAGTTTTTTTTTGTCCATTGATGTACGTAACACAGTGTGCAAGATACAACTCCCTTGTCATCAGCATGCTTCCACCTGCCCAGTATTTATCAGATCTGTTCGGTGGGATGAAAAGGCAGCCAGAGAAGAAAGGGCCCCTCCAGATGTGGAGCTGCTTGTTTTCACCCAAGTCTTGACAGGTGCTCCCTAGAGGCCTGCGAGCAGCTCACTGAGCAGCACCTCCCTTTCCCCTAGAAGCACGTCTCTCCTCAGACTGGTCCCTTTGTTCACTACCTTTATCTTCATGGCCAGACTCTTGACTTGCTTCTGGGGCAACGCGTCAAAAAAAAAGTCTTCGTTAAACACTGGGTTCCTGCTGTTCTTGATGATGGTGCTCCTCTGCTTCTGCTGCTTGCCGGGGTTCAGGTAGAGCGCCACGCAGCAGTTGATGCTCTTGGGGTCCGTCTGCCTGTCGTAAAGGGCCTCGGCTGTGAGCACGCGCACCCTCAGCCGAGCGGCCTCCGGCTCGTAGTGAGTGCTCAGCCTCACCGTCCCCCCCTTGTGGAGGTTGATGGTGTGCTCACGCTGCAGGAGGTCTGACGCGGCGCCCCTTGAGCCGCTGCTTTTACATCCGCGGAAGGCGGGGGAGGGAGGGCAGCGCATGCGGCGGCGCTGCATGTTGGGGCTGTTGTCTGCCGAGCTGCACTCATCGGTGGAGAGAGAACTGTGGCGCGCCAGGGAGCGCTTGGCACGAGACACCTTGAGGGAGGGAGGGAGAAAAAGCAACTGGTAAACACACAGAAAGAAGCTTCATGGTGAATCAAACATGGAAAACACTCTTGTATAATTCTCACCTTGGCTTGTGTCTCCTGGGTGATGGAGCGCAGGAGAGAGGCAGAGCGGGACAGGAGAGGGGAGGTAAAGGGGGATGACTCTGCAGAGGAGCAGGTGTCGCTCTCTCCGCCGCTGAAATAGCGGTAGGGGTTGGGGTCAGCCGGGGCCAGAAGAGTCCCCCCCACTTGGGAGCGCCTCTGGGAGTTCGGGGAGGTGAGAGGGCTGCTGGGGTCGCTGTGGAACAGGCTCTCCTTGCGGCGGGTGTGAGGAGACTCCACCAGGGTGGAGAAGCCATATGAGGTCTGAGCCTTGGGGACATACGGCAGAGACATTGCAGTCTGCGACTGGGGGTCAGCGTTAGTGTTGACACTGACCCTGTCCACTGATCCGGCACCACCCGGCTCGTCAGCGCTCTCTATTTGGATGATGTGACGGTTGGCTGACTTCTGGAGGTTGCGTGTGTCTCCTCCCAGGCGGGAGAAGAGGCGAGGGCTGCAGGGGTTCTTGCTGCTCCGTGCTCTGGGGCTCTGGCTGCAGATGCCGTGGTCGGACACAGAGGGTCGTAATGTGGAGAAGTGCTGAGGCTCCGGGGTGGGAGAGTCTTCTGGTGGGCAGCAAATAAGTTTGGGGGGGATGAAGAAATCCGGGATCTTTTCTGGAGTGAGGACATTGACGTAAACAGAGACAGGAATGGCCTCTACGGTGTGAGGGGCCTGGGATTGTGTCCCATGGCTCTCCACAGAGCTACGGATCTTCTCCAGTAGCCACATGCCCACTCAGATGCCTCAGCTCACAGTTGAGTCTGGTAACAGAAAAGTGATGCATGAAGAGGAGAGAGAGCACAACGATAACAGACAAAATCAACAGAATTACACCTTTTTATCCCCTTAAGACATAAATATTAGATTAAAGCTGTCTTTTCTTTACACCTCAGTAGAAAAAAAAATTATCTTGAACCATGCAGCAATTCAGTGAAGGAGAAAGATTGAGATTAAGTTGCAGCCAAGAAGCAAACATTTCTTTCACAATTCAGACATTAAAGGAGCATCTCCAAAGAGCACTTTAATTAAACGTGAAATCAATGCGCAAACATAGTGAGATAAAAAAATAATCTTATAAATCTCTTCTAAACGATACACGAGTACTATTGATATCTGGATCATCTCAAACAAATTCAGCATTTTTCACAAATCAAACAGCTATTTTTTTTTCGTATTAAAATCACTTTAAAGTCGTTGGAATTTTAATTGCTCATTGAAATCCTTCAATTAAACGAGCAAAGGCGAATCTGAATAACTTTTTCCCCCCCTAAAACAGCCACATTAACATGCGTCGCGTTTCACATCTAACATGAAACATACCAACCTGTTGACTGTACAACTCTTTTCCTTCGGAAAATGGATCGCAGGCTGCGCTCGTCTGCAACCTCTCCAAGCGCGCTGTGCGTAAAAGGTATTTTCCCGGTTAGTTGAAGTGTGATCCAAAACGCTTGCCAGCGGGAAAAGGCTGCTAGATCAGACACTCTCGCTTTATATGACGAGGTCTCTGACTTCTGAGCCAATGAGAAGGTTGTGGAAGCTTCCCATGATATTTACCATGAAACTATTCCCTGCGCGGGCACGAGGAGGGAACAACTCATTTAAAGGCTGTTGTTTCATCACCCGCAAAGTGTTGCAAATTATGTATTTCTCACATCTCACGCCTCATTGATTTTTTTTTAAAGAGAACGTCACGGTGATTTCATTTGGCGACATCTATTCTCTCAGGTATTGTTATCTCCCTACAGCACGGTGCAAGCACACCAGGAAATCCACCTTCAGTGGATTTCCTGGTGGCAAACTGATGATGATGATGTGGACTGACAGTATGCTCATGTCCACTATCAACACATTTACCAATTATAGTGGAAGAGAAAGCTTTAGTCTTTGAACTAAAAGGATTTTGTACAGGCAGTGGACAAAATAAAGTAAACACACCATGATAAAGAAACTGCACAAGTTTAATCATAAAGAAAGCAGTTATATTAAAGGTATAGTTTGGGTGTTTTGAAGTTGGGTTGTATGAGGTACCCATAGTCCATAGGAGTTACCAGCACAGGAGCAAAGCAATCTACTGCTGTGGACATGGCCGGCAGCAAAACATATTTTAGCCACCTAAAAGAAAGACCCACCTAAAAAAAATCAATATCATTTTAAGTATACATTATATTGAGAATATTTCCACCACTTTACCTTTCCGACGGGGGAACTGATTGAAGCTGTTGTATCCATCTATGCTCAGAGCCACCAGACTCCATTGAAAAAAAATGTAATTTTGCCTCGCAGAACACGGGGGTTGCTGGTCTACCGCTGCCTCGATGGGTTAATTTGTTTGTGCTATTGTGTTACTTTGGTGAATCCGAACCAACAGCAACTCACATGTTCTGCAAGGTAAAATTACTGTTTTTTTTCGATGGAGTCTGGTTGCTTTGGCGAGAGCAGATAACGGCTTCAGTATCCCGTTGAAAACATAGACTGTATAGCTGTCTCAAGGCAAGGTAAACTGCCCAAAATATTCCAAATATAGCCTACACTTAAACTGATAGTGATTTTTTTAGGTGAGCCTTTCCTTTAGGTGGCTAAAATACGTTTTGCTGCCGGCCCCGTCTGCAGCAGTACATTGCTTTGCTCCCGTGCGGTAACTCCTGTCTGTTTTTCCAAAGTGGGGGCGCACCGACCGTCATCTACTGTAGGTAATACACTGCCTATGGATAAGCACTTCAAACTACCCCACTTCAAAACACCCAAACTATCCCTTTAAGTTGAATTACCATTATGCCTCGATCTGTTTAAAACTTTTCTATACTGCAGTGCACTCACAGAACTCGGCTCTCCCAAATAAGCCTATAAATCATTCCAGCTTGTCATAACTGGAACAAAGAAAAGAGCTCACATTATGCCTGCTGTGAAGTCCTTACACTTGCTTCCAGTTAGTTTTGGGATAGTTTCTTAAACTCCCAGTGTTTGTCCATAAATCTTCTCATGGACGCGCCACTGACTTTGATATGTTGCCAGAATATTTCCCTCATTGAGCCGTCACATCCACAGACTCACAGCTGCTTGCTGTACCCAAAACTCTGACAGAGACCTGCGGCGAAGCTGCCGTCTGTAGTTTTGGACCCAGTCTCTGGAACAGTCTGAGGACAGCAGCATCAAACCTCTACTGAAAAATCATTCTGTGAGATGTGCTTTTATCTATAATGTGTTGTTTAGACCTGAAACAACTCAAATAATCGATTAGTTGGTCTACAGAAAATGAATAGTCAAATATTTTGATGATGGATTGACCGTTAATCATTTTGTCATTTTTCAAATGAAAATCACAACATTTCCTTGTTCCAGCTTCTTAAAGGAACAGTCAGTAGGATCTTGCGGTATCAAGCAGTGAGGTTGCAGATTAAAACTTCTCTTTTGTGCCAAGCGTGTAGGATTGCTATGGTGGCCGGCGCGAAAACGCAAATGACCCTCTCTAGAGCCAGCTGTTGTAAGAGCGTGTAGAGTGTTTGTGTACATGGGAAGTGAGTTGTGAAGCAAGAGAGAGAGAGTGGCGGCGAAGGGAGCCAGTCACGTTATTGATTCCGGCCCAAGCAGGAAAACTTAACACAGTGGTTTGTCCATTCTGGGATACTGTAGAGACATGGCGGACTCCATGGAGAGGACCCGCTCCCTACGTAGATATAAACGGCTCATTCTTAGGTAATGAAAACACAACAACTCTTATTTTCAGGTGATTATACACGAAAGAAAACACACTTATTAATTAATTATATTCCATTTCTGCCAATAGATCCCCCTAATTGTTACACACTGGTCCTTTAAGTGTGAGGATTTATTTTTATTTTTCTCTCTATTAGGTGACAAACTGAATATCTGGGTTTTTTATCTGTTGATTGTCTGGAGCGCTGAATATCTTTTCAAATGATTAATTGATTAATCAAGAAAGTAATCAGCAGATAAATTAAGACTGAAAATCATGTTTTTTGCAACCCTAGTGCTATTATAACTTCTCTTCTGCCAATCTTTTAAAGCCCCACCATTTCTCCTTTCTGACTGTATTTTAAAATGACAACAGTTGTTTTGGTTCGCTGCATTTAACTATTTGGCAAAACTTTACTTAAACCTCCCCCTTTCAGCATTAACAAGCATTATATAAACATGTAGTTGTAAGGAGATATAGTAAGTTGAAATAATTTTAATCGTTTGATATGCATCACTTTGCATCTCTATGTGTGGAAGAAGACCTAACAGACACTATTCATAGCCCGTGCCTGGGCGGCAGCTTTGATCACAGAAACTGCAAAATTACATAATGTGTTAACGGGGGAAGACTAAGTAATCATGATAAAACACTGAAAAACATTTTCGTAAAAACATTGTTTCCATTAATTTTAATGCAATGTGAGCTTTAACAGTTGCACCACGTTGTGTAAGGACATAAAACCTGAGCAAAATATATGGATAATATGGATCGATGAATTGTCTTTGTTTTCTGTCTGGACCAGTTTCTGTATGGAGAAAGCCAAAGAATGTGTTCTACCCACAGTGTCTTTTACCAGGTGTTAAACATGGAGGTGGATCTGTCATGGTATGAGCAGCCATCTCGTAGGAGTCATTTGGACCAGTCAATGTTCAGCAGGCTTTTAAAAACGGCCCACTGATGTGAGGCCATTTTACAGGACCAGTTGTGCCGTGCTGGAAATACTGTCCCTCCGTTTCAAGTTGACAATCCCCCACATCCGCACATTATTAGTATATGACAAGATAATTAAAACGCTGTTGTTTATTTTCACACAGAGTTAAAAGACCCATGGATTGGCTCCTTTTTGTTTTGGCTCTCAACTCGGGTATTTGCATGTTTATATTCTCCTTGCGGTTAGAGTCTGATCTGCTTGGCTGGATGCACGCAAGCCCTCTGCTGAATGTGTTCAACCCTTCTGCCAATAACAGCATACTTAGCAGAGATTTTATGCAACTGGTCTTGAAATAGTGATCAATGTATCTCTCTTTTATCTCCTTTCTCTTTTGGTTTCAGTAGAGTAACAAACTATCTAATCAAATTAGTTTTCTTTAACCTTATTTAATCAGGGTAGTTTTTGGAGTACTGATCTGTTTTTTAAGGAACACCACATTTTAGTTCAACCATTCACATCTGGAACGTACAACTACAGTCTGTTAAAGAAGGGCTAAAGAAGGAGCATAGCCTATATAATCCCTAATTAAAAGACTACCAGCTACTCTTTGGATATTAGTTCAACTATATTGAGGAAGATGTGGACTACTTTCATTGCAAACAAAGACACCACCCCTCTCATCTCACAAGCAGAATTATTACTGAGTTGGTTTTTAAAGCCCCTCAAGATTTCTTTCTATTTCCTATACAAATTAGTGACAAGAAAAATATACATCAATATTGCAGTAACCTGAGAAGACCAATTCAGTGAAGTGCCACAGCCATCCTAATTGATTTTGAGTGGCTCAAACGCAGGTGTGTGAACCTGGAAGACAAATACTCAAGCAGGCTTTTAGCCGTAATTGCTGTCAGTGGCGGCTTCACAAACGGTTCTAAATACGTATGCAAATGAGGTCCATTCACTCTATTTGTCCGAAAATAGACTGTAGTCAATTATAGATTAGTGATGAGCCATTAGATTAGTGCATCAGGGGTATGATTCATCCACTGGTAGCCATCCATTGAGACATTCGGCCAGTCAACTCTTTACTGATTCCATAGAGAAACGCTTACAATTTTGCCCCTAAACCAACTACGCTTATTTACTGTAACAACACTAAAAATCTATAGCCAGCAGCCATGTGAGGCTGTAATGCGTAGGCTATTACACACCATTAAAAAAATAAATGGACGAAAATTAGGTGAAAAAAATTTACTATTCTTAGATTCATAACACTAGTGAGAAAAAAAAAATCCTGAGGAAAAGACCATGTTTTCCAAATTGAAAGGGTTTCTCCTCTGCACACGGCCGTATCTCAGACTCAGCTTTTCAGACTCAACTGTGCAGAGATGCAGCTTTCATCCGTCAAACATATACTTTTGTCAGCCTGTCAGCTGTACCTAGGCTCGGTTGACATTCGCAAACCTGCCACATTCGGGTGGTGGTGGAGACAAAACTGTCATTACAGAGAAAAGTGAAAAGGCACAAAAAGAAATTATGTTTTTTAAAAAATCCCCACAATATGGTGAGTGTGCATTTATTCATTAATTTACTGTGTGCATGTAATTAGATCTCTATATTTTCTATAACCTCTAAAAGCATTAACATACCTTTGTGTTAACTTGTAATATTATAAGGAAAATGTAAAATAACAACAGGGATCGTGGCATTTGTTAAAAAACAAAAGAAGCATCTACCTGACTTCAATGTTATTGCAGCCCGTTCTCATTCCCAAGGAGTCAAATAGCGATGCTTTGTCACATCCCTCGATGTGTGATGCTGACGAACATGGCGCCCTTAGCGTCTTTATGAGGCGCACCGGGCTTTCA
Organism: Sebastolobus alascanus; assembly: GCA_916701645.2. Taxonomy (NCBI): domain Eukaryota; kingdom Metazoa; phylum Chordata; class Actinopteri; order Perciformes; family Sebastidae; genus Sebastolobus; species Sebastolobus alascanus. Next base: position 953,101 of record CAKAOJ020000195.1, read on the forward strand.
GGTAACTACAATGTCAACCCATTCGCGTCAATATTAAATGCTCAGAGAAGGTGATCAGGGAGTGTGGTGACGTAGTTTAAAGAGCAGGTGGGAGGGAGGGGGTGGCTGGGTCCAACAAACACAGGGCTTTCATCCTGGAGACCGCTATTTGCCGTGGAAAACCAACGTGTTGTTTGTCTTTGTGTTCACAACGTTAAGTCTCACTTTTACTGTCCAAACGTAGTCATTTTAAACCAAACGATGACTTTTTTCCTAAACCTAACGAAGTGGGTTTGTTGCCTAAACATAAGCAAGTGTTTTTGTTTGAATTCACAACATTAAGCACGTGTTTACTGCGACCGTAGTGGGACGTCGTTAGAAGGTGACGTCAAAGGGTCCTGACAAAGCATCGGTGATGAATTGGGATGAGAACATGTTGGTTATTACTGAACATGTTGTGAGTGTAACATTTTCCTTGTATTAAGCTATTCATTATTGGGTTCCACATCAAATTGTTAGATATAGAAAGTGCCACACATAATGAATCTCACCTTATTGTAAAAATGGTGTAAATGTGGCATAAATGTAAATTATTGATTATTGATTTTTTGATTGTTTCATAACATTGTGTAAAATGATCTCTCTCACACGCACACACACGCACGCACACACACACACACACACACACACACACACACACACACACACACACACACACACACACACACACACACACACACACACACACACACACAACGAGCAGGGTAATGTGACTGTCAGCTTTTAGTGGACCCGAGCTGGTGGTCTTCGGTTTATAATGAGGCTTTTCACCCTTCACATCTGATTCTTCCTATAACCTCTCCAATCCAACCTGCAGGATCGAACACACCATTTCTTGCTCCAATTAAGTTGCTGCAGTAGGCTGTCCACTTACAGTAACTATATATATATATCGACACACATAGCCATGCACGTCATTACAGCTGAAAGTCAGCTCATCCAATAATCACCCATCATGGTGATCCTCCTTCTCTGCAGTTCATACCTGCCAAATGTTCGTGTTGACTGGTTTTGTTTTACCTTCTGCAACCCTGTAGCTGACTGCTTCATCCATGGTTTTGACTGGCTTTATGTATGAGGTGTACAACACATATTGGATAGGTCATCCATGGTGCTCAGAGGATGAATTCTAATGACTTCGATGATCCCCTGACTTTTCCGCTAGCACCACCAGGAGGCTGACATTTGTGGTTTTACTGCGACAACTATCGGAAGGATTGGCAGGAAATTAGGTTCACACATTCATGTCCTCCCTCCTGAAGAATTATAATCACTTTGGTGATCTCTTTTCCGCCATGTTTCTACAGTAGCCCAGAACGGACAAACCAAACACTGGCTCTAGAGAGAGCCTTTCATGTTTTTACGTTACCTGAAGGCCACCGTAGTTCTCCGACATGCTTGTGAAACTGTGGTAACGTGAGCAGCAGAGTGCAAAACTGTGGTATCGCCAGCCACCGTCTGACTTCTGTTGCTCCTAAAGTAGCGTTATTATGGTATGTTTTAAGGATGGCCGAATGGTGTTACCACGGTTTTGCACTCGGTGGCTCACGTTACCGTAGTCTTGGAAAGTGAGGAGTGAGCGGAGGGGTACACAGTTGGTTGCAATCTGCAACCACACCACTAGATGCCACCACATCCTACACACTGTACCTTTAAATGTAAATGTTATCTTTCTAACGTGCTAAACTTAGATATTGAACATGGTAAACATTATTCCTGCCAAACATTAACATGTTAGCAATGTCATGAGCATGTAGCATGCTGATGTTGGACTCACAGAGCTGCTAGCGTGGTTGTAGACTCTTATGTCCATGTTTAAACCATGGGAGATTTCTGTTCCTCATAATGTTTTCTTAATGGTTTCCCTTCTTCAACCGTTAACCCTACGGAAGTTTCCTAATTGATTAAATTGATCCAGAGAAGCGCCATGATAAATACATTTTTTCCTCCCCCTTCATAGCTCAAGGCAGTGAATGTGTTCCTTCTTGATGAATGGCTGATTATCCTACGATTCAACACCTTTATGGCAGCAATCTGAGATGAATTAAAGTTCCTCTGGAGGCAAAAGGTGTCCACTGGTGTGTTGATATTATGACCTGTTATGAGATGTTTTCATTAACTACTCAGCTAGGTTGATTTAATGTAGGCCAACTTAATAGTGTTTGTCAGGTCTCATAACATTTCCTCCACGTGGAAGCGTCAAATAGAGATGTGTCTTCATGTTTGATTTTGTGGTATTACAACTTAACCGACACACTGTGAGTGGTTGAACAGTGTTGCTATCTCTAAAATACTCATTGCCTCAATAAACATTTCAATATGCTTACCTAGAATCACTCTGTAGCAGTCGTCCTCTGACATTACTGGCAGGCAAATTGGTGGTCTATTAAGTCAAAGTGCAGTTATTATTCTTGGTTATGTGATAATAGAACAACGGTTGTCTATAAACAGGACACAATAGGCACTAATGTTAAAGTCCACCCACGCATTTCAGCAGCATTGCTTTCATTAGGATGTATTCACCACTCAATGTTCTTTGGCTATTATAGACCTTATAGGCAAATTGATCCCACATCGCAGAGAAAATAGCAACTTCACTTTAGCACAGTATGTGCCAGAAGCGTAATGGGAGCGAAATAACCTATTGATTTAGGTACTCATATAGCCAATGTTGGTGGTTGAATTCTTCTCTGAGAAACTGAAAACTTGAAGTAAATGTTAAATGAAATCACAGGGATTACTGCCTATGAGCCACATAAATACACTTTCCATATTTTGCACCCAGCTAATATGCAAAAATTTCACTGACCACAGTTTTTACGTGATCTCCTCAAATCTATTTAAAATCAAATGTAAAATTTAGAATATTTTTTATAATTTAGTCTTATCTATGTATATAGTGTACATAGATGCACGCTGCATAAATCTAATAAGTTTACAATTTCTTGCCTTTCAAGCCTGGACCAGTGGGCAACTCTGGAGTCTGAAAAGTGAAACCAATGCTGAGGTGTCTTAAACTTGCATTCTCTCTAATATCCAGCAGGGGGCGACTCCTCTGGTCGCAAAAAGAAGTCTGATTGTATAGAAGTCTATGAGAAAATGACCCTACTTCTCACTTGATTTATTACCTCAGTAAACATTGTAAACACGAGTTTATGATCTCAATCGCTAGTTTCGAGTGTTCTTCAATACAGCACGATGTTCATTTAGTAAATTATGATCCCATTTAGAGTCAAATAGACCATAAAGCAGGGTACGCTTTAGGGCATGGCTACCTTGTGATTGACAGATCACTACCACGGCGTTGTCCAGTCTGGGAGTTGTCCATGTTTTCGTCTTACAACTTTAACCCTTTCACAGTTTGTTTTCAGTTCATAAAAGTTAATTATAACCTTTTTGGTCGCCTAAAAAAGTCTTATTCAGCGTTTGATTGTACTTAGCTCCACCCTCTCATGTCCCTTCTGGTCACAAGTAAAGGAGATGGTGACGGCCAAAAACCAAGATTGCGACGGCCAAAATGCCGAACTTGAGGCTTCAACACGGCAGTCCACAAACCAATGGGTGGCGTCACCGTGACTACGTCCACTTCTTCTACAGTCTATGGCCTGGACATCCTTGTTCACAGGTTGACTTCAATTTTAAAGAGGAACTCCACCAAGTTTACAGATGAAACTCAGTTTACAGGTCTTGGGGGGTTTTACTACATATGTGGACAAAGTTGTCTAAAGTCTTTTATGACTCCAGAGAGAGGTGCACGAAGTCTGATAATTTGCCTCAACTGACATCCCTCTGATCTGAAGTGTACAAGTTTGAAAATGATAAGAAATCTGTTAGAAAGAAGTGAGTTTACCAGACTTCTGTAGTCCGCTCCTCATCTCTGCTTGAGGCTACATTAAACCAAACTGTCGGCTGTTGAGTTGCATTGTGGGTAATGTAGGTGCCAGGTTTTGAGGAAGAAGAATGCATAGAATGAAAAAAGATCCTCTCTCATCTCTCTGGTTCTGCATTTTTTTTCGATTTTGATCCTTCTGATCAACTGTACCGGACTTAACTGTCCATCGTGAGCCCGACAAATGGGTGTAATCCTGAATATGTGGAGCACTCTTCTAACATTAGAGTGCTTTGTTTTTTCAAAACCTACCACCTTTTCGTTCTTGATTGTTTTTTAGAGCTGATAATAGATAATAGCCTCTCTGTGTGAGTCATGGCCTCCAGCAAGGCTGAGATGAGAGGATGCAGTGAGTTGAGTCATGTGTTGGTACAGGAGGATCCGATTGAGTTTGGAAAGAATCCAAGCACTTCCGATTGCTGCAGTACTAATATTCAGTACATGTTTTTTCAAAGTGAGAATATACTGATGGATATTACTTTACACTAAATATATCCAGACTGCACAAAAGAAACTTTAACTATGAGCTGCTTTATGCAATGTGACACATGTATGTATATATGTATATATGTATGTATGTATATATGTATATATACAGTATATACATATATATGTCTGTGTGTGTGTGTGTGTGTGTGTGTGTGTGTATGTATTTATGTGTATATTTATATACAGTATATATGTATATATAGATATATGTGTGTGTATATATATATATATATATATATATATATATATATAAAATATTTAATCGTGATGTTCAATGCTTTTCAAAATGTACCTTAAAGGGAGATTTGTCAAGTATTTAATACTCTTATCAACATGGGAGTGCGCAAATATGCTTTCTTTATGCAAATGTATGTATATATTTATTATTTGAAATCAATTAACAACACAAAACAATGGCAAATATTGTCCAGAAACCCTCAGAGGTACTGCATTTAGCATAAAAAATATGCTCAAATCATAACATGGCAAACTCAAGCCCAACAGGCAACAACAGCTGTCAGTGTGTCAGTGTACTGACTTGACTATGACTTTCCCCAAAATTGCTTGTAATTATCATAAAGTGGGCATACCCATAGAACCCATTTTCATTCACATATCTTGAGGTCAGATGTCAAGGGACCCCTTTAAAAATTGCCATGGCAGTTTTTCCTCGCCAAAATGTAGCCTGAGTTTGGAGAGCTATATATATATATATATATATATATATATATATATATATATATATACTGTATGTCAAACTCTATTCAATATAACCATAAAAAAACGTACTTATTGTTTTACTGCTGCAGTGTTACAGTCCCACTATATGAATCCGGTAGATGCCAGTAACATATATTTATGTTGTATTTTCCAATGAACATTAACATGTAATGGGCTTTTATCACTTGCTGCACATGTGGAGGATCCTGCTTGTAAACCCTGTTAGTGTCTCAGTGAGCCGAGAACACACACTGTTTAATAACAGCGTGTTGGTTCGCACGAGGCTCATTCTGCTGCTGCTCTGATATCCTCTTCGTGGCTCGGAGACAACCGACCCATCTGGTTAGGGGCCGCTGGGCACCAAGGTAAACAAACACCAAGCACACACAGCTAACGACAGAGAGTATCCCGCGTTGCTTCGGAGTTATGATGATACATTGGTTTGAGGATTATCACATATGCAGACCGACAGACCAGGAACCATGAGTGTACATAGCACAAGTAAACACGACAAACAGTTAAAAAAAAAAAAAAAAGAGGAGACAGATGGAGAGGGGGTGAAGACGGTACAAGATGGCGTATGTACAAAGTGAAGAGTGGACCTGTACCATCTGTAAAACAGTTACAGGAGATGGGAACAAGAACAACAAAAACACACAAAGGGGAGTAAGTCATTTGCTTTTATGTGTCACTTTGAACACAGTTAACGCATAAAGCAGATGTTCTCAGCTCAGTTAAAGTCATTAAAATCCTCAGAAGGCGCAGCTTGCAGCGACAGCTTCTTCTCCTAATTTTAATGAAATCGCTCCTAAAGTGTAGAACGAAATGGACAAAACCTGCCTGAAGTGCAAATTCGGACCCATTAGAGGTTATTTAAGACTTTACACAAAACTCACACAAACTTTCGAAAACATTGAGTATATTTAACTGGCGTGGCTGCACGATAAAGCAGAAATATAGATGAAAGTATTTGAGGAAATAAACGCCAAAGCCACATTAGCAGGAGACAAACATCTCTTTATATAAAGCTTCTCCATTCACACTCATCCACAGTCCTGACTGTGCACAGTAAACAGTCATGATGAACACAAAGTAAGCACAACTAAGCTCTCCTTTCACTCCTTCTTATCACCATCGTTCAGTCACAGGAGAGTGAACCTGCTCACAAACACACATTAAACTCTCCCCTACCACTGGGCAGGAAATAACACAGCAAATAAACCATCTCGTCTCTATTTATACAGTGCCATATGCCTACAGATTATATGAGATCACTCATATGGGGCAATCAAGTCTGCCTCATGCTGAATGACATTCCAGGGGTCGTGTGTAACAGACCTGTGATATTTCATCCGCCACACAAGAAAACTACATCCTCCAGATATTAAAACAACAGCTTAAGCTCTCATGTGCGTCAGCGCAGGTCCCAAATTTAAATGTAACAAAGCAGAATGCACGTTGTTAATATGACGACGGCGTTTAGTCAATATAGTACATTCAGTCACAAATAGAACATTTATTCAACACATTTTCCTTTCCTCCTCAGCAAGAGCATGCACCAGATGCCAAACCTGCCTTGTGGCAAAATGGGGCAATTTTGTTTCTTATTTTGTATTTCCTGAAACAAATAAAGTCATGTCTAATGCGTTATTGTAATGTATGGTATACATGATGTAGCACTCAACTTATTACTTTCTCACATAGGGAACCTCTCAGGAGCATTCTACATTTATTTTGGCATATTGCACACATCATCTTCTGCATCTGATTTTAGATTCAGGCTGTAAAGTCTCATCATAAAAATAATTCATAACAGCAGTAATTATTTATCAACTTCCCTCAAAAGAGGATATGTCAACTAAACGGCTCACAAAATTAAGTTTCGGCTTGTGAGATATTATTTTTTGGATTTGTTAGATAGCTAAAAGTAGAAGGATGACAGGAATTAAGGGTAGAGAGAGAAGGGATTTGTGGTCCATGGTCGGCCCCTTGGCAACCAGCATGCCTCAGCTTGTGAAATATTCAAAGGTATACCTTCACTGTTAAAGGGATAGTTTGGGTGTTTTGAAGTGGGGTTGTATGAGGTACTTATCCCTAGTAGGTGTATTACCTACAGTATATGACGGTCAGCACGCCCTCAGTTTGGAGAAACAGACAGGAGCACCGACACCGGAGCAAAGCAACAAAGTGCTGTGGACGGCAGAAAAACGTATTTTAGCCACCTAAAAGAAAGGCTCACCTAAAAAAATCAATATCAGTTTAAGTGTACGCTATATCTAGAATATTTTCACCGCTTTATCTTGCCGTCAGACAGCCCTTTCTTCGGGGAACTGAACTGAAAGTGAAGCTTATCTATGCTCTCTCCAAAACCAGCAGGCTCAGATGACAAAAACAGTATAGATACGTTTCACTTTCAGTTCATTTCGCCATCGGAAAATATTCAAAATATAGCGTACACTTGAACGGATATAAATTCTTTTAAGTGAGCCTTTCTTTTAGGTGGCTAAAATATGTTTTGCTTTGCTCCAGTGTCAGTACTCTCCAAACTGGGGACACGCCAACCATCGTCTTCTGTAAGTAACACACCTACTATGGATAAGTACCTCATACAACCCCACTTCAAAACACCTGAACTATCCCTTTAATGGCTGTACTTTTCAGGTCAAATTATACACCGATCAGCCATAACATTAAGACCACTGACAGGTGAAGTGAATAACATTGATTATCTCGTTACAATGGCACCTGGCAGTGGGTGGGATATATTGGACAGCAAGTGAACATTTTGAACTTTGAACTTTGTGTTGGAAGCAGAAAAAATGGGCCAGCGTAAGGATGTGAGCGACTTTGACAAGGGCCAAATTGTGATTGCTAGACGACTGGGTTAGAGCATCTCCAAAAGTGCAGCTCCTGTGGGATGTTCCCGGTCTGCAGTGGTCAGGACCTACTGTACCAAAAGTGGTCCAAGGAAGGAAAACCGGTGAACCGGCAACAGGGTCAGACCCAAGGCTCATTGATGCACGTGGGGAGCGAAGGCTGGCCCGTGTTGTCCGATCCAATAGAAGAGCTACTGTAGCTCAAATTGCTGAAAAAGTTAATGCTGGTTCTGATAAAAAGCTGTCAGAACACACAGTGCATCGCAGTTTGTTGCATATGGGGCTGCGTAGCCGCAGACCGATCAGGTTGCCCATGCTGTCCTAATGTCATGGCTGATCGATGTATATCCACCAGTTATGTCTTTGTGGCTTAGGCCAAGCTTGGCATTTATCAGTGCTAGCATTAAAGTAAGCATCAACAAAACAAAAGTACAATAAATGCATATTAGTCTATCAAATTACCAGCAACCCTAACAGTCTTTAAGTCATGCCAGGTCACCTGTTTTAGATGAAACACAATGCGTTACTATAATCTTACTGATTTTCCTCCACTGTCACTCAGATGTCTCATAATGTACTTTTTTTAAATGTCAAAAATGATTATTATTTGATTTGTGCTGCTTTCCAGCCTTCAGTCACTTGGCTACTTTGGATCAACTCCGCCTGCATTTATACTCGTGTGTGTTTTCTTTTTTTCTTTTCCATCCTCTTGTCACTGCGTGGCATTTTGACAAGTGGGTGACAGTCAAATCTGTCAACAAGTGTGATGAATCCTTACACAATATGCCGGCAATGAACAGTGTCTCTCCGACAGACAGAGAAAAGAAGGCACGACCAAATGGTGCACTGTATATTTCTGACAAGAAGATAAACACAACAGCCTGCATGGGTTCATCACCAATAGCCTACAAATAAATCGATGAATGAATCACGACAGACGCTGATTGGCTCAGACACAAGAGAGGCTTGATTAGTTCCACGTTGACAGATGTCAATACTTCTTGAAACAATGTGCGCTCTATTCTCTCTTCCTGGTGTCGGTATTAGACAAGGAAAGTCTATTTAGTTAGAGGATTGCATGAAAATCATCACACAGAGTTTAGTTAGGGAACTTTGGGAAAGAGACAGATAAAAATGGTGGTTGCTGTCGGATTGTAGCTTGATTCTAAAACCTCTGGTGACATGTCGTCTGTGGCTTTGCTGTTGTTTTTCTCAGGAAAAGATTTTGTTGCGTATAATATAGCCTATTTTTAATTCTCTCTCTGCTGCAGAAAAAAAAAAAGCATCCTGCTGCCTCTGAATTGGTTGCTCAGTGTCAACACAAAGCCCGAGGGGAGAAGAAGGAAATGGCGGAAGTGAAGTAGACTCTGGTAATAGGAAGAATTAAATGAAACGAGGAACCTTTAGGCTCCTTTATGTAGTCACTCTCTTGAGTCAATACGCTCAGTGTTTTTGTTGGTCTTTTATAAGGGCAACATGTGGATGACTCATTGCCCCGCTCCACCATGAAAATGTGAATGATTGCTGGTATTTATTGTATGGCGTAGAAGTAGTGAAAGGTAAAAGGTAACGGCAGGGGTTGGAGACGTACGGTGCTGCTCTCCAGAACTTCTCTTCAAATCTATTATTGGTGGTTACAGAAAAGGAGAGAAAAGGACCACGGATGCTGTTTGGATAAGATGACATAGTGACATGGTGTTATTACTATTTTGAGTTTTAATTTCCAGTATTTCATCATTTCAATCTGTTACTTTTTATATATATACAAACATACTAATCCCCTGCCCACACAATGACTGCAATGGAAATTAAAATGAAATTAAAATGAAACTTTTTTTTTTATTATTTTGCCTATAATTGAAGGACTAACTGTCTTCACAGCAGTACAAGAGCACTTCTGTTTCTGTATATCCATGTCTTCTATGGATCAATTGGTGAGGATGCAAACCTTTTGGGAAAGCTTAAGTCGTGGTGCCTTAGCACCATGTTATGTTTGTAGCCATCGAATGCATATTTAAGACCCCCTTTACAGGATTCTCATTTTACAACAAGTCAGCTGCAAATATTAAAGAGGACCTATTATGCTTTTATGCTTTTTCCCTTTCCTTTAGTGTGTTATATAGTTGTTTGTGCATGTAATAGATCTGCAAAGTTACAAAGGCCGAAGTCCACACCAAAGGGAGTTCCTTTCAAGCCCCCAGGAAAAGCGCCGGGCTTTGAAGCAAATTTCCGTAGTAGCCAAATGGTGGTACTACAACTTCCGTATCCGTCACGTGATGCCATTGGGCCCGAAAATACTTTTTCCCATAGACTTACATGTGGAAAGAGACATCCGAAAAATGAACGGGAGCCCGCCTACAACGTTGTATCCAGTTCTCTTAATACATCCATGGTTACTCTCTCGCCCACAGAAACACTGCTCCTGAACTGCCTGAAACGCCTTGATTGAAGTCCCACCTTCTCTTCCGTAACGTAGTGATGTCACCAAGTAACACATTTGCATAATACCTGCCTAGCGGCTAGTTTGGCATGTCCTCAAACAAACCTATAGTTAGAGCGGAGCTGGAGGGGAGTCCAAAGAGTTTGGTTTGGTTGTCCAATCAAAGCAGAGTGGGCCAGCTGACCAATCAGAGCAAACTGGGCTTTTCAGGAATGGGTGGGGGGCAGGAGCTCAAACAGAGCGTTTCAGACAGAGGGTGAAAAGAGGTGCTGCAGCACAGCCGGTATGAGAAAAATTACACGTTTTTTGAACATTTTTGAAAGCATGTAAACATGTTCTAATAGAAATCCAAAATACGAGTATGAGCCTGAAAATGAGCATAATAAGTCCTCTTTAAAAAGTCAGCCAGAGACAGCATTTTCAACCAATTAATGAAGCTAATGTTAGTTTCATTGGCAAGCTAGCGAGAGCTGAAAAAATCTGGCACTGACAGAAAATTACTACAAATTTGGAGCGGTGAATCTTTCACCATTAACTGCATTCTGTGGTGGTGTGTGCAGAGTGAGAAGGGAAGGCTTGACAGGCAGGCGTAGCAACAGTAAGTAAGGCGGCTTTGTCAATTGTTGAATTGTTCTCTTACTACTGGGAGATATTGTATTATGTCTGATGTGAAAACCCTCTGCACTATCTCACTTGACGTGCCGTGACAAAACACAGAGCGGTCGTCTTGTTTCAGTGTGTGTGTGATGTAACGCTGAGAAATGTGACACCTGTCTTATTATAAGATAAGCTTGAAGACTCCACAGAGGTGAAATGCTTTGGAGAACAATAATGTCAAGCAAAAACCTACACATACTTAACAATAACAAACACATGCCTGGCTTTGATTGTTTGATGGAATTTCTGGCTTCTGGCTTGTTGTACGCTCTGACTCATTCACATTAAATGTGTTCTTTGTTGTACAGTAGGCCTGCATGAATCACAATTATTTGTGATTTAAAAACAAGCCTACATATGTGACCAGCACGGTCTTTCATAATAAATGTTCAGTGTCCTTGCTGCCATCTTTTTACCCATTATATCATCTTGGCCCACCCAAAGGTGCTCACAATGGCATTATAGTGATGAGGGTGTTTGAAATGGAGGAGGACCTAAGGGGGGGTGAGACAATAACAGGCCACACTTAGCACGAGTTTATTTATATTGTTAACACTCCCACAAACTACAGTTGGAGTTTCCAGCGAGATGGATATAGGTGCCAACAAACTTGGTTGTCATTAGAAAGCCATTGTCTCGCTACGGGTTCTTTAATGTGAATAAAAATATAATGAACTCTTTATTACAGTTTGAAAGCATGTAAGAACGCTTGGATTTTCACAAGTGTGATTCAAAGGACCTTTTATTGTGTCGTTCTTGTTGTTATGAGCCAATAAAGGATGGACTTTAATGGTGACAGCCACCCACATAGCTCCCTCAGTACTAATCACAAAAAGATACTTCATCAAATACACATGTTAATACATATACAGTTACATGCCTTCATGCACATAGAACGTAATCAAAAGGGGAAATATGGGGATATTTAACCCCAAGAAGAAGGGTGGAGGACTCTTCCTCTCTCAGTTGCTAAAGCAACAAGGAAATGTCATGCCCATATATACAGCCCACTTAACTGAAACTGAGGGGGAAAGAGAGGAAGATCACATTTACATACACCGTATATCTACCGTGTCTGTCCAAACCTGACATCTCCACCTGTCAAAGAGCTCCATCTGTCCACACCAGTCTTTTATCTAACCTCAACTGTGGACACTGTGGTTTGATTAGCACTGTTCTCCAAACATTTCCAAGTCTGACAATAGAGTGGAAGGCCTGTTTTAATGTATGCACTTGTATTTGTTCACTGTGATGAAAATCCCCTGCCAAACAATTATCCCCTCAATCAAATCTTATTTATAGCATGGCAAATATAAGCCTCCTTACTTGGTTATGCTTCAGAGCCACAGGAGTGTGTAATTACTCATGTCTCATGGTGGTATGGGTCTAATAGCTTCCCAGTAGTCCTCATTTCAGTCAGAGCTGAGCTGATGATGAAGTCTAAGAAACGTCTTTCTCATTAAATCACAATAAAGCTATGATAGGTATTTCTTAGAGCTGTCAAAGTTAACGCGTTAATGCAAAAACCATGGCACCTAGAAAGAAAACCCAAGGAATCCATTGGTATCAACCATGTCATACTAGCTTGTCGTGAAGGAGGCTAAATAACACTCAAAATTTACGCAAAATTTTGGCGAGGAAAAACTGTCATGGCCATTTTCAAAGGGGTCCCTTGACCTCTGACCTCAAGATATGTGAATGAAAATGGGTTCTATGGGTACCCACGAGTCTCCCCTTTACAGACATGCCCACTTTATGACAACTAAATGCAGTTTGGGGCAAGTCATAGTCAAGACAGCACACTGACACACTGACAGCTGTTTATTGCCTGTTAGACTTAAGTTTGCCATGTTATGATTTGAGCATATCTTTTATGCTAAATGCACAAAACTTGTGTAAAAACACACACACACAAACATTTTTAAATTTGGGATTTGAATACAAAACCATGTTAATGTACAGCAAATCGTTTTTGTAATTAACTTCCTTCATAATTATGCGTCCTCTACCACTGCGTTACAATGTGTGGACAGACTATACTCACTGTTTCTATCAAGTTTCTAGGTTTCCCCTGTCTTTATCTTCCCATCATAGTGAGCACATGGAAATCTTTTCAACATAAAGGAGCTTAAGGACCTCTAAGCTAAAATGATAAAAGTCACGGGTGGTTATCTGCTGAAAAGGCCTCAAGGGTCTTTTTGATATTTACCAAGTTAATTCCTGTGGGAATATCTAGAAAGGTCTTAGAAGATTGCAAAGAGGGTGAGTAGAAATGCAATTTACTGAGATTGCTTTCCTCCATAATCCCATTGTCGCATCTAATTTGGTGGGGAGAACCCAGACTATATTAAGAAAAAAAGTGAAGTTACATATCTTCTGTACCTATAATATTAATCGGCCATTTTTTCAATCTGAAGTACATATTAATTCTTTGTCGTGTCTCTGCAGGCTCAGTGGAAGCAAGCAACAGAAAAAGAAAGTCCTGCAATAGATAAACGTCGCATACGCTGCTTCGAAGTTTTTTTTTCAATACATCACAGGAAATCACAGTGTTTTATCACATTCATACAGGGTGATATGAGCACACACACACACACACACACACACACCAACACCATGGACGTCGAGGCAGTTCCTTGCACAAAGGCTGATTAAGCATTTCTTTGCGCATATGTTCTTGCACTTGTGCATGCGACTTGTGTGCAGGTGAGGAGGAAGAGCCATTACAGAGAAACTAATTTGCTTGAGGTGAAAGGAAACACAGCGGGGTGTGGACCGCAAAGAGAGAAAGTGGGAAGGGGGAGGGAGAAGACAAGATAGATGCAGAGGAAGAGATAAAAAAAGACAACGGGCAATAACAAGGGAAGCAAAAGAAAAATAATAGACGGACATGAAAGAGGAAGGCCTCTTTTAAAGACAGCTGCGGAGGTCAGTCTTGCCGCGAGGCAGCAGGTGAACTGGTGTCTCACACTATCCCCTTTGTGATATTGCTGATGCACTCAACCCCCTTTTGAAAGCACATCTAGAGCGGAGGTGCAATGCTGTGATAGCCAGCGGCACATCACGCGTCTTAATAGTGCTAAAATGACATGAATCCTAACAAGTACATTTTTAACTGAGGCACTTCCACCATTGTTTATCTGGTATGATTCATGTTCTCTTTTTGGACCAGTAAGACTGCATCTCTACAGATGACTAAACCTTTGATAGTAGCCGTATTCATTTATTCAATGACTTTTAGGAAATAGATGCAGCCTCTGTTCCCTGAAGTCAATTTTCTATAACAAGCTGTAGTGGAGCTACTATTCTGCCACTCAGGTGAGATCCAAAATTATCAGCCCGTCTTCACCTTTGCTGAAGGTAATAATGAGACTCTAACGCAGCTCATTTGGCTTGTTCCATAACAGCGTAGTTACTGCCTGCATGAAATTGTGTCAAAGACCTCCACAGATAAGATTTTACATTCAGTTGAAGCAGAACACTTTGATAAAACCTTAAAAAGGCATACATTTGACATTTTACTGTCCTGTCAAATGGCTCTTTTTCATTACATATCAGCTGAAAAGTGACAATGGACCGTGTGAAATGTTAACCGTTTTAACCTGGCCTCCAGAAATGCCATACCTGTCGCTCAGGTACGAGCAGAAGTACTCCAGCAGCTTGACTTTTATACTTGTAATGGACATTTCCTCAAATTAAAATAGATCACCCAAGATTTTTGTCACAACATAACCCTTGATGAAAAATCATGTATTCAGAAATATTTGCAAATGAACTGATAATTAAAAAAGAAAAAGTCATCATTGCTTTGAGTTTTTGCAAAAACATGTCAGCTGTGTCACATTTGGTAATTGGAGGATTTCTCCTACTCTTTTAAACCATTGTTAAATCTGCACCTCCTCCGAACTGATTCTTTGTTTTCACATTATCCCATGTATTTCCATAGGATTCAAAGGAATAGTTTGACATTTTAGAAAATAAGCCTATTCACGTTCTTGCTGAGAGATATATGAGAGTATTGATACCACTCTCATGTCTGTGCGCTAACCATGGAGCTACAGAACCAGGGGGTGATTAGCTTAGCTTAGCATAAAGAGTGGAAACAGCTAGTCTGGCTCTTTCAAAAGTTCAACAATACGCCTACCAACACCTCTAAAGCTCCAAACTTATAACACAGACAAGAGAGTGGTATTGATTTTCAGTCTCATCGAGAAAGCAAATAAGTTTGTCATTTAAAAGACCATACAACTGATATTAACATTTTAAGTACAACAATATCAAGAATATCAACTTTGCTTTAACTTTTGTCAAAGTTAGACTATCGCTTGGAAAAAACACCCTGCAGACTTTTTATATCACCTAGCACGAAAAGCTGCATTATAACACAGAGACCAATTTTGAAGCATTGATGCAGACTTAATGTTCACTGTGGTTAGGCTGTTCTCATACACCGTTCTTAACTATACCTACGACAAGGAAAGCACTATAATTCTTATATATCCCACAAAATCAATTTGTATGTAATGCACGTAACCGTGAGCCAGGAAATATAAAGAGCGACAAACGACGCACAGGAAAGAGGTCGGGGTGGATGGGTGGGTTAAAAAACACCAGACTTTCGCCCAGGAGACTTCCTGAGTTATTTTAACCCAAACCACGATCTTTTCCTAAACCTAACTAAATAGTTTTTGTCACATTACTTCCGTACTTAAGTTACGTCGCTCCCTGAGTTAATTTTATCCAAACCATGATCTTTTAAAAAAACTAAGTAAGTAGTTTGTTGCCCTGTACGTTATGTGTTGCTGGACATTTGTAGGAAGACGCACGAAAAATGAGGAATAACTTTTTGTAAGATATTATACGAACCGTTGTATGACATTGCGTTGCAGGGATGGACAAAGGAAACCATTTCTATGTAGAGTTGGCTGTGCTCAGGATCAAGTACTGTAGGACAACAAAATGCCATCCCAGTCAAGTCTTTAGCACTCTGAACCAGGTTCTCCTAAATATTTTTCTCATAGTATTGCCATTTATATTTATTCAATAGTCCCAGTCCCTGCAGCTCTCACCAGTTCACTCTCAGGATCATGTTAAATGCTTAATGAGCTGTGCCTGCTTTCTTCCAGACGTAGCACTCTCAGTTACAGCTGAAGAGTCAGTTCTTGTTTCATCAGAACACTAAATCTTTTTGTCTGATGCTTAAGAGGTTTTTTTTTACTGTTTGTACCAACTCCAGGCATGCTGTGTCTGAATGTAGCACACATTTATAAAGTTCTGCACTGACTTTTGTTCTTTCACAAAGATCTGCCAAGTGAATGTGGAGAATATATTTGAGGTTTTTGAGCTTAGTTACTGACCAGTCTGGTCCAATAAGTACCCCTGCAGGAAAAGTCCTGGCATGTTCATGTTTTTTTTTTGCATTTTCTACCCTGCGTGTGAGTAATTTCAAAGGGAATATGGTAAATGTGTTACATCCAACACCTTCGGCTAAAGTAAAAATCACTTGTTGCCAGATCAATGAAGTGGGCACTAGTCATATACACCGCCTTCTGTTTGTATCTGGCTCTGGTATTTCTTCCCATGATACAAGTACATTAAATTTCATATGATAAATGGATTGAATCTGCATTCTTATTTCTGCAAGATTTCTATAGGTTTTGGTTACATCTGCAGTGTGATAGCCTCATATATCAAACCAGGCATCAACGTTCCATGAGCTGAGAAAAACAGCCCCATTTTCGGCTTAACGATGCTTTTCAGACAATCCGATGGCTTTTTAAATGGATTATTTAGTTTAAGAAGAAGGAGAATTTTCTCAACTCCGAAAGGAATACTTAATCCTTCGGTTTATCTGAAAAATTGAAAATGTAGCCGCATATTAAAACATTTCTTGTGTAAGAGAGTGCATTTCACCCCATTATTTCAAATAAGGGTTCAGGAAACATCTTTGGAAATGTAATGTTTGAGAAATATAGGAACATAATACTTGGAAGGTGAGTTGAGGTTTCTAACTAATCTCAAATACAATATCTGATTTATTTAAGGCTCAAGCAGGTCAGGCAGTGGCAGCTAAAACGTCGGTATTAAATTGATCTTGGGGATGGATTTGAAAGATAAGGGTGTAGGACGTCGTGAGCTGCCAATTGCCTGTCAGCGTAACACTGAAGCTTTGAACGCACGGCGCGCCTGCCTGGTCTTACTTGTGTTACTCAAGGAAGATGGAGGGATAAGGAGGCTGATCTGGACTATTGAGATGCAGCCATGGGAAACAGACTGCAGAATCTGTTGCCTTGCCAACCAAGCCCCTCGGAGTGTGAGGGTTAAATGTAAAAGATTCTCTGCCAATGCAAATATAGGTTGCCATCTGTTTTCATTACACTCCTTTTGTTTCATTTTCTAAAAACATGCAAGAATGTGGTGTAGGTGTTTAGATCTGCAGTGCTTTTCAGCATGATCCTGATTTGATTGAGAGCGATATGCAGAGCTTGATAGTAATTACAAGACCATCCATATGCCTCTCAAGGCGCTGAGATATGATAGCAGGCTCCTCATATAGCACATCTTTTATTGCCATCACTGCAATAACCTAAATCTATTGCATTTTTTGACGAAGGAACGTGAACTCGCTGATTCTAAGTCACTTTCAACAACTCAATTTTATGTAAAATGACGAATGTATCCATATACAGATGATCAGCAATTCAAATCCTGTGCTACTCCAACATAATCCGCAGAATTTAGAGCATTAGTCACAAAGCATAGTTATCCTGAAAGCAAAGAAAACAATCTTTTTTTAACTGCCAGTGGTCCAACCCAGCTGATGCCAGTGTTGCTCTGCTTTGAAATATAAAGCAAACTCCTGAGAAGCTGGTAAAGTTTTGTGGTCAACTTAATTTCTGCCTCTGACTATTAAGCCGACAGAGAGATACAGCGAAGGCAAGGAAACAGCAAACTTGTTGCTTAGGAACAGTGAGAAATAACCCTAACTTTTCTTGAAGCATCTGATCTTATCTCCCATGGTGCGCATAGCTCCGTATGTGCGTGTATGTGTTGTGGTGGTGGTGGTGGGGGGGTGATGATGGTCGGGGAGTCAGGTTTAGCAGAGGTTGTTTCTAGGCAACTGTTTTTTTCTTCTTCTTTTAATATGAAACTTGTTTGTTTTTCTGTGTTTTCCATCTGTTCCTATTCAGTAAGGCCCGCTTTTCCCACAAATATGATTTCTCATCATTTAGACCAGGTTAACTGGCTCTCTGGTGTATGACCCAGCATCCCTCTTTGATGAAAAAAAAAAAGACAATAAACAACAAAGCTGCTTTCTGCCGTTCGTAACGGCTCCCAACATTCATTACAGCATGATGAATGTGAAGCAATTCTTCAGTAATATAGACCAGAGGTAACCATGTCCTGTTGTATGCAGACTTTCATATCAACCATGCCAGCTGTGTGTGGATGGAACAAAAATGTGCATATATGCATTTTGTCCTCTAATTTTTTTGTCTTAAACTTGTGCTGACTGTGTGCAATAATCACAGTATTTTCTTTCAACATGTCCTAATTTTACTTACACATGCCTCCAGAGTGCATGTTTGCATATTTGACCTGTAACAGCTGCTGGCTTGCTGCCCAGTTCGGCTTCAGATGGGAGCAGTTCATTAAATTACAACCAGACAGCTGTGGCAAAGTAAACAAATAAACAAATAAATAAACCTCATTGCATTTCAAGTGATACCAAGCCTGTTGCGCAATTGTTAGGATGACATACGTGTGTCATGCAGCAGCTTGAAATGTCCTCCAGTGGTCTTGTTATCCTCATCGTTTTAATTAAAGTGTTAATTAAAGTGAGTTTGCACGTGTGAATTTAAGTGAGTGTGTGCAACAGGTGCACATGTTAACATTATTTTGGGGTATTTGTCCAACTTCACATGATGCATTTCACATAATTGTTCTTGTGTTTCACGATGTGTAATTAATAAGTGAAGAGCTTCTCTGCACAGTTCATGTGAGGTATTTAAATTATAATTTATTTCAGTACAGCTAAGTGGAGAAAGAAAAACACGCACAGCAAAAACCGACTGTATTATTTCATATGCAAACACTTTGACAGAACAGGCAGAGCAGCAACTAATTACAGCGTCTACCTCCTACTCCTACACACACACACACACACACACACACACACACGCACACCACATCGATTGTCCTGATGTTTCTTACAGTAGAACCCCTTTCATTTGAGTTTTAATTGGCTGTATGTGAGGTGTTTAATTAGGGGCTCTGAACTGGATGTTTCAGGTGGAAACCTGTGGCAGTTTCTGTGTTGTGTCAAACTCTAATTAAAAGCCTCTTCCTCAGAAGACATGGCCTCCACATCACCCGAGCACACTTACTGTGCATGCCGGCATGCATGTGTGTGTGTCGGAGGACAGACAACCCGCTGCTCCCACTAACGACGAGTTCACATGCGGCTTCCATTTAATTATCCCGGGCAGTCGTTGGCCCTCGTGATCCAGACGAACAGACGTTTTGTAAACCTCATGGGATGTAAACTGAACTGAACAAACCGACAAAAGTCCATTTTGTCATCTCATCACACATAAAAGGTCACTAAAAGTAATAGATAGTATTCCATTATAGACTGTGGGTATCTTAATATGTCTTTTATGTTCAAATACATTATATATATTCATTTTGAAGTATGTCATACAACCGTCTTTTATGATGTGATTGCTTTTTTTTATGTGTCTACATTGTAGACTATTTTCTACATTGTCTGATTTCTTGAAAGAAATTTGTCATATGATTCACATTTCTAGCTTTTTTGGTTCCTGATGTCCAATTGTTACTTAATATCATACATTATGTATACACCAGGGATAACAGGGGTCATAAGTCCAGGACTTTATAGTTGGATACTTGACAAAATCTGATACTTTGCACCTTATAAATACAATAAATCATTAGCAATAATAAGTTTGAGGCACCCATTTCTGTTATTTATATCCCCCTACACTTAAAAATGCCTTACTACAGAATATACCAACTGATATCCTCTTAGTTTACACTTTTGAGTGATTCCTTTGTGTGTTAGGTCACACTCCAATATCCAGCTTCAGCAGGGAATACATCCAATTAAAGAAGCAAAATGCTGTTTCATGGCAACTTTAATTGTGGCACCAGTCTGACGTCAGACCACAGGAGTCTATTTCAAAAAAACGTACCAGAGCAAGGGTGCGAAAATGTATTAGTCCTTGGCCTAATTTACGTGCAGTAAAAAGAGAAAAAGATGCTATGGTTTTGAATAAACTTCCAAACATCCAAATCATCAGACTGGTTTAACTTTGCATGGCTGTCATACAGGCAAACAGCTGTTCTATCCTCCCTTCAATAATCAACTCTCTACATCACTTTCTAGAATCTCAGTCTCAACATAACTTTCATGTTGCATCCAAAGACATGAATCTTTTCTACAGTTAGATAGTGCCCTCTGTTGGAAGAAGAATAAGACTACACCTTTGATGACTGATTTCCAGCTGATCGTGAACAAGCCACTTTCATACTGTTCAATCCTGATTCATATATGTCAAAGTAATTGGAAAAGGGCAGATTGGGGAGGACAGTAAAACTGCAGTACCATTATAGTTTCTTAACTTTGACACATCAGTACTTCACAGTATTTTCAACCTTTAGACAGAAGTGAAGAGTACAAAAAAGAAAAAAATAAGTATATTTCTTGCATGTGTATACCTGCTGAGTAAGTGTAGATATCCAGTGGTCCAGAAGATGTTGACGTTCTATTAAATGAGATAAGAAATATTATCTAATTTTAATGTACACTATACATTAATGTTCTGACGCACAAGGGTAAACTCAATGCAGCAACAAATGTTAGTAGTGCTGTATATTCCATAGATTTAATATACCCGATTCCTAGTTGATAGAGAGACTTAACATGTTCAATACAGTGTTACTGTATGTCCCTCCCTCTCAGCCTCTCTTCCTCTACCAGGCCTATTTAAGCCAGCCATACTCTCCCTTTCCTATTGGCTCCACTTGTATGACATTAAATTTTCCCAAGCATAGCATATTATCCTATGTAATAGTTATGTTTATTTAGAATAAAAACACTCCTTTAAACCTTCCTCATCCCACACTTTTAGCTGGTTTGTGACAAGAATATGTTATCAGATTTACAGAGCACATAAGTGTGCATCATTAGCCTTTCACTAAATATGAGTGTTGATACGCCTGCTCTCTGTTGCTGTCCAGTGTTTCCAAGGCAGCGGACTCTTTCCCCATTGCACAAACATGTTTAGGCAAGAAGTCCAATGTCATATTCCCCAAGTAATTCTATCACATGGTTGCTCCCCGGTGAGTGGGTGAGCACAAACATCACACTCAGGCTGCTATAAGAAGGAAGAAAGTCTGTCATTGTGTCCAAAAACACTGTACACTACCTGCTCAGCACCAAAATAGACAAAGTTAGCAACTAGTTGATGAATTTAGTGGAGCATTTAGCAGCCAAAGAGACAGAGGAGACCAACAACAGAGCTAAAAGAGACGCATATTGGACTTACATTCGTCAGGTGGCCAGAAACACGACTCCAAATGAAAGATGATGTTGCTCTGTAACTGCTGGATGTTTAATTGATAAGCAACTGTTTTGCTAACAAGTTAACTATCATGTCAGCTTCAAAGCTGATTTCAATGTTGTGTTCATGTGTTTCCACTGCCCCAAAGTGGCCCAAAAAAAAGAAATCAGATTTAAATGTAAATATTCACACCAAATGCTTAATTACAAAAGCTAAAACTGACATGTTTGGGGGAAATTAAAAAAAGAAATATTTCCAAAATATGTGACCGCAGAGAGACAACATATGAAAATGTGACCCCACTGTACCTGTGTAACGAATGAGGCAAACACCAAACAATAGATCATAATATGTAACAGAAAACACACAAAACTAATAAAAAAAAAAACCAGAATAATTTAATATTTTTACTTTAAAAATATACTCACAAAAATGTGTTGTTGTAATGCAGTTTTTGCACATGCGAACCAAAGACAAATTTCTGCCTTTTGTACATGAAAAGCAGACAATAAAGCATTTTCTATTCTATTCTATTCTAAACTGTAAAAGAAAAGAAAAAGATAGGTACAGTGGGGTCACATTTTCTGGCTACAGCCTCATGTGTTGTTCTCTGCGGTCACAGATTTCGTTGGTCACAGATTCCAGTGAAACACCGGTGCGCAGTGCTGTCCCTCAGTGGCATGGCTGTATTAAAAGAACAGTGGGCGGTGTTAACAGATCACATGATAGCAGTAGTCACTGTAGCCTCCATGCGGCTCTGGAGACCGACGCTGTTGCTGGGTCTGATAGGAAGCAGTGGAATAGTCAGAAGTATGGTAAGTGTATAGAGCACGATAATATATGTATATTTCTTTATGTGTGCTGTGGTCAAAACATGTATGTTTCCCACTACTGCCTGTATGCTGAACTGTGTAGGTTAGATTTCTATTTTTAAATGCGGTGTAACGGACTAAAAGGTCCGATGTTGACGCAGCCACTAAGCTAAGATAGGTTCTTGTAAAAAAGCCCGAGGCGAAATGTTGGCGTTTGCATGTCATTTTAACATTCACAGAGGGAATCTATTTAACTGTTTACCCCTCTGGCTTGACTCAACTGCTTAGTCACGCAAATTCAATTCAAATTTCTCAGGGTTTTTTATGAAAGCGTTGTCATTAGCTAGCTGGCTGTGCTGTGCTGTAGCGTTAGCTCTGATAACGTGAAGGGCTAAGGATGTTGTTAAAGTTGCTAATAACCCGTTGTGATTGGCTTAATACCAGGTGATGTAAATCACATCAAATCAGGAGAAGCTACTTTCTGTGTTATCCTTTTATTTCCTCCTTTATATGCAATGCGATAGAAGCAGCATTTGGCCAACGATTTAACCTTATAATATATTTGTTTTGTTTTTAATGTACTGTCTTTCCTACTCATGAGTGAGATAGACATGCATATGCAGGTCACTAACTGTGAGTTTTTTGCAGCGTAAACCTGTTCTGTATGTAAACCCATTACAACATTATTGATGACACAATGAATAGGCCATGGTGCAACTTTCTTGCAGTTCCTTATCTTGACTTGTGCTTACGTGACTTGACATTCCTCCCATTTATGAGTCATATCTTTTATTTCTCAACCTTTAGCTTACTTTTGCCCTTTGGTTTAATTTTTATGGACTTAAGCCCTGACAAACCTTTACCCTCAGCTGTCTTACTCAATCACACACACTCACCTATATACAATTTTTTTACTCTTCACCTCTAGTGTGCTCAGGTGGGAGACTGGCAGAGTGCCAAGTCAATCTACGAGTTCTCTGCCAAGGATATTGATGGCAATGAGGTGTCTCTTGAGAAATACAGGTAAAATAATACAATGTATCTTTATGGTCTAATAAAGGCTAAGGAATTACTTTCATAGAGTTTGAAAGCAGCGGTATAGAGTGGAATATTCCTTGCAGTTGTCATGTTTTAGCATAACTGTTTTCGTAGTTTAACCTCTTGTCTGATCTGTTTTTCTCTGCCAGAGGGCACGTATGCATCATCGTAAATGTAGCCTCTAAATGAGGAAAGACCGAGGTAAACTACACTCAGCTAGCGGGAATGCACGCCTCCTACGCTGAGCAAGGTTTACGCATCTTGGGCTTCCCATGCAACCAGTTTGGAGGACAGGTAACAAGGATAAACTGATGACAACACAGCTTTATATTTATAAATTATATTTCAAATGTTCTAACTTTAATTTTTTTTTTTTTGTTTGATCCAGGAGCCAGGGACTGACGCAGAGATTAAAGAGTTCGCCAAAGGTTACAAAGTTGAGTTTGACCTCTTCAGCAAGATTGAGGTGAATGGAGACAACGCTCACCCTCTGTGGAAGTGGATGAAGGAACAGCCCAAAGGCAAGGGATTCTTGGTGAAGTGAGTTATTGTCCTATTTTACTTTATTTACTTCACAAATAGTTGCATGACATGTACACAAAATGAGTAACAGCCTTTAGTGGAACATGAATTTAACACTGAGGGTTGATTAGAATATCTGCTTAGACCCTGTGCACGACATCATGAAGAAGTTATGTTTTCAGCACATTATTGTTAATAATTACCATTATGTACAGTTATCTGTGAGAAGTTGAATGAATTCCTATACAATCACGGTCTTATTCATAGGTATGGCCATAATTCTTGTATAATTAACTCACCAATTTCATGTCAGTGTGGTAGGACTTTTAACAGTTTTGTAAAGCTGGAAGTCATCATGTCTCCCATTTCTCAGTAATTCATTTGGTGATTAAAATATAACCATAAATGATGGGAATGGTCGCCCAAACTACAAGAATAGGCCACATGTTGGTTAAAAATAAATACATTGAAAAATTCCTTAGAAAGCACATGTAATCTCTTTAAAGTTAGAGATGTATGGAGAAGGTACAAATAATGTATTTTATCCATCCATCCATCCATCCTTTATCTGTAACCGCTTACCCTATTCAGGGTTGCGGGGGGGCTGGAGCCGATGCCAGTGGACATTAGGCGAAGGCGGGGTACACCCTGGACAGGTCGCCAGTCTATCACAGGGCTTACACATAGAGACAGACATAATGTATTCTATATTATTTATAATTTCTTTTTCATACAAATAAAGTGTTACATTTTTCACATTTCTTCACATTTTCACTTTCTTCCCCTTTGTTTCTCATTCGCTGTTTGTGAGGTTGTAAAATGTTTCAGTTTTTTACAACATTGAAGAGATTACACTATCATGGTCATCTCATTACAACAACCAACTGTGAGCTAGTGTTGAAAAGGGCATGTAAATCATTCCAGTATTTACATGCTACTATACAAATACCACTTCTGTCTACTCTCCTCCCGGCAAGTAGTCTCCTAGTGGCGGGGCACGCTAGCTAGCTAATTCTTGTCTCATTTGTGATCTGATAAACAGTAAAATTCATCAAATTCAGTGCCCCATATCGCTTACTAGCTGTCATAGGGTCCCGAAATGAAAAAGTTTCTTGGAAGAACACAAAAGTATTTATTTATCTATTTATTTGTGACCCATCCATTTTGTTTCTTCCCGATGTCCACTTAGAGGCTCCGTATGAAACAGCAGGTTGTATTGTAGTAATTTTTCTCTCTCTCTCCACAGTAAAATCAAATGGAACTTCACAAAGGTAGTTTGCTAATATACTGTAGCCGGCACTATCCCTTTTTAAGAAACATTTTCAGTAAAATTCTCAACTGCATGAAAAATATGCTAATGTTTTGATGTCTTATTCCTTAACAGTTTCTGATAAACAAAGAAGGAGAAGTGGTGAAGAGATACGGGCCAACAGATGATCCCAGCGTAAGTGGCACTCACTGTGCTTTTAATAACATGTCTGTGCATGCCGTGTGAATGCAGCAGCTTTCATATGACGTTGGTGCATAGTTCAATTTAGATAAAGCTTTGTTGATATCAATCTGTTGGAGTTCATTCAAACAGTTTTTTACATTATGTTTGTCATAGTTTAAGTTGATAAAGAGAGAAAGAAGACTGTATAAAAAGGATGAATTAGAGGAACTGATAAATAAATGATCCACTGTTTAGATTTTTGCCTTTTTATCCATGTTATTCAGCTTTGTAAGTGAACAGTTGATATCTGTCCGTGGTGCTCGCCATATCTGTCATAGTAAAGTGTCTACTTATTTCTCTTTGCAGGTGGTGGCGAAGGACCTGCCTACGTACTTGTAATACTACTGTCTCCTATGTGTTTGTTTGACCCCTGACCTCTCCCATGGACTTCAGGGTATTGGCGTGTGTGTGCGTCTGGACCAGTGACGGCCTGTCTGTAAACCCAACATTGGGGAGGGCAGGCCTGATGATCCCTAGCGTGCAACTAACCCCCAGAACACACCCATGCCAGACCCATAAGACCATATGAGAGGACATTCATTAGTTAAGCAAAGTAGAGACCCTCCACATCTTACTTCAAACTCAGCCATTCCTCTTTCCAATACAAATACCATCCAGTCCTTTCTGAATGTTAAGTGACAAATTTATTCATGTGTCAATGTCAGTTTTATGCCATATATTCCTCAGATTTCTGAAAAGCTACTGATAATATTATTTGCACTGAACTTACCGAAAGGCCTATTATTGTATCTGTACATCATGACTCATGACATTGGAAAATAAATGCTGTCCAGGACATTAATTTGTCAATTTACATGTTACCTATTGAAATAATTAATTTTTCTCACCTCCTGGCTTTATGAATGGTTACTATTCTGGTATGTTTATTCAAAAAACACATTCTTTAACTTTATCATACTGCTACACTGGAAGAAAAATATGGATGATAAACTAGACACGATAAAACAATTTGATGAAGAATCTCATAATTTGACATAGAATTTTCTAAAAGCATAATTTTATAATTTTTCTATAATAATTTACAGCATGTCTTAAAGCTCTATATTATGGTTCTGTGTCCTAATATTTGATATTATTGGGTATCCTAATAATTTCCCAGGAAGTTTCCTGGAAATAACTAATATTTGTAGGGAAAATGGACATTTCCTCAAGAAAACTGGTACTTGGTAACTGGTATTTAAACCAAAGTAAATATTAATAAATTATTCATGTATTATTGGAAACTATATTCTCCATACTGTATATATTGAATGGTTTGCTTGCCTGTTGACAAATTTCTTGTTTGTTTCATGGTCAGCTGACCATTAGTAAACACTGACTAAAAGAGCCTATAGGTTACCCTAGTAAATTAATTAATAGGATTCATTCAATTAACATCTCAAATATCTCCATTCAGAAACGAGACAGAACCATGAAACTCATTATGCACATGGTCTGTGATGATCTCTCTTGCCTGCCAAAGGAAAAACTGATGTATCATACTTATCAAAGTTTTTCTGCCAAGACTTTTTTTTTTTTTTTTTTTTTTTTTTTTTTTATAAAGTAGAAAAGTAATTAATTGTTCAATGGATATCAAGTAAGGGATGATGACCAATGACCCGCTAGCTGTACATTATCCCGCTTATTTCACAGCTTAATAAATCAATGATTTGACACAAAAACGGTCCTCCAGAGTCCTACATCAGAACTGCGCCCATAGCAACGGTCTGCTATACATAGCAACGGTCTGCTATAAAGAAATAACAGACCGCAGAACGCCCGTGATTGACCAATCAGAATCGAGTATTCAACAAAGCCCTGTAATAAATCGTTTTAACTATATCTATATATTCTTGGAGTTTATTGTGGTCCTAGGTATTTATATGAAGGTATTACTTGTATTGTTTCTATTGCCCCCATATGCTGTTACTGCATGTTGGAGAAGATGTAACATTTGGACTTACAGTGTTTCAATCAATATTGTGACTAACATTGCTTGTAAAAACATTTGATGATATCACACAAGTTACCTACATAAAAACCGTATCCAAATAGCTCCAAGAGGTTTATGAATAATGACATCAATACCAAAAAATGTTACAATTGCCCCCCGGTCTCCCCTATCTCATCATAACCTATTTTTATTTTTTATTTTCATCCTAACTTTTGTTATTGTTTGGGTCATCCCCATTAAATGCAGAGTCTTATTAAATATACAAATAAAACGTGAATGGCGTCTCCCTCCCCAGAGGTATCATCATTTAGCTATAACGTTATAACCACGTTATACCTCTACACAGTGACGTCCTCACGGTTACTGTTGTCAGCGTAAGATGACGCAGAGTAGCGGCGGAGATGATCAGCACCGCTGGCTCTGAACGTGTCGCTGCGTTTGCCTAAATACAGCGGCGGCATATATATATTCGTGGAGTTATGTAATTGTAGCATCGAAGAAGGTGAAATGACAGGATTTCTACGTTGTTTCGAAGCGCATATTGCATCATTTGGTTGTCCTTGAGGGAAGGATATCGACAGGAAGCGTCCGGGAGATGGACGGGAGGACTGCGGAACCCGGGGAGGAGGATGACGGGAGGGCGAGTGATGAAGCGGCCGCCGGCCTCAGTCTGCAGCTTGACCTGGGGGACACCGGTTCGTATATCTTTCATTTAGAGTCATTTATTATCTGTCACAATTTCATCATTTTTGGTGGTCGCATTCAAACCCTGCTACCGGTGACAGCAGGTGATAGAAGTTGGACATGTGGGCAGCATCCTACCATTTAAATATATCTGAATGTAGCTATAGGTACACAGACTTAGAAGATATTTTTTTTTGCCACGAAAAGCATATACAGACAATTGTAGTTGCAGGAACCTAAGCTGTGGAAATGAATAATAAATTGCTCGGTTAGATAACAGTGTCAAGATTCAAGTCACTGCTGCTCTGTTGTAAGTGGCCCTTGGTGTCACTGCAGGCTGGCACAAACACAAGGTGCACATTAGGGATGAGTACACACACACACACACACACACACACACACATACACACACACACACACACACACACACACACACAGTCCCATTAGACCTGATAAAGACCAGCTGCTGTGGCATGAGTGTTACCTGAATGAGTGTGGAGCTATTTACACACGTTTTGCACAGCATCAGCAGGTGCTATATACCCTGGTTTGACACCTACACACTGTGTCATTTTGCTTCTCCTCATGTGTGTCTTAATAATTCTTACCATTCTTACCATCCCTTCCCTTCCTCTTCCGAGCTAAATCTGAAGAGTGCTTTACATAATCTGATATGGAATTATAACATAAACCACACACTAATCCCTCGTGGGTATCAATTTTAAGCATTTGCTGCGGATGTCATGGCTACAAATAACACACAACGTGCACGACATGGTCATGATGTTTATGTGCAAATGTTAACGAAGGAAAGCTTCAGCGTCAGTTTACCAGCTCCAACAAGTCGTCTTTGCGTGTGCATGTAAACGCAGTTACGTCGGATATTTGTGCACACATGATTATTATTAAATCCTCCAGATTATACTTGTGTGCAGAGAGCATGAAAATCTACTCCTGTGTTTGGTGTCACATTAATGTCACAGCAGCATGCCGGCACTTTCTCAGTTGATAAGGGAGGGATCTAATCCTCTTTGCTATAACACACAGGCCTTGAGGCAGTCTTGTTTTAATATCGGCACAAAATGCTTCATTGCAAGAATATCAAAATGGGCTTTCGGTAAGTGAGTCTTAACACTAACAAACTGTCTCAGAGGTAGCCTGTTTCTCACACCGTAATCAGAAATGCTTCAATGTGTTTGTGCTGTTTGTTGCTTGCAGCTCAGTGGCACATTATTCTGGCCTGACCCTAATCCCACAGAGACTGTGTGTGCGCCCGCCCGCCCCAGGATACTCCTTCTCATTGTTATGCCTGACAGGATTTGATGCGGCGTTAATCTGCAGGTTACAGGTGTGGCCAGCCGCGTGTGTCCTGACACTGCATGAAAGGGTCCACGAGAAACAAGGAAATTGATGAAATTATGAGGATCCACTTATTTATGTGTGTGCACTTGCATGCGTTATTTTTTTTATGTTATTCTTTGCACAATTTTTTCAGTCCCTTTTCATAAGTTTGTTCCAGGCGCCACAAAACAAAGCAAAAGACATTCAATGTGCCCGGTAGAGGATGAATTCTAATGATGGTGATCCCCTGACTTTTTGTCCAGGGCCACCATGAGGTCCACATTTGTGGTTTTGAGTCAAACATCTCAACAACTATCTGATGGATTGCCTTGAAATTTGGTACAGATATTCATGTTCCCCTCATGATGAATTGTATTACATTTGGTGATCCCTCAACTCTTCATCTAGCACCAGGTCATCAGGTCAAAATTTTGATTTGTCCACCATTTTGGTTTATGACTAAAAAACCTGCAAAACTAATGACATTTCTATCAGCCTCAGTATACTTTTTTTTTTTTTTAGCACTAATTAGGTTAATGTTAGCATGCTAAACTATGGTGAACATGGTAAACATTGTACCTGCGAAATATCAGCATGGTGTCATTAGAGCTGCAGCGATTAATCGATTAGTCGTTAAATTAATCGCCAACTATTATGATAATCGATTAATCAGTTTGAATAATTTTTTACAGAAAAATTGTCGAAATTCTCTGATTCCAGCTTCTTAAATGTGAATATTTTCTGGTTTGTTTACTCCTCTATGACAGTAAACTGAATATCTTTGAGTTGTAGAAAAAACAAGACATTTGAGGACGTCATCTTGGGCAAACCCTGGGAAACACTGATCGACATTTTTCACCATTTTCTGACATTTTATAGACCGAACAACGAATCAATTAATCAAGAAAAATAATCCACAGGTTAATCAACAATGAAAATAATTATTATTAATAATAATAATAATAATAATAATAATAATAATAATAATAATAATAATAATAATTACAGCCGCAAGCGGCAGTTCGCGGGTTTATGCCCTTTTTCGCTCAACAGCGGAAGCACCTGAAATCAAAGCCACGAGCAGCAGTGATCGAATTTTGGGCTTCACAAAGCAAAACATAGTCATTTCACCTGTTTTAATTCTGTATAAAGAAGGAGTGAGACCAATCACACCCTTGTTTCATTATTACAGTGTATGCAGCCTTTCTGTAGTTGCACACTCAAAGTCCCGCCAGTCATATTTCTTGGCATTTTGGTGACATTTCAACAGGTCAATTAAAATATCCATCAAGTTTGGTGAAGCTGGGACGAACTCCCATTGATTTTTGGCGAAATTCATAATAGGCCCATGCAA
The DNA here is from genome assembly GCA_916701645.2 of Sebastolobus alascanus. NCBI lineage: Eukaryota > Metazoa > Chordata > Actinopteri > Perciformes > Sebastidae > Sebastolobus > Sebastolobus alascanus. The sequence continues at coordinate 983,997 of CAKAOJ020000195.1, forward strand.
ATCTTTGGAGCTGGTGGCGCCTCCTAGTGGTCGATTTGAACGAAACTTTCAGGGAATGTTTCAGGTACTCCTATGAACATATTCTGCCAGTTTCGAGAAGATGGGCCCAACAGTTGTGGAGTTAGCTCTATTGATGTGCCAAGCCACGCCCCTTTAAAGTTCATTGGTCAATATCTTAAAAACGACATGAGATATCAACAAGCTTTTGATAACTTTAGATGAACTTGTTCCAGGAATGATCCACAGAATGTTTGGTAGCAATCGGACATAGAGTTTAGGAGGAGATGTCAAAAATGTGTTTTTCAAACTATTCAACATGGAGGAAAATCTAGGAGGCAGACTTTAGAGGTCCAAGAGGCTTTTTTGTAGAACACATTCAGCAGCACAGGTGTGTTAAGTTTCAAGTCAATCGGACTTATTGTGTGAGGGGGCCAGCCTTGAAAATGTTGTAGCGCCACCATCAGGCCAATTGGGATCATATTTTCTGTGAAGCATTATGACATAATTTCCAACTATGGTACCAAGTTTCATGTCTCTAGCTCGTTCCAGCTCACAGCAAATTGAACAAAGGCATCATTTAGCATAAAATGCTAAATAGGCCACGCCCACATGCACCGATCAATATGACACTTCAGATCTTGGTTAATACTTGCCCCCAGACCATGTGTACCAAATTTGATGAAATTCTGTCCACCAGATCTTGAGGTACAAGTTTTTGATAGTTTTGGCGCCCCCTATGGGTCAAGCAGAAAATTCTTTGGTACACCTATTCCCAAACACGCACTGAAAGTATCTACCAAGATTTATGATGATTAGACTAATGGTCAATGAATTATGGCTAATTTCCTGATAAGCTCCGCCCAGTGAAAAGTTTGTTGATCATTATCTTCAAAACGCAATGAGATATCAGAAAGCTTTTGATAACTTTTGATGGGCATAATCCAATAATGATTTGCAGCAAATTTGGTACCAATCGGACCTACGGTTTAGGAGGAGATGTCAAAAATGTGTTTTTCAAAAAATTCAAAATGGCGGAAAATCTAGTTAGGCGGACTTTAGTAGTCCAAGAGGCTTTTTTGTAGATCACACGGAGCTGGACATGTGTGTCAAATTTCAAGTCAATTGGACTTACGGTGTGAGGGGCGTGGCCTTTCCAAAATCGCGTGTTTGGGCGTTAATTACAGCGCCACCATGTGGCCGATTAGGGTCATTTTTGTTGGGAAGCAGCTGCACATCATTTCCAGTTATTGTGCCAAGTTTCATGTTTCTAGCTCATTCCAGCTCACGGGAATTTCCGCCGTTTCGGCAGACAACAAATAATAATAATAATAATAATAATAATTAAAGCTGCAAGCAGCGATGAACGGGCCCGAGCACCTCTCCGCTCGTCGGGGGTACTGGCGGGACGCCAACTGACGCGGCTGGGCACAATGAAACCGGAACTCAGACGAGCGCAACGACGTCTGCCACAAGACTCTACGACAATCGGAGTTATGAAAGGGGGCGGGGCTTATGTGTAGGGGGCGGGATTAACCTTCACCAACTTATCAGGCACTCTCTGCTGAGTGATATGACACCTCTCACAAGAGCCTACGACAAACACTTCATTAGTTAGTCAAGGGGGCGGAGCTTATGTGTAGGGAGCGGGATTAACCTTCACCAACTTATCAGGAACTTTCTGCTGAGTGATATGACACCTCTCACAAGAGCCTACTACAAACGCTTCATTAGTTAGTCAAGGGGGCGGGGCTTATGTGTAGGGGGCGGGGTTAACCTTCACCAACTAATCAGGCACTCTCTGCTGAGTGATATGACACCTCTCACAAGAGCCTACGACAAACGCTTCATAAGTTAGTCAAGGGGGCGGGGCTTATGTGTAGGGGGCGGGGTTAACCTTCACCAACTAATCAGGCACTCTCTGCTGAGTGATATGACACCTCTCACAAGAGCCTACGACAAACGCTTCATTAGTTAGTCAAGGGGGCGGAGCTTATGTGTAGGGGGCGGGATTAACCTTCACCAACTTATCAGGAACTTTCTGCTGAGTGATATGACACCTCTCACAAGAGCCTACTACAAACGCTTCATTAGTTAGTCAAGGGGGCGGGGCTTATGTGTAGGGGGCGGGGTTAACCTTCACCAACTAATCAGGCACTCTCTGCTGAGTGATATGACACCTCTCACAAGAGCCTACGACAAACGCTTCATAAGTTAGTCAAGGGGGCGGGGCTTATGTGTAGGGGGCGGGGTTAACCTTCACCAACTAATCAGGCACTCTCTGCTGAGTGATATGACACCTCTCACAAGAGCCTACAACAAACGCTTCATTAGTTAGTCAAGGGGGCGGAGCTTATGTGTAGGGGGCGGGATTAACCTTCACCAACTTATCAGGAACTTTCTGCTGAGTGATATGACACCTCTCACAAGAGTCTACGACAAACGCTTCATTAGTTAGTCAAGGGGGCGGGGCTTATGTGTAGGGGGCGGGGTTAACCTTCACCAACTTATCAGGCACTCTCTGCTGAGTGTTATGACACCTCCCACAAGACTCTACGACAATCGGTTCATGACTTATGAAAGTGGGCGGGGCTAACGTATTGGGGCGGGGCCATGAGTCAATATGGACATGTATATGTCTTCAGGACTGGACCCTCATCATGTCTGAGAAATTTGGGGCAGATCGGATTATGTACAGTGTAGTTACAACAACTTCCTGTTTCATGGCGAATGGCCCAAAATGGCCGCCACGCCACGGTCAGGTCGTTCAGTGAAAACTCACCATTTTGATAACTTTTCATCCTTAAGGTCTTAAGATGGTCCTGACCAAATTACAAGTCGATCCGATGAAGTCTGTCGGAGGAGTTCGTTAAAGTACACGGCCTATAAAACGCCAAAAACGGGCAAAAATGGGCGAAATTCGCACATCATATTCAAAATGGCTGACTTCCTGTTGAATTTTGGGCATACCTACCAGAGGCTTTTTTGTGCGTCTCCACATGATACATCTGTCTGCCAAATTTCATACTTGTACGTAAAACCGGAGAACGGATATCAAGTTTTCCAATTTTCTAGGGGGCGCTAGAGAGCCATTTTGCAAAATCCGAATCTGAGACCCTTAAAATATCAAATTTTTCACCGCTTCTGATAAGTGTGCCAAGTTTAACAACTTTTCCAGCATGGCAAAGGCCTCAAAAACGCGATTCATTTGCCTGAAAAATAATAATAATAATAATAATAATAATTAAAGCTGCAAGCAGCGATGAACGGGCCCGAGCACCTCTCCGCGCGTCGGGGGTACTGGCGGGACGCCGACTGATGCGGCCGGGCACAAGGAAACCGGAACTCTGACGAGCTCAACGACGTCTGTCACAAGATTCTACGACAAACGGAGTTTTGAAAGGGGGCGGGGCTTATGTGTAGGGGGCGGGGTTAATCTTCACCAACTTATCAGGCACTCTCTGCTGAGTGATATGACACCTCTCACAAGAGTATACGACAAACCGTTAATGAGTTATGAAAGGGGGCGGGGCTTATGTGTAGGGGGCGGGGTTAACCTTCACCAACTTATCAGGCACTCTCTGCTGAGTGATATGACACCTCTCACAAGAGCTTACGACAAACGCTTCATTAGTTAGTCAAGGGGGCGGGGCTTTTGTGTAGGGGGCGGGGTTAACCTTCACCAACTAATCAGGCACTCTCTGCTGAGTGATATGACACCTCTCACAAGAGCCTACGACAAACGCTTCATTAGTTAGTCAAGGGGGCGGGGCTTGTGTGTAGGGGGCGGGGTTAACCTTCACCAACTTATCAGGCACTCTCTGCTGAGTGATATGACACCTCTCACAAGAGCCTACGACAAACGCTTCATTAGTTAGTCAAGGGGGCGGAGCTTATGTGTAGGGGGCGGGATTAACCTTCACCAACTTATCAGGAACTTTCTGCTGAGTGATATGACACCTCTCACAAGAGTCTACGACAAACGCTTCATTAGTTAGTCAAGGGGGCGGGGCTTATGTGTAGGGGGCGGGGTTAACCTTCACCAACTTATCAGGCACTCTCTGCTGAGTGATATGACACCTCCCACAAGACTCTACGACAATCGGTTCATGACTTATGAAAGGGGGCGGGGCTAACGTATTGGGGCGGGGCCATGAGTCAATATGGACATGTATATGTCTTCAGGACTGGACCCTCATCATGTCTGAGAAATTTGGGGCAGATCGGATTATGTACAGTGTAGTTACAACAACTTCCTGTTTCATGGCGAATGGCCCAAAATGGCCGCCACGCCACGGTCAGGTCGTTCAATGAAAACTCACCATTTTGATAACTTTTCATCCTTAAGGTCTTAAGATGGTCCTGACCAAATATCAAGTCGATCGGATTAAATTTGTAGGAGGAGTTCGTTAAAGTACGCGACCTATAAAACGCAAAAAATGGGCGAAAATCGCATATTATATTCAAAATGGCTGACTTCCTGTTGAATTTTGGGCATACCTCCAAGAGGCTTTTTTGTGCGTCTCCACATGATACATCTGTCTGCCAAATTTCATACTTGTAGGTAAAACCGGAGAACGGATATCAAGTTTTCCAATTTTCTAGGGGGCGCTAGAGAGCCATTTTGCAAAATCCGAATCTGAGACCCTTAAAATATCAAATTTTTCACCGTGACTGATAAGTGTGCCAAGTTTAACAACTTTTCCAGCATGGCAAGGGCCTCAAAAAGGCGATTCATTTGGGAGGAGAAAAAGAAGAAAAATAATTAAAGCTGCAAGCAGCGATGAACGGGCCCGAGCACCTCTCCGCGCGTCTGGGGTACGCGCGGGACGCCAACCGATGCGGCCAGGCACAATGAAACCGGAACTCTGACGAGCACAATGACGTAGATCACACAATGTAAATTTCATCTGAATCGGATGATGTTTGTCACGTAACGCTGACTTCCTGTTGCCAGTAGGTGGCGCTATGACTATGAGTCAATATTGCCATGTAGATGTCCTCAGATCTGGACTACTATGTGGTATTTCAAGTTTGGGGCAGATTGGAAAAAGTACAGTCGAGTTACAACATTTTGTCTTTCAATGGCGAGTCATGCAAATTCTCCGCCACGCCACGTCAACGTCGTTTCAAAAAACCTCACGATTTGAATAACTTTTCATCACAAAGGTCTTCAGATTGTACTGACCAAATCTGAAGTTGATCGGGTTAGGTCTCTAGGAGCAGTTCGTTAAAGTACAAAGCCTGGAAATGGCCAAAAATATACAAAAAATTCACACAAAAATCAAGATGACCGACTTCCTGTTGGGTTTAGAGCATGGCACCAAGAGACTTTTTTTTAAGTCTACGGGTGATACATGTGCCTACCAAATCTCGAACATCTAGGTCAAACGTACCGCGAGGGCTGCTTTGTTGAAATTTTGTAGGGGGCGCTATTGAGCCCCCTTGCCACACACAAGCACCAAAACCATATCTGTTAACATATTTTAGCGCCGTTAATGAGTGTGCCAAGTTTTGTTTGTTTTTAAGCAATCCTAGCACCTCAAAAGCAACTTCCTGTTTCATGGCGAACAATACGTCGCCACGGCAACGGCATTTCACGAAAATACAAAGCCTTCACTGTCTGGCATCATGAAGGTCTTACCATTGTTGTGACCAAATTTGAGGTGGATCTGGTTAACCTGCTAACAGTAGTACACCAAAATATGGCGACAGTAACTTCCTGTTGCCACTAGGTGGCGCTATGAGTAATATTGAAAATTAGCCTTTAGATGTCTTCAGGCCGGGACGATCATCAAATGTTATTAATTTGGATAAGATCTGACCATCTGGAGTTGAGTTACAGCGGTTTGTTTTTTCATGGCGACTCATCGAAATTCGCCATATCACCACGGTGCCGCCATTTGATGAAAACTCACAATTTTCGAAAGGAAGCATCATCAAGGTCTTAAGGCTTTTCTCACCTAATTTGGTAAAGATGTGATTAATTTCTGAGGAGATGTACATCAACGTGTACAACATGACATTTCCTGTTACCACTAGGTGGCGCTATGACTGAGAGTCAAAATTTGCATGTGGATGTCATCAGGCCAGGACCCTTATCATACATGTGACATTTAGAGCAGATTGGAAAAGGTATGCCAAAGTTACAGCAACTTCCTGTTTTTTGGCGAAAGGCGCTTTTTCGCCGCCACGCCACGGTCAGATTGTTCAGTGAAAACTCACCAATTGAATAACTTTTCATCCTTAAGGTCTTAAGATGGTGCTGACCAAATTTCAGGTCAATCTGATGAAATCTGGAGGAGGAGTTCGTTAAAGTACACGGCCTATAAAACGCAAAAAATGGGCAAAATTGCATATTAAATCCAATATGGCTGACTTCCTGTTGAGTTTTGGCCATACCTCCAAGAGGCTTTTTTGTGTGTCTTATCATGTTACATCTGTCTGCCAAATTTCATACTTGTAGGTGAAACCGGAGCGAGGGGCTCAAGTTTGCCAATTTATAGGGGGCGCTAGCGAGCCATTTTGCAACACCCGAATCCGAGACCCTTAAAATATCAAATTTTTCACCGAGTCTGACAAGTCTGCCAAGTTTAACAACTTTTCCAGCATGGCAAGGGCCTCAAAAAGGCGATTCATTTTTGTGAAAAAGAATAATAATAATTCCTTCAGTTTCAATAGGGCCTTCGCTGGCCCGACGTTGTCGGTGCTCGGGCCCTAATAATCCTTTCAGTTTCAATAGGGCCTTCGCTGGCCCGACGTTGTCGGTGCTCGGGCCCTAATAATAATTCCTTCAGTTTCAATAGGGTCCTCGGACCCGACTTCGTCGGTGCTCGGGCCCTAATAAACCGACACAATTTCAATAGGGTTTAGCCCCTTCGGGGCATAAACCCTAATAATAATGATAATAATAAATTAATAATAATAGTTGCAGCCCTAGGTAGCATTATCATTGTGAGCATTTTTGCATGCTGATGTTTGCATGTAGCTGAAAGCATCGCTGTGCCTAAGAGCAGCCTCACAGAGCTGTTAGTGTAGCTGTAGACTCTAAGTCTTGCTCTTAATGCAGCTGCTATTGTAAAGCAGCTAAAGAGTCAGAGTATGTTCATGGCTTCAGAGCACCATACTACCTCACTGCTGTTTGGACTTTTAATCAAACATGCTGCAGGTTAGTTTGGATTTTTACGAATTCAGATTCTATGATTCTTTCATTTTGTTTGCATGTACTGACCCACCACAACGAAAACAGCTCATTATTATTGTGTATTATATCAACTATTGTTTTCTGTCGTGACTTAGTGATGGCAAACTCTGACACAGTGTGTGCTGTACTTCGACATGGCTTAAAGATTCATTATCCGTGCTGTCAGCTGCACTTCCTTAATCTTCAACCTCACATGACCTGAAATTTAGCACGATGATGAAAACCAAGTACTTTGTAGTACTGTGAAGTACTGTGAACTGTCTCTTTTCCCATTCCTTCCTGCTCTCTCTTCCTCTTTTATACACACTAGACACATACATACACGGCCCAGTCGCGTCCTTCATGCCAGTGGGAAAGATTCTTCCTAATCCTCATTTGTGATTGGCCGGCAATGTATTCCTGAGACTTTAACCAATGGCAGCACTCAGATTAGGGAGGAAGTCAATCCAATAGAGTTTTTACCTTCTCGGTACAAATCTCACTGATCCAGGAGTAGAAAACACTGACTGCACTCTGCCGTGGTCTGACTCCTGAATGTCAGGCTTTGGTTTAGCCAGGAATTTTGCTGCATGTCTTTGTGGAACAGTTGGCAACCTGTAGGCACTGAACTCCTCTGCTGGTGAGTTGACCACCAATTTATTTGGAACAAGGTTGATGAAGTTAAATTTGTATGAAATTTGCCGAATTAGCCGTATCTGGTGCATTTTCCCTATTAAATAAATAAACAATTAGATAAAAATGGGTAGCCTGAGCTGGGAGGATGTGGATCTGGATGTTAATAAAGTAATCTCACCAAGTTTCGTCATGGAATTATGTGAAAATTTCCACTTTTCTGTGCACTTGAAGATATTTGGATGGTTTTATATAGATCATATATTATACCTGGATGATCATGCTCATTATACATTTCTTTATAAAATCATTTGTCTTGATGCTGGATGGTATTCCTTGAAAAAAAAGCTCTCAGATGGGCTAACTTGGTTAAATAAATAGAAATGTCAATATATATGCCTTAGGTAACTATCATCAAAGCCAGTGCGAGTCTGATACTAAAGTTGGCATTCTGTTAAATCATTAATTGCTAAATCACGCTAAATAATGTACCAATGTGGACATTTCTCATCCTATTTCTCCGTCCCCTTCTTTCTCTGTCTCCGTCCACAGATTCAGCCAAGAAGGCTCAGATAACAGAGGTGAGAGGCTACTTCACACTATACACCTGTCTGTCTCACCTGTCTGTGCTGCTTCCTTCTTCTCTTTCCCTTATTTCATCGGTATCGGATTGCTGCGTGGTTCAATTCCACACCTCTGATTGGACAATATACAATAAATGCAGTACCTATATCACATATTTCATTCCTCGTGACAGATGCCGTCCCCATTCGGAGTAGGCCCAGGCCATGAGAAGAAGATTGGCCACAGGAGGATAGATGCCTCTGGTGAGACAACATACAAGAAGGTAGGCTTTTCCTCCTCATCTGTCTTTATCTTTTGCCTTAAATCACTGTTTGTAGGTTTGCTTGGTGTCACGATTTCATCAACTACGTTCCACCCACACCTCACTCTGTTGTTCTTCTCTCTGTTCCCCGCCTCCAGACTACCTCCTCTGCCTTGCAAGGGTCCATCCAGCTGGGAATTGGATACACTGTGGGCAACCTCAGCTCCAAGCCTGAGAGAGATGTGCTGATGCAGGACTTTTATGTGGTGGAAAGCATCTTCTTCCCCAGGTGCGTTTGTATGAGCGGAGGTGTGTTTGTGTGCACGTGTGGCAAGTATCTAATATAATCTTTTGTCTTCTTTTACTCTTCCTGTTGGTCCCATCTTGCTCCATACAGTGAAGGCAGTAACCTCACTCCAGCCCACCACTACCCAGACTTTAGGTTTAAAACCTACGCCCCTGTGGCCTTCCGCTACTTCCGAGAGCTGTTTGGGATCCGACCAGATGACTACCTGGTGAGATATTTATTTTCTCTGATGACTGGTGCTGAATTGTCTGCATTGAATGTCTTACAAAGTGCTTTGCAAGGGAAATGTTTTGTATTACACAGAGCATCAGCCGTGAAGTGAACATTTACACATCACACATAATTATTTGCCTCAAAGCACCTAACTAATGGTGACATTGTTGAACTGGTCAACACCTGCTAGTTCATAATATTAATTATATAGTTAGATTAGAGCAATACCGAGGCAGTGTAGGTGGGTATTGTATATTTCCAACAGCTATTACGAACAGGCAACAATAATCACTATTACAATTTCCTCGTCTATGACCACAAAAAGAAAGGTCTAATAATATTTGATATTTGTTCATAAAATGAACACACATAAAAAGAAACCGGTGTGCATGCGAACACACACACAAAAACAGTTGCACATGCCCTCACATGTGCACACATAGAGTATACACACACATGCGCTGCACGTTTAAGCTCACATTGTACCTGTGCCAGAGGGAGATTAGCAGACTAAAGCTTTCTTTTTTAAACTCCAAGTAGTAGCAGCAGACAGTCAGGGAGTAATTTGTGTTTGTGTCTGCATGTGTTTGTGTCGGTGGTTGAGGGGTGGAGTACCAGTAGAAATGCATTGTGTTGACTTTAAGCCTTAGAAAGTGAAATTGCTTTGTTAAATTAACTACAAGCAATGGGAACTTTCTCTTACTTCTCAACTCAAGTCTCCAGATTCTAAACAACTTCATTTGAACTGATTTAATTATTTACAGTACTTAATGGCTCGACATCACTGTAAGATATTTAATGTAAATCAAAGCCCACTAATGTATAATATAATATAATATAATATACAGTTTAATATGGTAATAATATAATATAATATTATTATATAATATAATATACAGTTTAATATGGTTCGCCTCAATTTAAAGGGGAACTACGCCCATTTTCAAAATTCATACATGTTATTCCTATGGTCTAAGACAGTCCTAAAAATATTAGTAAACATGAACAACTCTCTCCCAAATCCAAAATCTAGAGTGCTAAAACTCAAATTTGTGATGTCATCAAGTATAAAGTATGAACTGCTCCATAAACAATGAATTGGGAGAGATGTTCTAGATGACACTGAGAGCACCCAGGGGAATATTCTGGGAGTATATGGGAACATTTTCTGTTTCACAACTGACAACACTACAGTAGAATAAATCTCATTTGGGTATAAAAAAGAAAACAAACATTCTGTGGGTCCACGAAATCAGTCTCCCATTCATTGTCTGTGGAGCAGCGCCAGACTTTATACCGTATGACATCACAAGTTTGAGACTTACTTCTCTGGTTTCTGGCTTTGTGAGAGAGTAGCTCATGTTCACAAATACTGATTTAACTTTCCTCGACCGCGGAAATAACATATTGGAATTCTTAATATAGGTGGTGCTCACCTTTAACATAATTCCTGCTAGTGCACATGGTATTCAGCACCAGCAAGAAGTGGGTGAAAGTAACATTTCCACAGTTGAGTGAGTAACTTCACTGTAGATACTAATACTGTGTTAAGGTGTAAATGTCATAATGCACAGTTTACACTCTAGATGTGTAATTCTTTGCACCCACACCCATAACACCTTTTTTTACTCAGTAGTAGTGTGTATACACACTTCCACTTTAAAACAATGTTCTGTTTTTGCTGCTGGTGAGCAACGCCACATGAGTGGGTAGATGTATTAGTCTTTTGGTTGGCTATTTGAAAGCTCTATTGGATCCAACATTGACAGTGCTATGCAGCCCTCCAGTGCTCATGAAGTGTTAAAGTTAGGATGAAATTACAAACTCTGGAGAAACAAACATCTCACATAAAATGACATTTTCAAAGACCTTTAACAGATGGACAGACAGTTCCTTTAAAACAGACAGCGTAAGCTTAGAAATGAATAAAGTGTGCCTTTATGCCTGTTGTATGTAGAAGCAGTCTTTAAGAATAGAGATTGTGGGTCAGATTGTCAGACTTGAGTTTAAATTGTAATCTCTATTTGTTCCCCTGTGTCTGTTCTCTGTCTAGTATTCTATATGTAATGAGCCACTGATCGAGTTGACAAATCCAGGAGCTAGTGGCTCCATATTCTACGTGACCCGCGATGATGAGTTCATCATCAAAACTGTTCAGCACAAAGAGGCAGAGTTTCTGCAGAAACTCCTTCCTGGATACTATATGGTGAGTCAAACCGAGCCCCTCCCTCATCACAATCAATTCAATGGCTGTTTCCAAATTGTTAGTACGTTCTACATTTTGATATGTATGTTATTAGGATATAGTATACACTGTGTACAATTCAGGATGTAGTATAGACACATTTGTTGACCAAACACTAGATATACTGAAACATGTATAGTAATTTTTAGTATGAATAATTCAAATAGCAAAAATGGAACTGGAAAAATGAAACCTTGCCACAGGTTTGTTAATAGTGTGTCTGTTTAGAGATTTGGTTGTGTGGGCGTGGGGTGTTTTTGTACATGTGTGCATGCTTAAGAGCAACGCAGAGCCTGAAACTTCTAGTCATCTTTATCCTCTTTACCCTACCCCCTGGTGTTGGCCCCAGTCAGCAGTGACGCCAGCAGGTGACTTTGTAATCGATATAAGTGGAGAGGTTGCACCTGACAGAGACCCAGGCTAAGTACTCCTTAACAGGTTAAGCATGCAACCAGTGGAGACGCACAAGAGTAGGCTGAGGCCTGTGGGTGGATCACGCTGTCTGGCAGGTGCATGGGCTGAAACACATGAAACTACATGCCTTATTAATTTAATTCTCCCTCTCTCTTTTCCCTGTGTCTGCTGCATGAACCCCCTCTCCAGAACTTGAACCAGAACCCCCGGACTTTGCTGCCAAAGTTTTTTGGCCTCTACTGCGTCCAGTGTGGGGGCAAGAACATCAGAGTTGTTGTGATGAACAATATTTTACCGCGCTCCGTACGCATGCACCTCAAGTTTGATCTAAAGGGCTCCACATACAAGAGGCGAGCATCCAAGAAGGAAAGAGAAAAGTCCAAGCCCACTTTTAAAGACCTTGACTTTTTGAATGACCTTCCTGAAGGCCTCACTCTGGACCAGGACACATACGGCGCTCTGCTCAAAACTCTGCAGAGAGACTGTCTGGTGAGAAAGAGAAGAGGGGGGCAGATGGATGAACAGTATTTTATAAAAGTAGATTAACACTGGGCATTATACTTTAACAAAGCAGCACAACCAACCACACATTAACTATTCAACTGTTTGCTCAGTGGTTGAAGAATAGAGGAAGAGAAATGAGAGAAAGTGGCTTAAGTTTTTTTGATGCATGGGTTAATTTTTGTCATGCCGCAGGCTGTAAAATCAAATCCATAAATGTTGTAAATTTCCTCAGAAGCTTGGAAAATATTATAATATATCATTTTGAATTATCACGTATGTGTTTCACGTCAGGTTCTTGAAAGTTTTAAGATTATGGACTACAGTTTGCTGCTGGGGATCCACAACAAGAGCCAAGCCAAGCTGGAGCACCAGCCTCAGGGTTCACCTGCAGGAGGTGGGGATGAAAAGAAGCGCGCAGCTCAGAGAGCGTTGTACTCCACTGCCATGGAGTCCATACAGGGAGGCTCCACATGCAGGGACACACTGGACCATGATGACACGTAAGTCACCGTTTTTATAATGTTTGCCCTTATCATCACATTATATTTACAAATGATGGTAATGTTCTCCTGTCCTGTCTGTAGCATGGGTGGTATTCCAGCTGTGGGTAGTAAAGGAGAGCGCCTCCTGCTGTTCATTGGAATCATTGACATCCTGCAGTCCTACAGGTAGGCAACAAAAACATTCAAAAGTTAAAGCTAGGGTTGGTAATGTTGAGAAACTAGCGAGAGTATGCTGGATTTTTTAAAATGATCCAACCAAAAAACCAAGCCCAGTGTTGCCAACTATTTTCCAATGAAAGTAGCTAGCAGCACTAGCTCCAACAGTCCCTAAATCTAGCAAGAAAGTCGCCAAGCCGGCAACACTGACAGCCTTTCCCTTCAGCAAATATAACAAAAAAATGTTTTTGAAGAAGATTATCAACCCTAGCTTTAAAGCTGCCATGTAATATATATAAATGAATACATAAACATAAAGATTAGTGGTTAACGTTCACGAAAACAACAAAATCAACTGCATTTAGTTGGTTCAGCATCGACTTTGCATTTTAAACTATGTGCCACAAGGCCAGATCTTCTGGGATATCTACTAGGTTGCTTTAAAACTTAAAACTGAAAAATGCTGCTGTTCTTCCAGCATAAAGAGAGCTTTTAGAGCTTCCTACAATGTCAGACTTCCAACCTTTGATATTCTTAAGGGACCAGTGTGTAACATTTCGGGGGATCTATTAGCAGAAATGGAATATAATATTCATAATATAATATTCACGTTTTCATTAGTGTATAATCAGCTGAAACTAAGAATTGTTGTGTTTTCTTTAGCATTGAATGAGCCCGTCATATCTACATAGGGAGCGGGTCCTCTTCACGGAGTCCGCCATGTTGCTCCGCCATGTTTCTACAGTAGCCCTGAACGGACAAACCGAACACTGGCTCTAGAGAGAGCCTTTCACGTTTTTACGTTACCTGAAGGCCACCGTAGTTCTCTTACACTCTTGTGGTAATGTGAGCCGCAGAGTGCAAAACCGTGGTACCGCCAGCCGCTGTCTGGCTTCTGTTGCTCCTAAAGTAGTGTTATTATGGTAAGGATGGCCTCTGAGCGAGGCGAACGGCGTTACCACGCTTTTGCACTCGGCGGCTCGCGTTACTGCAGTCTTGGAAAGGGAGGAGTGAGCGAAGGGGTACTCAGGTGGTTGCACCTGCAACTACACCACTAGATGCCACCAAATCCTACAAACTGTACCTTTAAGTTAAACTAAAAATGTGGTTTTAATTTAAAAAGACACACAAACAGCTAGTGTTTGTCTGATTGGCTACCAGTTGTCTACCAGGGTATCATATTTTCATTGTAATGAATCCAAAGTTAATTTAATAATGACATATTTGTGTTTAAAGTGCTCTACATATCACCTTAAACCTGTACTGCTGTCTCAGTCTGATATAATTCGTAAGCTTGATCTTGTCATTTCAATCTGCCTTTCATCGGACACTTCAGGACACGTTAAATGACAAGGATTTTTTTTTCTGGCTTCAAAGTCGGAAATGATTAGGTTTAGACTGACAGTAATCCAGGCATTATATGTCTGCAAGGAATATTAAAAGATGGAGAGAGATCATTGGGAAAAAGCAATCCCAGTCTTCTCATGCTGTTTTTAATCAAATACTAATGGAAGAGACACATAACAGCTATTGTCAGGACAAGTTTGGACATAAGGAATGTTTGTGGTGCTTAGCATATAATCCAGTCTTTTAAAACAGATGTTAAAATGCACATCAACATTGCAAGTTGGGCTGTAGCCTCTGATTCAGGGCTGCCAGGTAACCACAGTACTGTAAGTCATGGAATGTGTTTAACTAAATAATTCAACTTTTCTTGTCTGACAGGATGATTAAGAAACTGGAGCACTCTTGGAAGTCCCTAATCCATGACGGGGTGAGTCGCTTTCACATAACTCTTATGTAATGTCATGTAATAGTCCTTAACCATGCAAGACAAACCTCACAGAATTTTATTTTTTATCAAATTTTGTCTCTATCTATGTCTGTCTTTTATGTAATACGTTAAGTCGCTTGGTTGGAATTATGTATGAAAAGTGCAACATCATTAAAATTGCATTGTCTCCGTCTCTTCTTTTTTAATTGTCCTGCAGGACACAGTGTCAGTTCACAGACCTAGTTTCTATGCTGAGAGGTTCTACAAATTCTCTAGCACCATCGTCTTCAAGAAGAGCAGCTGTGAGTTTGCAAATGTGCATGAGCCGTATTCTCCTGTAGTGTATGTTTGATGACAACAATGCCAATAAGAAATGATCTTGTTTTCCTCCGTGTTAATTATTGGAGATGTTTTACTTTTTGGAATGAGAGCACGTGTAAACTAGGCCCTGCTTTCGCAGCATTGCGATCGTCTCCGTCTAAGAGAGGACGAGGGGCTCTCTCCATGTCAAAGTCCAGTGCTGGAACGGGTTCAGCTGGGCAGCGTCCCTCGCTGAGTGATGACGGGCAGGAAAACCTGGACAACTTGGAGAACCTACTGGGAGCTCGCAGCTTCCCCATGCTGGAGGACAACGGTAGTTTATTTCTTGTAAACTCTTATTAGTCCACAATGATATACAGTCATGACATGTTACACACAGGGTTCATTAAAGGTTGTCGTTTTTCACTCAAAGTAAACCCAGTAGTGTGAGATTGTTTGGCCATGTGGCAATAGCCTTCGTCAAGGCTAGCTGCCTTCATCAAAGCTAGTGAGGAAATGTCTATACAACATACTAATGCTGCTGGAATAAAATGGTAGAGTGAGCTTGTGAGTGCCGGTTTTCCCTTGTGACATTATGTCTTTCTGAACTTGGCACACTAATGACTTCAATTGTCTGCAACCGAGAGCTCCATTTTCTCTTTAAATGAAATGAAGTGAGCCTTTATTGATCCCTGTGGTGAAATGTGCAGCAGCAGTAACAATCAAAGTAAAAGTAAAACTTTAACAAATCAAGACTAGATATTAGTTGATAGATACTTTAGAAAAGCATAATGTTAAATGTACGAGTATGCGTCATTTACTGCCCCCATCAGTACTCATAATGGGGGTGAGAAATGAACAGAATGTGACCATTTGAAGAAAAAGTTGTATAAGCTATTCAAACCTTGTAAATGTCCCACTGAATATAAAAGTCCTGATC
Organism: Sebastolobus alascanus; assembly: GCA_916701645.2. Classification (NCBI taxonomy): domain Eukaryota; kingdom Metazoa; phylum Chordata; class Actinopteri; order Perciformes; family Sebastidae; genus Sebastolobus; species Sebastolobus alascanus. Next base: position 999,992 of record CAKAOJ020000195.1, read on the forward strand.
ACATAATGTACAGCTTTGAGTGCAGTAACTGGCTGAGGTATAGTGTTGTACAATTAGATGGTAGTGAACTTCAGTGAAGGTTTGAGGGATTCTGTGGTACAAGCACAAATATTTACTTTGATCATGTCTGATTTTGTTAAAGCAGTTAAATTCTGTTTGTTTCCGTAGTATATTTTCATCTCGTATCATCATCTTCATATTTCATGATCTCTTTTTATATATCTTGGTTAATTTTTTATATCAGGGAGAGAGCCACCCTGCACTCCTCCTTCCTTTGAAGATGCTACCACAGCTTCTATCGCCACCACGCTCTCCTCCAACAACTCCTTACCCACCACCCCCTTCGATACACCAGAGCACCCACGCTACAGGAGACAAATGCTTTCCCCAAGTGTGGCCAGGTGAGAATAATTGCATGAATATGCAACGATGTCTCTATAATGACGATATTCTGTGAAAACAATGGACTGTGTGTGCTTTCTTTCCCTGCATCGTCCTGTGTACTTTCAGGGCACAGAGAGAGGTGGTTGAGATTCATGGGGAAAAGCAGGACACCATTACAGTGGAGGTGGAGCTCAGGTACACATGTATACAGCAATACCCTACTAGTGCAATGTCCATAGCTGCATGTCTAACAGTATTTAACCGTGCTCTTTGTCTTCATACAGTAATATCCCAAAGAGCACGGAGCTCACACAGATGACAGAAATGACCTCTCCCAGCCATCTGTCGCCTGACCGTCAGCCTCATGCCATTGCTTCATCCACCCTTCCCTCTCTTAGTCCATCCTCAGCTAATTCCTCCTCCACCCTTCCTCCTTCCTTTGTGTCTTCCTCCTCCGCTGCTCAATCAGCCGGCCAGTCATCCTCCACACTCGCTTCATCAATCCGCCCATCCACCGAACCGCTCACCTCTCCTCAGTCATCCACTCTTCCTTCTCCGATCTCTCACTCAGCCGTGCAATCCACACTTCTCACTTCAGCTCCGATCACCCCCACCCTCCCACCCGGCTCAGCATTTACTCCCATCTGCCCTGCAACTTCTTCCTCCTCCACCCAGAGCTCCACTCAACATCTCCCCTCGACCCCTCCCTCCTCCCACCCTCCAAGCCCCCAGGTGCCTCTGCGGGCGCCGCGCACGCCGTGCAATCAGCTGTCTGTGTCCAGCAGCCACAACTCATTGGATGGGGAGGTGCAGGTGTCTGACATCTACTTTGTAAGTCCCCATTATCATATCAATGCTTTGTGTTTTTTTTTTCTTTTTGCAGAGGATGTTAAAAATTGGATAATGAGTCAGCTTCAAAGTCGTAAAACAAAACAAAATGAGCTGAAAGTTGAACTGCCATGAGCTTAGAAAATCAGACAAAAATAACACAAAATTCTCATCTACTTTGAAGAGGCTTTCTGTGTAACAATGGAAAAATGATTTTAACTGGATCTAATGTATTAGTACGCAGTCTCATTAAACCAGTCATTATACTGGAAGAAGCTCTCTTCGGTTTTGTTTTGTTGACCGTCCTCTTCCAGAGAGTAAAGATAATTTTCCTTCTCCTGTTTTTCTTTGATCTACTGGGTCTGTTGCAGTGGCGCAGTCAGGACAGCGTGGTAGAGTTATGATGGTGAGGGGGGGAGGGTGTGTGTGTTGCAGTGTGCACGTACTATGGGGTTGCTCTCGCTGTCCAAAATGCTTTTTTCTAAAGCACGAAGGCTGCCACCGGTCATAGTTCATGCTTTTGAATGAATCGGCAAAACACTGGGGGGTGTCTGTACTGCGCAGCATGATGTATTTACAGTATATCTGTCGATCTGCATTCATGCGTCCTGTCAGTGTCATGCACAGCTCTCCATAATTCCCTCTCTTTGTTTGAATATGATTTACATTATAGCATTCATTCTCCATTTTCCTTTCTCTCCTCAATCACAACTGCTTCTTTCATCTCACATCTTCTCTCGTCTTTCTCCTCCATTGTGTACTAATTCTTTCAATTCCCTTTATTCTCCTGTCAACGCATTATATGCATTTGTGTGTTCATCTGCATGTGTGTGTGTGTGTGTTCATCCATCCATCAGTATGCAGATGGCAGATATTGGGTGTACTCTCCAGTTCTTGGCCGTCGTAAGCTAAACTCTAGCTCAAGTTGCAATGTAAGTCACCACCAAAGTAGTTAGACTCACTTGTTCCACGTACCATCGCATTGCTGGTTCCATTTGGACTCTCACAAGCACGGCTGCTTATGGGTCTTCAGAAGTACTTTAAAGTGAAGCTACAGTGCATTTTTTTTCCCACATGACTTATTTAGTGTTAAAGTCTGCAAAAAAGACATTGCATATTCATAACTGCAGCTTGTGAAGGGCCATCATGTGCATTTACATGGAGCATGCATCTTTATGTAACAGTAATTTAAATGTTTGGGCATCTTGGGCCTGCAGTTACTTAGCTGTAGTTAGCTTTTATTGGCTTTGTGCTTTTGGTGATCCCTGAAGCTTCTGCCCTCAGGTAGCACAGAGGAGCAGACAAGCTGATTAGTGTTGTCAGTGCCTGGCTAGAATGAAATCTCCCTTTCTGACGTTGGAAAGCTGCACTTGTTTACATCTTAAAGCCCCTGAAAACATGGTTTCAAATACTGAGTATTTCTATACAACATTAAATATTCATCACTTACAAATAATTTACTAAGAGTTTTACCATCAAAAACGTTATCTGCTTCATCAGGATTGTGTGGGTGTGGTTTGATCAGATGGGCAACATAAGCAAACAACCCCAGACTGTCCTCAGATTTTGATACAAATGTTTGTAAACTCTGATTAGCGCGCAGAAGTGTGTGACATCACCTATTTCCAATTTAGAAAAGGCAGTCCAAAAATACAAATACAGACATTTCTGATGTGACTTAACCTAAACTGTTGTGACTTTGCTGGAAAATTGTGTGTTTATTGAGGATCCCATCTGTCATAATAAGAAGCTGATTGAGAAAATATGATTTTGGGGTCTTTAAAGTGAAATTGCACTAATAATTTAGCCAGAATATCCAGATTAGATCATCCCTACTAATTGAGACCCTGTAGATTTTCCTTAGCAAATTGTCCTCTTTAACAGAAACGAGCACACTGTGTGCAGTTGAAAAATGAATCTTGGTGTCCCCAACAACAGCAAAATTGCACCGGGCAGCTTTAAAACATTCAGTGTCTGGGAAATGTCTTTATAAATGTGTCTTTCCCCAACTCCCCCCCCTCATTTTTCTCGTCTTGTCTCCTCTCTTCTTCTTGCCTCCCTCTGCTGGCTGTATTGGATAACAGCAGACTCAGGAGGATCGGGGCTGGGTGTACTCTCCTCTGCACTACGGCTCAGAGTCCAGAAGGGGCTCAGATGGGGAGAGTGAGACAGTAAGTGTACAGTTCATTCATTATTGACCATTAATTCACAGAGCAGAGATGAGTGTATATACAGTATTTTTTTTTAATATTCTCCTGTTCGTGTTTCTCCTACTTATCTTCTATTTATTTCCCTATTTATTTGTCTCTGTGCTCTTTCAGTAACTCACAGTGGAGACAGCAGTGATGGGTGGAGCCAGAGGCTGTCTCCATATACAGAAGCTGTGAGGTTTGAATAACAAAGCCACCAGGGCACTCTGGGAATTAATGCTAGTTTCCCAAGCTGCATGTGGGAGCTTGTTTTGCCAACCGAGACTAAAGGAATGAACTCAGAAGCATTCAGTACAACGATACAATCATAAATACAGTCACATACATTCGAAAGAACATACAACAATCAAAATATTATGCAAAAAAAAAATGATCATAAAGCATTTATTCCTGGACATTATGACTGACATCAAGCAGAGAAATAAAGGTAAATCACATAGCTGAGTGGCACTGTGAATGGTTGCTGTTAAGTCAGGTATTGTTGCAGCCCTGCTGCCTGCTGTGGAGGTTTTTAGTGTTCATGAGTCACGCTGCACTGTGCCAGCTCTGGCTATGCAATATGGACATACGTGTTATTGGTTTCTCCTTTTGACTAAATGCATAACCACTTCAGAGTTTATTCATGCATTTATTTTTCACCAGGGGCATGTCAAAGCTGTATATAATTTTATTTTAGCACTTGTACATGTGGCTGAAATCGTATATGTTTTGTTATTTTGTCATCAGTTATTGTTTGAAAACACTCAAACACACAGTTAATGTTTTTGTGTGCTGTGTATGCACAGTGTTCTGTTTTTTCTGGCGTGGTGTGGTGGTCCACTTAAGAAACTTCGATCTGACAATGAATGGTTGTGTGCAAAATGCCTTATTGACAAACCCATTTTCATAACAGTTTATGATGTTTTGGTCACATCTAATCATTTCAAAACAACTCAAAAATATAAACATGAAGAGTATTTTGTTGTGCGTAAATATCAAATATTTGAAGCAGAGTTAAAACAATATAGCAATCCTACATTTACACTTTGTCAGGATTTAGGACCAATAGATCAAGAGCGAACAAAGGAAAAAAAATAATCAAATTATCTTTTGTAAATTGTAGATAACTGTATGTGTGTGCTTAAGCACATGCATGTAAGTCTGTACGTGCCCATATGTCTCTGTGTGCATGTGTTTGCATGCATATTGATGTGTGATTGGGAGACATGTTTTCTGTCCTGCCTATTTGTCAAAATAGTCAAAAGGTGTAACTTCCATTTGTTGTTATAGGCCATGAAAGTCTGAATCAGCTATAAGCATGTTGGCTGTGTGCGAAAAAGGAAATAGTGTTTAATGACTGGATTATCCATAAATGACCAAATTAAACAAACTGAGCTGAACTGAAATAACATCAAATTTCTGTACAGTTTGGTAAGAATATTATGAATCTACTGTTGCCACAGACAGTACCTCCCTTCTTCCATACATGGTGATGCTTGTTGCAACAAGATTGACCATAATTAGACTTGACCTGACTGTGTCGATAAGCACTGCTGTAAAATATTACTGTGATATTTGAGTCTGCTGACATTAACCTGCCTGTTTGTAGGCAAAAGTGTTTTCTGATCACTGTGTAAAAAAAATAAAAAATTATATTGTGTAAAAAAAACAAATTTTTGGTGGTTTTTTTTTCTATATTTTTGATAAAATATCCAGATTCACAAAACCAGCTGAGAAGAATATATTTTAAGTGTTATTTGCATAATTAGCCCACTAGATGGCACCACAATGTCTCAGAACAACAGTATAGTTCTTAATGCTGCTACATCTTGTGTGGAATCTTACAGTTGTGCACAATCTTGTGCTACTTGAAAATTCAAGACTCTTAGTTGCACTGTAAAATTAAAGTGCACAAAGGCATATGCCAGTATATGAGCTACATGGGCTATAATTATTTTTAGTGTGTTCATGATAGACCATAAAAGGGAAGCTCATATTTAAAGCCTCATACCTCAACCCCCCCACATCACACTGACATTTTAACACACGCAAACATAATGATATGAAATCTTGATTGCTTTAGTGGGGCTTGCATTTTATTTATCTGCACAGGCTTTGCTGCTAAAAATACACTGGAATAAAACAGCAAAGGATCAATATGGCTTCAACCAAAACAGCCCATTTGGGATCTTAGCTAGCTATTTGCAGTATGCAGTCTCTCTCTCTCTCTCTCTCTCTCTCTCTCTCTCTCTCTCTCTCTCTCTCTCTCTCTCTCTCTCTCTCTCTCTCTCTCTCTCTCTCTCTCTCTCTCTCTCTCTCTCTATATCTATCTATCTATCTATCTATCTATATATAGATATATATATATATATATATATAGATATATATATCTATATATATATACAAAAAGTCATCTATTTACATGGAGGTTTGCGTTTTCAACAATGACCAAATAAAACACTAAAAAATGTAAGATTAGAGTGTAATTACAGATCAAAGAATGAACAGTAAATGAATAAAATAAAATGGTAAAATAGCGCATTTATCTCGCCTATAAGCAAAAAACAGTACACCATACCAGCAGAGAAGTAAAGGTTTGAAATAAAGATATTATATATCTATATATACATATATATACACTCGCAACCAGACAAAGGAAAACAAAAGTAAAATAGTAAAATAAAATACAATCAAATAAAAGAAAAAATGCATTGTAGTCCCCAAAGACGACATTACAGTGAGTTCCATGTGCTCTCACTGTATTCCTCTGTGTGTGTACACATGCATTGCTGTATGCATGCGTGTGCTTTATGAGTAAGCCAGTGTTGCGAATGTCACTCAGGGTGACAAGTCAGCCATGTCGGACCATGATGGAATGTGTGATGGGCAAGGATCAGCAGCCACGTGACCAATTGTCCTGGAATGAAATTGGTTCCCCCCTGCTTTTTGTCCTTCTACCTCTGAAAACACACCTAATCCTTTTGCTCCTTCTCCTGCCTCCTTAATGCCCTCACTGACATTCAGCCAGGAGGGTGTTCCTTCACCAGTCCATAGTTGCAAGCGACTGACTAAGGCAAAGACTTATTAAAGGATATGGCTAGTCATATTCTAAAATGTGACTCTGAATTGCCCGTAGGTGTGAATGTGGGCATGGTTGTCTGTCTATATGTGTCAGTCCTGTGATAGTCTGGCGACCTATCCAGGGTGTACCCTGCCTTTGCCCCAATGTATGATGTATTCTAAAATGTTTGTTATTTTTAACAAATTTCATGTAAAGATCTGTGTACCCAAAGCTTGAAATACAGTAGCTTATTCCTTCCATTGTTGTCCAAAAACTGCAAAAAAACAAATCAAAGAGCCACACAGTTTTACTCTTACTTCATTACGATGAACATGGGCAGTGTAGTATATTTTGAGTACCTCTCAAATATACACCGTCTTGCTGCCATAAATACTAACTAGAGCACCAAATATGTATTAATCCAAAACTTAAAATAGTGCCCAACAAAGGCTGCAGTCTGCGAAGGGTAAAAAAAAAAAAAAAAAAAGAAGTGTGAGAGATGGACTGACACATGGTTGTTTTTATGTCTTTTAATGAGATGTGTTTACAATAACAAAAATATGAAATATCAGCCTTATTCTCTTAGCCAGGGGTTTGCCACCTTTGTCATAGTATAGTATGTTGAAAAAAAGTCATAGTATAGTATGTCGAAAACAGTCATAGTATAGTTTGACCTAAAATTTTGTAAAAAAAAGACAGTATAGTTTATCGAAAAAAAGTCATAGTATAGTATGTTGAAAAATGTTGTCAAAAAAAGTCATAGTATAGTATGTCGAAAAAAATCAAAAAAAAATCATAGTATAGTATGTTGAAAAAAAGTGACAGTATAGCATGTCGAAAAAATGCCAAAGAGTGTCATAGTATAGTATATTGAAAAAAAAGTCATAGTATAGTATGTCGAAAATATGCAAAAAAAGTCGTAGTATAGTATGTCGAAAAAAAGTCATAGTATAGTATGTCGAAAAAAGTCAAAGTATAGTATGTCAAAAATTTTGTAAAAAAAAGTCATAGCATAGTATGTGGAAAAATTTTGTAAAAAAAAAATCATAGTATAGTATGTCGAAAAAAAAAGTCATAGTATAGTATGTCGAAAAAATTGTAAAAAATAGTCATAGTATAGTATGTCGAAAGATTCTGTAAAACAAAGTCATAGCAAAGTATGTCGAAAGATTTTGTAAAAAAAAGTCATGGTATAGTATGTCGAAGAAAAGTCATAGTATAGTATATCAAAAACAGTTGAAGTATAGTATGTCGAAAAATGTTGTAAAAAAAAGTCATACTATAGTATGTCGAAAAAAAGTCATAGTATAGTATGTCGAAAGATTTTGTGAAAAAAAGTCATAGTATAGTATGGCGAAAAAATTGTAAAAAATAGTCATAGTATAGTATGTCGAAAGATTCTGTAAAACAAAGTCATAGCAAAGTATGTCGAAAGATTTTGTAAAAAAAAGTCATGGTATAGTATGTCGAAGAAAAGTCATAGTATAGTATGTCAAAAACAGTTGAAGTATAGTATGTCGAAAAATGTTGTAAAAAAAAGTCATACTATAGTATGTTGAAAAAAAGTCATAGTATAGTATGTCGAAAAATTTTGTAAAAAAAGTCATAGTAAAGTTTATCTAAAAATGTAATAGTATAGTATGTCGAACAATTTTGTGAAAAAAGTCTTAGTATAGTATGTTGAACATTTTTGAAAAAAGAATTCATAGTGTAGTATGTCGAAAAAAAAGTAATATTATAGTAGGTCGAAAAATATTGTGAAAAAAAATCATAGTATAGTATATCGAAAAAAAGTCATGGTATAGAATATCGAAAAAACGCCATAGTATAGTATGTCGAAAAATTTTCTGAAAAAAAACATAGTATAGTACATCGAAAAAAAGTAATTGTATAGTATGTCGAAAAAAAAGTCATACTATAGTATGTCGAAAATTTTGTGAAAAAAAAGTCATACTATAGTATGTCGAAAATTTTGTGAAAAAAAAGTAATACTATAGTATGTCGAAAATTTCGTGAAAAAAAGTCATACTATAGTATGTCGAAGATTTTGTGAAAAAAAAGTCATACTATAGTATGTCGAAAATTTTGTGAAAAAAAAGTCATACTATAGTATGTCGAAAATTGTGTGAAAAAAAGTCATACTATAGTATGTAAAAAAATGTTGTGAAAAAAAGTTATAGTATTATATGTCGAAAATTATATGAAAAAAAGTCATACTATAGTATGTCGTAAATTTCGTGAAAAAAAAAGTCATACTATAGTATGTCAAAAATTTTGTAAAAAAAAAGTCAGATTATAGTATGTCGAAAATTTGTGAAATAAAAGTCATACTATAGTATGTCAAAGATTTTGGGAAAAAAAGTCGTAGTATAGTTTGTCGAAAATTTAGTGAAAAAAAGACATACTATAGTAAGCCGAAAATTTTGTGAAAAAAAAGTCATACTATAGTATGTCGAAAATGTTATGAAAAAAAAGTCATGGTATAGTATGTCGAAAATTTGGTGAAAAAAAGTCATACTATAGTGTGTAAAAAATTTCGTGAAAAAAAGTCATACTATAGTCTGTCGAAAATTTTGTGAAAAAAAAGTGATACTATAGTATGTCGAAGATTTTGGGAAAAAAAAGTCATACTATATGAAAAAAAGTCATAGTATAGCATGTCAAAAATTTCGTGAAAAAAAGTCAGTCACTTTTTTTCATGAAATTTTCGACATACTATAGTATGACTTTTTTTCACAAAATTTTCGACATGCTATAGTATGACTTTTTTTCAACGAAATTTTCGACATACTATACTATTATTTTTTTTTAATTTTCGACATACTATAGTATGACGTTTTTCACGAAATTTTCGACATGCTATAGTATGACTTGTATTTCACAAAATTTTCGACATACTATACTATTACTTTTTTTCACAAATTTTTCGACACACTATAGTATGACTTGTTTTTCACGAAATTTTCGACATGCTATACTATGACTTTTTTTTACTAAATTTTCGACATACTATAGTATGACTTTTTTTTTCACAAATTTTTCTACGTACTATAGTATGACTTTTTTTTTCACAAAATTTTCGGCAAACTATAGTATTACTTTTTTTTCACAAAATTTTCAACATACCATATTATGACTTTTTTTTACTAAATTTTCGACATACTATAGTATGACTTTTTTTTCACAAATTTTTCTACGTACTATAGTATGACTTTTTTTCACAAAATTTTCGGCAAACTATAGTATGACTTCTTTTTCACAAAATTTTCGACATACTATAATATGACTTTTTTTTCACAAAATTTTCGAAATACTGTAGTATGACTTTTTTTCTCACAAAACTTTCGACAAACTAAAGTATGACTTTTTTTTTCACGAAATTTTGGACCTGCTATACTATGACTTTGTTTTACGAAATTTTCGACATACTATAGTATGACTTTTTTTTCTCGAAATTTTCGACATACTAAACTATGACTTATTTTCGACATACTATACTATGACTTTTTTTTCAAAAAATCTTTCGACATACTATACTATGACTTTTTTTACAAAATTTTTCGACATACTATGCTCTGACTTTTTTTTTACAAAATTTTCGTCATACTATACGATAATTTTTTTTCGACATATTATACTAAAACTTTTTTTACAAAATTTGTCGACATACTATACCATGACTTTTTTTCCGATATACTATACTATGACTTTTTTTTGCAAATTTTTCTACATACTATACTATGACTTTTTTTCGACATACTAAACTATGACTTTTTTTCGACATACTAAACTATGACTTATTTTCGACATACTATACTATGACTTTTTTTTCACAAAATATTCAACATACTATACTATTAATTTTTTTCACTAAATTATGACATACTATACTATTAATTTTTTTCACTAAATTATGACATACTATAGTATGACTTTTTTTTCACTAAATTTTTCGACATGCTATACTATGACTTTTTTTTACTAAATTTTCGACATACTATAGTATGACTTTTTTTCAGGAAATTTTGACATACTATACTATAACTTTTTTTCACAAAATTTTCGACATACTATAGTATGACTTTTTTTCACAAAATTTTCCACATACTATAGTATGACTTTTTTTCACAAATTTTTCGATACACTATAGTATGACTATTTTTTCACGAAATTTTCGACATGCTACAATATGACTTTTTTTTTCACAAAATTTTCGACATAATATAGTATGACTTTTTTTTCACAAAACTTTCGAAAAACTATACTATGACTTTTTTTTCACGAAATTTTCGACATGCTATACTATGACTATTTTTTTACTAAATTTTCGACATACTATAGTATGACTTTTTTTTCACGAAATTTCGACATACTATACTATAACTTTTTTTCACAAAATTTTCGACATACTATAGTATGACTTGTTTTTCACGAAATTTTCGACAGGCTATAGTATGACTTGTATTTCACAAAATTTTCGACATACTATACTATTATTTTTTTTAAATTTTCGACATACTATAGTATGACGTTTTTCACGAAATTTTCGACATGCTATAGTATGACTTGTATTTCACAAAATTTTCGACATACTATACTATTACTTTTTTTCACAAATTTTTCGACACACTATGGTATGACTTGTTTTTCACGAAATTTTCGACATGCTATACTATGACTATTTTTTTACTAAATTTTCGACATACTATAGTATGACTTTTTTTTTCACTAATTTTTCTACGTACTATAGTATGACTTTTTTTTTCAAAAAATTTTCGGCAAACTATAGTATTACTTTTTTTTCACAAAATTTCAACATACCATATTATGACTTTTTTTTACTAAATTTTCGACATACTATAGTATGACTTTTTTTTCACAAATTTTTCTACGTACTATAGTATGACTTTTTTTCACAAAATTTTCGGCAAACTATAGTATGACTTTTTTTTCACAACATTTTCGACATACTATAATATGACTTTTTTTTCACAAAATTTTCGAAATACTGTATTATGACTTTTTTTCTCACAAAACTTTCGACAAACTATAGTATGACTTTTTTTTCACAAAATTTTCTACATACTAAAGTATGACTTTTTTTTTCACGAAATTTTGGACCTGCTATACTATGACTTTGTTTTACGAATTTTTCGACCTACTATAGTATGACTTTTTTTTCTCGAAATTTTCGACATACTAAACTATGACTTATTTTCGACATACTATACTATGACTTTTTTTTCAAAAAATCTTTCGACATACTATACTATGACTTTTTTTACAAAATTTTTCGACATACTATGCTCTGACTTTTTTTTTACAAAATTTTCGACATACTATACGATAATTTTTTTTCGACATATACTAAAACTTTTTTTACAAAATTTGTCGACATACTATACCATGACTTTTTTTCCGATATACTATACTATGACTTTTTTTTGCAAATTTTTCTACATACTATACTATGACTTTTTTTCGACATACTAAACTATGACTTATTTTCGACATACTATACTATGACTTTTTTTCCACAAAATCTTCGACATACTATGGTATGACTTTTTTTCAACGAAATTTTCAACATACTATACTATTAATTTTTTTCACTAAATTATGACATACTATAGTATGACTTTTTTTTCACTAAATTTTTCGACATGCTATACTATGACTTTTTTTTACTAAATTTTCGACATACTATAGTATGACTTTTTTTCAGGAAATTTTGACATACTATACTATAACTTTTTTTCACAAAATTTTCGACATACTATAGTATGACTTTTTTTCACAAAATTTTCCACATACTATAGTATGACTTTTTTTCACAAATTTTTCGATACACTATAGTATGACTATTTTTTCACGAAATTTTCGACATGCTACAATATGACTTTTTTTTTCACAAAATTTTCGACATAATATAGTATGACTTTTTTTTCACAAAACTTTCGAAAAACTATACTATGACTTTTTTTTCACGAAATTTTCGACATGCTATACTATGACTATTTTTTTACTAAATTTTCGACATACTATAGTATGACTTTTTTTTCACGAAATTTCGACATACTATACTATAACTTTTTATCACAAAATTTTCGACATACTATAGTATGACTTGTTTTTCACGAAATTTTCGACAGGCTATAGTATGACTTGTATTTCACAAAATTTTCGACATAATATACTATTACTTTTTTTCACAAATTTTTCGACACACTATAGTATGACTTGTTTTTCACGAAATTTTCGACATGCTATACTATGACTATTTTTTTACTAAATTTTCGACATACTATAGTATGACTTTTTTTTTCACTAATTTTTCTACGTACGATAGTATGACTTTTTTTTTCAAAAAATTTTCGGCAAACTATAGTATTACTTTTTTTTCACAAAATTTCAACATACCATATTATGACTTTTTTTTACTAAATTTTCGACATACTATAGTATGATTTTTTTTTCACAAATTTTTCGACGTGCTATAGCATGACTGTTTTTCACGAAATTTTCATACTATAGTATGACTTTCTTTCACAAAATTTTCGACATACTATAGCATGACTTTTTTTCACAAAATTTTCGACATACTATAGTATGATTTTTTTTTCACAAACTTTTCGACATATTATAGTATGACTTTTTTTCCACAAACTTTTCGACATACTATAGCATGACTTTTTTTCACAAAATTTTCGACACACTACAATAACTTTTTTTTCACAAAATTTTCGACAAACTATAATATGACTTTTTTCACAAACTTTTCGACCTCCTATAGTATGACTTTTTTTTCAAGAAATTTTCGACATACTATAGTTTAACTTTTTTTACACAAAATTTTCGACATACTATAATATGACTTTTTTTCACAAAATTTTCGACATACTATAGTATGACTTTTTTTTCAAAAAACTTTCGACAATCTAGTCTGACTTTTTTTTCACGAAATTTTCGACATGCTATATTATGACTTTGTTTTCAAAAATTTTCGACCTGCTATAGTATGACTATTTTTTCAAGAAATTTTTGACATACTATAGTATGACTTTTTTTCACAAATTTTTCGACACACTATAGTATGACTTGTTTTTAACGAAATTTTCGACATGCTATACTATGACTTTTTTTCACGAAATTTCCGACATACTATACTATAACCTTTTTTCAAAAATGTTTCGACATACTATAGTATGACTTTTTTTCACAAAATTTTCGACATACTATAGTATGACTTTTTTTCACCAATTTTTCGACACACTATAGTATGACTTTGTTTTCACGAAATTTTCGACATACTATAGTATGATTTTTTTCACAAAACTTTCGAAAAACTACACTGACTTTTTTTTCACAAAATTTTGAACATACCATAGTATGACTTTTTTTCACAAATTTTCGACATACTATAATATGACTTTTTTTTCACAAATTTTCGACATACTATAGTATGACTTATTTTTCACAAATTTTCGACATACTATATGACTTTTTTTTCAAAACATTTTCGACATACTATAGTATGACTTTTTTTTTCACAAAACATTCGACAAACTATAGTATGACTTCTTTTTCACGAAATTTTCAACGTACTATAGTATGACTTTTTTTTTCACGAAATTTTCGACATGCTATACTATGACTTTGTTTAACGAAATTTTTCGACGTGCTATAGTATGACTTTTTTTCACGAAATTTTCAACATACTATAGTATGACTTTCTTTCACAAAATTTTCGACATACTATAGTATGAATTTTTTTCACAAATTTTTCGACATGCTATAGTATGATTTTTTTTTCACAAAACATTCGACAAACTATAGTATGAATTCTTTTTTACGAAATTTTCAACATACTTTAGTATGACTTTTTTTTCACGAAATTTTCGACATGCTATACTACGACTTTGTTTTACGAAATTTTCGACCTATTATAGTATGAATTTTTTTTCACAAATTTTTCGACGTGCTATAGCATGACTTTTTTTCACGAAATTTTCATACTATAGTATGACTTTCTTTCACAAAATTTTCGACATACTATAGCATGACTTTTTTTCACAAAATTTTCGACATACTATAGTATGACTTGTTTTTCACGAAATTTTCGACAGGCTATAGTATGACTTGTATTTCACAAAATTTTCGACATAATATACTATTACTTTTTTTCTCACAAAACTTTCGACAAACTAAAGTATGACTTTTTTTTTCACGAAATTTTGGACCTGCTATACTATGACTTTGTTTTACTAAATTTTCGACCTACTATAGTATGACTTTTTTTTCTCGAAATTTTCGACATACTAAACTATGACTTATTTTCGACATACTATACTATGACTTTTTTTTCAAAAAATCTTTCGACATACTATACTATGACTTTTTTTACAAAATTTTTCGACATACTATGCTCTGACTTTTTTTTTACAAAATTTTCGTCATACTATACGATAATTTTTTTTCGACATATTATACTAAAACTTTTTTTACAAAATTTGTCGACATACTATACCATGACTTTTTTTCCGATATACTATACTATGACTTTTTTTTGCAAATTTTTCTACATACTATACTATGACTTTTTTTCGACATACTAAACTATGACTTATTTTCGACATACTATACTATGACTTTTTTTTCACAAAATATTCAACATACTATACTATTAATTTTTTTCACTAAATTATGACATACTATAGTATGACTTTTTTTTCACTAAATTTTTCGACATACTATAGTATGACTTGTTTTTCACGAAATTTTCGACATGCTATACTATGACTTTTTTTTACAAAATTTGTCGACATACTATACCATGACTTTTTTTCCGATATACTATACTATGACTTTTTTTTGCAAATTTTTCTACATACTATACTATGACTTTTTTTCGACATACTAAACTATGACTTATTTTCGACATACTATACTATGACTTTTTTTTCACAAAATATTCAACATACTATACTATAACTTTTTTTCACAAAATTTTCGACATACTATAGTATGACTTTTTTTCACAAAATTTTCCACATACTATAGTATGACTTTTTTTCACAAATTTTTCGATACACTATAGTATGACTATTTTTTCACGAAATTTTCGACATGCTACAGTATGACTTTTTTTCACAAAATTTCGAACATACTATAGTATGACTTTTTTTTCACAAAACTTTCGAAAAACTATACTATGACTTTTTTTTCACGAAATTTTCGACATGCTATACTATGACTATTTTTTTACTAAATTTTCGACATACAATAGTATGACTTTTTTTTCACGAAATTTCGACATACTATACTATAACTTTTTTTCACAAAATTTTCGACATACTATAGTATGACTTGTTTTTCACGAAATTTTCGACAGGCTATAGTATGACTTGTATTTCACAAAATTTTCTACATAATATACTATTACTTTTTTTCACAAATTTTTCGACACACTATAGTATGACTTGTTTTTCATGAAATTTTCGACATGCTATACTATGACTATTTTTTTACTAAATTTTCGACATACTATAGTATGACTTTTTTTTCACTAATTTTTCTACGTACTATAGTATGACTTTTTTTTTCAAAAAATTTTCGGCAAACTATAGTATTACTTTTTTTTCACAAAATTTCAACATACCATATTATGACTTTTTTTCACAAAATTTTCGGCAAACTATAATATGACTTTTTTTTCACAAAATTTTCGACAAACTATATGACTTTTTTTTCACAAAATTTTCGAAATACTGTAGTATGACTTTTTTTCTCACAAAACTTTCGACAAACTATAGTATGACTTTTTTTTCACAAAATTTTCTACATACTAAAGTATGACTTTTTTTTTCACGAAATTTTGGAAATGCTATACTATGACTTTGTTTTACGAATTTTTCGACCTACTATAGTATGACTTTTTTTTCTCGAAATTTTCGACATACTAAACTATGACTTATTTTCGACATACTATACTATGAATTTTTTTTCAAAAAATCTTTCGACATACTATACTATGACTTTTTTTGCAAAATTTTTCGACATACTATGCTCTGACTTTTTTTTTACAAAATTTTCGACATACTATACGATCATTTTTTTTCGACATATACTAAAACTTTTTTTACAAAATTTGTCGACATACTATACCATGACTTTTTTTCCGATATACTATCCTATGACTTTTTTTTGCAAATTTTTCTACATACTATACTATGACTTTTTTTCGACATACTAAACTATGACTTATTTTCGACATACTATACTATGACTTTTTTTTCAAAAAATCTTCGACATACTATGGTATGACTTTTTTTCAACGAAATTTTCAACATACTATACTATTAATTTTTTTCACTAAATTATGACATACTATAGTATGACTTTTTTTTCACAAAATTTTCTACATACTAAAGTATGACTTTTTTTTTCACGAAATTTTGGACCTGCTATACTATGACTTTGTTTTACGAATTTTTCGACCTACTATAGTATGACTTTTTTTTCTCGAAATTTTCGACATACTAAACTATGACTTATTTTCGACATACTATACTATGACTTTTTTTTCAAAAAATATTCAACATACTATACTATTAATTTTTTTCACTAAATTATGACATACTATAGTATGACTTTTTTTTCACTAAATTTTTCGACATACTATAGTATGACTTGTTTTTCACGAAATTTTCGACATGCTATATTATGACTTTTTTTCAGGAAATTTTGACATACTATACTATAACTTTTTTTCACAAAATGTTCGACATACTATAGTATGACTTTTTTTCACAAAATTTTCCACATACTATAGTATGACTTTTTTTCACAAATTTTTCGACACACTATAGTATGACTTTTTTTCACGAAATTTTCGACATGCTATACTGACTTTTTTTTACTAAATTTTCGACATACTATAGTATGACTTTTTTAACGAAATTTTCGACATACTATACTATAACCTTTTTTCACAAATTTTTCGATATACTATAGTATGACTTTTTTTTCACGAAATTTTCGACATACTATAGTATGACTTTTTTTCACATTTTCGACACACTATACTATGCCTTTTTTTCACAAAATTTTGAACATACCATAGTATGACTTTTTCACAAAATTTTCGACACACTATAGTATGACTTTTTTTTCACAAATTTTCGACATACTATATGACTTTTTTTCAAAACATTTTCAACATACTGTAGTATGACTTTTTTTTTCACAAAACATTCGACAAACTATAGTATGAATTCTTTTTTACGAAATTTTCACCATACTTTAGTATGACTTTTTTTTCACGAAATTTTCGACATGCTATACTACGACTTTGTTTTACGAAATTTTCGACCTATTATAGTATGAATTTTTTTTCAAAAATTTTTCGACGTGCTATAGTATGACTTTTTTTCACGAAATTTTCATACTATAGTATGACTTTCTTTCACAAAATTTTCGACATACTATAGCATGACTTTTTTTCACAAAATTTTCGACATACTATAGTATGATTTTTTTTTCACAAACTTTTCGACATATTATAGTATGACTTTTTTTCCACAAACTTTTCGACATACTATAGCATGACTTTTTTTCACAAAATTTTCGACACACTACAATAACTTTTTTTACACAAAATTTTAGACATACTATAATATGACTTTTTTTCACGAAATTTTCGACATACTATAGTATGACTTTTTTTTCAAAAAACTTTCGACAATCTAGTCTGACTTTTTTTTCACAAAATTTTCGACATGCTATATTATGACTTTGTTTTCAAAAATTTTCGACCTGCTATAGTATGACTATTTTTTCAAGAAATTTTTGACATACTATAGTATGACTTTTTTTCACAAATTTTTCGACACACTATAGTATGACTTGTTTTTAACGAAATTTTCGACATGCTATACTATGACTTTTTTTCACGAAATTTCCGACATACTATACTATAACCTTTTTTCAAAAATGTTTCG
The DNA here is from genome assembly GCA_916701645.2 of Sebastolobus alascanus. Classification (NCBI taxonomy): domain Eukaryota; kingdom Metazoa; phylum Chordata; class Actinopteri; order Perciformes; family Sebastidae; genus Sebastolobus; species Sebastolobus alascanus. Next base: position 1,018,453 of record CAKAOJ020000195.1, read on the forward strand.
ACATACTATAGTATGACTTTTTTTCACAAAATTTTCGACATACTATAGTATGACTTTTTTTCAACCAATTTTTCGACACACTATAGTATGACTTTGTTTTCACGAAATTTTCGACATACTATAGTATGACTTTTTCACAAAACTTTCGAAAAACTACACTATGACTTTTTTTTCACAAAATTTTGAACATACCATTGTATGACTTTTTTTCACGAAATTTTCAACGTACTATAGTATGACTTTTTTTTTCACGAAATTTTCGACATGCTATACTATGACTTTGTTTAACGAAATTTTCGACCTACTATAGTATGACTTTTTTTTAACGAAATTTTCGACATACTATAGTATGAATTTTTTTTCACAAATTTTTCGACGTGCTATAGTATGACTTTTTTTCACGAAATTTTCAACATACTATAGTATGACTTTCTTTCACAAAATTTTCGACATACTATAGTATGAATTTTTTTCACAAATTTTTCGACATGCTATAGTATAATTTTTTTTTCACAAAATTTTCGACATATTATAGTAGAACTTTTTTTTCACAAACTTTTCGACATACTATAGCATGACTTTTTTTCACAAAATTTTCGACACACTATACAATAACTTTTTTTCACAAACTTTTCGACACACTATAGTATGACTTTTTTCACGAAATTTTCGACATGCTATACTATGAATTTGTTTTACGAAATTTTCGACCTCCTATAGTATGACTTTTTTTTCAAGAAATTTTCGACATACTATAGTATGACTTTTTTTCACAAAATTTTCGACACACTATACTATAACTTTTTTTACACAAAATTTTCGACATACTATGATATGACTTTTTTTCACGAAATTTTCGACATACTATAGTTTGACTTTTTTTTCACGAAATTTTCGACATGCTATATTATGACTTTTTTTTAAGAAATTTTCGACCTGCTATAGTATGACTATTTTTTCAAGAAATTTTTGACATACTATAGTATAACTTTTTTTCACAGGTTTTTCGACACAGTATAGTATGACTTGTTTTTCACAAAATTTTCGACATGCTTTACTATGACTTTTTTTCACGAAATTTCCTACATACTATACTATAACCTTTTTTCAAAAATGTTTCGACATACTATAGTATGACTTTTTTTCACAAAATTTTCGACATACTATAATATGACTTTTTTTTCACAAATTTTCGACATACTATAGTATGACTTATTTTTCACAAATTTTCGACATACTATATGACTTTTTTTTCAAAACATTTTCGACATACTATAGTATGACTTTTTTTTTCACAAAACATTCGACAAACTATAGTATGACTTCTTTTTCACGAAATTTTCAACGTACTATAGTATGACTTTTTTTTTCACGAAATTTTCGACATGCTATACTATGACTTTGTTTAACGAAATTTTCGACCTACTATAGTATGACTTTTTTTTAACGAAATTTTCGACATACTATAGTATGAATTTCTTTTCACAAATTTTTCGACGTGCTATAGTATGACTTTTTTTCACGAAATTTTCAACATACTATAGTATGACTTTCTTTCACAAAATTTTCGACATACTATAGTATGAATTTTTTTCACAAATTTTTCGACATGCTATAGTATAATTTTTTTTTCACAAAATTTTCGACATATTATAGTAGAACTTTTTTTTCACAAACTTTTCGACATACTATAGCATGACTTTTTTTCACAAAATTTTCGACACACTATACAATAACTTTTTTTCACAAACTTTTCGACACACTATAGTATGACTTTTTTCACGAAATTTTCGACATGCTATACTATGAATTTGTTTTACGAAATTTTCGACCTCCTATAGTATGACTTTTTTTTCAAGAAATTTTCGACATACTATAGTATGACTTTTTTTCACAAAATTTTCGACACACTATACTATAACTTTTTTTACACAAAATTTTCGACATACTATAATATGACTTTTTTTCACAAAATTTTCGACATACTATAGTATGACTTTTTTTTCACGAAATTTTCGACATGCTATATTATGACTTTTTTTTAAGAAATTTTCGACCTGCTATAGTATGACTATTTTTTCAAGAAATTTTTGACATACTATAGTATAACTTTTTTTCACAGGTTTTTCGACACAGTATAGTATGACTTGTTTTTCACAAAATTTTCGACATGCTTTACTATGACTTTTTTTCACGAAATTTCCTACATACTATACTATAACCTTTTTTCAAAAATGTTTCGACATACTATAGTATGACTTTTTTTCACAAAATTTTCGACATACTATAATATGACTTTTTTTTCACAAATTTTCGACATACTATAGTATGACTTTTTTTTCACATTTTCGACATACTATAATATGACTTTTTTTTCACAAAATTTTCGAAATACTGTATTATGACTTTTTTTCTCACAAAACTTTCGACAAACTATAGTATGACTTTTTTTTCACAAAATTTTCTACATACTAAAGTATGACTTTTTTTTTCACGAAATTTTGGACCTGCTATACTATGACTTTGTTTTACGAATTTTTCGACCTACTATAGTATGACTTTTTTTTCTCGAAATTTTCGACATACTAAACTATGACTTATTTTCGACATACTATACTATGACTTTTTTTTCAAAAAATCTTTCGACATACTATACTATGACTTTTTTTACAAAATTTTTCGACATACTATGCTCTGACTTTTTTTTTACAAAATTTTCGACATACTATACGATAATTTTTTTTCGACACATACTAAAACTTTTTTTACAAAATTTGTCGACATACTATACCATGACTTTTTTTCCGATATACTATACTATGACTTTTTTTTGCAAATTTTTCTACATACTATACTATGACTTTTTTTCGACATACTAAACTATGACTTATTTTCGACATACTATACTATGACTTTTTTTTCACAAAATCTTCGACATACTATGGTATGACTTTTTTTCAACGAAATTTTCAACATACTATACTATTAATTTTTTTCACTAAATTATGACATACTATAGTATGACTTTTTTTTCACTAAATTTTTCGACATGCTATACTATGACTTTTTTTTACTAAATTTTCGACATACTATAGTATGACTTTTTTTCAGGAAATTTTGACATACTATACTATAACTTTTTTTCACAAAATTTTCGACATACTATAGTATGACTTTTTTTCACAAAATTTTCCACATACTATAGTATGACTTTTTTTCACAAATTTTTCGATACACTATAGTATGACTATTTTTTCACGAAATTTTCGACATGCTACAATATGACTTTTTTTTTCACAAAATTTTCGACATAATATAGTATGACTTTTTTTTCACAAAACTTTCGAAAAACTATACTATGACTTTTTTTTCACGAAATTTTCGACATGCTATACTTTGACTATTTTTTTACTAAATTTTCGACATACTATAGTATGACTTTTTTTTCACGAAATTTCGACATACTATACTATAACTTTTTTTCACAAAATTTTCGACATACTATAGTATGACTTGTTTTTCACGAAATTTTCGACAGGCTATAGTATGACTTGTATTTCACAAAATTTTCGACATAATATACTATTACTTTTTTTCACAAATTTTTCGACACACTATAGTATGACTTGTTTTTCACGAAATTTTCGACATGCTATACTATGACTATTTTTTTACTAAATTTTCGACATACTATAGTATGACTTTTTTTTTCACAAATTTTTCTACGTACTATAGTATGACTTTTTTTTTCAAAAAATTTTCGGCAAACTATAGTATTACTTTTTTTTCACAAAATTTCAACATACCATATTATGACTTTTTTTTACTAAATTTTCGACATACTATAGTATGACTTTTTTTTCACAAATTTTTCTACGTACTATAGTATGACTTTTTTTCACAAAATTTTCGGCAAACTATAGTATGACTTTTTTTTCACAACATTTTCGACATACTATAATATGACTTTTTTTTCACAAAATTTTCGAAATACTGTATTATGACTTTTTTTCTCACAAAACTTTCGACAAACTATAGTATGACTTTTTTTTCACAAAATTTTCTACATACTAAAGTATGACTTTTTTTTTCACGAAATTTTGGACCTGCTATACTATGACTTTGTTTTACGAATTTTTCGACCTACTATAGTATGACTTTTTTTTCTCGAAATTTTCGACATACTAAACTATGACTTATTTTCGACATACTATACTATGACTTTTTTTTCAAAAAATCTTTCGACATACTATACTATGACTTTTTTTACAAAATTTTTCGACATACTATGCTCTGACTTTTTTTTTACAAAATTTTCGACATACTATACGATAATTTTTTTTCGACATATACTAAAACTTTTTTTACAAAATTTGTCGACATACTATACCATGACTTTTTTTCCGATATACTATACTATGACTTTTTTTTGCAATTTTTTCTACATACTATACTATGACTTTTTTTCGACATACTAAACTATGACTTATTTTCGACATACTATACTATGACTTTTTTTTCACAAAATCTTCGACATACTATGGTATGACTTTTTTTCACAAAATTTTCCACATACTATAGTATGACTTTTTTTCAGAAATTTTTCGACACACTATAGTATGACTTTTTTTCACGAAATTTTCGACATGCTATACTGACTTTTTTTTACTAAATTTTCGACATACTATAGTATGTCTTTTTTAACGAAATTTTCGACATACTATACTATAACCTTTTTTCACAAATTTTTCGACATACTATAGTATGACTTTTTTTTCACGAAATTTTCGACATACTATAGTATGACTTTTTTTCACAACATTTTCGACACACTATACTATGCCTTTTTTTCACAAAATTTTGAACATACCATAGTATGACTTTTTCACGAAATTTTCGACACACTATAGTATGACTTTTTTTTCACAAATTTTCGACATACTATATGACTTTTTTTCAAAACATTTTCAACATACTGTAGTATGACTTTTTTTTTCACAAAACATTCGACAAACTATAGTATGAATTCTTTTTTACGAAATTTTCAACATACTTTAGTATGACTTTTTTTTCACGAAATTTTCGACATGCTATACTACGACTTTGTTTTACGAAATTTTCGACCTATTATAGTATGAATTTTTTTTCACAAATTTTTCGACGTGCTATAGCATGACTTTTTTTCACGAAATTTTCATACTATAGTATGACTTTCTTTCACAAAATTTTCGACATACTATAGCATGACTTTTTTTCACAAAATTTTCGACATACTATAGTATGATTTTTTTTTCACAAACTTTTCGACATATTATAGTATGACTTTTTTTCCACAAACTTTTCGACATACTATAGCATGACTTTTTTTTCACAAAATTTTCGACACACTACAATAACTTTTTTTTCACAAAATTTTCGACAAACTATAATATGACTTTTTTCACAAACTTTTCGACCTCCTATAGTATGACTTTTTTTTCAAGAAATTTTCGACATACTATAGTTTAACTTTTTTTACACAAAATTTTCGACATACTATAATATGACTTTTTTTCACAAAATTTTCGACATACTATAGTATGATTTTTTTTTCAAAAAACTTTCAACAATCTATAGTCTGACTTTTTTTTCACAAAATTTTCGACATGCTATATTATGACTTTGTTTTCAAAAATTTTCGACCTGCTATAGTATGACTATTTTTTCAAGAAATTTTTGACATACTATAGTATGACTTTTTTTCACAAATTTTTCGACACACTATAGTATGACTTGTTTTTAACGAAATTTTCGACATGCTATACTATGACTTTTTTTCACGAAATTTCCGACATACTATACTATAACCTTTTTTCAAGAATGTTTCGACATACTATAGTATGACTTTTTTTCACCAATTTTTCGACACACTATAGTATGACTTTGTTTTCACGAAATTTTCGACATACTATAGTATGATTTTTTTCACAAAACTTTCGAAAAACTACACTATGACTTTTTTTTCACAAAATTTTGAACATACCATAGTATGACTTTTTTTCACAAATTTTCGACATACTATAATATGACTTTTTTTTCACAAATTTTCGACATACTATAGTATGACTTATTTTTCACAAATTTTCGACATACTATATGACTTTTTTTTCAAAACATTTTCGACATACTATAGTATGACTTTTTTTTTCACAAAACATTCGACAAACTATAGTATGACTTCTTTTTCACGAAATTTTCAACGTACTATAGTATGACTTTTTTTTTCACGAAATTTTCGACATGCTATACTATGACTTTGTTTAACGAAATTTTCGACCTACTATAGTATGACTTTTTTTTAACGAAATTTTCGACATACTATAGTATGAATTTTTTTTCACAAATTTTTCGACGTGCTATAGTATGACTTTTTTTCACGAAATTTTCAACATACTATAGTATGACTTTCTTTCACAAAATTTTCGACATACTATAGTATGAATTTTTTTCACAAATTTTTCGACATGCTATAGTATGATTTTTTTTTCACAAAATTTTCGACATATTATAGTAGGACTTTTTTTTCACAAACTTTTCGACATATTATAGCATGACTTTTTTTCACAAAATTTTCGACACACTATACAATAACTTTTTTTCACAAAATTTTCGACATACTATAATATGACTTTTTTCACAAACTTTTCGACACACTATAGTATGACTTTTTTCACGAAATTTTCGACATGCTATACTATGACTTTGTTTTACGAAATTTTCGACCTCCTATAGTATGACTTTTTTTTCAAGAAATTTTCGACATACTATAGTATGACTTTTTTTCACAAAATTTTGGACACACTATACTATAACTTTTTTTACACAAAATTTTCGACATACTATAATATGACTTTTTGTCACAAAATTTTCGACATACTATAGTATGACTTTTTTTTCACGAAATTTTCGACATGCTATATTATGACTTTGTTTTAAGAAATTTTCGACCTGCTATAGTATGACTATTTTTTCAAGAAATTTTTGACATACTATAGTATAACTTTTTTTCACAGGTTTTTCGACATACTATAGTATGACTTGTTTTTCACAAAATTTTCGACATGCTTTACTATGACTTTTTTTCACGAAATTTCCTACATTCTATACTATAACCTTTTTTCAAAAATGTTTCGACATACTATAGTATGACTTTTTTTCACAAAATTTTCGACATACTATAATATGACTTTTTTTTCATAAATTTTCGACATACTATAGTATGACTTTTTTTTCACAAATTTTCGACATACTATATTATGACTTTTTTTTCAAAACATTTTCGACATACTATAGTATGACTTTTTTTTTCACAAAACATTCGACAAACTATAGTATGACTTCTTTTTCACGAAATTTTCAACATACTATAGTATGACTTTTTTTTTCACGAAATTTCCTACATACTATACTATAACCTTTTTTCAAAAATGTTTCGACATACTATAGTATGACTTTTTTTCACAAAATTTTCGACATACTATAATATGACTTTTTTTTCACAAATTTTCGACATACTATGGTATGACTTTTTTTTCACAAATTTTCGACATACTATATTATGACTTTTTTTTCAAAACATTTTCGACATACTATAGTATGACTTTTTTTTTCACAAAACATTCGACAAACTATAGTATGACTTCTTTTTCACGAAATTTTCAACATACTATAGTATGACTTTTTTTTTCACGAAATTTTCGACATGCTATACTATGACTTTGTTTAACGAAATTTTCTACCTACTATAGTATGACTTTTTTTTAACGAAATTTTCGACATACTATAGTATGAATTTTTTTTCACAAATTTTTCGACTTGCTATAGTATGACTTTTTTTCACAAAATTTTTAACATACTATAGTATGACTTTCTTTCACAAAATTTTCGACATACTATAGTATGACTTATTTTTCACAAAATTTTCGACATGCTGTAGTATGATTTTTTTTTCACAAAATTTTCGACATATTATAGTAGGACTTTTTTTTCACAAACTTTTCGACATACTATAGCATGACTTTTTTTCACAAAATTTTCGACACACTACAATAACTTTTTTTCACAAAATTTTCGACATACTATAATATGACTTTTTTCACAAACTTTTCGGCACACTATAGTATGACTTTTTTTTCATGAAATTTTCGACATGCTATACTATGACTTTGTTTTACGAAATTTTCGACCTCCTATAGTATGACTTTTTTTTCAAGAAATTTTCGACATACTATAGTATGACTCTTTTTCACAAAATTTTCGACACACTATACTATAACTTTTTTTACACAAAATTTTCGACATACTATAATATGACTTTTTTTTCACGAAATTTTCGACATGCTATATTATAACTTTGTGTTAAGAAATTTTCGACCTGCTATAGTATGACTATTTTTTCAAGAAATTTTTGACATACTATAGTATAACTTTTTTTCACAAGTTTTTCGACACACTATAGTATTACTTGTTTTTCACAAAATTTTCGACATGCTTTACCATGACTTTTTTTCACGAAATTTCCGACATACTATACTATAACCTTTTTTCAAAAATGTTTCGACATACTATAGTATGACTTTTTTTCACAAAATTTTCGACATACTATAGTATGACTTTTTTTCACCAATTTTTCGACATACTATAGTATGACTTTTTTTTCACGGAATTTTAGACACACTATACTATGCCTTTTTTTTCACAAAATTTTGAACATACCATAGTATGACTGTTTTACGAAATTTTCGACCTACTATAGTATGACTTTTTTTTAACGAAATTTTCGACCTACTATAGTATGAATTTTTTTTTTCACAAATTTTTTCGACGTGCTATAGTATAACTTTTTTTCACAAGTTTTTCGACAAACTATAGTATGACTTGTTTTTCACAAAATTTTCGACATGGTATACTATGACTTTTTTTCACGAAATTTCCGACATACTATACTATAACCTTTTTTCAAATATGTTTCGACATACTATAGTATGACTTTTTTTCACAAAATTTTCGACATACTATAGTATGACTTTTTTTCACCAATTTTTCAACATACTATAGTATGACTTTTTTTTCGCAAAATTTTTGACATACTATAGTATGACTTTTTTTCACAAAAATTTCGACAAACTATACTATGCCTTTTTTTTCACAAAATTTTGAACATACCATAGTATAAATTTTTTTCACGAAATTTTCGACATACTATATTATGACTTTTTTTCACAAATTTTCGACATACTATAATATGGAGTTCTTTGCACAAAATTTACGACATACTATAGTAAGACTTTTTTTTCACAAAACTTTCGAAAAACTATACTATGACTTTTTTTTCACAAAATTTTCGACATGACGAAAGTTTTGCGAAAAAAAAACTCATACTATAGTATGTCGAAAATTTTGTGAAAAAAAGTCATAGTATAGCCTGTCGTAATTTTTATGAAAAAAAAGTCATAGTATAGCATGTCATAAATTTTTTGAAAATAAAGTCATAGTATAGCATGTCGTAATTTTTATGAAAAAAAAGTCATACTATAGCATGTCTTAAATTTTATGAAAAAAAAGTCATAGTATAGCATGTCTTAAATTTTATGAAAAAAAAGGCATACTATAGCATGTCGTAAATTTTATGAAAAAAAAGTCATAGTATAGCATGTCTTAAATTTTATGAAAATAAAGTCATTGTATAGCATGTCGTAAATTTTATGAAAAAAGTCATAGTATAGCATGTCGTAAATTTTATGAAAAAAAAGTCAAAATATAGCATGTCTTAAATTATATGAAAAAAAAGTCATACTATAGAATGTCATAAATATTATAAAAAAAAAGTCATAGTATAGCATGTCTTAAATTTTATGAAAAAAAAGTCATACAATAGCATGTCGTAAATTTTATGAAAAAAAACTCATACTATAGCATGTCGTAAATTTTATGAAAAAAAAGTCATAGTATAGCATGTCTTAAATTTTATGAAAAAAAAGTCATACTATAGCATGTCGTAAATTTTATGAAAAAAAAGTCATAGTATAGCATGTCGTAAATTTTATGAAAAAAAAGTCATACTATAGCATGTCGTAAATTTTATGAAAAAAAAGTCATAGTATAGCATGTCGTAAATTTTATGAAAAAAAAGTCATACTATAGCATGTCGTAAATTTTATGAAAAAAAAGTCATAGTATAGCATGTCGTAAATTTTATGAAAAAAAGTCATAGTATAGCATGTCGTAAATTTTATGAAAAAAAAGTCATAGTATAGCATGTCGTAAATTTTATGAAAAAAAAGTCATAGTATAGCATGTCGTAATTTTTATGAAAAAAAAGTCATACTATAGCATGTCGTAAATTTTATGAAAAAAAAGTCATAGTATAGCATGTCGTAAATTTTATGAAAAAAAGTCATAGTATAGCATGTCGTAAATTTTATGAAAAAAAAGTCATAGTATAGCATGTCGTAAAAATTATGAAAAAAAAGTCATAGTATAGCATGTCGTAATGTTTATGAACAAAAAGTCATACTATTGCATGTCGTAAATTTTATGAAAAAAAGTCATAGTATAGCATGTCTTAAATTTTATGAAAAAAAGTCATAGTATATATTGTCGTAAAAATTATGAAAAAAAAGTCATAGTATAGCATGTCGTAAATTTTATGGAAAAAAAGTCATAATATAGCATGTCGTAAATTTTATGAAAAAAAAGTCATACTATAGCATGTCGTAAATTTTATGAAAAAAAAGTCAGAGTATAGCATGTCATAAATTTTATGAAAAAAAAGTCATAGTATAGCATGTCTTAAATTTTATGAAAATAAAGTCATTGTATAGCATGTCGTAAATTTTATGAAAAAAAAGTCATAGTATAGCATGTCGTAAATTTTATGAAAAAAAAGTCATAGTATAGCATGTCGTAATTTTTATGAAAAAAAAGTCATACTATAGCATGTCGTAAATTTTATGAAAAAAAAGTCATAGTATAGCATGTCGTAAATTTTATGAAAAAAAGTCATAGTATAGCATGTCGTAAATTTTATGAAAAAAAGTCATAGTATAGCATGTCGTAAATTTTATGAAAAAAAAGTCATACTATTGCATGTCGTAAATTTTATGAAAAAAAGTCATAGTATAGCATGTCGTAAATTTTATGAAAAAAAAGTCATAATATAGCATGTCGTAAATTTTATGAAAAAAAAGTCATAGTATAGCATGTCGTAAATTTTATGAAAAAAAAGTCATAGTATAGCATGTCGTAAATTTTATGAAAAAAAAGTCATACTATAGCATGTCGTAAATTTTATGAAAAAAAGTCATAGTATATCATGTCGTAAATTTTATGAAAAAAAAGTCATACTATAGCATGTCGTAAATTTTATGAAAAAAAAGTCATAGTATAGCATGTCGTAAATTTTATGAAAAAAAAGTCATAATATAGCATGTCGTAAATTTTATGAAAAAAAAGTCAATGTATAGCATGTCGTAAATTTTACAAAAAAAGTCATAGTATAGCATGTCGTAAATTTTATGAAAAAAAAGTCATAGTATAGCATGTCTTAAATTATATGAAAAAAAAGTCATACTATAGCATGTCATAAATTTTATGAAAAAAAAGTCATACTATAGCATGTGGTAAATTTTATGAAAAAAAAGTCATACAATAGCATGTCGTAAATTTTATGAAAAAAAACTCATACTATTGCATGTCGTAAATTTTATGAAAAAAAAGTCATAGTATAGCATGTCGTAAATTTTATGAAAAAAAGTCATAGTATAGCATGTCGTAAATTTTATGAAAAAAAGTCATAGTATAGCATGTCGTAATTTTTATGAAAAAAAAGTCATACTATAGCATGTCGTAATGTTTATGAAAAAAAAGTCATACTATAGCATGTCGTAAATTTTATGAAAAAAAGTCATAGTATATCATGTCGTAAATGTTATGAAAAAAAGTCATAGTATAGATTGTCGTAAAAATTATGAAAAAAAAGTCATAGTATAGCATGTCGTAAATTTTATGAAAAAAAAGTCATACTATAGCATGTGGTAAATTTTATGAAAAAGTCATAGTATAGCATGTCGTAAATTTTATGAAAAAAAAGTCATAGTATAGCATGTCTTAAATTTTATGAAAAAAAAGTCATACTATAGCATGTCGTAAATTTTATGAAAAAAAAGTCATAGTATAGCATGTCGTAAATTTTATGAAAAAAAAGTCATACTATAGCATGTCGTAAATTTTATGAAAAAAAAGTCATACTATAGCATGTCGTAAATTTTATGAAAAAAAAGTCATAGTATAGCATGTCATAAATTTTATGAAAAAAAAGTCATAGTATAGCATGTCGTAAATTTTATGAAAAAAAAGTCATAGTATAGCATGTCTTAAATTTTATGAAAAAAAAGTCATACTATAGCATGTCATAAATTTTATGAAAAAAAAGTCATAGTATAGCATGTCTTAAATTTTATGAAAAAAAAGTCATAGTATAGCATGTCTTAAATTTTATGAAAAAAAAGTCATACTATAGCATGTCGTAAATTTTATGAAAAAAAACTCATACTATAGCATGTCGTAAATTTTATGAAAAAAAAGTCATACTATAGCATGTCGTAAATTTTATGAAAAAAAAGTCAGAGTATAGCATGTCATAAATTTTATGAAAAAAAGTCATAGTATAGCATGTCGTAAATTTTATGAAAAAAAAGTCATAGTATAGCATGTCGTAAATTTTATGAAAAAAAAGTCATAGTATAGCATGTCGTAAATTTTATGAAAAAAAGTCATAATATAGCATGTCGTAAATTTTATGAAAAAAAAGTCATAGTATAGCATGTCGTAAATTTTATGAAAAAAAAGTCATAGTATAGCATGTCGTAAATTTTATGAAAAAAAGTCATAGTATAGCATGTCGTAAATTTTATGAAAAAAAAGTCATAGTATAGCATGTCGTAAATTTTATGAAAAAAAAGTCATAGTATAGCATGTCGTAAATTTTATGAAAAAAAAGTCATAGTATAGCATGTCGTAAATTTTATGAAAAAAAAGTCATAGTATAGCATGTCGTAAATTTTATGAAAAAAAAGTCATAGTATAGCATGTCGTAAATTTTATGAAAAAAAAGTCATAGTATAGCATGTCGTAAATTTTATGAAAAAAAAGTCATAGTATAGCATGTCGTAAATTTTATGAAAAAAAGTCATAGTATAGCATGTCGTAAATTTTATGAAAAAAAAGTCATAGTATAGCATGTCGTAAATTTTATGAAAAAAAAGTCATACTATAGCATGTCGTAAATTTTATGAAAAAAAAGTCATAGTATAGCATGTCTTAAATTTTATGAAAAAAAAGTCATACTATAGCATGTCGTAAATTTTATGAAAAAAAAGTCATAGTATAGCATGTCGTAAATTTTATGAAAAAAAAGTCATAGTATAGCATGTCGTAAATTTTATGAAAAAAAGTCATAGTATAGCATGTCGTAAATTTTATGAAAAAAAAGTCATAGTATAGCATGTCGTAAATTTTATGAAAAAAAGTCATAGTATAGCATGTCGTAAATTTTATGAAAAAAAAGTCATAGTATAGCATGTCGTAAATTTTATGAAAAAAAAGTCATACTATAGCATGTCGTAAATTTTATGAAAAAAAAGTCATAGTATAGCATGTCGTAAATTTTATGAAAAAAAGTCATAGTATAGCATGTCGTAAATTTTATGAAAAAAAAGTCATAGTATAGCATGTCGTAAATTTTATGAAAAAAAAGTCATAGTATAGCATGTCGTAAATTTTATGAAAAAAAAGTCATACTATAGCATGTCGTAAATTTTATGAAAAAAAAGTCATAGTATAGCATGTCGTAAATTTTATGAAAAAAAAGTCATAGTATAGCATGTCGTAAATTTTATGAAAAAAAAGTCATAGTATAGCATGTCGTAAATTTTATGAAAAAAAAGTCATAGTATAGCATGTCGTAAATTTTATGAAAAAAAGTCATAGTATAGCATGTCGTAAATTTTATGAAAAAAAAGTCATAGTATAGCATGTCGTAAATTTTATGAAAAAAAAGTCATAGTATAGCATGTCGTAAATTTTATGAAAAAAAAGTCATAGTATAGCATGTCGTAAATTTTATGAAAAAAAGTCATAGTATAGCATGTCGTAAATTTTATGAAAAAAAAGTCATACTATAGCATGTCGTAAATTTTATGAAAAAAAGTCATAGTATAGCATGTCGTAAATTTTATGAAAAAAAAGTCATAGTATAGCATGTCGTAAATTTTATGAAAAAAAAGTCATAGTATAGCATGTCGTAAATTTTATGAAAAAAAAGTCATAGTATAGCATGTCGTAAATTTTATGAAAAAAAAGTCATAGTATAGCATGTCGTAAATTTTATGAAAAAAAAGTCATAGTATAGCATGTCGTAAATTTTATGAAAAAAAAGTCATAGTATAGCATGTCGTAAATTTTATGAAAAAAAAGTCATACTATAGCATGTCGTAAATTTTATGAAAAAAAAGTCATAGTATAGCATGTCGTAAATTTTATGAAAAAAAAGTCATAGTATAGCATGTCGTAAATTTTATGAAAAAAAAGTCATAGTATAGCATGTCGTAAATTTTATGAAAAAAAGTCATAGTATAGCATGTCGTAAATTTTATGAAAAAAAAGTCATAGTATAGCATGTCGTAAATTTTATGAAAAAAAAGTCATACTATAGCATGTCGTAAATTTTATGAAAAAAAGTCATAGTATAGCATGTCGTAAATTTTATGAAAAAAAAGTCATACTATAGCATGTCGTAAATTTTATGAAAAAAAAGTCATAGTATAGCATGTCGTAAATTTTATGAAAAAAAAGTCATAGTATAGCATGTCGTAAATTTTATGAAAAAAAAGTCATAGTATAGCATGTCGTAAATTTTATGAAAAAAAAGTCATAGTATAGCATGTCGTAAATTTTATGAAAAAAAAGTCATAGTATAGCATGTCGTAAATTTTATGAAAAAAAAGTCATAGTATAGCATGTCGTAAATTTTATGAAAAAAAGTCATAGTATAGCATGTCGTAAATTTTATGAAAAAAAAGTCATAGTATAGCATGTCGTAAATTTTATGAAAAAAAAGTCATAGTATAGCATGTCGTAAATTTTATGAAAAAAAAGTCATACTATAGCATGTCGTAAATTTTATGAAAAAAAGTCATAGTATAGCATGTCGTAAATTTTATGAAAAAAAAGTCATAGTATAGCATGTCGTAAATTTTATGAAAAAAAAGTCATACTATAGCATGTCGTAAATTTTATGAAAAAAAGTCATAGTATAGCATGTCGTAAATTTTATGAAAAAAAAGTCATAGTATAGCATGTCGTAAATTTTATGAAAAAAAAGTCATAGTATAGCATGTCGTAAATTTTATGAAAAAAAAGTCATAGTATAGCATGTCGTAAATTTTATGAAAAAAAGTCATAGTATAGCATGTCGTAAATTTTATGAAAAAAAGTCATAGTATAGCATGTCATAAATTTTATGAAAAAAAAGTCATACAATTGCATGTCGTAAATTTTATGAAAAAAAGTCATAGTATTGCATGTCGTAAATTTTATGAAAAAAAATTCGTAATATAGCATGTCGTAAATTTTATGAAAAAAAAGTCATAATATAGCATGTCGTAAATTTTATGAAAAAAAAGTCATAGTATAGCATGTCGTAAATTTTATGAAAAAAAAGTCATAGTATAGCATGTCGTAAATTTTATGAAAAAAAAGTCATACTATAGCATGTCGTAAATTTTATGAAAAAAAAGTCATAGTATAGCATGTCGTAAATTTTATGAAAAAAAAGTCATAATATAGCATGTCGTAAATTTTATGAAAAAAAAGTCATAGTATAGCATGTCTTAAATTTTATGAAAAAAAAGTCATACTATAGCTTGTCATAAATTTTATGAAAAAAAAGTCATAGTATAGCATGCCTTAAATTTTATGAAAAAAAAGTCATACTATAGCATGTCGTAAATTTTATGAAAAAAAAGTCATAGTATAGCATGTCGTAATTTTTATGAAAAAAAAGTCATACTATAGCATGTCGTAAATTTTATGAAAAAAAAGTCATACTATAGCATGTCATAAATTTTATGAAAAAAAGTCATAGTATAGCATGTCGTAATTTTTATGAAAAAAAGTCATACTATAGCATGTCGTAAATTTCATGAAAAAAAAGTCATAGTATAGCATGTCGTAAATTTTATGAAAAAAAAGTCATACTATAGCATGTCGTAAATTTTATGAAAAAAAAGTCATAGTATAGCATGTCTTAAATTTTATGAAAAAAAAGTCATAGTATAGCATGTCGTAAATTTTATGAAAAAAAAGTCATAGTATAGCATGTCGTAAAAATTATGAAAAAAAAGTCATAGTATAGCATGTCGTAATGTTTTTGAAAAAAAGTCATAGTATAGCATGTCGTAAATTTTATGAAAAAAAAGTCATAGTATAGCATGTCGTAAATTTTATGAAAAAAAAGTCATAGTATAGCATGTCGTAAATTTTATGAAAAAAAAGTCATAGTATAGCATGTCGTAAATTTTATGAAAAAAAAGTCATAGTATAGCATGTCGTAAATTTTATGAAAAAAAGTCATAGTATAGCATGTCGTAAATTTTATGAAAAAAAGTCATAGTATAGCATGTCGTAAATTTTATGAAAAAAAAGTCATAGTATAGCATGTCGTAAATTTTATGAAAAAAAAGTCATACTATAGCATGTCGTAAATTTTATGAAAAAAAAGTCATAGTATAGCATGTCGTAAATTTTATGAAAAAAAAGTCATAGTATAGCATGTCGTAAATTTTATGAAAAAAAAGTCATAGTATAGCATGTCGTAAATTTTATGAAAAAAAAGTCATAGTATAGCATGTCGTAAATTTTATGAAAAAAAGTCATAGTATAGCATGTCGTAAATTTTATGAAAAAAAGTCATAGTATAGCATGTCGTAAATTTTATGAAAAAAAGTCATAGTATAGCATGTCGTAAATTTTATGAAAAAAAGTCATAGTATAGCATGTCGTAAATTTTATGAAAAAAAAGTCATAGTATAGCATGTCGTAAATTTTATGAAAAAAAGTCATAGTATAGCATGTCGTAAATTTTATGAAAAAAAAGTCATAGTATAGCATGTCGTAAATTTTATGAAAAAAAAGTCATACTATAGCATGTCGTAAATTTTATGAAAAAAAAGTCATAGTATAGCATGTCGTAAATTTTATGAAAAAAAAGTCATACTATAGCATGTCGTAAATTTTATGAAAAAAAAGTCATAGTATAGCATGTCGTAAATTTTATGAAAAAAAAGTCATAGTATAGCATGTCGTAAATTTTATGAAAAAAAAGTCATAGTATAGCATGTCGTAAATTTTATGAAAAAAAAGTCATAGTATAGCATGTCGTAAATTTTATGAAAAAAAAGTCATACTATAGCATGTCGTAAATTTTATGAAAAAAAAGTCATAGTATAGCATGTCGTAAATTTTATGAAAAAAAAGTCATACTATAGCATGTCGTAAATTTTATGAAAAAAAAGTCATAGTATAGCATGTCGTAAATTTTATGAAAAAAAAGTCATAGTATAGCATGTCGTAAATTTTATGAAAAAAAAGTCATAGTATAGCATGTCGTAAATTTTATGAAAAAAAGTCATAGTATAGCATGTCGTAAATTTTATGAAAAAAAAGTCATAGTATAGCATGTCGTAAATTTTATGAAAAAAAGTCATAGTATAGCATGTCGTAAATTTTATGAAAAAAAAGTCATAGTATAGCATGTCGTAAATTTTATGAAAAAAAAGTCATAGTATAGCATGTCGTAAATTTTATGAAAAAAAAGTCATAGTATAGCATGTCGTAAATTTTATGAAAAAAAGTCATAGTATAGCATGTCGTAAATTTTATGAAAAAAAAGTCATAGTATAGCATGTCTTAAATTTTATGAAAAAAAAGTCATACTATAGCATGTCGTAAATTTTATGAAAAAAAGTCATAGTATAGCATGTCGTAAATTTTATGAAAAAAAAGTCATAGTATAGCATGTCGTAAATTTTATGAAAAAAAAGTCATACTATAGCATGTCGTAAATTTTATGAAAAAAAAGTCATAGTATAGCATGTCGTAAATTTTATGAAAAAAAAGTCATAGTATAGCATGTCGTAAATTTTATGAAAAAAAAGTCATAGTATAGCATGTCGTAAATTTTATGAAAAAAAAGTCATAGTATAGCATGTCGTAAATTTTATGAAAAAAAAGTCATACTATAGCATGTCGTAAATTTTATGAAAAAAAAGTCATAGTATAGCATGTCTTAAATTTTATGAAAAAAAAGTCATAGTATAGCATGTCGTAAATTTTATGAAAAAAAAGTCATAGCTATAGCATGTCGTAAATTTTATGAAAAAAAAGTCATACTATAGCATGTCGTAAATTTTATGAAAAAAAAGTCATAGTATAGCATGTCTTAAATTTTATGAAAAAAAGTCATAGTATAGCATGTCGTAAATTTTATGAAAAAAAAGTTTTATGAAAAAAAGTCATATAGCATGTCGTAAATTTTATGAAAAAAAGTCATAGTATAGCATGTCGTAAATTTTATGAAAAAAAGTCATAGTATAGCATGTCGTAAATTTTATGAAAAAAAAGTCATAGTATAGCATGTCGTAAATTTTATGAAAAAAAAGTCACAGTATAGCATGTCGTAAATTTTATGAAAAAAAAGTCATAGTATAGCATGTCGTAAATTTTATGAAAAAAAGTCATAGTATAGCATGTCGTAAATTTTATGAAAAAAAAGTCATAGTATAGCATGTCGTAAATTTTATGAAAAAAAAGTCATAGCTATAGCATGTCGTAAATTTTATGAAAAAAAAGTCATACTATAGCATGTCGTAAATTTTATGAAAAAAAAGTCATACTATAGCATGTCGTAAATTTTATGAAAAAAAAGTCATAGTATAGCATGTCGTAAATTTTATGAAAAAAAAGTCATAGTATAGCATGTCGTAAATTTTATGAAAAAAAAGTCATAGTATAGCATGTCGTAAATTTTATGAAAAAAAGTCATAGTATAGCATGTCGTAAATTTTATGAAAAAAAAGTCATAGTATAGCATGTCGTAAATTTTATGAAAAAAAAGTCATAGTATAGCATGTCGTAAATTTTATGAAAAAAAGTCATAGTATAGCATGTCGTAAATTTTATGAAAAAAAGTCATAGTATAGCATGTCGTAAATTTATGAAAAAAAAGTCATAGTATAGCATGTCGTAAATTTTATGAAAAAAAAGTCATAGTATAGCATGTCGTAAATTTTATGAAAAAAAGTCATAGTATAGCATGTCGTAAATTTTATGAAAAAAAGTCATAGTATAGCATGTCGTAAATTTTATGAAAAAAAGTCATAGTATAGCATGTCGTAAATTTTATGAAAAAAAAGTCATAGTATAGCATGTCGTAAATTTTATGAAAAAAAAGTCATACTATAGCATGTCGTAAATTTTATGAAAAAAAAGTCATATTATAGCATGTCGTAAATTTTATGAAAAAAAAGTCATAGTATAGCATGTCGTAAATTTTATGAAAAAAAAGTCATAGTATAGCATGTCGTAAATTTTATGAAAAAAAAGTCATAGTATAGCATGTCGTAAATTTTATGAAAAAAAAGTCATACTATAGCATGTCGTAAATATTATGAAAAAAAAGTCACATTATAGCATGTCGTAAATTTTATGAAAAAAAAGTCATAGTATAGCATGTCGTAAATTTTATGAAAAAATGTCTTACTATAGCATGTCGTAAATTTATGAAAAAAAGTCATAGTATAGCATGACGTAAATTTTATGAAAAAAAAGTCATAGTATAGCATGTCGTAAATTTTATGAAAAAAAAGTCATACTATAGCATGTCGTAAATTTTATGAAAAAAAAGTCATAGTATAGCATGTCGTAAATTTTATGAAAAAAAAGTCATAGTATAGCATGTCGTAAATTTTATGAAAAAAAAGTCATAGTATAGCTTGTCGTAAATTTTATGAAAAAATGTCATACTATAGCATGTCGTAAATTTTATGAAAAAAAAGTCATAGTATAGCATGTCGTAAATTTTATGAAAAAAAAGTCATACTATAGCATGTCGTAAATTTTATGAAAAAAAAGTCATAGTATAGCATGTCGTAAATTTTATGAAAAAAAAGTCATAGTATAGCATGTCGTAAATTTTATGAAAAAAAAGTCATAGTATAGCATGTCGTAAATTTTATGAAAAAAAAGTCATAGTATAGCATGTCGTAAATTTTATGAAAAAAAAGTCATACTATAGCATGTCGTAAATTTTATGAAAAAAAAGTCATAGTATAGCATGTCATAAATTTTATGAAAAAAAAGTCATAGTATAGCATGTCGTAAATTTTATGAAAAAAAAGTCATACTATAGCATGTCTTAAATTTTATGAAAAAAAAGTCATACTATAGCATGTCGTAAATTTTATGAAAAAAAAGTCATAGTATAGCATGTCGTAAATTTTATGAAAAAAAAGTCATACTATAGCATGTCGTAAATTTTATGAAAAAAAAGTCATAGTATAGCATGTCGTAAATTTTATGAAAAAAAAGTCATAGTATAGCATGTCGTAAATTTTATGAAAAAAAAGTCATAGTATAGCATGTCTTAAATTTTATGAAAAAAAACTCATACTATAGCATGTCGTAAATTTTATGAAAAAAAGTCATAGTATAGCATGTCGTAAATTTTATGAAAAAAAGTCATAGTATAGCATGTCGTAAAAATTATGAAAAAAAAGTCATAGTATAGCATGTCGTAAATTTTATGAAAAAAAAGTCATAGTATAGCATGTCGTAAATTTTATGAAAAAAAAGTCATAGTATAGCATGTCGTAAATTTTATGAAAAAAAAGTCATAGTATAGCATGTCGTAAATTTTATGAAAAAAAAGTCATAGTATAGCATGTCGTAAATTTTATGAAAAAAAGTCATAGTATAGCATGTCGTAAATTTTATGAAAAAAAAGTCATAGTATAGCATGTCGTAAATTTTATGAAAAAAAAGTCATACTATAGCATGTCGTAAATTTTATGAAAAAAAAGTCATAGTATAGCATGTCGTAAATTTTATGAAAAAAAAGTCATAGTATAGCATGTCGTAAATTTTATGAAAAAAAGTCATAGTATAGCATGTCGTAAATTTTATGAAAAAAAAGTCATACTATAGCATGTCGTAAATTTTATGAAAAAAAAGTCATAGTATAGTATGTCGTAAATTTTATGAAAAAAAAGTCATAGTATAGCATGTCGTAAATTTTATGAAAAAAAGTCATAGTATAGTATGTCGTAAATTTTATGAAAAAAAGTCATAGTATAGTATGTCGTAAATTTTATGAAAAAAAAGTCATAGTATAGCATGTCGTAAATTTTATGAAAAAAAAGTCATACTATAGCATGTCGTAAATTTTATGAAAAAAAAGTCATAGTATAGCATGTCGTAAATTTTATGAAAAAAAAGTCATACTATAGCATGTCGTAAATTTTATGAAAAAAAGTCATAGTATAGCATGTCATAAATTTTATGAAAAAAAAGTCATACTATAGCATGTCGTAAATTTTATGAAAAAAAAGTCATAGTATAGCATGTCGTAAATTTTATGAAAAAAAGTCATAGTATAGCATGTCGTAAATTTTATGAAAAAAAGTCATAGTATAGCATGTCGTAAATTTTATGAAAAAAAGTCATAGTATAGCATGTCGTAAATTTTATGAAAAAAAGTCATAGTATAGCATGTCGTAAAAATTATGAAAAAAAAGTCATAGTATAGCATGTCGTAAATTTTATGAAAAAAAAGTCATACTATAGCATGTCGTAAATTTTATGAAAAAAAGTCATAGTATAGCATGTCGTAAATTTTATGAAAAAAAAGTCATACTATAGCATGTCGTAAATTTTATGAAAAAAAAGTCATAGTATAGCATGTCTTAAATTTTATGAAAAAAAAGTCATAGTATAGCATGTCTTAAATTTTATGAAAAAAAAGTCATACTATAGCATGTCGTAAATTTTATGAAAAAAAAGTCATAGTATAGCATGTCGTAAATTTTATGAAAAAAAAGTCATAGTATAGCATGTCGTAAATTTTATGAAAAAAAGTCATAGTATAGCATGTCGTAAATTTTATGAAAAAAAAGTCATAGTATAGCATGTCGTAAATTTTATGAAAAAAAAGTCATAGTATAGCATGTCGTAAATTTTATGAAAAAAAGTCATAGTATAGCATGTCGTAAATTTTATGAAAAAAAAGTCATAGTATAGCATGTCGTAAATTTTATGAAAAAAAAGTCATAGTATAGCATGTCGTAAATTTTATGAAAAAAAAGTCATAGTATAGCATGTCGTAAATTTTATGAAAAAAAAGTCATAGTATAGCATGTCGTAAATTTTATGAAAAAAAAGTCATAGTATAGCATGTCGTAAATTTTATGAAAAAAAAGTCATACTATAGCATGTCGTAAATTTTATGAAAAAAAAGTCATAGTATAGCATGTCGTAAATTTTATGAAAAAAAAGTCATAGTATAGCATGTCGTAAATTTTATGAAAAAAAAGTCATAGTATAGCATGTCGTAAATTTTATGAAAAAAAGTCATAGTATAGCATGTCGTAAATTTTATGAAAAAAAAGTCATAGTATAGCATGTCGTAAATTTTATGAAAAAAAGTCATAGTATAGCATGTCGTAAATTTTATGAAAAAAAAGTCATAGTATAGCATGTCGTAAATTTTATGAAAAAAAGTCATAGTATAGCATGTCGTAAATTTTATGAAAAAAAGTCATAGTATAGCATGTCGTAAATTTTATGAAAAAAAGTCATAGTATAGCATGTCGTAAATTTTATGAAAAAAAAGTCATACTATAGCATGTCGTAAATTTTATGAAAAAAAAGTCATAGTATAGCATGTCGTAAATTTTATGAAAAAAAAGTCATACTATAGCATGTCGTAAATTTTATGAAAAAAAAGTCATAGTATAGCATGTCGTAATTTTTATGAAAAAAAAGTCATACTATAGCATGTCGTAAATTTTATGAAAAAAAGTCATAGTATAGCATGTCGTAAATTTTATGAAAAAAAGTCATACTATAGCATGTCGTAAATTTTATGAAAAAAAAGTCATAGTATAGCATGTCATAAATTTTATGAAAAAAAAGTCATAGTATAGCATGTCGTAAATTTTATGAAAAAAAAGTCATAGTATAGCATGTCGTAAATTTTATGAAAAAAAAGTCATAGTATAGCATGTCATAAATTTTATGAAAAAAAAGTCATAGTATAGCATGTCGTAAATTTTATGAAAAAAAGTCATAGTATAGCATGTCGTAAATTTATGAAAAAAAGTCATAGTATAGCATGTCGTAAATTTTATGAAAAAAAAGTCATAGTATAGCATGTCGTAAATTTTATGAAAAAAAAGTCATAGTATAGCATGTCGTAAATTTTATGAAAAAAAAGTCATAGTATAGCATGTCGTAAATTTTATGAAAAAAAAGTCATAGTATAGCATGTCGTAAATTTTATGAAAAAAAAGTCATACTATAGCATGTCGTAAATTTTATGAAA
Organism: Sebastolobus alascanus; assembly: GCA_916701645.2. NCBI lineage: Eukaryota > Metazoa > Chordata > Actinopteri > Perciformes > Sebastidae > Sebastolobus > Sebastolobus alascanus. The sequence continues at coordinate 1,042,148 of CAKAOJ020000195.1, forward strand.
AAAAAGTCATAGTATAGCATGTCGTAATTTTATGAAAAAAAGTCATACTATAGCATGTCGTAAATTTTATGAAAAAAAAGTCATAGTATAGCATGTCGTAAATTTTATGAAAAAAAGTCATAGTATAGCATGTCGTAAATTTTATGAAAAAAAGTCATAGTATAGCATGTCGTAAAAATTATGAAAAAAAAGTCATAGTATAGCATGTCGTAAATTTATGAAAAAAAGTCATACTATTGCATGTCTTAAATTTTATGAAAAAAAGTCATAGTATAGCATGTCGTAAATTTTATGAAAAAAAAGTCATAATATAGCATGTCGTAAATTTTATGAAAAAAAAGTCATAGTATAGCATGTCTTAAATTTTATGAAAAAAAAGTCATACTATAGCATGTCGTAAATTTTATGAAAAAAAGTCATAGTATAGCATGTCGTAAATTTTATGAAAAAAAAGTTATAGTATAGCATGTCGTAAATTTTATGAAAAAAAAGTCATACTATAGCATGTCTTAAATTTTATGAAAAAAAAGTCATACTATAGCATGTCGTAAATTTTATGAAAAAAAGTCATAGTATAGCATGTCGTAAATTTTATGAAAAAAAGTCATACTATAGCATGTCGTAAATTTCATGAAAAAAAAGTCATAGTATAGCATGTCGTAAATTTTATGAAAAAAAAGTCATAGTATAGCATGTCGTAAATTTTATGAAAAAAAGTCATACTATAGCATGTCGTAAATTTTATGAAAAAAAAGTCATAGTATAGCATGTCATAAATTTTATGAAAAAAAGTCATAGTATAGCATGTCGTAAATTTTATGAAAAAAAAGTCATACTATAGTTTGCCGAAAGTTTTGTGAAAAAAAAGTCATAGTATAGTTTGTCGAAAGTTTTGGGAAAAAAAAGTCATACTATAGTATGTCGAAAATTTTGTGAAAAAAAGTCATATTATAGTCTGTCAAAAATTTTATGAAAAAAAACTAATAGTATACTATGTCGAAAATAAGTCATAGTTTAGTATGTCGAAAATTTTGTAAAAAAAAAAGTCATACTATAGTATGTCGAAAATTTCTTGAAAATGAAGTCATATTATAGTATGTCGAAAATTTCATGAAAAAAAAGTCATAGTGTAGTGTGTCGAAAATTTTGTGAAAAAAAGTTATAATATAGTATGTCGAAAGTTTTGTGAAAAAAAAGCCATACTATAGTTTGTCGAAAGTTTTGTGAAAAAAAAGTCATACCATAGTATGTCGAAAATTACATGAAAAAAAAGTCATATTATAGTATGTAGAAAATTTTGTGAAAAAAAAGTTATACTATTGTATGTCGAAAATTTTGTGAAAAAAGTCATATGAGAACAAAGTCGTATGTTGAAAATGTTGTGAAAAAAAAGCCATAGTTTAGTGTCGAAAATTTTGTGAAAAAAAGTCATAATATAGTATGTCGAACATTTCGTGAAAAAAAAGTCATACTATAGTATGTCGAAAACTTTGTGAAAAAAAGTCATACTATAGTATATCGAAAATTTCGTGAAAAAAAAGTCATACTATAGTATGTCGAAAAATTTGTGAAAAAAAGTCATACTATAGTATGTTGAAAATCTCGTAAAAAAAAGTCATACTATGGTATGTTAAAAATTTTGTGAAAAAAAAGTCATACTATAGTATGTCAAAAATTTTGTGAAAAAAGTTTATAGTATAGTATGTCGAAAATTTTGTGAAAATGAAGTCATTCTATAGTATGTCGAAAATTTTGTGAAAAAAAAGTTGTACTATAGTATGTCGAAAATTTCGTAAAACAAAGTCATAGTATAGCATGTCGAAAATTTTGTGAAAAAAAAAGTCTTACTATAGTATGTAGAAAATTTTGTGAAACAAAAGTCATACTATAGTTTGTCGAAAGTTTTGTGAAAAAAAGTCATACTCTAGTATTTCGAAAATTTTGTGAAAAAAAGTCATACTATGGTATGTTGAAAATTTTATGAAAAAAAAGTCATAGTATAGCATGTCTTAAATTTTATGAAAAAAAAGTCATAGTATAGCATGTCGTAAATTTTATGAAAAAAAAGTCATACTATAGCATGTCGTAAATTTATGAAAAAAAAGTCATACTATAGCATGTCATAAATTTTATGAAAAAAAGTCATACTATAGCATGTCGTAATTTTTATGAAAAAAAAGTCATACTATAGCATGTCGTAAATTTTATGAAAAAAAAGTCATAGTATAGCATGTCGTAATTTTATGAAAAAAAGTCATAGTATAGCATGTCGTAAATTTTATGAAAAAAAGTCATAGTATAGCATGTCGTAAATTTTATGAAAAAAATGTCATAGTATAGCATGTCGTAAATTTATGAAAAAAAGTCATAGTATAGCATGTCGTAAATTTTATGAAAAAAAGTCATAGTATAGCATGTCGTAAATTTTATGAAAAAAAGTCATAGTATAGCATGTCTTAAATTTTATGAAAAAAAAGTCATACTATAGTTTGTCGAAAGTTTTGTGAAAAAAAGTCATACTATGGTATGTTGAAAATTTTGTGAAAAAAAAGTCATAGCATAGTATGTCGAAAAATGTTGTAAAAAAAGTCATAGTATAGTATGTCGAAAGATTTTTTGAAAAAAAAGTCACAGTATAGTATGTCGAAAATTTTGTGAAAAAAAGTCATACTATAGTATGTCGAAAATTTCGTGAAAAAAAATGTCATACTATAGTATGTCGAAAATTTTGTGAAAAAAAGTCATGGTATAGTATGTCGAGAATTTTGTGAAAAAAAAAGTCATACTATAATATGTCAAAAATTTTGTAAAAAAAAAAGTCATACTATAGTATGTCGAAAATTTTGTGAAAATGAAGTCATTCTATAGTATGTCGAAAATTTTGTGAAAAAAAAGTTGTACTATAGTAGGTCGAAAATTTCGTAAAACAAAGTCATAGTATAGCATGTCGAAAAATTAGTGAAAAAAAAAGTCATACTATAGTATGTAGAAAATTTTGTGAAACAAAAGTCATACTATAGTTTGTCGAAAGTTTTGTGAAAAAAAGTCATACTCTAGTATTTCGAAAATTTTGTGAAAAAAAGTCATACTATGGTATGTTGAAAATTTTGTGAAGAAAAAGTCATAGTGTAGTGTGTCGGATAAAAAGTCATAGTATAGTATGTCGAAATTTTTTTTTTGAAAAAGTCATAGCATAGTATGTCGAAAAATGTTGTAAAAAAAGTCATAGTATAGTATGTCGAAAGATTTTTTGAAAAAAAAGTCACAGTATAGTATGTCGAAAATTTTGTGAAAAAAAGTCATACTATAGTATGTCGAAAATTTCGTGAAAAAAAATGTCATACTATAGTATGTCGAAAATTTTGTGAAAAAAAAGTCATGGTATAGTATGTCGAGAATTTTGTGAAAAAAAAAAGTCATACTATAGTATGTCGAAAATTTTGTGAAAATGAAGTCATTCTATAGTATGTCGAAAATTTCGTGAAAAAAAAGTTGCACTATAGTAGGTCGAAAATTTCGTAAAACAGAGTCATAGTATAGCATGTCGAAAATTTCGTGAAAAAAAAAGTCATACTAGAGTATGTAGAAAATTTTGTGAAACAAAAGTCATACTATAGTTTGTCGAAAGTTTTGTGAAAAAAAGTCATACTATGGTATGTTGAAAATTTTGTGAAAAAAAAGTCATAGTGTAGTGTGTCGGAAAAAAAGTCATAGTATAGTATGTCGAAAATTTTGTAAAAAAAAAGTCATGGCATAGTATGTCGAAAAATGTTGTAAAAAAAGTCATAGTATAGTATGTCGAAAGATTTTTTGAAAAAAAAGTCACAGTATAGTATGTCGAAAATTTTGTGAAAAAAAGTCATACTATAGTATGTCGAAAATTTCGTGAAAAAAAATGTCATACTATAGTATGTCGAAAATTTTGTGAAAAAAAGTCATGGTATAGTATGTCGAGAATTTTGTGAAAAAAAAAGTCATACTATATGTCAAATTTTGTAAAAAAAAAATTCATACGATAGTATGTCGAAAATTTTGTGAAAATGAAGTCATTCTATAGTATGTCGAAAATTTTGTGAAAAAAAAGTTGTACTATAGTAGGTCGAAAATTTCGTAAAACAAAGTCATAGTATAGCATGTCGAAAATTTTGTGAAAAAAAAAGTCATACTATAGTATGTAGAAAATTTTGTGAAACAAAAGTCATACTATAGTTTGTCGAAAGTTTTGTGAAAAAAAGTCATACTCTAGTATTTCGAAAATTTTGTGAAAAAAAGTCATACTATGGTATGTCGAAAATTTTGTGAAAAAAAGTTATAGTATAGTATGTCGAAATTTCGTGAAAAAAAGTCATACTATAATATGTCGAAAATTTTGTGAAAAAAAGTCATAGTATAGCATGTCGAAAATTTCGTGAAAAACAAGTCATTCTATAGTTTGTCGAAAGTTTTGTGAAAAAAAAAGTCATACTATAGTATTTTGAAAATTTTGTGAAAAAAAAGTCATATAGTATGTCGACAATTTTGTGAAAAAAATGTCATAGTGTAGTGTGTCGAAAATTTTGTGAAAAAAAGTCATACTATAGTATGTCGAAAATTTTGTGAAAAAAGTCATATTATAGTATGTCGAAAATTTCATGAAAAAAAAGTAATAGTATAGTATGTCGAAAATTTCGTGAAAAAAAAATCATAGTATAGTATGTCGAAATTTCGTGAAAAAAAGTCATACTATAATATGTCGAAAATTTAGTAAAAAAAAGTCATAGTATAGCATGTCGAAAATTTCGTGAAAAACAAGTCATTATATAGTTTGTCGAAAGTTTTGTGAAAAAAAAAGTCATACTATAGTATTTTGAAAATTTTGTGAAAAAAAGTCATACTATGGTATGTTGAAAATTTTGTGAAAAAAAAGTCATAGTGTAGTGTGTCGAAAATTTTGTGAAAAAAATTCATACTATAATGTGTGGAAAATTTTGTGAAAAAAAAGTCATACTATAGTATGTCGAAAATTTTGTGAAAAAAAGTCATATTATAGTATGTCGAAAAATTAGTGAAAAAAAAATAATAGTATAGTGTGTCAAAAATTTCGTGAAAAAAAATCATACTATAGTATGTCGAAGATTTTGTGAAAAAAATGTCATACTATAGTATGTCGAAAATAAGTCATAATTTAGTATGTCAAAAAAAAGTCATAGTATTTTATGTAGAAAAATTTTGCATAAAAAAGTCATAGTATAGTATATCGGAAAAAAAGTCATAGTATAGTATGTCGAAAATTTTGTAAAAAAAAAGTCATAGCATAGTATGTCGAAAAATGTTGTAAAAAAAGTCATAGTATAGTATGTCGAAAGATTTTTTGAAAAAAAAGTCACAGTATAGTATGTCGAAAATTTTGTGAAAAAAAGTCATACTATAGTATGTCGAAAATTTCGTGAAAAAAAATGTCATACTATAGTATGTCGAAAATTTTTTGAAAAAAAGTCATGGTATAGTATGTCGAGAATTTTGTGAAAAAAAAAAAGTCATACTATAGTATGTCGAAATTTTTTGTGAAAAAAAAGTCATACTATAATATGTCAAACATTTTGTAAAAAAAAAAGTCATACTATAGCATGTCGAAAATTTTGTGAAAATGAAGTGATTCTATAGTATGTCGAAAATTTCGTGAAAAAAAAGTTGTACTATAGTAGGTCGAAAATTTCGTAAAACAAAGTCATAGTATAGCATGTCGAAAAATTAGTGAAAAAAAAAGTCATACTATAGTATGTAGAAAATTTTGTGAAACAAAAGTCATACTATAGTTTGTCGAAAGTTTTGTGAAAAAAAGTCATACTCTAGTATTTCGAAAATTTTGTGAAAAAAAGTCATACTATGGTATGTTGAAAATTTTGTGAAGAAAAAGTCATAGTGTAGTGTGTCGGATAAAAAGTCATAGTATAGTATGTCGAAATTTTTTTTTTGAAAAAGTCATAGCATAGTATGTCGAAAAATGTTGTAAAAAAAGTCATAGTATAGTATGTCGAAAGATTTTTTGAAAAAAAAGTCACAGTATAGTATGTCGAAAATTTTGTGAAAAAAAGTCATACTATAGTATGTCGAAAATTTCGTGAAAAAAAATGTCATACTATAGTATGTCGAAAATTTTGTGAAAAAGAAGTCATGGTATAGTATGTCGAGAATTTTGTGAAAAAAAAAAGTCATACTATAGTATGTCGAAAATTTTGTGAAAATGAAGTCATTCTATAGTATGTCGAAAATTTCGTGAAAAAAAAGTTGCACTATAGTAGGTCGAAAATTTCGTAAAACAAAGTCATAGTATAGCATGTCGAAAATTTCGTGAAAAAAAAAGTCATACTAGAGTATGTAGAAAATTTTGTGAAACAAAAGTCATACTATAGTTTGTCGAAAGTTTTGTGAAAAAAAGTCATACTATGGTATGTTGAAAATTTTGTGAAAAAAAAGTCATAGTGTAGTGTGTCGGAAAAAAAGTCATAGTATAGTATGTCGAAAATTTTGTAAAAAAAAAGTCATGGCATAGTATGTCGAAAAATGTTGTAAAAAAAGTCATAGTATAGTATGTCGAAAGATTTTTTGAAAAAAAAGTCATAATATAGTATGTCGAACATTTCGTGAAAAAAAAGTCATACTATAGTATGTCGAAAAATTTGTGAAAAAAAGTCATACTATAGTATATCGAAAATTTCATGAAAAAAAAGTCATACTATAGTATGTCGAAAAATTTGTGAAAAAAAGTCATACTATAGTATGTTGAAAATTTCGTAAAAAAAAGTCATACTATGGTATGTTAAAAATTTTGTGAAAAAAAAGTCATACTATAGTATGTCGAAAATTTTGTGAAAAAAGTTTATAGTATAGTATGTCGAAAATTTCGTGAAAAAAAGTCATACTATAGTATGTTGAAAATGTAATAAAAAAAGTCATAGTATAGCATGTCGAAAATTTCGTGAAAAACAAGTCATACTATAGTGTGTCAAAAAATTTGTGAAAAAAAGTCATACCAGAGTATGTCGAAAATTTTGTGAAAAAAAGTCATACTATAGTATGTCGAAAATTTTGTGAAAAAAAGTTATAGTATAGTATGTCGAAATTTCGTGAAAAAAAGTCATACTATAATATGTCGAAAATTTTGTGAAAAAAAGTCATAGTATAGCATGTCGAAAATTTCGTGAAAAACAAGTCATTCTATAGTTTGTCGAAAGTTTTGTGAAAAAAAAAGTCATACTATAGTATTTTGAAAATTTTGTGAAAAAAAAGTCATATCATAGTATGTCGACAATTTTGTGAAAAAAATGTCATAGTGTAGTGTGTCGAAAATTTTGTGAAAAAAAGTCATACTATAGTATGTCGAAAATTTTGTGAAAAAAGTCATATTATAGTATGTCGAAAATTTCATGAAAAAAAAGTAATAGTATAGTATGTCGAAAATTTCGTGAAAAAAAAATCATAGTATAGTATGTCGAAATTTCGTGAAAAAAAGTCATACTATAATATGTCGAAAATTTAGTAAAAAAAAGTCATAGTATAGCATGTCGAAAATTTCGTGAAAAACAAGTCATTATATAGTTTGTCGAAAGTTTTGTGAAAAAAAAGACATACTATAGTATTTTGAAAATTTTGTGAAAAAAAGTCATACTATGGTATGTTGAAAATTTTGTGAAAAAAAAGTCATAGTGTAGTGTGTCGAAAATTTTGTGAAAAAAATTCATACTATAATGTGTGGAAAATTTTGTGAAAAAAAAGTCATACTATAGTATGTCGAAAATTTTGTGAAAAAAAGTCATATTATAGTATGTCGAAAAATTAGTGAAAAAAAAATAATAGTATAGTATGTCAAAAATTTCGTGAAAAAAAATCATACTATAGTATGTCGAAGATTTTGTGAAAAAAAAGTCATAGTATAGTATGTCGAAAATAAGTCATAATTTAGTATGTCAAAAAAAAGTCATAGTATTTTATGTAGAAAAATTTTGCATAAAAAAGTCATAGTATAGTATATCGGAAAAAAAGTCATAGTATAGTATGTCGAAAATTTTGTAAAAAAAAAGTCATAGCATAGTATGTCGAAAAATGTTGTAAAAAAAGTCATAGTATAGTATGTCGAAAGATTTTTTGAAAAAAAAGTCACAGTATAGTATGTCGAAAATTTTGTGAAAAAAAGTCATACTATAGTATGTCGAAAATTTCGTGAAAAAAAATGTCATACTATAGTATGTCGAAAATTTTTTGAAAAAAAGTCATGGTATAGTATGTCGAGAATTTTGTGAAAAAAAAAAAGTCATACTATAGTATGTCGAAATTTTTTGTGAAAAAAAAGTCATACTATAATATGTCAAACATTTTGTAAAAAAAAAAGTCATACTATAGCATGTCGAAAATTTTGTGAAAATGAAGTCATTCTATAGTATGTCGAAAATTTCGTGAAAAAAAAGTTGTACTATAGTAGGTCGAAAATTTCGTAAAACAAAGTCATAGTATAGCATGTCGAAAAATTAGTGAAAAAAAAAGTCATACTATAGTATGTAGAAAATTTTGTGAAACAAAAGTCATACTATAGTTTGTCGAAAGTTTTGTGAAAAAAAGTCATACTCTAGTATTTCGAAAATTTTGTGAAAAAAAGTCATACTATGGTATGTTGAAAATTTTGTGAAAAAAAAGTCATAGTGTAGTGTGTCGGAAAAAAAGTCATAGTATAGTATGTCGAAATTTTTTTTTAAAAAAAGTCATAGCATAGTATGTCGAAAAATGTTGTAAAAAAAGTCATAGTATAGTATGTCGAAAGATTTTTTGAAAAAAAAGTCACAGTATAGTATGTCGAAAATTTTGTGAAAAAAAGTCATACTATAGTATGTCGAAAATTTCGTGAAAAAAAATGTCATACTATAGTATGTCGAAAATTTTGTGAAAAAAAAGTCATGGTATAGTATGTCGAGAATTTTGTGAAAAAAAAAAAGTCATACTATAGTATGTCGAAAATTTCGTGAAAAAAAAGTTGTACTATAGTAGGTCGAAAATTTCGTAAAACAAAGTCATAGTATAGCATGTCGAAAATTTCGTGAAAGAAAAAGTCATACTAGAGTATGTAGAAAATTTTGTGAAACAAAAGTCATACTATAGTTTGTCGAAAGTTTTGTGAAAAAAAGTCATACTATGTTATGTTGAAAATTTTGTGAAAAAAAAGTCATAGTGTAGTGTGTCGGAAAAAAAGTCATAGTATAGTATGTCGAAAATTTTGTAAAAAAAAAGTCATAGCATAGTATGTCGAAAAATGTTGTAAAAAAAGTCATAGTATAGTATGTCGAAAGATTTTTTGAAAAAAAAGTCACAGTATAGTATGTCGAAAATTTTGTGAAAAAAAGTCATACTATAGTATGTCGAAAATTTCGTGAAAAAAAATGTCATACTATAGTATGTCAAAAATTTTGTGAAAAAAAGTCATGGTATAGTATGTCGAGAATTTTGTGAAAAAAAAAAAGTCATACTATAGTATGTCGAAAATTTTGTGAAAATGAAGTCATTCTATAGTATGTCGAAAATTTTGTGAAAAAAAAGTTGTACTATAGTAGGTCGAAAATTTCGTAAAACAAAGTCATAGTATAGCATGTCGAAAATTTTGTGAAAAAAAAAGTCATACTATAGTATGTAGAAAATTTTGTGAAACAAAAGTCATACTATAGTTTGTCGAAAGTTTTGTGAAAAAAAGTCATACTCTAGTATTTCGAAAATTTTGTGAAAAAAAGTCATACTATGGTATGTTGAAAATTTTGTGAAAAAAGTCAGTGTAGTGTGTCGAAAATTTTGTGGAAAAAAGTCATACTATAGTCTGTCGAAAGTTTTGTGAAAAAAAAGTCATACTATAGTATGTCGAAAATTTTGTGAAAAAAGTCACACTATAGTATGTCGAAAATTTCATGAAAAATATTCATAGTATAGTATGTCGAAAAATTTTGTAAAAAAAAGTCATAGCTTAGTATGTCGAAAAAAAGTCATCGTATAGTATGTCGAAAATTTTGTAAAAAAAAGGCATAGCATAGTATGTCGAAATATTTTGTAAAAAGTCATAGTATAGTTTGTCGAAAGGTTTTTAAAAAAAAGTCATAATATAGTATGTCTAAAAATTTTATAAAAACAGTCATAATATAGTATGTCAAAGAAAAGTTATAGTATAGTATGTCGAAAAATGTTGTCAAAAAAATCATATCTATGTCTAAAAATTTTATAAAAAACAGTCATAATATGGTATGTCGAAAAAAAGTGATAGTATAGTATGTCAAAAAATTTTGTAAAAAAAAGTCATAGTATAGTATGTCGAAAAAAAGTCATAGTATAGTACGTCGAAAAGAAGTCATAATATAGTATGTCGAAAAATTTTGTAAAAAAAATGTCATAGTATAGTATGTCGAAAGAAAGTCATAGTATATTATGTCGAAAAATGTTGTGAAAAAAAGTCATAGTATAGTATGTCGAAGAAAAGTCATAGTATAGTATGTCGAAAAACGTTGTAAAAAAAGTCATAGTATAGTATGTCGAGTGTCTCCCAGTGTCCACTTGAGGCTGCTCTGGTTTCCTCCCACAGTCCAAACTCATGCATTTCAGATGGATTGAAGACTATATGAGATATGAATGTTTTTTTTATGTTTCTGCTCCTCCCCCCGCTTTTTGCCAAGTACATGTAAGGGATAATGTACAGCAGACTGGTCATTGTTGCGAAATAAACCCAGACGGGTCTTGCATCGCCCTGAAGGGGTTTATTTCACAACAATGACCGCTAGCTGTACGTTATCCCATTTATTACTCAGCTACTTACTTAAGAAATCAATAATCTGACACAAAAACGGTCCTCCAGAGTCCGACATCAGCGCTGCGCCCCCAGCAACGGCCTGTTATACATAGTAACGGTCTGCTATAAAGAAACAACAGACTGTAGAATGCCATGATTAACCAATCAGAATCGAGTATTCAATAAACCCGTGTAATAAGCTGGGATAGGTATCAGACAACTGTGACGTATCATCATGGTTATCATAATAAGCAGACAAAAAAGCTTAAAGTTAATGAAATCTTTTTAAAATGAAGAACTCTGTCTTTATGGTCATTTGTATTTTTTGCTTCCTTACTTTATGTTGCCGGCATTTGTACATCTGAAATTGGCCGTCGCAAAGCTGAGCTTTCATCTGCAGCACACATAAACAAATGCATTTGTTCTTTCAAAGGACAGAGGGGCGAAAGCCACAACAAACAGGGTGTGTGTGTGTGTGTGTGTGTGTGTGTGTGTGTGTGTGTGTGTGTGTGTGTGTGTGTGTGTGTGTGTGTGTGTGTGTTTGTGTGTGTGTGTGTGTGTGTGTGTGTGTGTGTGTGAGAGAGACGGAGAAGAGGAGTGAGAAAGAGAGAGAGAGCAGCAGAGAGATCAAAGCAGGGGTTTTGTTTTTGAATCTCTGTGTGGGAGGTGAAGCCTCACCTACCCAGAATGCCTTGCCTCACTCCTTACAGCCCACTCAGGTTTTTAGGAGCATCACTTGTCTTTGCAGCGAGCGTATTATGATACTACCTCTTCATCAATCATCTCCAGCTATTCTCAGAGAAAACTGTGACTTGGTGTGAACCAGCAGTCAACCTCTGATCTGTGATAGATAACCTGCATCTCCCACACACAGGTCAACATGTGTATTTCAACCAGTATTCAGACGAGAAAGTCTGCAACATATCAACAGAGTGTCGGCTGCATTTCACAGTAGAAGATACTACCACTAACTTGGATAAGAGAGCCCATCCCCCTTCTCGCAATCTCATGAAGGGATCGAAGTGTCTCTTTTTAACTCAGCGTGAGAAGCTGCAAACAGATGTCTGTCTGTCCACACAGAGGGAACGCCGTGCCCTCTCACACACAGATGAAAAGCCATAAAAGTCTCTGTGTTGCGCTGTCAGTGTCTTAAGGCAGTGTTTATCTTTGGCAGGCTGAAGAAAACAAAGCCATCGATTTCTAATCCTAATCCCCTTCTACTGCTTCTCTCCTATTGATCATCTATCCATCCTTAATGAGATGGAGGGATAGAGGGATGGAGGGCTGATGAAGGACAAAACTTTCCCTGCTGGTGTGCTCCTTTTTTTTCCCCTCTACCCATCTCTTTTCAATCGCTCTCTCTCGCTCGTGGGGCTTTCACTGACCTGACGTTCTATGGTGGAATGGAAAATAAATGCAGCCCCGGTGCTTTTGTAGAGGTTTATCAAACCTGAAGGCTTGCAGAGCTATGGAGGTTTCACCGAAGTATTGAAATTGGATGACATGGATGAATGCACTAAACACGTAGAAGCACATGCATGCATACACAGTGTGAGTGGATTGAGTTTCAGTCCAAACACCAGTAATGGTATTTCTGCCTGCGTATAGCCTACCATGTCTCTGAGTCTGTGATATTCTCGGATAATGACCTGTCTCCCCTCAGCTCTGCTTGTACAGAATCTCTCATCCACCTGATCTTAAAACAAATACAAAAACAAATACTGTTAAAGATGTGGAGTAGATGATTCCCTCTTGCTGGTACTTGCATATGATTATGTCTGCTCTCTCTGGTCTACGTCCCTGTCTGATTCAGTGGAGTAGGTTTGATGCTCATGTTGAGGGAACTCAGTTCCCTTTGGAGGAGTTATAGTTAATTATCTTCTTCGCTACTAACTTCCATTGATTTATCAGTGCCTGTCATTGACTTATTACGCTAATCTATGGAGTTCATTCCTTCTGAGAGCCTTTAGCAAAAACTACACTTTTCAGCTATTAATTAGCAGTTTGGGATTCAATGTCTTCATCAAGGACACCTTGACTGCGCACACTTTCTGGCACAGAGACCTGAGTGTTTCAGACCACTACAGTAAACCAACTATGACATTTTTACTGAAAGGTACAGTGTGTAACATCTGGAAGCATCTACCGGTGAGTTTGCAGATAGCAACTTTTCCCGTGTGCCAAGTATGTAGAAGAACTACGGAGGCCGACGTGAAAACACGAATGGCCCTCTAGAGCTGTTGTAAGAGTTGCGTAGGTCATTTGGAGAGCAGAACCAGTGCGTAGAGTTTGTGTGTACGTGGGAAGTGAGTGGTGAAGCAAGAGAGAGAGAGAGAGAGAGGCGGCGAATGTGTGTGAGCTAGTGGAGCAGAAGACAGAGTTAGTTTAGCTTTGAGAATATCAATTGAATGTACAGTGGAAGTTATAGTTTATGCAGAAATAAATGCTGCAGCTCCTCAAGACCAACAGAGGTTTCCTGTGTCTTGTTTCGGGCGGCTGAGTGGAGTGACGGGGGTTAACTCCAGAGCAAGTAACGTTATCGACTATGGCCCAAGCAGGAAAAGTTAACACAGTGGTTTGTCCATTCTGGGCTACTGTAGAAACATGGTGGCCGGCTCCGTGAAGTAAGGACCCGCTCCCTATGTAGATAAATCCTCTGTCATTCTGATGCAGCTGTGACCACAGCAAGATTTGAAAGGAGGGAAACCAAAATGAGGGGAAAAATGTCAACTGACCATGACTGTTGTAAGCAACATCATTCTACGGACCTAAACTCAACCCTAAACCTGGACAGACACAGTGTCAAACGCTGAACTAGATAGGGAGGAATGCTCTGGAACACCTGCTGTTGTTGTTGGAGTAGGTATTTGGAGACGGTTTTTGTCTTGTTTGTGCACAGACTTGTAGGATTAATGTTAATCACAGTGGTATTCATGGGTAAACAATGAATCTGAGGTGGGAGGTCCTCCAGCCACACCCCACATTCCTCAAGAGTCGCCTCTGAGAGCCACTCACGGACATCCTGGACTTAACTTGAGGCACCATCACACGCAAATGTCAAACAAGAGAAGAAACAAGAGCAGGATCGAAGCGTAGGAGTGCAGCAACCCTGAAGTCACAACATTGCTTTGCTTGCAGAACTTTAGGAAAATTGGATGATTTTGGACACATAATGCATGTCACTGCAAAAATGGCACCCTGGGGATGTTTCCCCCTAAGTGTGTGATAATGGCTGCAGCAGAAGTCATTAATACCAGGCTAATGTGTGTCAGATGCTACCTGTCCAGCAGCAGCAGCAGCAGCAGGGGAGGGAGAGCCAGGACACGAGTGACTGGCCAGCATAATGAGAGAGACATGGCCTGCCAACTTGGGCAGCTGCTTCTCCAGTGGGACCAAGTGGTGTGTGTGTGTGTGTGTGTGTGTGTGTGTGTGTGTGTGTGTGTGTGTCCTTATTTTCCGGTGCTCTTTCTGCTTCTTTTCTCAATGTATTTCTCATCAGCAGCATCGAGAAACACACATACACTGGCACACACACAGCTTCTCTCTCACACACACACACACACACACACACACACACACACATACACACACAAACACTCACATACAGACAACCTCATCAGGGTTACCGTGGGAATGCCTGTGGCATTATGTCAGTCATTGAGGTGATGCCTTTAATCCTGAAACAAATCTAGACTTTGTGTTGTGTGTCTCCGGCTGTGTGTGTGTGAGTGAGCGTGCCCGTGTATAAAGCCCAATCTCACACCCATTAGATTACGGCTGGCCGCGCAACAAAGACACCCCACTGCCACTCCCACATGGAGGAGCGGGCAGGATTAGCCGGCTCTATACCCGCCCTAATCTGGGGACAAAAACCCACAATCGCCTCCCACTGAGATGCGGAGACAGAAAGATTCAATTTGATCTGCCCTCCTCAATATAACAAGAGTGTCTTTTAGGGTTAAAATTACTACTGCTCACTCTACCATCGGTCAATGTGGATTCAGCCCTAAACGGTGTCCTTTTTATCCCTATGATCGATCCCTTTTATAACAATTTGGAACGGCTACAGGCCGTGCTCTGTGGCGGTGAATGCAAATGGAAAAGATTTTCAAGCTTTAATGCTTTAAGCTAAGCACTAACGTCAGCATGCTAACCGCTCACAATGACAATGCTGACATGATGATGTTTAACAGGTGTAATTTTTACGATATCCACCATCTTAGTTTAGTGTTAGCATGCTAACATTTGCTACTTTGCAATTAACACAAAGAAAAGATCAGTATGATGGGGATATCATCAGTTTTGTAGGTATTTGATTAGAAACAAAAGACCTGATGACGGCTCTAGAGGTAAAGGTCAGAGGTTTATCAAAGTTGATACAATTCATCACGAGGGACACATGAATGTCTGCATATTTCATGGCAATCCATCCAATAAATTAGAGATAACTCACTCAGAACCATAAATGTCAACCTCATGGTGGCGGTAGCGGAAAAGTCAGGGGATCACCAAAGTTATATTAAGATTCATCCTCTGGGGACCATGAATGTCTGTAGAAACGTTTGTGTCAATACATCCAATAATTGTTGAGATATTTCAACTGGACCGACACCTGATTAGACTGTTATAAAGCCATTAAATAGGCGTTATCAGTCGCAATAAGCACCATAGATGTGGCTCATTAGGGGCCTACTACATTGTAAAAGTGAAAGCGAAATTTAAAAGCAACTCGTTCTATGATGTTGTAAAACTGAATGAAACTTCTTTAGGTTTAGGCAACAAAACCACTTAGTTAAGTTTAGGGAAAAACGTGTTTTGTCTTAAAATAACTACGTTTGTGAACACAAAGACAACTACATGTTGTTAGTTTCACACAAGATGCATACTCCGGTCTCCTGGGTGAAAACCCTGCCACCATCGCCCCCGATCTCCACCCCACACAGAGTTTCACCTTGTCTATACTACAACGCCTGACTTCAGCTTCTGCTCCTGTCAGAATTACTACAGTCACTAGAGGTTGCTGTTGTGTTCTTTTATACCTTCTTTCGGTGATCTACCGTGTGAATAGATGAGAAAACCTAATATTGGGTGTAGTAGGCCCCTATTGACCCACATCTATGGTGCTTATAGCGAACAATAATGCCTATTTAATAGCCTGACAAGGGACCAAAGTGGTGCAGCGACCAACATTGTCATCCATAGAGCCACGCTGCTCTGAGGTCTGAGAGTGAGTTTATCTACCGTGTGCCAGCAGTTATGTCCTACAGGAACAGATGCCATTCTATCACTTTTTCGAGTGGAGCTCAGCGTGTGATGCATCATCACAAAAGGCTACCTGCTAAATTGTTGTCAGTGTCTCATTATTTGACAGAAGCTGCCTGTTTCATTGCCCCGAGCCAAGCCCTACTCTTTCCCTGTCTCTTACTCAGAGGCATCTGCCTCATTAACCACCATCAGCATTTTGTTTGCTGTGTGTGATTTGGATGTGCTGGGAGTGGTATGTGTGTGTCAATGTGTTCACTTGCTGTGTGTGTGTGTGTGTGTGTGTGTGTGTGTGTGTGTGTGTGTGTGTGTGTGTGTGTGTGTGTGTGCAGGAAACTCTCATTAGGCTGGAAAAAACATTGACATTTTTCACAGAATCCAGATCATATCTTCTCTTCCTTTATCTATCAAAGGGTTCCTCCAATCAACTCCCTGGTGTGTGTGTGTGTGTATAGATATGTGTGTGGTAGTATAGTGGGAGACAGATGTTGATGATTCGGCAAGTTTGCTCTGCAAACTCAGCCCAATTTAGCCTATAAAAAAACATGATGCCACACAGACGCTCATGGTGACAGCCCACTCTTAATTTTCTCTCCTTTTAATTCTCTCTCCTCTCAGTTTCCCTCTACTCCTCTTTCTTTCTTCTTCTTCTCTCTCTCTCTGTCCTCTCTTTCGCACGCACAACCCAACACAGTGTGTGATGACACCCTAAGCATTTCAGCTGGGTGTTCTTCTGGAGTTTTCCTTGTTACAGGCACCTCTGACTAAGTCTCAACTTCCACAGAGGACACTTTCTTCTGCCAAACTCAGAAATGATAAACATAAAGTGCTTTAGGCCTCATTTGATACTCTGTCTACACTACAATGTATGCTGTACGTTAAATACATTACAGTGCAAAAGCTATGTTTGAACAAGATTAAAACCTACTTAAATGGATGGGTTTTGGGATTTATTGCAATGCAATATGGCAATCATTACAATATTTTCTCAGTGTTTCTATTTTACAATGTACAAACTATAAAAAAGACCATAAATAAACAAAATGTAGCTAATTCTTAGCATCAAACAAGAGACATGTACAATTGACACGAATGGATGGAAATCTTCTCTAAATGTCTAATTCAACAGAAATTCATACAATTAAAAATTATAAAACGGAACAATTAAAAAACACAAGCAAATCATACAGTTTGTTAGTATGATCCTCCAGTATGAAACTAGTAAGAGCTCGTAATGATACATTCTGTCCGGCTCCTCTCTCTCTCTCTCGGGTAACTTTGCATATTCAGAATATTCAAAGATAGCTGACGTCTTGACATGGGAGATGCCATGTTCATGCTACGCACGCACACACACACACACACACAGACACACACACACACACACACACACACACACACACACACACACACACGCAGTCATACTGTACGAGCAAACACAAAACACATGTTATTCAAGTCAAGCCCAAAGCAGCGAAAGAAAAGTTGGAAGCCATTCTGCTTATGCACAGCCTTAAAAATGTCAGCCTTCACAAAACAGATATCAAAATAATGAAAAATAGAACTGGATAAGAGGATGAGGCTTCAGTCTAAGCTCTCAGTAGCTTAATGCTATCTGCAGCCACGTCCAGATCATGGTTTTTTAAGAAAACTCCACGGGATGGAAGTTCACAAAAGTGCAGCTTTTCTCTCTCTCTTCTACTTTACTCCACTCCTTGTATTCCCACTGGTGAAAAGTCCCTCTAAAGTGCATGGATGAGGTAAATGAAATTCTTCTCAAAACAGGTTTGTATCCGTTCTCCGGCTCAGACTGGAACCATTGTGTGTTGCATGTGCTGCATTTGAGACAACATTTCTTGCTGCACACTAGCAATTAGTATGTCCTGGTGTGACGGTGTGATTATTCCAAGTCTGTCCATCTCCCTGTGGGTGCAGAGACAAAGATATATGTTGAAATACACAAAGCCACAATACTCAAAGGATAAGGCCGGTTTCATGACGATTGGCAGACACTTACATTTTCCCCCCATATACATACATTAAAAGCTTTTTGGGCTTCAGAGTCTGCTCAAGAACACACGAACACCAACCTGACAATTAATAGCCAACCCTGTCTACCAATTAAGCTATAACCATATTATCAAGTTGTCTGTGTAGCCAAAGCCTGATATAGTTTGTGCCTTTGTGCCATAGAACTCCATTGTCATTCAGAACTATTAAAACATAAAAAAGTAAAGCCACAAAGCAAAGTGATGTTAACGAGAAACCACACTCCTGAGCATGCATGTCTTTTACATAGAATTGCTTGATTTCTCCCAATAAATAATGATATATAGCCTATATTTTTGGTATAAATATCAGTCTAAATTTGAAAATAACTCATCTGCTGTTAATCAATCTCTTTAGTGTGCTTGAATAAATCACTATCTAAATTTGCAGGACCATCAGAGCAGCTTAACGATAGCCTCAGAAAGGCTAAATAACGACAACATAAGGCTGCTGTTTCATATGAGAACATAGCACTGTCAGAGCCCTGACTATATTTTGAATTTATGAATGATTCTCCGAAATCAGCAGAGGGAGGCGCATAGAAACGGCTGTTTGCGGCGCGTAGAATCGCTGCGTTTCAGTACTGTGGACAGCGCCGTACCTACACACAACAAACAGCAATACTCACACGTATCTCGGTCAATAATTTTGTTGTTTTTGCTATAGATACATAAAGCCTAAACAGAGGGGGATCAATGAGCGAAAAAAGTTGGGGAGTATAGTATATAAATAAAATGTTTTACCATTATTAGTGTTTCTAATAGATTTTGGATGACAACAAGAGTTCTGTGAGTAAGCTAAATCACAATTTACCATTTAACATACCATTTAGTTGGATAAATTCACTGTTGGTTTGGGGGTTTTCACGGGAATTGTACATATAAGTTAAAGTTATGCTTTAATTAAAGGAGTATTTCACTGTTTGACAAAATAGAAACCTGCTCACATTACTCATTAAATGGGGCAATTAGAGTTCACCAACATTTTTGTGTAATTATATAGTACAAGTGCTGTGAGGCATATACTGTCATCTTGACAGATTGTAAACGTGTCATTATGCTTTTTGGATCATCGAACAGCATCTAAAACCTCCTCCCTCCACACCTCCATACACGGGAAATAAGGGTGCTGTGTCTGATATTTTTTCTAATCTTTTGAAACCGACAATTTAAAAAGCACGGCTACTTATTTCATTCTTTTTTTTTTCAAAAGAAATTTCCATGTCCATGTGAAAACACACAAACACAGTATATCTTTTGGTCTTTTTGTGTGCAAATAAATATGTTTGTGCCACTGGTGGCTGACTGTAATACATGAAATAATTTCTGTCGCTTGTTTTGACTCGAGCAAGATTGTTGAGTAAAATGTGATTCTGTTTGTGCGGCAGAAATGTGACGAGTAAATGCCAAAGTCCATTTTCACATGAAGGTGCACTTACTGGTGTGTGAGAGCCAGGACGCTGTCGAGGCTGGTGTATCCAGCTGCTGCCAGAGTGTCTGTGTACCTCTCCAACCCGATGGACCGCAGCCACTCACACACCGACCACACTGGCACACACACCTCCGGTAGGACCGACACACACACCTCTGAACCAACACCTGACTCCAACATAGTGGCTGCGGGTCTGTAAAAACACAGAGAGCGAGATGAAGGAGGTTGGTGGTGGCAAAGTACTGAAATAGGAGTGTGAAATCATAATTGATGGAGCACTTATCATCTGGGTGAAAGAATGTAGGTGTGAGTACAGCATGGAAGCTGAATTAACATTAAATGTATGTATTTGTGATCTATTATGCTTGTATTTACATGTACAGTATGTACCTGTCCCCTCCTGTCCGGCGCAGAGTCCCCGGGTTACGGATGAGTTTATCCAGCATGTTGAGTATCTGACTGAAGGTGGGTCTCTCTGCTCGTTCTCTCTCCCAGCAGTCCAACATTAGCTGGTGCAGCACCACAGGACAGTCCATGGGAGCAGGCAGACGGTAGCCCTCTTCTATCGCTTTAATCACCTAGAAGAAGGACAGAGGTAGAGGTTTTTTTTTTAGCAGGCTAGAGAAGTTTCCAGAATCTGGATCCAGGTAAAAATGTTTCACTAATGCCAAACTGAAACAATATAAAACAAGAAAAATTTGAACTTTGCCCCAAGAACAGACTGAGATGTCAGTGTTTGTTCAAACCACACACTTTATACTAACAGTACACACTGCACACTACACTTATTGTTGTTACAGTATATTCTGTTTGCACTTAGTATACAATAAATCACGGTTTTGTGCAGGAAATGATTAAATACACGCCAACAGACTTCAATCAAACTGCCACTTTGAAACCCCACACACTGCCAATTAAATTTCACAAAAAGAAAGCTAAATCTTTTGCCAAAGATTTATCGCTTTTCTGTTGTTTTCCAAGATCTTTCCAGAGCCGTCTCACCACCAAATTTATTTTAATTTTTTGCAGCTGTGAGCAGCTCCTCTATTTCCTTTGTACATGATACTGTGGGACAATACTGTTCATCGGGGGTTTTCAAAGTCTGACACTGTGGGCCTCCCGCTCAGGCAGAACTGAGACGACAAAGTCTTAGTGCTGTCAAAAACAATATTATAGTGCAACATGAAAAACGTTAATAGTAATGGATTTAGTAACTCCTATCGTTATTCTTTGTCTTAATCCTATTTGGGGCATAATTATGCTCAAAGTTTTAGACCTATAGTTTGGGGAGGTAAACAGGAAGTATAATGTTGCCATGGAGTCAGTGATTTAGCTGTTTTTTTAGCCTATATTTTGTTTTCATTTTGGCAAATTTGCACCATTGCCATATGCATAATTGCCTCCATGAGCTGTGTGTCCCAGTCTCTTCTGCAGCTCCAGGTGCTGGCTGTGTTGATAAGCAGGCCAAATCAGTCAACTTTTCTAATATGAAAAAATTACATATTCAAAAATGCCTCTGTATATAATATGGAAATGGGCCACAGCTATGGTGTTACACTAAAAAAAATAGGTTTAAAGATGCTTCAGTTGTATTTGGTTATGAGATATGTCTATGCTCCAGTGTTTCATTTAAACAAATAAGCTAAAAAAGACAGAAGGGCTTCTCAGCGTGCGCTAATTTGCTCTGAAAAAAAGAGAAAGTAAATAAGATGGATAGAGTTTCTGGAGAACGGCTCATCAGGAAAGTTTTCTTAGACTACAACTGTGCTGCAGATGAAATCAATCATGTCTGGAGATTTCCATATGCCAGACTGCCTCTTTGACCTACTCAAACTTAACAAGCTTTGATAGCAAAGTGATTGCAAATTTGCTCTGAAATGGGATTTTTGTCTCAGATCTCGAAAACTGCTCAGAACAACTGAATCACCCTTAAATTTATATATAGCGTGTGCTTGGCTGAGGGATAATGCTAAGCAGCATTTTCTAGTCATTTTTTATTAAGTCTAAATATTTATCTTCAATAAAATGTCCTGTGACTGAAGAACAAGATCTTGGCTTGCTGCCCTTTCTGTGGATGAAGGCGAAATTTTTCAATTTTTAAAATGGTGCAGAGGTCAAAGACACTGGGTCAGAACTCAGTACGTCACGCAGAGGACGGCTTATTTTCCTCCACAAGTCCTCTCTTAAGATATCCTAAAGAAGTTGCGCCTTTTCCATTTATTTATCTGTTTAAATTGAGTTAATTTAAGTCCAATTTGTGAACTGTGCAGAAGAAGATTTCCCACAGCACACAAACTATGTTAAAGGAAAATTGTAATTAATGTTGATGTAGGTGGTTAACAGTTTTTTAGATGGGGAATGTCACAAGAAACTTGAGTGTTATTTTAAGACTTTTGGCCATCTTCTCTTTCAGTTATGATAACATTTTACTCACCGACTTCATTGCTAAAATCTGATAGACAGCTTCACGACAGAGTGCATGGGGGGCGCGACCATATGAGCAAACACACAAACAGCTTTTAAGCAAATCCCCACTTTGACCATATTATATAAACCACGTATTTGGAAATGAAAATGGAGATGAATCTTTTGAGTTATTACTCAAACTGTAAACATTCATTAGATCTTAAAGGGCTACTTCCTGGTTAAACTTTGACTTACCATACATACCATACACACACAGTTTTATGAAGCAATGGATTTTGGGTGAAGTCACTTTTTATTCATTTCCAAATAACTGTTTAAGATTCAGCAGAAGTGTGCAATAAAGCTGGCGAGGAGAGTGTTATCATTACCAATAGGATTTATGGCCAGAACTACGAAAACAAGGTTGTAAAAGAAAAATTAATTTCCCTTTAATATCTGAGAGTGATCCACATTCTGGAGCTAAATCATTCATTCCTTCAATTCATTATATAATAATAATGGAGGTGATCCGGTATCTTGATTTGACATTTACCTTTAAATATGCAAAGTGTTTCGGGAATGAGTTCACTCTTTTGTCTTTGAAGCAACTCGTCAGTTAGATGATATATAAAATTACTCACATCCTGGTTGTTCATGTCCCAGTAGGGTCTCTCTCCGTATGAAACCACCTCCCACATGACGACGCCGTAACTCCACACATCGCTGGCCGTGGTGAACTTCCTGTAGGCTATGGCCTCTGGAGCCGTCCATCTGATGGGGATCTTCCCTCCAGGGGAAAGATAAGTCCCAGTGGCCTCCTAAAACAGTAGTAAAAGTCATTTTGGTTCAGTGAATAATGGAATTATATTTCATTCATTAATTTGTTTTGCTTAATTGTTTGCCTCATTGATTTATTAATCTAAATGGAGACAATGTTTACATTTCCGAAAAGTTTAGATTTAAGATTTAGGCATATTTCTATAATAAAAAATGTTGTCATCGGCAGCATTTAACAATATAAATGCTAAAATAAATAGGCTGTGAATGACAAACAGCAGATTGTATGTGTATGTTCACATCCAGTTTGTGTGTATGTCACTTCTGTGTGTGTGTGTGTCTCACCCTTGTGGTGTAAGCAGCCTCTGGGTCGTCCTCCAGAACCCGACTCAGGCCAAAGTCCGACACCTTACACACCAGGTTGCTGTTGACCAGGATGTTTCGAGCTGCCAGGTCTCGGTGAACGTAGCTCATGTCTGACAGGTACTTCATACCTGAGGCGATGCCGCGCAGCATGCCGACCAGCTGGATCACCGTGAACTGGCCGTCGTGTTTCTGAAAAAAAAAATATATAGAGACAGGAGAGCAGGTTATCATGGGCACCGACATCTAGCTGGGTAGTGAGTGAGTGCATTTTATATGTGATTTGGTACATTTTCACTTTTTTAAGGAAAAAATGCTACTAAAAACTAGATTCATAAAAATAAGACAATATAATTAAATGCCCGTACCCGAAGAAAAGCATCCATGGATCCATTTTCCATGTATTCTGTGATGATCATCAGTGGCTTACCTAAACAGGTAAAGAGTTAGAAATATTGTTTTACAACATGCACATAACCCAAATACTACTACTACTACTAGTAAGAGCTTCTGTCAACAACTCACATCTTGTCACGACGCCCTCCAGCCTGATGATGTTCGGATGGTCAAACTGTCCCATGATGGAGGCCTCAGACAGGAAGTCGCTCCTCTGTTTGTCGGAGTATCCCGCCTTCAGACTCTTGATGGCCACGTAGATCTCCCTTTTTCCCTGAACACGCAGCCGACCACTGCACACCTCCCCAAACTCTCCTACACACATAAGAGCAAACAGCAGTGTCAGCGCCAAGTAAGCATGTGTGTGTGGGTTTGTGTGTGTGTGTGTGTGTGTGTGTGTGTGTGTCTGTGCGAGCGTCAATGCCAGGCTTACCCATGCCAATAACCCTCTCAATGTGAATACTGCTAACATCAATCTCCTTGGCAAACTCGTGGATGGCCTGATCGGGGTCTTCGTAGGTGAACGGGTCCACGTAGATTTTAACTCCTGCCATGAAGGAGAGGCGGGAGAAGAGAGGAAACGAGGAAGGAGGAAGAGGAGGGATGCAGAGGAGGGTGAGAAATATGAGTTGTATAACTGCTGCTGCATATGTTATGTAAATGTCTTTGGCAGGATTTGTGTAAGATGTGTGCAGGTGGATCTAAGAGAAAAAGAGCATCCATCTGTCTCTTTTTTTTTTTTACAGTATGTGTGAAGTACCTGGGTTAAGATGTTTCTCCTCCTCCGAGTCCTGCTTTGTTTTACTGTACTTGCTCCTCCTGACGAGACACAAGAAGTGATGGACATTTAACACACCGACATAGAAAAGACACTGAAGTCTGTCAGAGAATTCCTGTGACCATTTTTTTTCACTTGTTTCACATGTTTTTGTTGTAATTTTTACAGTTAAGAGAACTGACAAAAGGGTATATGTGTCACATTGGTTTAACTTTGTCTATTTTTTTTCCTGTAGCGCTGTGCATTCATTGTTTTTTTTTTTTTAAGGATTTGCCGCAAGAGAAAGCGATGACAATGAGAACAGAGAGCAACGGGCTGCAGGAAAGACACAGAGCGAGTAGATGAAAGCGTTTAAGGGAGAGAGGGAGGAGGGGCGATGCCTCAGGTAGCGCAAGATAAAAGGTGTTTTCCATTAAACAAAGAAACTGTCAAAAACACCTTTGTGGGTAAGCAGGTGTGTGTGTGTGTGTGTGTGTGTGTGTGTGTGTGTGTGTGTGTGTGTGTGGGCACTTGCCCATGCTTTTGTTTGTGTGTGCGAGTTTGCACGTCAGCGGAAGCTGACACACAAGCTGTGCTGCTGAAGAGACAGTAATGACAAGTCAGGGACAAAGGGATTATCACTGTCTCCACTCTAATCCCCTTTAAAAGCTCCAGGTAACACACACACATTATTTAGCCACACAATAGCAGGGAAGGTGTGTGTGTGTTGTTTGTGTACATTGTGGCAGCTTGCTCAAAAGCAGTAGTTAAGGTAGAGGCATCACTCATATTGACGTCAGTGATGTACTGGTGGGAAACTTCTAACCAAGCTATAGGTGTGCATGCCTGCTGCCTGTATAGATGCCTATATGTGTGTGTGTGTGTGTGTGTGTGTGTGTGTGTGTGTGTGTGTGTGTGTGTGTGTGTGTGTGTGTGTGTGTGTGTGTGTGTGTGTGTGTGTGTGTGTGTGTATACCTGCGGCTAATGATGAAGACAGCTGCAGATATCAGCAGTAAAATTCCGACCCCGCTGACAGACAGCAGCAGGAAGGCTGAGTTAACTCCTTCTCCAATCAGAGGGAAGGGATCTAACAGGGAAGGACACAAAGGTCACCAACCAGAAAGTTGTAAACTTCGTCACAATAAACTTTAATGCGTCCATTAAAAATCCTGAACGTTATTGTCGGAATACCTGAATTGGTGGCGAATTCAAACGGGGTGCTGAACTCTCCGTATCCAGCGGCTGTGCGAGCACGCACATGAAACACGTACACTGTGAGGGGGTTGAGACCCGTGACATCGACGCTGCGGGAGAAGGTCCTCATTATGCGGTAGGACCTCTCTTTCTGATCCTGATTAGACGGGACAAAAAGAGGGGTCTCTTTTCAACGCCTGACCGCAAATCCATCGTCAGCATCGGCGAAACACAAACAGCGTGCCAACATATTGGCATTCCAGACAGCTGCCTGGGCTGCATTAACCTGCGGGCGCCTCACCTTTTCATAGAACTTGACCTCGTATTCCAGGATGACCCCGTTGGGTCGATCCGGCTGTTGCCACGACAACGACAAACTGTGCCTTGTGACGTCGGTGGCTAAGATGGACGACACCGGAGAGGGAGCTGGGAGGGGGGGGAAAGATTGGGGAGAGGTAATTCAGGCACAACAGCGTAACTTTGTAGAATAACATACTGTAAACTCTATGATGCTGCTAATAAGATAACATCTATAATAGTTTCACAGCCCTGAATACAGCTCAAAAGTTATGTATGGTGCCTGTTTGTCAACAATCCCATCGACCCAGTGCACCTGAGAACTGACCTAAATCTCATTCCTTCCTATTCCACAGAGACGAGACTCATTCTCCTCTTACATCCCTCC
This sequence comes from Sebastolobus alascanus, assembly GCA_916701645.2. Taxonomy (NCBI): domain Eukaryota; kingdom Metazoa; phylum Chordata; class Actinopteri; order Perciformes; family Sebastidae; genus Sebastolobus; species Sebastolobus alascanus. The sequence continues at coordinate 1,068,260 of CAKAOJ020000195.1, forward strand.
ATTTTTTCCTCCCTTTACGCCGTTTGTCCTCCTTTGTGGCTGCTCATATGATATTGGACCATATGGCGGTGCAGGTTGGACGTGACAAATCCCAGACAGCTCTCATGCTGAGCACACACAGCTAAGTTATTTCCCCGGGGCACCTGGAACTAAGCAGGTGTGCCGTTTTCCAAATGCCACCGTAAAGACTTAAAGCAATGACAGTTGAGATGTAACAGCATGCAAAGAAAAAAAAAGCACACACTGAAAACTAATGGAGAGCATGTGTGAGGAGCGCCACACACCAGCTGACACCTTCACAACTAAAATGAAACACGCCATAAAATCTGGGTGATTTTTCACACACTTCCGTGGTCAAGAGCTGACCAGGAAAAGCCCACCCCGACACCAATGCTGTCATGTGTCAGCTATTTCGCTATGTGGTGTTGTCATTTACTTTCTCCTCGTATCTACTTTCCCCTCGACACGCTCTGTCTATTTGTATTTAAGTCAGTGATTTACATTTCCCAGAATGCTTCCTGACATCCTCTTGAGTACACCCCTATAATTAATTCAGCTGTTGTTAGGTGTAGGAGGACAGAGTAATAACTATGGCAACTATGACAGTGATAGTAAGAGCAAGAGTTACCAGTTGAGAGAAAGAAAGAAAGAAAAGTGTTGATGCTGTTGTTAGTGGAGAAACTGGTATCTATGATGGATGTGTTCAGTTTCTTCCATTAATCTCTATGTACCACTATGTAAACAATGCATTTCAAGTACATTTGCGGTATATGGTATTTCTAAACAGTATTACAATGTGGTCATGTCTTTATTGTTTCAAAAAGTGGTGCTAATCTATTTTAACTGCATTTCAAATTCAATGCAAATGTATAGTAGATCTATTTAAATGCAGGACTGCTTTTCAAAACTAATCACTTTTTCATCATCAGTTTGATTTGATTTGTATTTTATTTAGGGCTGTCAAATTTAATGAGACAATAACGCATTAACGCAAATTTGTTTTAATGCCACTAAATTGTTTAACGAAGTTTTAAAGCTAGAGTGAAGATACTCTTATCATATTAAACTAGAAAACCATTGGTACCAACCATGTCATACTAGCTTGTCGCTAAGGAGGTTAAATAACGCTCCAAACGTATGCTAGATTTTGGCGTGGAAAAACAGTCATGGCCATTTTCAAAGGGGTCCCTTGGCCTCTGACCTCAAGATATGTGAATGAAAATGTGTTCTCTGGGTACCCACGAGTCTCCCCTTTACAGACTTTAGACCACTTTATGATAATCACATGCAGTTTGGGGCAAGTCATAGTCAAGTCAGCACACTGACACACTGACAGCTGTTTTTGCCTGTTGGGCTGCTGTTTGTCATTTTTTATGCTAAATGCAGTACCTGTCAGGGTTTCTGATCAATATTTGTCATTGTTTTGTATTGTTAATTGATTTCCAATAATAAATATATACATACATTTGCATAAAGCAGCATATTTGTCCACTCCCTGTAAGGTACATTTTAATAAAATAAAAAATGTGCGATTAATTTGTGATTAATCGTGATTAACTATGGACAACTATGAGATTAATTGCGATTAAATATTTTAATCGATTGACAGCCCTAAAAAATAAATCACCAATAGCTGTCTATGTTTAGGGTGGATACTAGTTTTAGCATGCAAGTATTTGGCTCCATACGGGGGTTGTTCATAACATGCTTCCACAGTTTCGAACATTACCCATGGGGCATTGCTCCCCTGTGGGCGCACATGCAGTGAGCAGCAGTTTGTATTGTGCTGACCCACTTTACGGGCAACATCTATAAGCACATTTTGTGTTTCTGCAACAAACAAATTTATCGCGCTCAAACACTTCTTCTCACCAGCTTGGTTGGTGGTGACGGTGACAGACACACTCTGGGCTGCCCCTGCACCGCTGGCCTGGGAGACCCCGTTGCGTGCGTGGACGATGAAGGTGTAGTGCGTGTGGGCACGGAGCTCGCTCACCACCACCCTGGTGGTCTTCAGGCCGGCCTGGTCGGGAGAGAAGAGCACGTCGGAGCCGCAGGGAAGGCAGAGCTGAGAGCTTGAGACGGAGCCTGAGCCCAGCCTCGGGTAATCTCCAGGTACAGGTCTGCTCTGGTAGACGCCTCTCCCTGACTGGACTTCAGATCCCACAATCCCCTGGTCTGACTGCATCCCCAGGCCACTGTGCTGGGCCTCGGGCTGGGAGACGCTGCGATTCCTGGGGAGGACTTTGCTGCCGGTCTGACTGTGGCTCCCTGGTTGACAGATGAGACACTCGAGACTGTAGCTGGTGTCACTCCGTCCTCCCAGCCGGCGAGGGGGGGCCCACTCCAAGACCACCGAGGTCTCGTTCACCACAGAGATGAGCTGCTGTGGGGCTGACGGTGGCTCTAAAGAGGAGACGTGGAAAAAGTCGGGCATGAATAAAACCAACCAGTTTACATTCTATACTGCACACGAGGGGGGAGGAAGTATACGGGGTGTATGGGGGGGGGGGTTGCTGCGAGCTGTTGGCACGAGTCGTAGACATCTGGCATCAGACTGAAAACCATACTGTTCAGAGATGTTTTTGATGGGTTGGTGTTTTCTTCTGTGGTATTTCTTTTTTGTGTGTTGTGTGTCTGAGAGACAGAGTATGTGAGTGTGTGTGTTTTCATTTTTCCCAGGCCAAGGAAACCATGTGCTGTATATAGGCATAATTAAGTTTATGACACACAGACCGAGGTCTCCAAGTCCGTCACACAGGACCAACTCAGAGACTTAGAGAGAGAGACAAAGCAAGCGAGAGAGAGAGTGAGAGGACATTTATTTACTTCTCAATGTCTTTACTTATCACTACCAGACAGGATGTAGATGGTGGCTTAGTCATAAGTAATGGGATCATGAAACAGGGGTGGCATTCAGACAAGTTTGTGTCTCGCTCTGTTTGGTAGAGATAGAGAGTTTGGGAGACAATGAGTGTGCTTTCTTTGCTTTTATTTGCAAGCAATGCACACAAGTATTGTCTGTGTTTTCACGTATGTATAGTCTTACTAGTATGTGTTTGTGTGTGTGTGTGTGTGTGTGTGTGTGTGTGTGTGTGTGTGTTCTTACGGGTGCAGGCCATGGAGGGAGGGTCGCTGTCAGCGTGGAAGAATCCAGAGTGGCAGTCACAGACGGTCGCCCCGTCTCTGAGCGAGTGGCTATGCGGAGGACATTTAGAGCATCCTGCATCTGAAGACTTGGCCTTGTAAAAACCAACCGAACAGGCTGCAGAGGGACAGAAAAAGACAGATTTAAGACTCCACTTTAATAACAATGTTTAGCCACGTACACCAGCATCAGAAAATGTCAATAACAACAGGTCACATTGACACGAACTTTATGAAAGACACTAAAAAGTACTTGTAAAATGAAGTAACAACACGTTACCTTGAACAGAACTAGGCACTTGTTTAAAGGTGCCCTGTGGAGGTTTTTCACCACTAGTGGCGCTATGGAGCAATGTTTTAATGAGCAGGTCCCAGTTTTACTTGTATTCCATGCTCTATCATATGCACATACTAGACAAACGTATATGTTTGCCGGAGCTGAAGGGATTAGACGACTTATTGGCAGGATATTAGTGAGCAGCAATTTAGATAATTGATTAATTGTTCAAGTAAAGATGCCAAATAAATAAGTAGTTGCAGCTCATAAAATGTAAATATTTTCTGGTTTTCTTTGTCTTCTGTGACAGTAAACTGAATGTCTTTGGGTTTTGGACTAGTGTTTGGACAAAATAAGCAATTTAAATATGTCAACATGGGCTCTGGGAAATTGTGATAAGATTGTTTTTTGCTGTTGCTGCTTTTTATAGAATAAACAGTTAATCAATTAATCAAGAAAACTATCAGCAGATTCATAAAAAACGAAAATAAATCATTAGTTGCAGCCTAGAAGTGTCGCGAAATACCAGTATTGACAATAACCGTGATATTCAAAAATGAAATATTGGTATCATGTTAATAACACACATATGATAATATTGTGTAAATATTCCAGCACCTCTTAAATCATTTCATATATACAGTTTCCTTTGCCAAAAAAGAGACAAACAAACAAACAAACAAAGTTAAAGATGAATTTGACTGATAACGTTATGATCAAAATATTCAAAAAAATTGGCTTTGCAAATATGTTTTGATGAAAAACACTCCACAGGATACATTTAAAACACGCATGTTATTAGTCGGTTTATAGCAATTAAAGCCCACCCTGATGTGGGCTGCAAGCAGTGCAGTCAACACTAACTTCAGGTCAGCTGACCCCTGACCCCTGATACAGTCTTCCATATTGACAGCTTAGACAACAAGTTAATCAACGCATGGACTGCATTTCAACCCAAAGATAAACGACTGTAAAGAAAAATCTAGAGAGAGAAATCGATACAGCGTGAGAGGGAGGGGTACTATGATTTCTTTTATCTTTGATTTTGATGAGCAAAGAAAGAAACACCTCGAAGAACATTTACTGATCAGCTCCCACTCACAGAAACCAGTAACACTGGAACTGAATACATCAAAACTCCAACGCCAACACAAATATAACTGACATTTAAATATATGAAAGAGGAGAAACAGAGGAAGAGAGATGGTGAGGGAGAGACAGAGGGGGAGTGGAGGGAGGGAAATCTTCTCTCTGTATACCAAGGAATTCATGCATTGACAGAGGAACAATACAATAAATGAGTGCATAATTATACCGCTTGACATCCACTGGTGAAGCAAAAGAGATGGCGGAGCGGGGCTGGTTAGAGCCATTTTTTTCTCTCTTTAATTTCAGGAGGAAATCCTTCATTTGTTTCCACTGCAATCATTTTTTCATCACCTTCTTTTTCATCATCAAACCCTATTCACTCTCCTTCCTCGATCCCACCATCTTTCCCGGTTCTCTCCTTTTTTTTTTTTTCAACCCTTTCACATTTCCAAGGGAGATGAAGACATCCCCAGAGGGAGTGGATAGGAATGTGGGAATGATGTGTGTATGTGTGTTCGAGTTTGTCAGGATGGTTTATGACACTCTCATCAGTAGATGAGAGGGAGGAAGTCTCCTCTGTAATCTACTCACACCGACCATCCTGCCCCATCTGCGTGAGCCACCATAGATTTGCTCTTTCACACACTCATCTGCCCTCCTTTTCACATTTTTCACAACCTCCCTCGTTCGCTCTCCGTGCACTTCCTCCTCGACCTCTACTTATCTGTCTTTGTGTCTCTGATAACTCTCTCACTCCTGCTGTATCTCTGTATATCCCTCTCCTCTTCGAGTGTCAAACCTCCAGAAAGCTTTGAAGCCGACTAGCAGCGTTTATGGCTCGATATCGATACCAATTCAAGACCGCACACGAAACACACACATGCGACTGAAAGTCGAAACCTGTAAATTCATAAACACATTTACAGCTGATAAGGCTGGCTTTCATGTGGCGAATGACTAAGCATAATGTGACAGCTGATATCATCAAATGTGAGATAAAATACAGTATTACGGCTCTACTGCTGTAGTGCATATTCCTTTGTTTTTAATCGTCAATGTGGGTAAGTAAGCCATGGATGGGAAAGGGAGGCAATTAAAGGGAGAAAGACAGAGAAAAGTATTTGACCTGCTAAGGACTTAGGGGTTGATTATAGGGCTAAACAAGACTCTGCCAGGGGGGTAGCACACTGCCTTTGTCTCTGTCCCACCCGATCCTCTATCCTTGTCTCCAGCACAGAGGACAGACTGAAGGAGGAAGAGAAAGAAAGGAGCAAGTATCTGAAGCCATAAACTTCCTTCAGCGCCCTCTCATGTCTCTATTCTCTCTGTTGTCTGTAGCCTTTTGTGTCTTTTTTAGCGCCGGTTTCGACGGGGAGGTGGGGGGGGAGCGCTGCTGACCTGGAATAAGAGCTCATGAGGGTGTCATTAACCCGACATTAACCCTACGCTACCGAGGGCCGCGCGGAGCCCCAATCTCGAGCAATAAACTGGGAGGGATTTGGACACAAACATACGTGCATACTGATGAGATAAGGTGATAGGGATAGATGAGCACGTCCACGTTTTGCCTGTTAGCAGCAGAGCAAATAGACCGCAATCAGCTGTTTTTGTCCGCTGGAGACGACAAGTACGAGAAAGTGACAGAGTGTAAAGGATGGAGGGAAGGTTGACTGGGAGAAAAAGACTGACTGAGGAGCGAGAGATAAAGAGGTGACGGGAGAAAAAGAGAGCGAGAGAAGGGGAGCGGAGGGGAAGGTGCCCTTTGATTACTATCAGCATTGTCGGCATTTGCATATGCATTCATCTGCTACCTAAAATGCAAATGCGGCTCACTGGAAATCCAACTAAGAGCCTTGTCGGCACACTGTATGTGTGTGTGTGTGTGTGTGTGTGTGTGTGTATTCTCCTTGACCCCGTGTTATCTGTCATCATCCCTCGTTCCTTCCCTGCAGAGGGGTGTAGATGGTAGGAAGTACCCCCGACCGCTCCAGTGTGACACCTGTCTCTGTGATGGATGGAGGGAGGGACAGATTGACGGATGGATGGACGGATTGATAGACTGTCACGCGAAGAGGCGGGACACTATTAATCACAGGGGTCATGCCCTCTTAATTAAAACCCACACAAAAAATGCTGGAGATAAGACGGCGATTCTTATCTTTCCCCTACTGTATGTCTTCATTGAAAGCACCCCTGAAATTCCTCCAGAGCTTGGTATCAGATTCATCCCTTCTCATATCTTACATTGGCACTATACCCTCTCACGTCACTCTGCATTTAAATCCTAAGGAATGTGCTAAGTGGAAGCCGCAGCTTTAAGTTTGTCTAAATTTAAATACTCACAAAAACTGGTGGTTTGAGGAGAAATATGTGTGGATTTGTGTGTGTGTGTGTGTGTGTGCCTGCCCAAAGCCAACAGTGTGAACATTAGCATGTGAAAAGGGGCTCTACAACAATACCCCCCCCTCCCTCCCCATCACACACAGATCAACCCCCGCCACCAGCAGAAACACCCCCCTACCCCTGACCGTGGATCATGGAGAAGAGTTGGAGGAGAGAAAGGAGGGATAATGAGAGCAAGACAGAGAGGCGGAGAGGGAGAGCGGGGCTTGTTTCGATGCCAGGGAGCTACAGACGGACTGGTGGAGCTGGCAAACCTCCTCTCCATTAAGAACAACCTGGGAGACGGAGACAATAGCACACACACAAACACTCTCTGATTGTGATGGTGGAATGCAAACCATTCCCCCCCCCCACCTGGGTTTAGCTTGCTTCAGACAATCACTTGTGCCATTCCTTTGCCTGCTTTGTCACCTGCCATACGTGCACATATACACACACACACACAAACACCCTCTCTGTTTGCCACACCACACTCTAGGCATTCCTGGGCACTCCTCCAAACTGTGAGTATATGGGAGGGAGGGCTTTGTTAGGCAGAAAATCAGAGATACAGTACGCACCCATGTACGCTCACACACACACACTAAATCAGCAATCCAACATGTCCAGAGTCCAGAAATGCGATGCAATAATTAGAGGGACTGAATACAGCGATTACGCACTCTTTCTATCATCCGCTCACTCTTTCTTTCTGTCATCTCTCTTTGAGTGTGGCGGTCTTTCTCTCTGCCTCCCTCTTTTCATCGCTCTCGTTTCCAAAACGCTTTCTGCTGTTGATGAGACACTGCAGGTGCGTTGGAAAGAAGCACAACCATGAAATCTCTCTGGACGCAGGGAACACACACATACACACACACACACACACACACACACACAGAGAGAGAGAGAGAAACAGTCCAACCCTCCAAGGCAGTGAGCAGAATCAGACGACAGAAAAAAGGAGGCCAGTGCAGAGACAGTGAAGCACAAAGCAGAAGGCTCCTCTTTCATTCCGCCTCTCCGGCCGTTCACATTTCAAATTCCCTCTGTTGTTTCTCCCCTCTTGTCTCTCCTCCCTCGTTTCCGATCCTCCCAGACGGATCGCAGCTGTCAAACTTTTGACGTCTTCATCTACCTCGGTCATGACCCCGCACTCTGTAGCTAAACTCTCTCTGTATGAGTGTGTGTGCGCGCGGCTGTCAGTCAGAGCTTTTGACGTCTTCATCAAGCTCAGCCATGACCTCGGTCTTAACCAAGGGTTTAGAAAAGAGGGGGGAGTTCCCTCTCTCTTGTGTTTCCCTACTCGTCCCCTTTGCACCCGATGACGGACCCCCAGCGGGGGAGGGGCGGCCCTGTATTGATGCCTTCTGCTGTCAGTGGCCTTCATTCAATCCCCCTCTCGCCCCATTCAACTTCTAATCCCTTCTTCCTCTCCAGAGCTTCTCCTCTCATCCTCTCCATCCTCATTACTCTGTGTCAACAGTGAAAATGAACTTTTTCACATTTAACCGCTTTAGCTAAGCCTACTCTTGTTTCAATTTAATTCAACAGGAGTTTTGGGGAATGCTAAAATGTGTTAGAAAAGCCAAAGCACAAGGCAGGCAGTAAAAATATCTGCACAGAAGCAAACTGTGGTTGTTGCACCAGGACTCTTAGCATAATGAAAAATCGTTATATAAACAATATATAAAACAGGCAGATATTCATAACAGACAAGAATGTGAAAATATTTTACAAAAAACACACAAGGCTGAATTAACAATGTCTATGATTTAGCTTCTATCACACAATTTCATGGTTTTTCACCAACAAGGTTCAGACTTGTTTTTTTTTTAGTTTTTGCTATAATTTGAGGTATTTCAAGGATGAAATTAAAGGAATAGTTTGACGTTTTGGGAAATACACGCATTCGCTTTCTCGCAAAGAGTAAGATGAGAAGATTGATACCACTGTCTCTTAAAAGGGAAGTCAGGAGAAGGTTAGTTTAGCTTAGCATAAAGACTGGAAACAGCTAGCCTGGCTCTGCTCAAAGGTAAAATAGACTCACTAATAAACATGTGATATCTCGTTTGTTTAAAGGACCAGTGTGTAACAAGAAGGGGGATCTATTGGAGAAATGAACTATAATATTATTGAGTACAATCACCTAAAAATAAGAATCGTTGTGTTTTCGTTAGCTTAGAATGAGTTATTTATATCTACATAGCTCAGAGCGGGTCCTCTTTATGGAGTCCGCCATGTTACTCCGCCATGTTCCTTGAGTAGCCCAGAACGGACAAACAAAACAGTGTTAACTTTTCCTGCTTAGGTCGGAGTAGATAACGTTACTCGCTCCCGTCACCGTCGCTCTCTCTCTCTTGCTTCAGCACTCACTTTCCACGTACACACAAACACTCTACGCACTGGCTCTGCTCCAAATGACCTACGCTACTCTTACAACAACTGGCTCTAGAGAGGGCCATTTGTGTTTTCTCATCGGCCACTGTAGTTCGACAGAAGCTTCAGTTGGTTGCAATCCTCAACCTCACCGCTAGATACCACCAGATCCTACACACTGTTCCTTTAATACGTACAAAAACCAAAGTGAAGAAAGAACAAGTTGCTGTTATACGGGGAGGTAATTACTGGACTGTTTCTCACCCCAGAAGCTGTGATTTCTTCGACCTTTTCATGAAAGCAAAATAGCTACTTTCTCAAAATGGGGAACTATTCCTTTAAGCTATTTGGTGCATAAAGTGAGGATACATTTTCTCTGCATTGTCAGTAAGAACCTAATCACAAGTGTCTGTCTGGCTATAGCTGCCTATATTATACTGACTGAGTGAAGGCACGTGAGTCTAGAAGATCCAGAAACCTTTTGACACCAGTGACGGGAGGAGAGACAGATCATCCAAATCTCCTCTCAAAACTATCTGCCTTTTCTTATCTCCATCTCGCTCTGCCCTCCCCCCCTCCCACTCTCTGTCTCTCTGCGAATTTGAAACTTAAAATGGAAGAAGTGTTAAGGCGTCTATCCAATACTGCAGGGTCAGAGTTTTCACTGAGCAGCATTCGGTATTCATCCAGACTTTGATGGATTTCCACTGAGGCAGCTGAGCCCGGCCAACAACCTGACAGGCGGCGAGAGCGGGGAGACGGAGAAGAGAGCAGCGGATAGATAGATGGCACTTCACATCTGCTGGAGGTTCAACAGAGTCAAGGGTCTCTCCTAAATCGAGTTGAGGAGGAACATCTTTCAGCCTTCAGGGACCTCCCCGCTAACCTCCTCCTCTTTTCACAGAGAACAAACGGGGCAAACGGGGTGAAGGTTTTAGAGAACGTTTGTCACACAGAGAATTTTGGCTACTGCTTTTCTTATTGCAAAGAAAAAAAGTCACGTTTTTTTTTTCTCCCCCCCTCTTTATCGCCAACTGGCACAAACTGCATCGCTCTCTTTATGTCCATCTTTTCGCCTTTCTCTCCCTCAGCGTCTCCTCTTTTCTCTTTGAATTATGGGTCTGTTTGTTATACAATTAGCCTGCTGGGATAGGCTTCATAAATAAAACTGAGGCAGCAGATCAGTGAGTCGCTCTCCCTTGTTTCTATTGGTCTCTGTGCATCTGTGTTTGTGTGTGTGTGTGTGTGTGTGTGTGTGTGTGTGTGTGTGTGTGTGTGTGTGTGTGTGTGTGTGTGTGTGTGTGTGAGCGAACACCATGTGTGTCTGTTGCGTATGAGACTGAATAGGGGGAGTGAAGCCATGTTGTAAAAGTGTCTCCACCAAGTCTGTTGTCCCCCCTGTTCACCCCGCTTTCTCACACAAAACACGCACATTTAGTTGTCTTCACTATCGCAACAAGTCACTTCCAAACATTACACATCATCCACACCACATGTATGTTGGTGAGAGGTGTGTGAACAGCTTGCATATTTGTTACCGTAAAGTTCAGACTAGATTTGTAAGTGATAGAAAGACATTTTAGTCCAGATGGCTGTTGTTATGTCAGCACACCTCACACTGAGACCTGAGAGCTTCTACTGATACTCATTGCAGGACTCTAAAAAACTCTTCAATCTCGGATTTATTAAAAGATATCGGATAAACTCATTAGATTGAGGCTATTGAAGTTCTATGACATGATGGTATATTCAAACAGTTGAGGGTTACGTTTCAAAAGAAGCAGAAAGTACAGACTCTACAGAAAAATGTCCTCCAGCTTTTACTGGTATCTCGTACAATGAATATTTTAAAGGAAGTGTTTGACAGTTTGGGAAATGGGTTTGCTTTCTTGCAAGAGAGTTAGATGAGACGATTGATACCATTCTCGTGACTGTTCGCTTAGCTTAACACAAAGACTGGAAACAGCTAGCATACCCGCAACCTAAAGCTTACTAATTAACACATTTGTTGTTTAATCCATACAATAATAATGTATAAAATTGATTGTGGTTTTATGGGGTGTTTCAGACTATTTTTTGACCGGGTGCAGTAACTTTCTAGAGTCTTGTTGTCACTGTGAAGTTGCCAGGCAACCAGCGCAGTGTCCATAAGATATAACATGTTAACTGGTGAGCTTTAGAGGTGCTGGTACATTTTGTTACCTTTGGACAGAACCAAGCTAGCTGTTCCCCATTTCCAGTTTTTGTGCTAAGCCAAGTTAACCATCTCCTGGCTCCGAGTTCATATTGAACGGACAGATATCCATCATCTCATCCAAAAGCCTTTACACAACAGGGGGCGTGATGAATAAATGACACGGAAATGCGAAATACCGGACCTAGAGCTTTTGTTGTGAAAAGGTAAGGACGGAAGGAGTGGATCTGGTATGCGCTGCCTTTGTCAAGGTTGAAAGGAGTAAAATAATTTGCCATCTTGGTCCGGATTACAGAGCCTCTATGTTGTTGTTTCATAAATAAAGGCGCAACTCAACCCGTTCCACATGATAGGATCGGTTGATGCCTTTATTCAAGGTGCGAAAGCTCAGAAAATCAACCTTGTTCCAAAAAGTAAGTCGCTTTTTCGCCGGGCAATACTCGCACTCTGTGTGAAAGTATTCATGACAAACACAACATTTCGAAAAAATATATTTGATGTGCGAATTAATCACATGTCAATATAAAACGCCCCTGGTGTGTAAAGGTCTTAAGTTTCGGCAAGACAGCGAATAAGTGGAATTCCCAAACAATTATTCCTTTAAGGTGTCTGAGTTTGTGCTGTTGTCAAAAAATTCAAAATCAGCCATCAAAAATTCAAATGCAGATTCCCTTCAAATATGTTTCACTATTCAAGAAATATGTAGCTATTCTAGCCATTAAAAATGTGCAATTCTTAGAGCAACTTTAATGGATTGCAATTTATAACATAATCTTGTATTGTCAATCTATCTATCTTGAAACTACATTTACGAGGAAGATATTTCTGATTCAACTCACTATCATCTGTAAAAGGTGAAAAAAACAAACATCCACACAGATTCATTTGTTGTGGTGTTGTAGAACATACTTCCAAACATGTGAGTTTCCCCTTTAACCCAACAACAATTCTAAATATGATCCTTGGAAATAATTAAAACAATCCACAGGATAATAAAGCAGGTGTTAATTACTACACAAACCAAATCTCTGTCACTGTTTTCCATCGTTAGCGAATAGCTTGTTAACTGGAGCACTAATGATTGTTACTCATAGGCAAACGGGCCTTAGAGGTGGCAACACGAGGAGAGTGGAGAGCGCAAAAGAGTCCAAAATGGATCAGTTGGACCATCACTAAAACAAACACCAACACATTTTAGTACAGCAGCTCTATTGATTTCACTCACCTTTACATGCACCACCCTTCTCTTGATATCCTGGGTTGCAGAGACATCCACCAATAGGAACCAACCACTCTCCATCAGCACCGCAGTACATTTTAGGCTCGTCTCTCTCTTCCGATTGGTTGACACAAGACCCCCTGACCTCCACTAAGGAAGACGTATCGGCCCCGGTGACAGTGTCGGGAAACGTTGCCAGGTTACGGATGGTGAGCGGGCAGGTTTTGTAGAAAACTCTGACGGACACCAAAGCGATGCAGGCGCCAACATCCTGAAAGGCCAGGTAGAAACCCTTCCGGGTCGTGACCTTCACGTCTCGCACCTCGGTGTTCAGTTTCATGATGCGGTCACCGACGTCCACCTGGGTGGAAAGACAGTGGAGCATTAATGAAATGTGCACTAAACTGTGGCAGCCCTTATTAATTCAATTCGCTTGTTCAACCTAAAGTGGGAGCTGCTATTGAACCGTGGCTGATCTTCACATTTTCAGCATTTGGCTCTCATCCAGATTGACTTCTATTGACTGCAAAGGTAAAATAAGGTGTAACGCCTACAATGCTAAAATCAGAAGTAATTTTTGTGAGGACTCGGCAAAAGCACCCAGCCAGCATTCCCGGGACGGCAGAATGGACATCCAAGATAAAAGTGCTTGTAAAACAAATAAAGAATTACAGCTAAGTGCCGCAGGGGGTTTTATTTTCAAGATAAGAGCAAATTAAAGTGAGCGGAGGAGGGAAGATAAAGAACTCAAAGCCTGACTCAGTTGTTCAGCGTTACCTGGGTGAAGCTCTCGTCTGCTGCCACGGTGTCCACCTTAATGAAGCTGCTCTCTTTGATGTAGCTCTCTCTGTCTTCGTTAGACTCGTGGTAGTACAGATTGAATGTCTCCTACAAGACAAAGGGGACAGAAAAAAAAAAAGACTGAGGCGTCTATTTATCATCATCAGCACTCATCTTTTCTCTTAATATGATAATGAGTCAAAGGGGGGTTTGTGCTTGAATAACCAGCAGCTGTAATATATAATAAAGCGCCATTAGCAGCGGCCTGTCCATTAAGTAATTAGCATAAAAGTTAACATGTTAAAGAAGTCAAGTCTTTAACGTAAATCCTTGTTACAACTCTCTACTGCGCCCAAACCACACAATTTTTTTCTGGTACCTTGCAGGTGCCGGTGACCCCTGGCAGGCTATTACAGTCCCTCAGGGTGAACTTGACTTCAACGTAGACCCTCTGAGCGCCGGACCGAGGGATCCAGTCTGTCCTCAACCAGTTGTTTTGATTGGGTTCTAAGACGTTGCACACCTGGTACGTTCTGATGGGGATGTTCTTCTCATCCATTATACTCACCTCTTCCCACTGCAAACAAACACACATGCATCTGTATTAGTACTAGGGCTGTCAAAGTGTTTTGCATATACAGTATTGTTAAATAGGTGCACAATATGACCAGGGATGTGATCCAAAAGGGTTAAAAATGCATTTTTCATTTCATCTCAACTTAAACATTACAAGGCCCCACTTTAAAAACATGTACCATAAATATCATCCCAACAGATGCTCCATCAAAGTGATAATTAATCGTTGAACATTAATTGGCAAAGTTGTGAAAGTGTTGCGTGGTGAGGCAGGTAAAAGCAGGTCAAAACTTTTTTCTTATTCAATAAACAAATATAATTATTAGTTACCAAGTAGCAATGCTTCTAAGTGAAGTGAAAATGAAACCTGTTAGACAAACAATATACACAGATGTTGTAAAAGGGATTTGAATGCGGAAGCATCTTGTATTTAAAAGGTTGCTGGCTTTCAAGTTTCAGTTGTCAGAGTTTCTGACAAGTACGTAAGTGCACCAACAAATAAGGGTTTTCAAAACTAAGAAGGCTAAAAAAAATAGTCCCTGGTGGCAGCTAAATGTGTTGGCTAAATGTTTACTGTGATTCTTACAGCAAGCAGATTTTCATACTGCACTGGCATGAACTGAAACCGATGGCATAACGTAAAGTTTAACTCTAAACTTTGCTTAATTCTAATGATTAGCCCTAGTAGACACAAGCTTTAACACAGAAATACTCTTACAGAAGTAGTGACCACAAAAACACGCTCCCTGTGGAGAACTTATCTCATTTTTTGACCACTTGAGGAAATGTTTGTCCTCACAAATACAGAAAAATAAGATCAAATACATTTCTGATGCTGGGGCGCATCCTCTAACATGTGAAAACATCTATTTTTACATCAATATTCAGCAGTGGACAGTAGTTCAGATTTGTTGCGTCTCCAAGGTTTTTAAAGGCACATTTCCATACGAGAGAAACAGGCTCAACCTTCACTGCACCATCCATCTCAATAGAGCCGACTATTTGCCTTGTACTGTGACCCTTCAAATGACCGCTTAGCCTCCCAACTCCAAATTGGCTTTTTATTGCCACTGAATAATAATCTGCTCTGGTGAGAGCTGTATACACACTAAATGTGCCGTGTCGAGAGAGAGAGAAAAAGAGAGGGAGAGTCAGAGAATGTGTGTGTGTTTTTGGGGGGGGGGGGTCTGTGTTTGAGTGTGTGTCTAATTGAGCCGGATCGATATGTCATCAGGACTGATCTTATTGGCTATTGGCTTATTATAGATATATTGATGAATTAATACTGGTGTATATGTTGGTAGAAACTGAAGTGCAGTAAACGTTTCATAGGCTTCATTTCTATGTACATTTGACAAAAAAATGTCTTAATTTGAGTTCATGATTTTTATGCTTTTTATTGTATTTTTGTGTATTTATTCATTTATTTTAATTTTCCATGTCCAGTGAGGTTTATAGTTGAGCATTTACTGTCTTACTGTCATTTTGGACAATAAAGTTTAATGTTTAAACTGGGGCTGTCAAAGTTAACGCGATAATAACATGTTTATGCAAATTTGTTTTAATGCCACTTATTTCTTTAACGCATCATCTTTCAGAGGTTGTGGTGGGCTCAGTTTTAAAGCTAGAGTGGCATCATATGAAACTAGAAAACTTAAGGAATCCATTGGTACCAACCATGTCATACTAGCTTGTCGGAAAAGAGGTAAAATAACGCTCCAAACTTGCGCTAAATTCTGGCGAGGAAAAACTGGCATGGCCATTTTCAAAGGGGTCTCTCGACCTCTGACCTCAAGATATGTGAATGAAAATGGGTTCTCTGGGTACCCACGAGTCTCCCCTTTACAGACATGCCCACTTTATGATAATCACATGCAATTTGGGGCAAGTCATATTCAAGTCAGCACACTGACAGCTGTTGTTGCCTGTCGGGCTTGAGTTTGCCATGTTGTGATTTGAGCATATTTCTATGCTAAATGCAGTACCTGTGAGGGTTTCTGGACAATATTTGCCATTGTTTTGTGTTGTTAATTGATTTCCAATAATAAATATATACATACATTTGCATAAAGCAAGCATATTTGTCCACTCTCATGTTGATAAGAGTATTAATCATAGACAATCATGGGATTAATCGCGATTAAATATTTTAATCGATTGACAGCCCTAGTTTAAACATTAGCTAATAATATCATTATCCAAATTTTTTTTTTATCATTCTCAAATTATCGGCCTCAAAAATACAGCATCGGTCCAACTCTTTAGTAACTGTGCACTCCTACAGTATGTGAATACCGAGTGTGTACGCATGAGCGAGACCACATGGTCACTTCTTTGTGTGTTGTTGTATGTTTGTGTGGGTGTGTGGGGGTGTTGCAGGGTATGTGTGTACTGAGGAAGAGAGCTATGAAAAAAAAAAGCTGTCATGGTGTATGATGCCTCCTTGTCTAGTTTCTTTTGTCAGCAGACAGAAATCACAGCTGTCAGAGGAAAAAAGAAAAAGCTTTGCCCCAACCATACAGAGATGGTGTTTTGTGTGTGCATGTGTGTGTAGCTGAGGGATGCGGAAGGTGGGGGGTTCCTGTAATCAAAAGCTCAGTGCGTGCAGACCAGGACCCTGTCAATCAAGCAGCATGTGATAGAATGAGAGCATGGTGACTGAAGAAATAAGAGTCAAGTTCACCAATAACTCCTAAACCAACAAAGAAGTTAGAGACACTGTGCAAAAGAGAGAGAGAGAGGAAGGACATCGATGGCAGATCACAATGTCCCAATAACAAAAAGTACAAAAAGATGAGAGGATGCAATACAAAATAGATATTTACAGGCTTCATCCTGGCAACTGCATGGTAGTAAAAATCCCTAAAAAATGACACCCACCACCAAGCTGGTTAATGCCTTTTCGCGTGCCAAGCACGACGCCAGCAATCTCATATTAGCACTTAGGCTTGGTGAACAACAGCACATTTCAAAATCTGTGGGATGATTATTTACAGTTCCCAGACCAAGTGTGTACAAGTGTGCGTGAGTGTGTGCGTGAGTGAGAGATAAGAGTAAGTGTGTTTTCCAAAGAGAGAACAGGTTGTAAACAGTGTATCTGTAAAAAAGCTCCCACTCACCCCTCCCTCGGAAGGACTGGCTGCCCATTTCAGCTCTCCTGGCACTGTCCTGGTATCCAGCAGGGTCACTAAAATGCACACGCACACATGCAGGTGGTTTAAGGGCAAACAGCCTACACTGCTTCAATCAAATATAATAAATAAATAAAATTATTCAGCAGAGAGAAATAAGTTTTTTGCACTTGGAAGACTTAACCACACCACAAGATCACCAGTAAATAAATGACTAGCTTGGGACAAATGTGCAATTAGCAGGATTTCTTATGTATACAACTACTTTTAATAATAATTATCATGTCTATTAGATAATATCAGCCTATATAATTTCAAATTATAGTACTGATTTGATGGCGTCCGATCTTATTTATGCATAAAGAAACACCATGAGTTTCAATGTTTAAAATGAATAAAAGATTAATCTTTCACACTAAACTGTGCACTACAGTGACCATATCATGAGGAGATATCCAAGAAACAAAAGATTTTCGTGACAGCAAGACAGAACATGCAGCTGCAACTCCTCGGGAGGCACAACTCCGCAAGAAATCAGGAGAAATAATAACTGAAATTTCCCCCCCTAAATCCAACTTTTCCTCTGTTCGAGTGTTCATGCATATTCGCCCCTGCTCTTTACCATCCTAGGACGCGTACGGAGCGCACGCAGCGGGGTCACCCAGCGTTCCGGAGCCACACACACATACACAAACACACACACACACACACACACGTTCAGACGATTCCCTTCCTCACTCACCTTCGTTCGGTGGATAAATCCTCGTCCTCGAACTTGAAACTAGTGTAAATATCCAGATGGACGTAGCAAATATTCGCCATAGATTCGCAGCCATGTGTGCCGCCGTGTGAGAGCGTGCTGTGTGTTCCCCGTTGGCTCTGCGCGCTGCTGGCTGTGGCGGCTCCATCCCGGTGGGAAAAGTGTGTGTGAATGAACCCAAGTGTGAAAAGCTTGTTGGATGCAGCAGCAGCGGATACTGGGGCGGTCTCCCACACTCAGATGCTTCCCTTAATGCTGATTCAAATGACAAGAGCCAAATGGCTACTGTGGTCCATATCTGCGTCAATATATCATTTCCACAGTTTATATTTTTATATCTAAAAAAAAAAAAAAAGACAAGGAAATGGATTTTGGAAATTGTGGATATTATTTTGTTCGACTTATTTGTAGGCTCTATGGATTAAAAATAGGGGACCCTGGAAAAGTAATAGCACACTTTCCTGCTTATTATTATAATACATTTAAATGATATACTGATTAATAATGACATTTCTCCTTAATTTTCCACGTGATCTCCTGAACAACCGCAGGTATATGGCCGGTTAGGACCCCACTTTGAAACCACTAATTGAAGGTAAATAACAGAGGATATAGTTTACAACTCCATTAAGTCCATTAGATACACTGTGTCTGCACGTCAGAGGTGACATTTAGCAGTGATAACCCTGAAAGTTGCCAGCAGGCACGGGGGTCATGAACGTCACATCATCACGCTTTTTTTTTTTTCTTTTTTAAGCCTGTCACATGAAACATGAATGTGTCACAATGTCCTGATAAAGGGCTGAACGGCTTTGATTTGCCTTCATGGCAACTGAGGTTGTTGGAGGCTCTTTGTCCTGAGGAGCACGAAGAGTGTGACTGCAGCGCCACCTGTTGATGGCTGCTGGGGGGGAAAGAGGAGGAGAAACCCAATGAATGATCAGGCATCTTTCACAGTAGGCTGTTGGACACTTTAGGGCGATAGGATGAGGATAAGGAGCCTCAATCATTCCCCCACCATCTGTCTACTACAGTTTATTATTTTTTATCTATAAACCCCCACAAGTTTGGACACAATAAATAAATAAATAAGAGCAGAAAACGAAAGGCACAGGACTATGGCCTCGTGTAGAAGCGTGGTGGCGCAGACAAAGAGCAGGCTCATGACCCGTCCTCCTACACTCTCCCTCTCTCAAAGACTCCGCTGAACAATACTCTCGATGGAGGCACAGCTTGAAGAAGTAAATACTTTCATTCCATCTGTTGTTGCGTATACTCTACCACAAAAGGTGAAACAGAGATGTGCTTCACTTTGTTTAGTCCGTGTTCAACACTTGCAAAGGCAAACTCCGAAAACCTTTGTTGGAATCGACCAACACAGAGCACTGAGGCTGATTTCGAGTAGAGCGTTTTAAACGGGGAACTACATGTGAATGTAAGTGTGTGTGCGCCTGCATTTGCATGTATGTGCTTGTGTGAGTCTCCATCTCGGGGCCGGTCTCCATCTCGCTTTGTGTCTTCACAGTTGCTACGCCGAAACCATCTCGATCCCCTGTAAGGCATCATAATGGGCCCAGGAAGAGCATCTGGCGCTTTGAGACGCCAAAAACGATCTCCCCGCTTCGACCTGCCACTCTCCCCCCATCCACCATAATGCCGTTTTTCACGTTTCATTCTCCCCCAGCGCCACGACAGACTGCGCAATCACAAAGACCCAATTAGCCAAGAGGGGATCACGATTTCGCTCTGGGACCGACGGACCAATCGCATCGAGGCGGCGTACGGCGAGGGCCTATGGGGCGGCGGCGCAGGTGGGTGGGACATGGCTGTGGGGCGGAGGTGACACAGTGACATGGATGGAGAACGGTCTCTTGTTTCTGGTCATTTGTGTCAGCGAAGTTTTGATTGATGACCGTCGGGATGTTTTTCCCACTCTCCCCTGAGATTCCCAGCTCTCTGGAGGGGGTTTCCACAACGGGGCCCCCAGCCTCGGACCCCTACTTTAAGTTTGGCCCTTAGCCCCTAACCCACATAGACACACATCTTACACACACGCTTTTTGTTCCACTTGGGGCCCCAGATGGCAGCTGCCCACACATCTGTATTATAAAGCACTAAATATAGGCCCTGTGTCTGTTTTTGTTTTGTATATTTGCACACGTGAACCTGCGTCCGCACACATACAACATCTCCAAGCGTCCAATGGCGATGAAGAAAGGGGCAGAAATAAATAAAGCGAAGTACATGCGAAGGAGCCAAATGTAAATGCGTGCATGTGTGCGAGAGTGTAAAGAGAAAAGCCAGAGGGACTGTAGGTGTGTGGGTGGCGGAGAGAGATGAACAAAAGAAGCAGAGAAGAGAGATGAGGAGCAGCGCATCGCCAGTGAGGATTTGATTGGGTGGGTGGGTGGTGGTGTAGAGAGAGAGGAGGGGGGGGGGGGGGGGTGTTGGGTGTTGAAAAAGGATCTTCCCTCAAAGCCTCACTAAGATATTCCTGGAGCGAGTTAGGTTTTCATTTGGCTTGCAGTCCTATACAGAGTGCTTACATCGTACTGGGAGCTAAAAGCATTTAATATTCATACCACTAGACTGATATTCTCTGGGTTATATGACAGATAATAGTCAGATTTTCTAAATCTGTACGGTGCGAGTGAACTCCTCGGGTCATTAGCATGTCAGAGGCGCCCCGTTAGTACCCGGCTCTCTCCGTAACAGCTGCTAGTCTGGCGAATTACTCAATTCATGTGTGTGTACGTGCGTGAGTGGTCTGTGTTTATGCACGCGTGTGTTCGGTATAAACAAAGGAAGAAGCGAACAGACGGTTTCATCAGAAACACCAAAACACCAAAAGTGTGCGTGTGTGTGTGCGTGTGTGTGTGTTTGTATCTGTGTGTGTTTGTATATGTGTGTGTGTGTGTGTGTGTGTGTGTCGTGCATCATACGCTCACTTTGATGATTGACGAAATCTCCATCAGCATCTTGCTTCAGTGCGTATACGCGTGTGTGCACACGGGGAGTGTTTGCGTGGCGTGTTTGTGTGCGATTGCATAAACATGGTGTCACAGTGATGAGATGTTCTCTCCATCCATCTGTTCCGCTGGCATTTACATCGTCAGAGGGCTACTATACAGGAGAGATAGAGATAGAGATAGAGAGAGAAAGAGAGAGAGAGAGAGAACACAAGAAAGATAAACAGTTAGAGTGATTCTACGATAGTGTTGGTTTTTGCCTGTCAGTCACCAGAGCAACAACACACTCTCAGGTCGCCCCGTGGAGCTCCGAGGCTCCATTCAGACGTGATCTGTTAACGTGTCTGAGGGTTTTCTAAGCATCCGTGAGAGGATGTGCGAGAGTGAAGCTGCAGCGCGTCTTTCCTGTGGATGTGGTTTACCAGATTCTGAGCGTGCATGTGCGCCTTTGTGGACGTGTTTTTGAAGAGACGGAGAGAGATCTCATTGTTCTGTTCCTCCTTATCTTGCGTCTCGGCGGAGAGCCCCGCGCTGCTTCCCCCCTCGGCGACGTGACCCGGCTGTGATACCGCAACGCCCTCGTCTCCGCAGATAACAGACCACCCTAAAAATACTCCTCTTTCTACCACTCTACACTCTTCCCCTCTGTTCTCCTCACCTCTTTCTGGCTCACTGTATCCTCCGGGGGTCTCCCTGGCCAAGAGTTAGCTCTGCCAGACTAAAATACCTCTGGGCGCTTCCTAAAGTCACAGAGGTCCTCTAAGTCTATATTCTCCCCTCTTCTCGTCTTCTACTACTCATTCTGTTGGAGGCCGTGGATGTTACAGTGTCGGCTCGAACAGCAGAAGTGCAACTCACACTGTTACATCACAAGTTCTCTTATAATTTTTCCACAATAATTCCTCATTCGCCTTCCCCCCCGCAGACACTTCAGTCACCCACACTCTGGACACACAGGGCAGATGGGATGTAGGAGGAGACGGTGAGGACAGAATCTGCCCGGCTCACATAATTATACATCAAGTAATTTACCATAACTGCTCAATAAAATGTTGAAGAGTGCATTGTTTTCCATGCCTCACGGGTTTGACACTCTGGAACAATGCTAATTATGATAAACTAGGCTTTTTTTTTTTTTTTTTTTTTTTTGAAGATCACGCTACAGCCAAGTGCTTTGAGAGCTTTTCAATCCCTCCACTGCCTAAACCCTCCTCTGTTGTGAAGTGCTTTTAAGGATGCCGACAATGCCCCTTTCTGCTGTTTTGAGGAAGTTTCTTGCTAATTTAAAACACTTTTATTCCGAGCTCCTTTGCCACATTTGACATGCGGGGTTAGGAAACTGTCGTTTTTGTTCTTTTTGTGTGTGTGTGTGCCTATGTGTGTGCGTGCATCCTCGCCTTTCTTTTGGCCCAAGCCCACGCAGGTGACCAGAGGGGGCCTTGCGTGGGTGGACAACTCAATGGTGACCCCCTCTCTTTACCCTCCTCTCCCCTCCCCTCTTTTCTCGCCCTCCGTCCACCAGCATGAGTCCAAAAAGGAGGGAGAGGGGGCCCAGGAGGAGGAAAAGTCTGTTTCACACCCACCCTCAAGCAAACGCACTGGCCAAAATTTCGCAATCGCCAAAATAACAACGAAATAAGGAGATGATATTAGAATGCATGTTGGCCTTTGATCAGGAAGTAGCAGCTTCTGTAAAGATGAGACAAAGCATGAGAAGTGGTTGCAAGGGATTTCTTGTGAAGTAAACAAGTAAATACAACATTAACCCATGACTATTTTGATAAGATGAGAATATTTTATATAAACAATAAGGCAAATCACGTCTGATATGAAAAGGAGTTGCTCGTAGTGCCGAACTGACAGAGAATTATCGCCCGGCTCTGCAGTTTCCCTTCAGCTCTAGAGAGCGTTTTGAATGAATGCTAATGAGTCTGCTGGATGTGTAATAGGCAACAGTTTGCTAACACATTAGCCAATCAATGTGATAAGGTGATAATTTGTCAATGTTATGTTTACAGCTTGTTTCACTGCCCAGAGTGTCATTTATGGAGTTAAAAAAATAAACATTCTCTGGATATGGCTTCTCAGATGTGACAGTTTACTGCTTTTCTCTTTTTTAAATCACTTTAAATTGAATATCTGCGGAAAATAAATCAATTTGGTTGTGATTTTCAGGTATGAATTATTTGTATAAATATTTTGGACAGAATTAGGGCTGCAACTAACGATTATTTTCATTGTCGAGTAATCTGTTTATTATTTTCCCAATTAATCGATTAGTTGTTTGGTCAATAAAATGTCAGAAAATGGTGATAAATGTTGATCAGTGTTTTCTCAAAACCCAAGATGACGTCCTCAAATGTCTTGTTCTGTCCACAACTCAAAGATATTCAGTCTACTGTCATAGAGGAGTAAAGAAACCGGAACATATTTACATGTAAGAAGATGAAATCAGAGAATTTTGATTTATTTTTCTTAAAAAATTACTCAAACCGATTAATCGATTAGCAAAATAGTTGACTACTAATTTAATAGTTGAAACTAATCGATTAATTGTTGCAGCTCTAGACTGAATTATTTAAGGCTGCAAATGACGATTATTTTCATCATTGGTTATTCTGCCAGTTATTTTCCAAGAAAATATTTTCAAATAGCTTGTCCAATAAATATTACATTTTCAGTGATATAAAACAAAGGAAAGCAGTGAATCTTCACATTAAAGAATCTGAAACTGAATGTCTGGCATTATCCTTAGTACTAATACTTAAAACGATTAATAGATTAATAAATTATTACTGATTTATTTTCTGTGATCGACTCATCTAAAATGATTAATCGCATGATCAAAAACCAAACTTAAACGTAAATTAGTCAATAATGAGGATAACAATTTGAAGTAGGGCCGTAACCTCACAGGAACGTGTGTGTTTGTGTGCGTTTCATTGAGGAAAGACAGGATGACGATAAGAGGCTGTGTTTTACGGAGGATAAGCAGGGATTAGGCTGTCAAACCAGACGATTGTCCAGTTTATCATGTTACCTTTCCCCGTTATCAGCAGCCGCAACAGGTCACACAAACATGAGCGCAAACACACAGGAAGAGGATGGATTAGAAGCTGGGATATAAACTGCCACTGAACTTGTGAAAACATGCATCACGCACTGTGTTGATGATGAATAGTGTTGGCTGTGGGGGAGAATGTTTACTATCGCTTCTCTGTTGCTGAATGACATTAGTGCATAGCAGCGCTGAAACCATCTTATTTCTACAGTTTGAGAAACAAAATGCCAGATTTGCTTTTCACATTATAACTGGCAATCCCTAATGTTGTTATGGCAGATATTCAGGTTGTGTGGGACATTCACTTCTCATCCATTTATTATGTCTTGCTTGACGTCCATCAGTGGCCCACACCAACACTGCCCCCCCATGGGTGAAGGAGGCACAAACTGCTGCCGGACACCCTCAAGCGTGGCATGAGTCTGTGCGATGTGCTAAATTGAGATGTGTGGGCCTGACTGGCAAGTGGGAGGACAGAGGAGGTTTCAAGGAGGGCACAAGTTGGCCAAGTCATAAAGAGAACATAATGAGTCATGATCTCTGAAACTGTCACGAAATGACAAAGCTCAGAGCAGTTAAACAGACTCACTAGATCAGACAAGGCTGTAACAGACAAAAACAATACTGAAGCCTGACTATATAAGATTAATAAATATTCTGACAAATCTATCAGCACGGGAAAAAAATGATTTCCATTGAAGGACATGCATTATAAACATTATAAATGGAGCAGCAACAATTAATCGATTAGTCCTCAACTATTACATTTATAACCAGCTATTTTGACAATCGATTAATCGGTTTGAGTCATTTTTAAAGAAAGAAAAAGTCAAAATTCTCTGATTCCAGCTTCTTAAATGTGATTATTTTCTGGTTTCTTTCTTGACAGTAAACTGAATATCTTTGAGTTGTGGACAAAACAAGACATTTGAGGACATCATGTTGGGCTTTGGGAAACACTGATCGACATTTTTCACCATTTTCTGACACTTTATAGACCAAACAACTAATCAATTAATCGAGAAAATAATCATCAGATTACAGTTTTTCTCATTCGCTTTGGCTCAATTCTTGAATGAGAATTGTTTTTGTTTCTTTTCAAAACAATAAGTCCAAATCTCTGAACAATTGGTTTGTTGTTCACAACAGATTAGAATTTCTCATTCATTCAAGCAAATTGCACGTGTTTTGGCACATGTGTGCAAAAGAGTCAGTACAATAACCACTTGCACATGTCTTTCTGATCGAAACTGATGAGTTGATTCTCAGTGAAACTGTCGTCCTCTTCACAACTTCTAAACATTCTTTCATGGTTAGAGCCGTCACATGCAAAATGATCCATTCAATTATCAAAATCTGTCAGACATGCATGTATAGTCCATAAATATCTATGATGAGGAGGTACAATTTGTTGGTTTTGAACTGAACCACAGCAGGTTTTTTTCATTGTTGCAGAGTTGTTGTTGTTTTTTTGGCATAGATGTCATTTTGTTGCACAATTTCTATTCACTGTATATGACTTTATATGAAAGATCAAAGGTGAAATTCCTTTTTACAGTACATTGCTACACAAATAAATGTACTGCATACATACAAATGTGCATATCCGTTTTCTGTGTAGCTACTTTGCCCAGTAAACTTTGGCATACTGTTGAAATGGGAATCTAAAAAGCTCAGTGTGATACACAACAACATTCAGCTGGACAAAACTGATATTCTGGTATCGTACAGTAAGCAGTCAGTGTCAACAAAACAGAGATTTGTATATAAGAAACATTTCCAGGGTTGACTGGTGAAAAAACACCTCAACATTTTGACGAGCACGGCTCACACGATGACAAAACAACTTTTCATTTTGGTGGCCAGTTCACTGACACAATAACTTTAACTAACTAAGGTTTTGAAGCATGAATGAAGTGTTTTGGGTGAGTTACTACCTTTTGCAGACATGCAATAGAGTTGTGATGTCCCATCAAACAGTTGTGACAGTTGCACTTACAGTTTAGAGAAAATTGAGACTGAAAAATGAGGCAAAGCGATCGAGAAAAACTGTCATCGACAATGAAAATAATCATTAGTTGCAGCCCTAATTATAAACACAACAGCAGGAGTAAATTGTCAATTAAGCTCACTTCTTTCCTGTCTAATTAATTCTAGTGGATTCCTGCACACTCAAAGATGCATTTAATCTAAGGGAGAAAAGTTACTATGATGTTGAGTCATTTCAAACTAACACACACACACTTAGTAATCATAGCTACATGTGGTGAGACTCATTCAACATCCCCATCAGCTGGAGTGGCCCTAATCTGTTGCTGGCCTTCACACTCCAGTTCCTTGTGAAAAGGTCAACAACAAAAAAGGGATCAGTTGAGTGTCACTCAGAGTGGCGTGCAAAGAAAATCATTTGCCACAGTGGTGTTTATGTATTGCCTGGCAAAATATCTAGATGCAATCACATAGTGTATGTAGCGTAAATGGGGTAACAGAAAATCCACAGTGACTGTACAGCATTCATGAATTCATTCAGTGGAGCATGAGGTGTTGATTTTTACAAATAGTCATTTGCAGCTCGTACGTGTAATTTTTGTGAGGTACAGTATACGCTATAGAGCGTTTACAACTCGGAGATGTTGCGCCTATCTAGGTCAGCTAAGCTAGATTTGGAGTTGTCAGCTTTCTGCAGACTAAATAGGTCATGCTAACGAGGAGGGGGGAGTTTTGACAAGCCTCTCATACTCCATCAGTTCTCACCACAAAACAATCTCAAGATTGCTGATTATGTAAAACACCCCGACTCCAGCTTTAAGCTACAATGTCAAATTATGACAATGGACATTACAGTCATTTTTTGTCAACGCTAGAAAATATATGAGGGCTATATTTCGTGCAACAAATTCCATTTAAGCGTAATTACGCAGGCGTGTGCACTGAGAGCTAAATATGCAGCAATATACTGTTTGGAGAAAACTAAATGAAGCGAAGAAAGTGTGACGATTAGAATCTGCCGTGCTGTATATGAAGAACTTCACAGCACGATTATGAACCCAAAAAAGCATAAATATAGATGAGAGCCCAAGGTGATTGTAGGAACCTAATGCATCAGTGCACCAGTTCCTCTGTGATACTCTCGCATGCCCACATAAACAAATGTTGGTGTTGCATTATGGCACAGCGGACGCTTAATTTTGTTATGATCAAAGTGCAAAGTATGCAGATCTGGTTGCCATGATGCAGTAGTGGGCTTCCTGTCCTCAATTTAGGAGCCACAGGTTACAAAAAACACGAGTAGTACAATAAGTATAAATATATGTGCAGAGGTCGTGTATTCAGTTACGTTCTCTGTTGGTCCTTCACGTGGTTAACATGGCTCCCAGAGGTTTCATCGCCGTGACAACTGTTCTCCTCTGCCTCATACTGGGCCTGCTCGGTCCAGCTCCAGCTGCCCGTAAGTTTGTTTCACCACATTCGACTGCTCGTCAATCAGATTCAAATACAGTATATATTACATAAGGACTCCAAGATAATAATAATGATGTGTGTGTGTGTGTGCAGAGGGTTCCCACATGGGCAGAGGCTGTTGTACGAGCTACAATAGGAAGCCGGTACCCTTCCAGCGCATAAAAGGCTACAGAGAACAAACCACCAGGGAAAACTGCCACATCGAGGCGATCATGTAAGACTCTATCCTACTGCAACAAATGTGCACACTTTGCTGATGTATATAATGTGTTATCCTGTGTTTATATTTTATATGCTAGTTGTAGTTGTTTGGTAAATAGATGGTGTATTCTAATATATTCTTTATATTGTATATTCTATAGATATATATCTCTAGTGTTGATATGTGTATTAACTGTGTATTTACTGTCCCTGTGCAATGCCTGGATAACCTGCTGCTGTAGCAGAAGAATTTCCCAATTTGGGATCAATAAAGTCCATCCATCTATCCATCCATCCATCTAACTATCCATCAAAACTCCAACGCTGCCTCAGTCTCAACCTCATTCTGAATCGGATTGGCGATGATATTCGAGTATCATTGTCAAACCTTTACGAGAGGGTTGGTGAAAACTAACCGACTGCACTGATTCCAAAATATTGAAAAGACGCTGGTAATTGTTTTGTGGAAAGCAGCACTAATGTTGTTTCTGCAGTATTTATTGCCATGAAAATAAGCCATTTGATCTAGTCTACCACAACAATCTACTGTCAAAACTAATTACTGTGGATTTCATCACTCTAAAAAAAGGGCAGCTGTTTGATCTGATCCATATCTTCATAAATTATGTTTATGAATGATTTGTACGCAAGCTGTCTAGGCTTTAACATTGACAAAATCCAATTATACAATAGAGCTGTGTTTCAAAACGTAATACTTTTTGAATACCAATTTAATTGTACCAAGAGCTGGGACTGAATATTTGGTCGGATACTTAGTCTAGCTCACTTAATTGATCAGATATTTCATGTTATGAATCATACAATTTTAGATTGAAAGTTCCTGCAAAGCTACATGGTGCATTTAATAAATTAAATAATGCTTTTATGAAACACTAGTTAATATTTCTCAAAATAGGTTATCAAAAATGCATCGTTTTAGTAAAACAATATACCTATACCATACACTCATACACTGAATTACAATATAGTGCTTTCTATGTGTGTCTAATGACATTTCTCACTATTGTAGTTTCTACACGGTTAAGAAGAACGAGATATGTGCGACACGGAAAGACGAGTGGGTGAGGAAAGTTCTGGAATTACTCAGGTATGAGACTCCTACTCACTTTTAAATACCAACGAGTTTTCAGTTTGATATGGACCTTAAAATCAGGACAAGCTTTGTGTGTGGTTGTCTTTTGTTTTGGGGGCATTGCGAGTAAAAAAACTCTTATTTCTTTATAGTGCAAAACTGAAGAAGATGTCCAAGACCGGCTCTGCTGCAGGTGAAACTCCGATGAGGAAAAGTGTAAAGCCGTCGTTTAATGATGGAAGTGGGTCTTTCGTCAGTACCACAGGAACCTTCCCGAACGGCACCGAAAGTTTCTAATAGCAAAAATCAGGTTTTGGAATTTGGAATTAAACAATTTGTGGTATAGAAATGCCAATTTGAGGGAGAGTTTGAGAGAAATTGAACCTTCTATAATCCAGTCATGTTGGGGATATTATTTCTGAAAAAGTAAAGAAAAAAATACTTTTGCTTGCCTAAACATATATGCAGTGTCAGCATGTAATCAAGACTTAAAGGGAACCTGAGAAGAGCAGCTTTGAGACTATTGATGTAGATTATGTGCTTAGCCACTTCTGTTTTTTAAATCACGCTTTTGTGACTATGCTGTTTCATTGCCTGCTATGAATCTGCGGCTTTATCAAGTTAATGTGGTAAAACATGCCAATCTCACAAAGAAATAAATTTACTTCATAATACTCCAACATTGTTGTCCATATTCATTTAATCAAACTAGGACACACACATGTAACTCTCAAAGCAGCTATGGCTAACGTACTGTTCACAAAATCGTCCACAAAATAATTTGCAATAAATTATAAAATTGTGCTGTATCATTAAAAAGTGCATATCTACAGATGGACGATCTGCACCAATAAAACAAGCATATTGTGTCTGTTACTCCCACCCATGTTAGTTTCTCGTAAGCTTCCCTTACTGAAAGTCAGCTTTAGACTGCTTTAAGTTTAAACGTATGGGTTTATTAGGACTACGCCAGTCTTGCTACTGTTCAGTTTCTGAAAGCTTTTCAGATCAATTACTTGAAAGGTATAAATGCTGTCAAATTGAGTCCAAATGCAATTTGAATAAAATCACCCTCTGTTTAAAAGGTTAAGTGGTATTAACTTTCAATAACATTGCAAATTTCCCCGCCGTGGGACTAATAAAGGATTATCTCATTTTATCTTAATAAGATTCAGATTGAAATGTTTCTGTTTATCAATATGAAACAGGTCTGAAGTATTTAGGTTGAAAAGTTTTAGAAAACAAATAGCTCCAACGGCATCTACAAGTACTAATTGTAGTAAGCCTATGCTTAATCAGTGTTACGATTAAGTGGGGGTCCTTGGAAAATTCTCTCCACTACAAGGAGCCCCAAAAAGTGTGAGAACGCCTGCTTTAAACCAATCGTATAAGATATTTTCAAGTAGCATTTAATAACCTAACTCTGGATGGGAAAGCCCCATATCATCATTAAAAGGTCTATCTGCACGGTGCATGTTCTAGTGGCGTGACACATGTGTCTGGTGTACTTAGAAAAGGATGCTGCTGCCAGCACATCTGCTGCAAGGTGTCTGAAAACTTTTCGATGAGCTGTCCTGCCCCCCCCCCCCCCCCCCCCGAGCTCATGCAAATGCATGACTTGACTGACAGGGAGGCAGTCTCTTGTGCTATTTCAGATCAGCACCCCAAGGGGTTGGTGCTCTAGCCAGACAAGGTGACTCCCTCAATGACACACTCCTCGTATCCAAAACTGTCCTGAAGTAATGTCACGTCCCCACTAGATGGCAGAGTCGATCTGTAAAGAGCTGTGAGCCTCTGCCGGCTACATCATGAGGCGTTGATGAGCACAGCTACCCCCAATTTCCAATATCAACCAATAACAACGACACGTGTGGATAGAGGACAAGAACATTTATTTAATTTATAGCAAACAACAGACATGTCTCAGATGCATTGCTCTGTACTGCATATCATGGATGTTTTTTTGTATCTTTAAGTTAACTGAACAAATAACAGACAGGGACTTATAACAAGACAGATAAATAGCGCTACTAATAAATATTAAATATTACAGAATAACATTAGAAAGCATTTTAAATATTTTTAAATTAATTCAAGACAATTTGCTATAGATATCTGATGATGGTGTTTTCTAAGAGCTGGAGGTTGTAGGGGCAGGAGTCGAGCTGTTCTGTGCTCTGCGGATCTGCCTGTAAGACACACAAACAAGAGATAACAGTTAAAATAACAGTTTGTTCTGCCCCCCCGAGCATAGTACGTGATACATCGTGTCTGAAGCAGCCAACTAGCAGAAATGGTCAATACTGGAGACTGACTGAGATGACAAAGGCCTACTCACTCTATCTCCCGGACCTTCTGAGACACCCAGCTCTGTTTCCAGTGGCTGCAGACTTCTCCCTCTGTGGTCTCAAATCTGGGAGGAAAACAACAACAGCTCAATCACAATCTCCAATTTTCACCAAAAACATTTTTGATCATCGTTCTCAATCTCAAGGAGGTGATTCTTACATGACGGCGGCGACGCATGGGAGGGCCTTTTTCTGGATCCTGTAGCCCAGGATGGGAGCAGTGATGGGAGAGACACTGACCTCGGTGCAGCACTTGATTATCTTAACTGTTTTACAGAAAACAAACAAAGGATTAGTTGTTATGAGCCCACATCTCTTTCATTTGCAGCATCAAATATGAATAAATACTGGAGAAGGCTGGTAGTGTAATATTGTGCAGTAATCTCTGACAGGCTACTTACTGGGAGCTGCTGCTGTCATTGACAGAGCGGCGGCGAGGAGAGCCAGGCATGCCAGTCTTCTGATGCACAGCTGCATGGTTACTGCGTGAGATGTTCCAGAGGTTCTTTGCAGAAGCTGATTGTTTGATCTGGATGAAGGTGGCGAGTGATCTCTTCGGACCAGACCTCTAGGTTTTATACCGTGAAAAGAGGAACCGGGGAAAACTAACCGGATGAACTGTTCTTCCGACACAGTGTCTGCGTACCAGGGTGGGGGACGCACTCGGGTGATGCTGTAGTCGACCGTTTCCTTTTTTTGTGATTTCATCATGACATTGACCGGCTGACTAAGAAATTTACTCAGATTAAGGCCACAGTGCAGCCATTCTTAGAGACTTGCTTTTATCACTTTTTATATTACTTAAACCTGCTTTAATCTACTAATGTAGTAGATTTTCAGCATTATTCTGTGTGGAGTTTGCATATTCGTACCATGTTCGTGTTTGTTTCCTCTGGGTGATTCTTCCTGCAGTTCAAAGATTTGGGGAAATTCATTTGCCTGTATGTGTCAATAAATATTAGCTCTGTGATACATCAGCATCCTGTCTAGGTTGTTCCCAGCCTCTCACACAATGCATGCTGGGTTACACTGCACCCCCCCCCCCAAGGCCCCTGAACACGGTAAACTATAGACTAGAGAACGGATAAATACATTGAACGGCTGGATGGGCATTGATATTATTCTGTATTAGCAGTAGTGTTCTTTGTTAACTATGATCTCTATCTAATGGTCATTTTAAATGATTGCATTTATAAATCCTGCTGATTTCAGCAATAATGGAGAGGCAGCATCATGTGCTGGTCACTCTACCCGAAGTGTCATCATTCTCTCTTTTTACCGCCCGTTTTTTTTTCTCTGGTGCTGACTGTCATGGTCAGTACAGCGGCAAGAAAAAGGGGAAGGAAGGAGATCCTCACGCTTCCCACCACAAATTTCCAAGCATCCTCCACCCACATTTAGTCATTTGTCCTTGCATGCTCCGTCCTTTTAGTTACAAGTCTCAACTTGTTCGAGAGGGTCCTTTATTATTTAGACAATTCAGACAGTATACAAGATCAAAATTACTTTGCAAATGGTGTTATTTGATATATTGAACATCTGATTAACCAAAAACTAAGTTTACTTGTAGCTTTAAAAAAAGTTGACAAACATCAAATAACTGCCAAAAAATAAAAAATTGATAGATAGATAGATAGATAGATAGATAGATAGATAGATAGATAGATAGGGAAGTTAAATAACGCTCCTTTTTCAAAGGGGTCCCTTGACCTCTGACCTCAAGATATGTGAATGAAAATGGGTTCTATGGGTACCCACAAGTCTCCCCTTTACAGACATGCCCACTTTATGATAATCACATGCAGTTTGGGGCAAGACAGTCAAGTCAGCACACTGACACCTGTGAGGGTTTCTGGACAACATTTGTCATTGTTTTGTGTTGTTAATTGATTTCCAATAATAAATATATACATACATTTGCATAAAGCAGTATATTTGCCCACTCTCGTGTTTATAAGAGTATTGAATTCTTGACAAATCTCCCTTTAAGGTACATTTTGAACAGATAAAAAATGTGTATTTACAGCCCTAATAATATATATAAAGTTAATTCACAGTAATAAATGGCACCAAAATGCTAGGAGCCCTGAGGCTGATGTGTTGCTGTTCAATATCAAGTATTTTAGTAATAAACAAAAAAAATAAGCCTTCATGATGCCCAAAGCTTAATTTGTCAAGAAAGCCATGTATTGCCCTCTCAGGAAGACAGTAGTAGTTTTGATTCATTTTGCAGAAGCTTGCAGGGGTGAAAGAGGTGTCTGATATGCAAAGGATAGGATCTGTTGATAGCTAAGATTAAAAAAAAAAAAAAGAAAATCACTACATAGTTTATGTGTGGGATATAGGTTTCTCAGACATGTCCACTGGTGCTTTAGTTTACTTGGTAACACAGCAGACCTTCATATGAGGCCTAAGAGACGAGACTACTCTTGTGAATTATGTGCATGTTACAAACAGAGACAAGCAAGCTAGTATTCAATATTCACTATAACAAAAAAGCCTAGTTAAGACTGTATATAATATGTAGCTTTAACATCCATAAATCTCCGAACCTGGTGAGGAAATATACAGTAATATGATCTTTAAACAAGAAGGCTTAAGTCAACTGACGCCTACTCTACACGTCGTCACCTTTGTAGTCTATATTTCACCATTGCATTTGTCATTGTCATTTCAAATGTGGCATTTATAACAGAAGGACTCTTTTTATTAGTTTATGTGTTTGCAATTAATGTGCTGGATAATAACATAACAGGTAAATCATGTCTGAGATACAATCCACAGTAAAATGAAGAGTGACATAGTGCTTCCTGGTTAAGCCACCAGACTGTCGCCAGCAGAGTCAGCTGATACTGAATTACACTGGAATGTATTTACGGTATTTGGTGGATGAAACTTTTAAAATTCCTTTTCAATAAAAAGCAGAAATGATTACTCAGTATGAGGAAGGAAGCATGACCAGCGGGATTGTCTTCACTAAAATGAAGATCAAATTGTGAAACACTTTCCGAATTAAAAAAGAAAGTTCTCCTTTTTTATGAACCTCATCACAAGTTTTTTTTTTATTTTACATCAAGGCTATTAATCTAAAAGATTAAATCAAGAGTGTGACAGTAATTGCGTGAGGACATTCTTCTCTCATATCATTATCTTTATGGGCTCCAACTTACTGCCAAATGAGAGAACAATATAGTACATAGTTAGTAGAACAATCTTAAAGTGAATCAGTGCCCTGCAGGCCTCAGCACTCTGCGCTACAACTAAAGGATGTATCAGCAATTATTCCTAAATCATAATAACAGACTGTCATTGAGGAGGGACAGGATAGAGTCAATTAAACATAATGGACCCATCTAAAAAAATATCCACTTACATTGTCATTTTAAAAGTGACGAGGCGACAGCTCCATCAGTGCTTATTGACTACAAGATAACTTGTCTGATGTCTGTTTTAAATCTTTATCAGTATAATCTAAATTTGCTGCAGCATTGGTTCTCATGAGTGATAACCCACTTTGTGTTCTGCATCATGATATTAAATAGTCTCATTAGTCATCTCCATAGCTTTGTCTCAGTTGACTAAGAGATAGAGACTCATCCACAAAAGTGAATGATAAAGGTCACAAAAGTCAACGACTCCTTCGAATTATATGACAAAACACGTTGTCATAGCAAAAAAAAATCCCATACTGTATGAGCCCTTTTCTGTTCTGATGCTCCTATCGGCAGGACATAAGTGTGTGTAAGTGCCTTCAACATATGACCTTTACAAAAATAATTCATATAACTGTTTTCTGATCTGCCACCGCTATGGGTAAGGTTTGGTTCTATTTAGGTGCAATAACTACTTGGATAAAGCTGCAATAACTGTTTTTTTGTTTGACTTTTTGGCCACTTAGGGGCAGGGGAAAGAATTTGTGAATGCAACATGGACATATCACCTTTCACCAAGTTGATATGGCAAACTCAAAATCAGTTGCCTCTGTTTACACATTCAGCAGTCGTGTTTCTGTCCACCTGATGAATGTAAGTCCAATATTCACTGTCTTTTAGCTCAGCTGTTAGTCTCCAACTCCTGAGGGAAATTTCAGACTCTTTACCGGCTAAATGATCCACTATGTTCACCAGCTAGTCGCTAACTGTATCTGTCTACTGTTTGGTGCCGAACGGGTTGTGTACACTATATCTTTTTAGCTTTTTTGCTGGAAACATCTGCCTCCTGAACCCAAAAACAACACTATGAGAGCAGCTGGGGGCAGCTGTGGCTCAGAGGTAGAGCATTGGTCGCCTTCCAATCGGAAGGTCGGCCGGTTTTATCCCCGGCTCCTCCAGTCCACATGTTGAAGTGTCCTTGAGCAATACACTTAACCCCAAAATTGCTCCGAAAGGCTGTGCCATCGGTGTGTGAATGCTGACATGTAGTGTAAAGCGCTTCGAGTGCTCGGAAGACTAAAAAGGCGCTATATAAAATGCATATCCATTTACCAAAACAGTAAAGTTGCAGGCCAGACAGCTAAACAAAGAGCTGAACCTCGCTAGCTTCATCACAACAAGCGACCCCTTTCACACTGTCACATTGTTTTCACACTTTGAATACATTGTTATTATAAAAATATCGATTATAGACACATTAAGATTAGGAAATGATCACTCGACAGAAAACAACGTTCACTGAGGTTTTGTAGTGACACACGATGTAGTGATCATGCTACTAGACAACAGTCAGGTAACCATAAAACACATGTCACTTTGGGCATTTGAATAAATGACAAATGCTGTCAATTTTCTTTTGATAGACTCAAGAAAGTACCTTAATTGAAATCACCCTTCATGGCCTCATTTAGATTTTCTTCAATAAAAAAAAATATATATATAGGCCTTAAAATAAAAACAAATAAATAAATAAAAACTGTTCCTTCAGTTAGAATTTAAATTTCAAAGACTAAACTTGAAGAATATCAATAGTCCACCCTCTTATTACCACGATCCAGGCAGGTGTGTGTTGTGCTTTAATTAATTTCAAGTCAGTAACTTTTACTTCAGTTTACTATATAATTGTAGATCATTTTAGGGGCCACATATAGTTTTTAAAACTTACCTGGAATCCAAATGAAGGAATCCATCATGTCGAGGTCCACATGGTGGGATGGTCCCCGTTTCCTCCATCATGTAGTGTTGGTCAGCATCTCTCAGGCTCTCACACAGAGTTGAACCATGAAAAAAACCAACCTACATTAAGACACAATAAACAGAGAGTGCAGCCATTGTTCATTTTTACTGTATGAAGATTAAATGACAAGCTCTTACACTAATCCTATAACCCTGTAATATTGTTATTGCTAGCAAAAAGCACATTTCATGCACTTTAAAATGCAGGGTTTTTGACAAATATACCACAACATTTCTCCGATTGTTATTTTCCCCCCACTGTAGTTATGGAAATAGACCAAACACTAAGTTAACATTAGCATAGAAAAGATACTCACATGTTTCATTTAAGATAGGGTCGACGATCTTGGAGAGCTAGCAACGCCCCCCACACACATGCATGAGCACCGCCGCATCGTAACTACTTCACACAGACACAGAGCGGAGAGAGGACCTCAACTCAACAACGCGTCCTCATGACAAGTAACCGCGGCTGTGCTACTTTTGGCTGAGTTTTCTCTTCCATTCTCCAGGAAACGTGCGGCAGCGACGCGCTTTGAGTTCAGGCTGGTGCACGCCAAGGGTAGAGAACAGGCAGGGAGGCAGGGAGGCATCTGATTGGTTCTTTGATTGGTTCCGAGGCAGTGATTGGTAGACGTTTTTTTACAAGATTACAGCAGCTACAGATGACGGCTCATTTCCGGTCTTTTTTCAGAGCTCATAAGTAATGGATCGCTGTTCGGGGTGTAAAGACCATTTCAACCAATATAACAAATCCCCTAGCTCTAATAACATGATTAAATGTGGGTCCTAAAATTAACCACAGTGTCCCAAAACAAGTTCCACATAGAAGAGCAACTTTTACTCTTTTAGCTAGCTTGCATCCATCTTGAACTCTTGCTCGTTGGTTTTCTTCCCTTCTGACAGACGTCTTTAAATGTTGTAGCGCCCCCTGTTGGACATTTAGGAAAACTGCAACCATTTCACACAGTCACACTATAAACTATTCCTTGTCAAATTTATGGAGGTTACATACTTGTTTTTCATTATGAAAATCTTCACACTTTGGTGTAAGAAGTAGTTACAGTGGTAGGTCTACATACAGACATTTTAATGATGATAAATACGGAGTTAACTAAGTGTTATGTATGTTTTTTCATGATGTTTTTCAGGAATGATGATCATTGTCTCTTATATGTTGTTTCAGGGATTTTCATGACTTAGCTGTGTTAGTGTGTTTAGCGATTACTGTATTTACCACATGAGCCTGCATTAGCATAACTCTTATCTAACTGTTACTGTATCTCTCATATAAAACAAACAGCACATGTGCAGCCAGCCTCGAATAACAGTTTTTAAAGTTTTGACACTCCAACTCAAAACTTTCAACAGAAGTATCTCTGCTGCTAAGCTTTTCCTAATGTGGGTTTCAGTGGAAATGAACAACATGGTTTGGTGTATCACGAGCATGTATGTGCATCTGTATTTGTGTGTACAACCTGCAAATGTAGACCAGCATAGAGGAATATGTTCTCTCCCCCTGCATGCACTGTGGTTGCAGAAATGAGCACACCAGCATCAGCACAGAGAAACACTCACAGTAGAAAGTTTCCGGTACATTTTTGCATTGTGGTATGGGAATGTCCAGAGGTTTTTAGATGTCGGAACTGTGTCTCTTCATGTCTGTGAGAGATTATGGACCATGCTCTCTCCATTGGTCTTATTGTTGAGTGAAGATTCTTTATTGAAATTTACACTTCAACAATGACGTGTGTGGCTGGCTGGCCTAACAGCAGCCATAAAAATGATCGCCCTACATTGGCAGGCCTCACGTTCTTTGCAGAGACAACAGTGGTTACTTACTTTTCTGGATATTCTTTACATGGAACAGTCTGTTGCAAGGACACAAAATAATGTACATGTTTTAGTTAATGCTGTTGAAAGCATAAAGGTGCTACTGTAAGTAATACATAAACCCTCGCAGGGAGGTGTCATGGGTGGTTGATTATGTTTTATCATGGCACCATTTTTGCACCTGATTGGCTGTGATGAGGTGGTCCAATTCTGATCAGTACCATATTTTATGGTATGATGTTTGCGCAATTTTTATTAGTGTTTTTGCTCACTGCCATTACCGTATAGTAGTTTGGTATACATGTAGACTACGTACCATGATACCTCTTTATAGGGAAGGGTTGGGGTACTCCTGTAGGGTGGGGGGACATGTTGGTCTGTCATTTATGTCCCTTTTAGTTAGTTTCTTTCTGCATGCATGTTTTATATAAAATAGGGCTGTCAATCGATTAAAATATTTAATTGCGATTAATCGCATGACTGTCCATAGTTAACCATGATTAATCGCAAACTAATCACAAATTTTTTATCTGTTCAAAATGTACCTTAAAGGGAGATTTGTCAAGTATTTAATACTCTTTCCAACATGGGAGTGACCAAATATGCTTGCTTTTTGTATACATTTATTATTGGAAATCAATTACCAACACAAAACAATGACAAATATTGTCTGCATTTAGCATAAAAAATATGCTGAAATCATAACATGGCAAACTCAAGCCCAACAGGCAACAACAGCTGTCAGAGTTGTCAGTGTGCCTTCTTGACTATGACTTTCCCCAAACTGCATGTGATTATCATAAAGTGGGCATGTCTGTATAGGGGAGACTCGTGGGATAGAACCCATAGAACCGTATTTTCGTTCACATATCTTGAGGTCAGAGGTCAAGGGACCCCTTTTGAA
This sequence comes from Sebastolobus alascanus, assembly GCA_916701645.2. Taxonomy (NCBI): domain Eukaryota; kingdom Metazoa; phylum Chordata; class Actinopteri; order Perciformes; family Sebastidae; genus Sebastolobus; species Sebastolobus alascanus. The sequence continues at coordinate 1,107,230 of CAKAOJ020000195.1, forward strand.
AATGGCCATGACAGGTTTTCCTCGCCAAAATTTAGCGCAAGTTTGGAGTGTTATTTAACCTCCTTCCCGACAAGCTAGTATGACATAGTTGGTACCATGTTGGTAGGTCTTTCAGTTTCATATGATACCAGTATCATCACTCGCTAGCTTTAAAACTGAGCCCGCTACAATCTAAAAATTGCAAGTTGCGTTAAAGAAATTAGTGGCGTTAAAATGAATTTGCGTTAGCGCGTTATTATCACGTTAACTCTGACAGCCCTGATATAAACGATTAAACTTTGATCACAAAAAAATGTTCTCTCCCCCTGCATGCACTGTGGTTACAGAAATGAGCACGCCAGCATCAGTAGCACAAGGAAACACTCACCTCAAAAACCTAACAGTAGAAAGCTTCTGCTTACAATAGAACGTGAGACTGTGGGAATGAACCCTGGCCTTTGCAGTCACATAAAAGATTGTCTTTTTGTTTGTGTCTTGTTTTCCAGGTTCTATTGAGTCCAACAGGTTGTCAGTAGATCTTATTTGAAGATTCTGAACAGTTTACACTCATCAACTAGAACAAGTCAAAAGCTATCTGGAAAAGTGGTCTGTGTAGAAAAGTGTCTATAAATGTGCTTTGATCCCTTTGAAATGAATGTAGTGAAGCAGAGAAAGATTACACAACGTCATCATTTTCACTGACCATGATAAATCAGAGGTACAGGTATTACAGGTACTTTCCACATAATCATTTGAATTGTAAATACTATAATAATACATGCAGAGACCACAACCTCCTGCAGAGGAACATGTATTGACACCTTCAGACCACCAGTAATGAGTGGAGGGGCGAGAGCCACACCGGTGAGCCGCTGCGGGAGGAAATATGTACTCTACTTTCCAGCCGTGTGTATATCTGTGGGTGCAGCACTTTCAACTGTGTCGGTGGGCATAAAAAGGGCTTGCAGAGCAGATACACGCATCACATCTGTTTTAGCCAGAGACACACAATGACAAGTCTCGCCTTTGTCTCGCTTCTCCTTGTAACCATCGTGGTGTCCACAGCCTCGGCTCAAGGTAAGAACGATGTGGAGGTTTTTTTTTATGTTTGTGCATTTATGTAATATGATGTGATGCATTATTTCATGATTATGGAAAACGTGATGATGCTAATAATGGACTCTTGTGTCTTTATTCAAAGGTGGGATAGCCAGTTGTTGTCGAAAACTCTCAAACACTCAAATCCACCGAGACCTTTTGAAGAGATACTACAAACAAGATAAATCGTCGTGCCCAATATACGCAGTGGTGTAAGTCATCCAATCTGTTCACTGTTGGATTTATGTACAAAGTTTCTCATAAAATGCTGTTGGATCTTTGAACAGTTCAGTACATGTATACTGTGATGCACTGTGTTTCAGACTTAACCATAATAATTTGGGATTTGTTTTTAATTTTGATTATCTCCTCTTCAAAACGGTTGCAAAATGTTACTGAACGTGTATTTTCTGTGTTGTGGTTTTCAATAGATTTACTACGGTGAAAGACAGGAGGATCTGCGCAGACCCCGACAAAATGTGGACAAAGACCAGCATGGCCTACCTAGACGGAAAGAACTGGCAACTCCAAGACTCCACCTTCCACCAACGCTGACACAATAAGACAAGACTATTGAAACTTAAATTAAAAGGCCACCAATTTCTCTTCTGCTGTTCCACAGACTTTTGAATGTTTTCATATTTTCTGCAGTCCTTACCTCATTTTAGTTAAGTGATATCTATTATATTTGTCTTTTTTATGTATAATTTACAATGAATGATATGTTTGTTTGATGACTGTAAATATATAAATAATCATTGTACAATGATTCTGAGAGACATTACCTAATAAAAAATGGTCACGATTTAACGGCTAAGTTTTGGTGATTGTGAGTTGCAGAATAAATTACTGTCAAGTGTGTGTATGGAGAAAAGCTACAATCTCAGCATCTAGAGACGCCTTCTTCTCATCTCTTTATCTCATCTCTTCATGCAATTTGTTTCCAAAAAAAAGGACCACAAAACACTAAGATTCGCCATGGTAACATAGTTGAGTCTATGGGCCGTGTTTGTTGAGTGAAAGATGGTAGAGGTTCTTGAGTCAGAGAGAGTCCAAAGAGGTGTATTCATTTAAAGATATTCAAAGCTGATAATAAATTAAAAGGTGGATTACCAGACTGTAAGAGTACTCCTAACATTCCTGCTAATAATCATTACATTACTTCAGTAAAATTATGTAAGGATTATAAGCAATATGTACTTAAAGATTCAAAAGTAAAAGTACCCAATGCAAAATAATGTCCCTTGTGTGTGTCACACACTTCGATCATCTTCCATCATTAGTACATTAATGATGATGCATTAAAATTAGCATGTTACTGTTATCGAGGTTGAGCTTATCTCAACTATTTTATATACTATTTTATATAACATTGCATCATATTCTATAAATCCATGTTTTGTTTGTACAATCTTAATTTGTAAAGTAACTAGTATACTACAGCTGTCAAATATTTAAATAGTTTTCCTCTGAAATATAGCAAAGTATAAAGTGGCATGAAATGAAACATACTCAAGTATGCAACTACTTGATATGTGTACTTAAGTACAGTATTTGATTAATGTGTGTTACTACGCTATGTAAATATTATATTCCACTACCGCCCAGAGCGATAGTGTTTTAGGGGGTCAGGATTCTTAGTTTTTAAGATAGTTACATATTAACAAGAGAAGAATAAAGTGCTATTTATTTGTTTTGTGCTGTTTGTTGTAGTCTATTGTAATTATGTCTGATCATTAAAAATAAAAACTGGTGTGAAATACTGTAATCCCATAACATAGTTCTTAGATATGACCTATTGATTATATACAATATATGAAGCATTTCCTTTATAAACCTTATAATGTTGAATTTGTATTGAGAGTTTTTTTAATTGAACTCTATGGTCCCACAGGGATGGGTTATGTAAATGACCAGACATGAAAATAAATTATTCATTCATTCATTCATTCTATGGTAATGCTTGTGTGTGTTTATGTTGCATTACAAGATGTGATATTTTGTCAACCCCAGTACATAAAGGTAAATATATATAAAGGTAAATTATGTTGGATATATGTATATATATATATATATATATATATATATATATATATATATATATAAAAAATAAAATATTTAAAAACATATTTGAAAAGTTAGACATTATATATAACAGTGTCACCAGCAGTTAGGTCAAACTTTGCCACTCGATGTCCTCAGAGCTGTTCTCTAACCACACACGACCTTTTAATGGCATTCTCACGAAACATACTGACAGTAAAGCCCAACTGTTTTTAATCAAAAGTCTACTTTAAGAACGTTCTTGAGACCATGGGTGAGTCATTCACAGTGTACTCAGATTAATCACTATCACCCATTGTGGTGGTCTCCATATTCCACCTCCTCTCACTGTAATTGTGTGACATGGTGGGCTTCGGGTTGATCTGGTGGAAGTTCTAGGGGCTTTCAGTTAACTTGTTTCCATCGTGTGGTGGCGCTGACACAATGAAAAAAAGGTATCAAACCAAACGTTGCGTGGGCGGAGGGAGAAAGTACAGCTCAGTCTTAATGTGCTACTGCTGGAGATTTGAGAGTGGAGAGTGTTTGAGGTCAATGCAACGATTGCTCGAACCACAGTGCAATGGGTTTTCCCCACCCCTCGCCTAAAGTAGTGGCCCACTATTGTTGCCATGTGTATGACTGAGCTGTTGAGTGCATGAGCGCCACGGTTACTTTCCTGTGATAAAATATAAGTGTAAATATAAGTGTGAATGTACTGTAAGAACCTGTAAAACTGTGGGTGTAACACCATGGATGTTCATGATAGTGTCATTATTGTGTCATTCAGTTATACAGCACTGTATGCAAAGCTCTGTCTTGTATTTTGTGATGATGTAAACGGAAGCATGTAACTAGCAGTGTTTGCAAAGGATTGTGGGTCTTCCTCAGCTCTGTTTTGAGCTGTGTTTCTGTGTGTGTGTGTGTGTGTGTGTGTGTGTGTGTGTGTGTGTGTGTGTGTGTGTGTGTGTGTGTGTGTAGAAGTGGTAGGAAGATGACAATGAGTATCTTCCTATGCCCCGCTCGGTGAGTTATGTTCAGTCTGATGTGTGGAGCCAAACAAAGCGGAGTGAGATTGCACACCTTCTGATGGGTTAACCACAAAACACCTCTCCACTGCACACGTGTACAATACACACACACGCTCAAAAGTCAGGCCACGAAACGGAAGTCGCACATTGTATGAACACATTCTCCAGTCAGAGGAATCATTTTTCCTCAGCAGTCCCTTCTAGTGACTTTAAGACACAAATGAATTGCTGCATATATCTGTGTTCTGAGTAAACTACTGTCCCCCGACTCCATAAATGGCTCTTCCTAGTATATTGTATAAGTAGGGGGCTTGGCCATGATGCCAGAATGACCTCATAATGTATCACAGCGTTTTCTCAGATCAACTTCAATGCTGTACCATCTTCCTTTGAATTAAATTAAATCATTTAAAAACTCTTTTGACTGCCATTTCCCCCCATTATCTATTGATTTTATTAATCGTATGAAATGATAATGCAGAGATGTTTGATCATTTGAAGTTTCAATTTTGCAGGCCACAACTCTCCAAAAATCTCCTTTTTTTTTTTGCAACACGGCGGCAGCACAATGAGCTTTAAATACCACATTGACATGTCATCACTTAATAAAGTTAACATGCCAAACAGGTTAGCAAACATCCAGCAGACATGGAGCAACATTAGCATTCATTTGGAGTCATGTTTTTGGCCACCTGATGAGTGTAAGTCCAATATTCACTCTTGTTTGAGCTCTGTTTAGGCGTGTTTCCACGGCATGGTACGGCTCTGCTCTGCTGCTCGACTCGACTCACTTTTGGTACCAGGTTCTCAGGTTTCTCTATGCCGTGTTTCCACTGCAGACAGTATCCCTTAAGTGTAGGCGGGATTCTCAGCTGGTCGCCATAGCAACGGAGTGTCATCTTCAACGGGACACTCGCTGAATCATTTCAATGGCAACCAAACAGTTCGTCAATTGTACGACGTAGTTTTGCGAGCTGCCATCTTTTAAAAATCTAGGTTGAGTTAATTAAAAATTGCGGTCGCTATTGACGTTAGTTTGGCTTTTTTTAAAACGGCGGGTTTGTGCAGGATGTCCCGCTAGTTATTATTCTCTCTGACCAATCAGCGGTCTGCAGTGTTTTAACTCCACCTCCTCTGGTATCGGGAGGTGGTACTAAGAGTGAACTGGTACCAAGAACTTTTGCTAGTGGAAACGTAAAAATAACCGTTCTAATATGTAACAAACTGAACTGGACTGCTTCGTGGAAACGCAGCTTTTGGGTTTCTCTACTAACTACTGAGGGAAATATCTGTCTCTTAAGTTGATAAATGTTCCTCTATGTTCGCCAGCTGATGGCCAACTTCAAGCATACAGTGTGGTGTTTTTATCAGCTCAGCTTTTGCTGAAAACAGGGTAGATGAGAGCGGTGAGAGTGAACCAAAACATTAAAGTTGTGTACTGTAAAAACCAAAACATTGAGCTAAAAACATGCTAAAATGAGGGGAACTGCAGAGTCGGGTGATGATCTGTGGATTCATCACTACAAGCGACAACTTTCACATTACACATTGTAACTTCCTGGTTAATATAAACATTTTGCTGAGAGCAGCTTTAAGTATTCTTATAAGTCAGCATTTCCTTGTATGTTTTCACCCATTGCTGTATGTATGTGATTCACAGTTCTGTCATACATGTTCAGCATCACAGTGTCAAATTGTGTTTAATTTTCTTAGAAGAGAGGAAACATTCTTGCTAATACTCTTCTGCTGAATTAGGCCACCACAAACATACACGCTAGACTAAGCGCTCAGGATGTGGCGGTTGTGGTGGCATTGCAACCCCAGAGTTTCAAATAAAACCAAATACACGCCTGACAAAGAAAGTCAATAATATACACACATACTACAACATCAATATTAGACACCAAACACAATATACCAATATACAAGCCTTTTCTACTTTCAAATGTTTTTCTACTTTGCATCTTTAAAGGTGCTAAATTTGATATCCAGAGCATTAATATAGCATCAAACAACTATTTGCTATGTAAAGATACAGAGGAGTAATGTCTACCTGAGCAAAGAATGAAGTCGCTCTCCTTCTGTGTGTGTTGTAATCTGAGCTTCTCCTTACTTTGTCGACATTGCCGTCCCGGCCTTATGGCGTCATCATGGAAGCGTAGCACCCACCCTCCGGTTCCCCTTCAGTTTACCACTGTTAACTCTTTCAGCATTTTCACCGTTGCGAGCCACCGGCTGGCCGTTGCCATGTTGAGAGCCGTTGAGAGGCAATAAAAAATGCTCCCAGTCCCGTATTTAGCACCTTTAAATACTTTTGTCTTTTGGCTGAAAAGAGAGAAAAAAAGATAAGCAATGTGAATGTGGTATTTTTACTGTGTGTAAACAGCTTGTATTTAGCAAATGACTGATGACAAAAGTGATGTTGATGATTATTTGTGGGTTTAGAGTCCATTAGAGTAAGGGTAGAAAGTAATATATTTACCATAAAATAAAAAATATGATGTATTAATACTTATTGCAGTATTAGCAGAACCTCCAACCAACTTCTGTGGAGTTTCTGTGGTATTTTGTGACAGTAGGTTGAAAAGCTCCTTTGATATGTGGGTATAACATAGATATTCTCAATTTGATAATGCTCAATGAACATATGTAATTATAAGAGTGGCATTTTCCAGTATGACAAATGACCAACATTGTCACAGCAATCCGCTGTCTAGCCTACTCATGGATGGAGTCCGGGCACCGAACAAGTCAAAGACAGTCAGGACCTTAACGCTCAGAGGACTTGTACACATCCCAAGTCAGGAAACAGCCAGGTAAATCATTGCAGACCCCTGACTCCAGAACAGTTTTTGAGCCTATGCCATCGCAGTCACAAACAGTGACACCAGCCATGGGATATCCTAATGCACTTTCTCTAAAATAACCCTACAATGACCAATGTCAAAACAACTTCTGTTACATATAACATAGTGTAACAAATACAGCACGTATTGTGCAATATATAAACATATCACCATGTGCATGATACCCTTTTTTGTCTAGCAATAACTAAACAGAAAGCTGCCCATGTCTATGTAATTTATTCTACCTCCACTGTCATGCACTACTTGCACAGTATAGCTACTATAATATATACAACATGCATTTTATTTGAATATAGATACTGTATGTTTGCTTGTCCAGCTGTTGTTGATGTACATCAACAGCTGTATCTATGCTGTTCATCTGTGTCTATATTTGTTATCTCTGTTTAGCTGCATGTTGGTTTCCTTCCTGTACCTTTGTTCTTTGCACTGTGTAAACACGATGAGAGCTACTGAGAACAGGTACTGTATGTGTATTATACTACAACATACCAGTTCTGGTTCACATTATGTTCCATTTGTTCATGACAAAAACACCAAATCTGCTCAAGAAGACTTTATTGGCAAATGGCTGGAAAAGGTAAAAAAATCATGTTCTTTTGACAGACATAAGACATTTATGACAACAACGTATGATCAACATATATATTTAAGTATATATAGTATATTCAAAGATACAGGCAATAATACAAGACAATGATAATAATGTTTACTATTCATGCAATAAAGCGGGATGAGTAACGTTAGCTGACTGTGGTAACTTTGATTTGTCTTGTGATTCCTCACACACGGCGTCTCCATCCATTTCTGCCTCTGTTCTGTGGTGCGTTTGTTGATGTAGTGGACACTGTTGGTGTGATGTCGCTTGTTGATCCTTCTTCATTCTGTCCCATCTCTTGCAATGCTATCTTTTTCTTCTTCTCCTCATCCAGTTTCAGAATGACTCTTTTTGCCCAGTCACTGTTAGGGTCGGAGCAAATCCTCTTTCCAAGCTTCGTCAGAAACCTGCAAATGCAATTGATCGTGATCCGTTAATGGCATCGTAATGCTGTTTTAATATTGTTTTTAATCAAGTTCTGACAAAACATTTTCTTCAAGAGGTTCAGTTAAGTTATAGAGCAAAAACGTGTTTTGTCACTTACCTCTAGTGGAATCTAGCTATGTAGATAGTTTGTTCAGGTTTGAAATCAGTCTGAAATATTCAAGCTCAATGCACTGAAAATTGGTATTTAAAAAAATTCAAAAGCAGCATCTCTTTGCAGAAAGGGTCCCTGTTACTCTGAATGATCCACAGTTGTTTCAACAAAAACTGTTGACAGACTTTTGGATTATCCAGAATGACAGGGACACTTTGTGAAAAGACTTTTCTGAATATTCCATTCAGTACTATCGTATTGAGAAGGTACAGTAGAAATCTAACAGACTGATACTGTGTCTACATGGCTACATACCAATAGAGGTAAGTGAGGGTTTGTGGTTGCTTCATTTGTAATTTGGGTAAACCCACCCTTTAAAACTATAATTTAATTGGGAGTTATAAGGGGAAATATCTCTGATCAGGCACAATGTAATCATGTTAACTTCCCTTGTGTAGGATCAAGCTGAATGAATCTGGGCCTGATTGCCTAAACTAAGGCATTGTTGCCCACCTGGATGTCATCACAAGATGATCAGAAGGCTAATGAGCCCTTTGTATTTTGAACAAAGACATGCGAGATACTAACTGAAAGAAGCCATCAGAGGGGGATGAACAAGCCAAGGTATAAAGAGAGAGAACAGCTTCCCATCGGGGTGCACATTTCAACCTAACCCTTGTCCTCCTGAGTACCATGCTCTGAGCATAAAAAGTGTGACAATACTGTGAGAGATTTTTGTCTCGTTCCTTGTTGTCAGAGTACATGTGGATATTTGTTATAAGTTGAGATATGGAATATATGGTGTGAATTTGCAGGACAACTTACACTACGGCCGTGATTTGACAGACCCCTTCAGTCTGAATGGTGTAATTCAGAATTCGCTTAAGTGGGACTTTGGTGTCGGACCACCGGAGACAACAGCTGGACACCGGGCCATTGGCTAAACAAGACAGACATGGAGAAAGTAAGATTAAGTACCCTTAATTTGCCCCGGCCTAATACTAACACCATACACTCAATCAAAAATCATTAACTGATTTTGCAGTACTCACTGGCATGGACCACGCTCATCCATGTGGTGAAGCAGAGAAGAGCGGCTAACACCAGGCTGAGTCTCATCTTCTTGCTTTGTCCTTCAACTGTTGAGTGGAGTCTCTCTCAGCACAAGCTTATACTTTCTGAATCATATAAAACACACAAGCCCCTTCCGCCTCTCCCCCGTCATCGCACCTCTAACTCGTCACCATGGAGGAAAGAGTGAGTTCAGACCCTCCACCACAGTCCTACCCACAATGCAACAAGTACACAACTGTAGCATCACTCGAAAGTACAAACATTAATAGGTGTGTACACATACACACACAGATACTCACTACTTTCATTTACACTTACTCTGAAAGCCACAAACTGCCTCTACTTTAAGACTCACCGCTGGTATGAAAAGTTTGGTGGCTGAAAGGAACACTGAATTATTTTAACATTATTATTAAATGTTAGATTAGGTCTGGGGAAATTTCTTGCGCATAATCAGTTAAGATACGTAAATGATATATTCCCATCAGAAATGCTTGTTCCAGGTTTAACTCAAAACAACTACATAGTCAACCACACACACACACACACACACACCAATAACAGTGGCCTTCCCCTGTTTAAAGGTTCTCTATGATATTCAGAGCATTAATATAGCAGCAAACAACTATTTGCTATGTAAAGATATAGAGGAGTAATGTCTACCTGAGCAGAGAATGAAGTCTCTCTCCCTCTTTGTGTGTTGTAATCTGAGCTTCTCTGTGCTTTGTTGACATATCCGGGCCCGCGCATGCCTTTTAGTGCATGTTAGCGCATGTGAGCTTGCACCACTGGCTAGCTCACGGCTGCCGCTCTGCACTGCTCTCGGTATGGTGGTTGTAGTTGATAACGCCGTCCCGACCTGCAGCGCCATCACGGAAGCGTAACATTCACACTCCGATTCCCCCTCAGGTAAACACTGTTAGCTCTGTTAGCACTGTTGCCGTTGTCTGTACCGTTAGCTACGAGCCGCTGGCTCAGCCGTCGCCATGTTGAGAGCCGTGTGGAGGCAATAGATATGCTCTGAAATTCAAATTTAGCACCTTTAATGGTACACCCATGGTACGCCCACACATACCATGGGTGTACTGTGATATGTGGGTATAACAGAGAATCTCAATTTGATAATACTCAATATACATATATAACTGAGTATATACAGTTTATATATACAGTGTGTGTTTCTGTATATTACATACATATGTACATATGTTGTCGTTATGTCTATACCTATTTGTAGTACATCAACACCTGTATCTATGATGTTCATCTATGTCTAGATTTGTTATCTCTGTTCAGCTGCACGTTGGTTTCCTTCCTGTACCTTTGTTCTTTGCACTGTGTGTAAACACAATGAGAGCTACTGAGAACAGGTACTGTATGTGTCATCATACTACAACATACCAGTTCTGGTTCACATTATGTTCCACTTATTCATAACAAAAACACCAAATCTGCTCAAGAAGACTTTATTGGCAAATGACTGGAAAAGGTAAAAAGTCATGTTCTTTTGACAGACATAAACACATTTATGACAACAAGGTGTGATCAACATATATTTAAGTTTATAATGCATATTCAATTATAGATACAATAATATATAGAGGCCTGTTTTTCTTTCAGGTTTGTTTACTATTCGTGCAATACAGCAGGACAAGTCCAATTGGAAAGAGTAATGTTTACCGACTGTGGTAACTTTGATTTGTCTTGTGATTCCTCACAGACGTCGTCTCTGCCCCTTCCTCCCTCTCCTGGACTTCTTCCTCTGGCGTCTCCTTCCATTTCTGCCTTTCTTCTGTGGTGTTTTTTGTGATGTAGTGGACACTGTTGGTGTGATGTCGCTTGTTGGTCCTTCTTCATTCTGTCCCATCTCTTGCAATGCTTTCATCTTCTTCTTCTCCTCGTCGACTTTCAGAATGGCTTCTTTTGTCCGGTCACTGTTAGGGTCGGAGCAAATCCTTGGTCCACGCTTTCTCCGAAACCTGTAATTGATCGTGATCTGTTAATGGCATTGTAATGCTGTTTTACTATAGTTTTTAATTGAGTTCTGACAAATAATTTTCCTAAACATGTAGTTCATCTAAGTTATTTGCAGGACCACTTACACTACGGCTGTGATTGAACAGACGCCGTCAGACTGAATGGTGTAATTCAGAATTCGTCCAAGTGGGACTCTTTTTAGAGTGTTGGACCACCCGAGACAACAGCTGGACACCGGGCCAGGGGCTAAACAAGACAAACATGGAGAAAGAAAGATTAAGTACCCTTAATTTGACCCTGCCAAACACTCAGACCATATAACTGTTTTTTGCGGTACTCACTTGCATGGACCACGCTCATCCATGTGGTGAAGCAGAGGAGAGCGGCTAACACCAGGCTGAGTCTCATCTTCTGGCTTTGTCCTTCAACTGTTGAGTGGAGTCTCTCTCAGCACAAACTTATACTTTCTGAATCATATAAAACACACAAGCCCCTTCCGCCTCTCCCCCGTCATCACACCTCTAACTCGTCACCATGGAGGAAAGAGTGAGTTCAGACCCTCCACCACAGTCCTACCCACAATGCAACAAGTACACAACTGTAGCATCACTGAAAAGTACAAACATTAATAGGTGTGTGTACACATACAGTACACACACAGATACTCACTAATTTCCTTTACACTCATTCTGAAAGCCACAAGCTGTCTCTACTTTAAGAGTCACTGCTGGTATGAAAAGTTTGGTGGCTGAAAGGAACACTGAATTATTTTAACATTATTATTTAATGTAAGATTAGGTCTGGGGAAATTTATTGTGGATAATCAGTTAAGATACGTAAATGATATATACTCATCAGAAATGCTTGTACCAGGTTTAACTCAAAATAACTACATAAAGAGGTTGTCAACCCCCCCAGTTTATTCATAAAAAAAACACCAAATCTGCTCAAGAAGATTTTATTGGCAAATGGCTGGAAAAGGTAAAAATGATGTTCTTTTGACAGACATAAACACATTTATGACAACAAGGTATGATCAACATATATTTAAGTATATATTGCATATTTAATTATATATACAATAATATATAGAGGACTGTTTTTGTTTCAGGTTTGTTTACTATTCATGCAATATAGCAGGACAAGTCCAATTGGAAAGAGTAATGTTAGCTGACTGTGGTAACTTTGATTTGTCTTGTGATTCCTCACAGACGTTTTCTCTGCCCCTTCCTCCCTCTCCTGGACCTCTTCCTCTGGCGTCTCCTTCCAGCTCCGCCTCTCTTCCGTGGTGTTTTTTTTGATGTAGTGGACACTGCCGGTGTGTTGCCGCTTGTTGATCCTTCTTCATTCTGTACGTCCACTTGCAATGCTTTTTTTTTCTCCTCGTCCACTTTCAGAATGACTTCTTTTGCCCGGTCACTGTTAGGGTCGGAGCAAATGGTGGACACTGCCGGTGTGTTGCCGCTTGTTGATTCTTCTTCATTCTGTACGTCCACTTGCAATGCTTTTTTTTTCTCCTCGTCCACTTTCAGAATGACTTCTTTTGCCCGGTCACTGTTAGGGTCGGAGCAAATCCTCAGTCCACGCTTCGTCTGAAACCTGTAATAGATTGTGATCTGTTAATGGCACAGTAATGCTGTTTTAATATTGCTTTTAATTATTAGGTGCATTTAGCAGTGGTGCTGTGCTGCTGTTGAATGCATAGAAGGGAAACACTGTGTTGGTAGAATCAGGCAACGTTCTATACAACTGATCCAGGAAAAACTTGACCAGTTCTCAATTGCCGAGCCCGAGACCAAGCAAGGCACGAGTCCAAGACAAGTGCAAGACTTCAAATAAGTGGTCTCCAGAACGGACTCGAGTACTACAGCCCTGCCTTTGGGTAACGTAAAAACGTGAAAGGCTCTCGCTAGAGCCAGTGTTTGGTTTGTCCGTTCTGGGCTACTGTAGAACTACTACAGACTCCGTGAAGAGAGCCCGCTCCCTATGTAGATATGAAGGGCTCATTCTAAGCTAACGAGAACACAACAATTCTTAGCTTCAGGTGATTATACACTAATGAAAACATAGTTATGAATATTATATTCCATTTCTGCTAATAGATCCCCGAAATGTTACAGCGAAATATTCCTTTAAAAGGTACTATTTCCCAGTAGAAAGTTGCTCCAATTAAAAGTGTTGACAGTTGGGTTTTTGGATTAACCAGAATGAAAGGGATACTTTCTGAAAAGAGACATTGCCATTGAATCTTTTTGAATATCATTTTCCAATGCTCTGAACGGTCAAAAAATGAAATTCCATCCCTATTGTATTGTTGAGGTGGCACAAATCTCACAGATACTGCATCTGAAAACCTGGGCAAGTAAAACCAAATCTGTCTGCATGGCTACATACCACTGGAGGTAAGTGAGGAAATGTTTTTTGTTGGGTTTTTTTTGTTATTTTAGGGGAACACACCCTTTAAAAATATAATTTACTTGTGAGTACATGTGTGTACATTGTATATGGTGTGAATTTGCAGGGCCACTTACACTACGGCTGTGATTGAACAGACGCCGTCAGACTGAATGGTGTAATCCAGAATTCTTTCAAGTGGGACTCTTTGTAGAGTGTTGGACCACCGGAGACAACAGCTGGACACCGGACCATTGGCTAAACAAGACAGACATGGAGAAAGTAAGATTAAGTACCCTTAATTTGCCCCGGCCTAATACTAACACCATACACTCAATCAAAAATCATTAACTGATTTTGCGGTACTCACTTGCACGGACCACGTTCATCCATGTGGTGAAGCAGAGAAGAGCGGCTAACACCAGGCTGAGTCTCATCTTCTGGCTTTGTCCTTCAACTGTTGAGTGGAGTCTCTCTCAGCACAAACGAACTTCTCTCCGTCTTTCTGATCAGTCAAGTTTTGATCTTGGCTCTTATAAAACACAAGTCCCTTCCGCCTCTCCCCCAACATCACACCTCTAACCCGTCACCATGGAGGAAAGAGTGAGTTCAGACCCTTCACCACAGACCTACCCACAATGCAACAAGTAGCATCGCTCAAACGTACAAACATTAATAGATGTGTGTACACATACACACAGAAGATACTCATTACTTTCCTTTACACTCTCTGAAAACCACAAGCTGCCTCTACTTTAAGAGTCACCGCTGTTATGAAAAGTTTGTTCGCTAAACGGAAGATTGAATCATTTCATTTTCATTATTAAATGTTAGATTAGGCCTGGTAAAATGTCTTGCGGATAATAAGTAAAGAAATATGAATGATATGTAAATGATTTATTCTCATCAGAAATGCTTTAACTACCAAAATAGGTTGTCAACCACACACACACACACACAGCTTTAACGGCCATGTACACCCATGGTACGCCCACACAGGTGGTTGAAGTTATTTTAGGTTCTTTTCCTACACTGCATGGGTGTGTAGAGGCCATCGCCCCGACTGTTCAGCATTTACAACTGTGAAATTTCCAACAGAAATTAAATTTGTTTGACTTTGGTGAAATTTGCCATGCAAATTCGGTTTGACCGTTTGACAACTGTAAACCCTCTTGACAGTGCTGACCTTTGAGTCTAAAATGGAGGACGCTGTATTAGATATTTTACAGTTTATTAGCTGTATCTTGGTCACATTATCTTTCATTTCCAAACTTGGATCTTCTTCAAACATGTCTGTTTTTGTTATGTCTTCATCTGCTTTTTTAAACTCTCAAATATCAATATTGGTACGGGCCCTAACTAGTACAGTACGCGGACGTCTGTGACCTAATCACATAATTACCAGCATGACTCTGTCTAACTTTAACATGAGCAGCCTTTGACGAAAGAGATGGTAGTTTTGAATGGAGACAAGCCAGTTTTATTTTGACAGCCCACTTGAACTACCAGGAGGAACGGGTTTAAAGCAACACGTTCTCATCCCAACTCGTCACATACGGCACCGCCGCTTTGTCACGCCCCATGGCGTCACTTTACTTTTGGCATCAAAACCACTATAGTTAGGTTTAGGATAGAAATACAGGGTTGGGTTTAAAACTACTAGGTTTGTACGGTGAAAATGACGCTGAACGTTGTGAACACGAGACACGAACGAACAGCTGATTGTAACGTGACGCACGGGACAGGAACAGCGCTCTCCTGGATGAAAGTCTTGTGTTTGTTGGACCCATCCACGTCCCCTCCCACCCACCTTGTACGGTGGTATGAAACGCAGAAGGATGCATCAATCTCAAAGTTTTAACACAGCATTTAACCAACAGTAAAGTAGGGCAAACTGACAATATAATGCACTCAATGTAAAGCTTCAAATGAGGAAGAAAAAGAGGATGGATCTAGTGAGTGAAAGTGAAAGAGATATATATAGAAGTTGAGGGCGACGATGTACAAAAAGGTTAACCGCAAAACAAAGAGGATCTTTTGAAATCCATTGAAGAAAGTTGAAGGGAAACTGAGACAAACAGGAAAAAAATGAAATGGAGGAGGAGAACCGAGTACATTTTTCAGATTGTATCTGGGCCATGTGGTACATCTCAGCCAGCACATCATTATAGCAGTTCAACAATGACACCTGATTGGCCGTCCACCTGCTGTCAGGATGGAAAGCTAAGGTTAGCTTCACGCCCTCGACTCCTTCAGTCAACAGCAGCGAATCCCAAGGCACACCAACGCCTGTCGTCCCAAATGTCCAGTCATTAAAATCAATGAAAACATGGCTGCTGTGACGCAGGATACTTACAAACACACACGCCTGAGAACATGCTACATACACAAACCCACATGCAAGCAAGCACACACACACACACACTGATGTACTTGGCACATACACATTTCTCCACACCCCAATATCCCAGCCTCATCATTATCCTCCCTGTGGCAACCTGTTTGTCAGAGGAGAAATGTCTCGCTGGATTATTCGTTCCTCTCTTATTCATTAGTTGTTGTCCTGGGCAGCAGCCAGGGCTGTTGGTTGGCCGACAGCGTAGCTGATGGGTATTAGTCTCCTGATGAAGCAAGAGAGTGGAACGTAGCGTCGCAGGAAATTACAATCAATACTGACTCTCATATCCTCATCCGATATCGACCGCAAATGGGAATGAGAAGCACATTGTCGACCCCCTGTGCGTGGACACAAGGGCACGCTTAAAAACATATTAACATATGCTTGCGTGTTAACACACACAGAGACACAGAGGCTGCATTCAGTGTGGTTATTGTTTTACAGAACCCACATTTTAAACATGAACTGAGCATAAGCGAGAAAAGGCAGAAGGAAACCAAACTCTTCTGCCTCAAACCACAACTTTCTGATCACCGATAACACCTTGTGAATTCACACACCCACTTGTACTCGTACATGTTTCACTCACCCTAAATATTGGTTGTGCCCTCTGTGTGCTCTTCTGTGTCAGTCTATTGCAGTAGATATGGGGCATTTAGGACCAGGCTGAGGCAAAGAAGGGCGTTTCTCCATATGAAACACACAAACACCGGTTGGTGCAAAGCAAACACACACACACACACCTGCAGGCAAAGACACAATGTGAGTGGCATGTCGCAAATGAGAGCCGTAATTAAAGGAGTGTCTCATCAGATGGATATATTTGGCCGCGTCTGCTCGCTCTGTTTAATAAAGAATCGGCTCCAGACAGATCAAGGTTTAATTTGATCCTTTATCCCACACTGAGGAATCTTATTGATTCATTTTGGAAGATAAAGATATGGGATTCTGTCTTCTTTTCTGCAGAATTATAATAATCAGACAATCTGATTAACTCCCTCCCTCTCCTTCCTGTCTGTGTGTACACACACTGATAAGTTCATCTGTAGTAAAAAAAAAAAAAAAACAGCCAGAAAACTTCTATAAAGGCCAGGTATGCTGTAACAAAGAACTATGTGTCTGGGTTTGAGTCTGGAAGACGCTGGTGCCTCGGCGTGACAGGCCGAACGGCTGTCTGGGGATGGACTGCTGTAAAGAGCAGCGCACTTCAGGTCATCTTTAGAGCCAGAGAAAGTGTTGAGAAGAGCAGAGATGTTTTTGATATGTAACAGTGGAGCCATACACGCCGATCAATACACCGACCTTTCACAGACTGATTGCATGATGTTCTGCTTTGCCCCCAGCACCAGCACCCACCAGAGGTCCATCAACCATCAAGCGTTGTTATTCTCTGTTTCGGCCGGCGAGGTATTGCCGGTTCTCTTTGCTCTTTTTTTTATCTCGGGACTTTTATTGTGTTACGCTCTTTTCATTTCTATATCTGTCTCTGTCTTCTCTTCACACACACACACACAATGAAAGATAAATGTATCGATGAAACCAGCGAGAGGTTGATCCCCAGCAAATGAGGGTCTCGGACCCATTCCCCAAGGCCTCCACAGATGGATCTTGTATGTTTCTGCTCAATACCAGGGGATGAACAGAAATCCCTCTTGGAGTTGAGAAATGTCATTTATTTTCCAATTAATATTTCAATTAACAAAGTCATTCCCAATTCATTTCCTGAAACCGGTGGAGTTGAAATAAAACTGACCTCCTGCCCCGGTAGGCTATCAATTCCGTCGCCATTGACCCCCTCCGCCCAAAGCTTCAATAGTGGATCAACCGCCCATTTAGGGAACGCGTCAATAATCGACTCAAACCGGTGGCTGTATTACCATAGACATTAGCATAGTGAGAGTGACTGACCCGCCCTGCGCCTCCGGCTCACGGTCCAGAGGACGCAGGAGCGCGTAAAGTCTAATCAATAAACGCTTTAATTAGAGCGGCGCTCGGCCCGCAGCTCTTCACGGTTGGGAGACGCGCAATGCCACAGCTGATCCAGCACGATCATTTCAGACGGAGTGGATTTTCACCGCCTCAGTAACTTGTCTCTTTTGGCCGGTGCTATTATAGACAGCAAATTGTCAACTCCTCTCCTTAGATTTGCTAAAATGGGTCGATTAGCAGGGAGGTGGTGGCTACGCTTTTCTATTGTGTTGCTGCTTTGTGCTGTTAGTTAGTGTGGGAAAAAAAAAATACTAAAGTACTCATTTTCATGTTTGTTGCAAGCTTTAAAAGGTGTAATAGAGGAGATTAAACTGCCTTAAATAGCAGAAATGATAGTGTTAAAAACTAATATTAAGATCTTATAACATTTGAATTATGCATAATTAACAATAGGAAGGTACAATAGGCAAACCAGTGGGCTGAAACCAGTACATCTCTTGGGCTACTTCTCTTCATGTAGTGTCTTTTACAACCAGAAGTCAGAGGGAGAAGTATGCTTTGGGGATTGTTACGTTGTTTCCCACTCTGAAGGATCCCTTCTCACCACAGGGCTACATGAGTATTGATTAGTTATCCCATTAAGCAGATATTCGTGACTTACATTATTATATAAATATATATTATATTCACACTTGAATATAATTTAGCTGTTCTACAGAAGTATATCAAATTGCATGTAGTTTAGATTTGTTTGTATGTGAGAGGTCCACACAATGATTGGGATTGACATTCTAATAAAGATTAAACATGAGCTACCTTCAGCTCCTAATCGACACCGACATTTCTTTATTTTCCTTCGGCTCACACTTATGCTTTTGACTTCAGAAGCACAGGAGAACTTCTATAACGTTAAAAAAAGCTCCCCCAAAAAAGAGACAGAGGTCAGCGGTCTCCTCCTCCACCCTCAGCATCGAGCCCTGAACAACCAGGACCAAAGCTCAGGTGACCTGCAGCTGCTACTGTACGGTGACATGAGATGCCTTCAGGGAGGCTTTATCATTCCGTGTTCACACAAGCGATGAAGCAAGTGTTTTTGCAAGATGGAGGCATTCCCAATTCACCAAGACCTGGTGCACAACCCACACAGAACCACTGATGTCCTCACAGTCTTTCCAAGATTAATGGATGTGAAAGGATTAGAGAGATCCAGAATAAATATGAACATTTAAAGTTCTGTTAGTTGGTATGTTTTTAAAACAACCCTTATTAATCACTGTTTGTTTTGTGTATTTGTATGTACAGGTGAATAAAGACTGATATCTGGTGCAGAAACATCCTGAAGGTGGGATAGACCCTTTAAGCCCGATGTCATCGAAGAGGCAAAACACTTTTTAAATGAGCAATCATAGCATGCTCTCATCAAAAGTTTTTACCTTCACTGCTATGAAATGGTCTCTTCACTGTCCCATTGTGATATTTTATGCTTCATGCTGCAGCATTGATGACCACTAAGGGGAAGAGAGGGTCAGCAGCTGCAGTTTAATCCATCCCATTTCTATCATCGAGGGGAGGCTAAATAACAGAAACACCTCTCAGTATAATGAAACGCAGTTAGACAGCACCACAAACTACATCCTCCACAATGATCATAAAGCTGAATCAACACCTCCCTAAAACTGTTTCATCAAAAACTGAACATTACAACCTTCATGAAGGTAGGATATATTGCAGGACTGTTCTTTTAGACTGCATTAGCAAGGTGTACCTAATAAATTGACAACTGCGTGTATATCAAGACGCATATCCATCTCTATCTTTCTATCTTTTTTCTCTTTTTTCATTTGGACAATTCTGATCTATGTATGTTGACATATTCTTGGCAGAGCTCGCTCCATTTTTCAAATTCTCTCCCCTCCAACAGATGAAAAAGGAAATTACATTATGGATTGTCATCAACACAGACTTTATACAGCTGCTCCACAGACTCTGAATGGGACTTACGTGTATGAGACAGCATGGGGCTTACTGTCAGAGTCCACAATGATAATCTTTTTTAATTTTAGCAAAGCATCCCTTCTTCCCACTGAATGTGTGATGCACACTATGATCCACTCCTCTGCATCTTTGTAGTTTGTGAACCTTCACACTGGTGCACTAGATGGCGTACTTCCCCTGCACTGAGTGAATGGGGAGCCGTGAGCTTGACAGCTTCTGAGAGAGTCATCCAAATTTAGCCCAGTAGTCTAGAGTGGCAAAAATACAACTACTGCAACCCCTAGGCTATAGCTGACATTATTCTGCTCTTCATGGCAATACAGTAAGTTGTGAGGCTAAAGAGATAAAAATGTCAGCTGGCCTTTAGACTTCCCATTCTAGACACTATACAGTGCTTTAAAAAAAAAAAGGCTACAAGTTTGATATTGTGCTTTAAAAAAAAGTGTTCAAAAACCTGCCTTTTCCCTGGCAGATGATGAATCCGCTGATTGATTTTTGTGTCTCGTCGTCAGTCATTTGTCTCCCTTTGGCGGTGGCATTTCAGATGAGGCTCAGACATATTATTAGAGGAGGATCAAAGCGCATGTGTCCCTTTTAGTCCACCATTCATGACTCAACTGCAGCAAGGTCTCCCTCTCTCTTCATCTCCCTGGTTATTTGTCTGCTTTGATCATACAGTCCATTCAGTCCATATCTCGCCCTCTCGCTTCTGGTCTGTCTTTTAGCGGACATGCGCTAGCTCTCTGCTTGTCAAGCACATGTCCCATGATTGCCCTTTTCATCCCCACCACCACCACGTATTTTGTCTTTCTGCCCACGTAGACCCCCCACCCTTAGAAACGGTCTGCCTAAAGCCCTCTCTTCCCCCTGTGACACCCCGCCATTCGTTACTCTGTTGGGTTAAGCAGGGTCATATCAAAGCCTTAATGCCTAAATCTGTGTTTGTGTGTGTGTGTGTGTGTGTGTGTGTGTGTGTGTGCATGAGAAAGCACGGTCCCTCCTGCTTGAGCTAGATTATTCGAAGTTCCTGACCTCTGGGTGGTGAGAGGGGCCCCGTGTTTGGAAACACAGGCACTTGTCTTTGTCTCTCCAGCCCGGCGGGGGAGCTCGACCAGGGGCCTCTCTAGCCGGGTGAGGACGCACCCGGCCTGTCCCGGGGCTGCCGGTCTGTCCTCTGATCCTCACCACCGCCATCTTAATAATATTAATATGCCGTGAATATGCAGACAGCTGGCTGGGCAGGCAAACAATCCCAGGACACACACACTCACACACCCTCAAACACACACACACGACAACAACAGGATGAGTTTGGCTTGCAAGCAAAAACATTGATCCTGAGTCCCCTCGCTGTGAGTCAATCTGGCCCCAATAGCCATTCATGTGTATCTGCTTGATCTGATGTTTCCCGATAAAGAGAGATTCCTCCCAGGGTGTGTGTGAGAGTGCGTGTGTGTGTGTGTGTGTGTGTGTGTGTGTGTGTGTGTGTGTGTGTGTGTGTGTGTGTGTGTGAGAGATATTGATTGCTGAGTGACATGGCACTATAGATCCCGAGCAGCTGCTAAGAGTTTAAATGAGGCCTATAGCATATCATTAAATCTCTTTGATAATGTCAAAGGAAACTCCGGTAAAGTGTTTTTTTTGTCCTCTAAAGCGAGTGTTGCATTGCAGGTTGCACTCTCTGCTCGGCTCTCATACTGTAAAAACATCCACACAAAGGTCAGAGGTTGCTAGGCCAGAGGTAAGGAAGCCCTCTAATTGAGGAGCATCAGATCGATCACCCTCTGTCTGATTGGGGTACAGTGGCCTCGACCTTTTAGGTGCAAAGGCCCGGCTCACTTTGACCTCCACATCAGTTTCTCTCCTACATTTAACCGAAGACTTGCACACATAAACAGGAAAAAAAAAGTCAAAGCTAGCTTCAAAATCTTCCCTCAGCGCTCTCACAGGCTCTGTGTCGGTGAGCCAGGGTCTGTCATTGCACAAGATCAATATGGTCATCTTCCAAGTCACTCTTTGCTTCTGAAGTTTCTCCTCTAAGACAAATTTCTTGGAAGGAGCATCCACCGATTTTAGATGAGGGCTAGCGCTAGGCAGGGAACGGCGTCTTAACAAAAAACTGCAGTTCCGTTATATGGGAACGTAATTTTACCAAGTTTTATGGCAACCCATCCAATAATTGTTAAAATATTTCAGTCTGGAACAAGGTGATAGAGCAACTTTTCCATCCCTGGAGCCAAGTCGCCAGCATGGCTTAAAACATACAGTTTAGGTGACATAGCATGTGTGATGCCCTGTCCGTGGTGTATCCTGCCTCTTATGCCCAATGTTTTTTTTGGGCGGGGGGTGGGGCATTTTTAATCTTTATATATATAGAAAAGTAGAGAGCAGCTGACAGAAAACGAGTGGAAAGAGCCCGGACACCGTGACACTCATGAGTGGATTATTTATAACACACCTTCAAATGTTACTTCTTTTCAAAAATGAGTAATGCCAATAATCTTAGCTGTATGCAGGTTTCTCAGAAAGCCAGAAATGATTCCACGAACCCCAAGAACTGTGCTTACGATTGCAATTTCACTAGGTGGTCTAGATAATATCATATCACTGTATTGATGCAGCATGTCAGCACTGAAAAGCATCAGCCCTCCAGCTCACACAACTCTACGTGACTGTAGTAATTCCAGATGAAACATTCAAGGCCGCCACAGTGCCACTATCACTGAGTGGAAAGTCTTCTAGCTCCTGTTTCCATTCACTTTGACCACGCGGGGCACGTCTTTACACATATTTGTATAGAGGAGCTTATGCACACACACACACACACACACACACACACACACACACACACACACACACACACACACACACACACACACACACACACACACACACACACACACACACACACACACACACACACACACACACACACACATATACATCCAGATGGCGGAGGTGTTGAGGTTACGAGTGCCGTTACCACAGGTAATGTGATCACGGCGCGGAAGGAATGATGTGTTTATATCATCGAGAGTGAGACAGGACGGGGGGAGGAGAGCAAAGGGGAGGGGAGGACAAACACGACGTTAAAAAGGAGGCGAAGTGAGAGGGTGTAGAAGGCACACAGGAATTTAAACGCAGCGGGAGGGAGAGATAATAAAGTATGAAAACTGGATGATAAACGATGAGAAAGAGAGGAGAAGACAGGGAAGAGGAGGGAGTCTGCCTGTCAATCAGATTAGGAACCAATCATTCGACAGAGGATTGCTTTGACCTGAAACCTGCCGGATCACATTCGCTCCTGCACACGTACACACGGATGCACTCAGTATCGTTTCCACACAGTTGCATGGAGATAAATGTGTCTCGCTGGCATCCAGTCTGGTGTTAAGTGCGCGTATTAGGGCGTATCAGCATTCATGTATGTGCTCCGTGTGTGTGTGTGTGTGTGTGTGTGTGTGTGTGTCTGAGTGTAAGTAAGTGAATGAGTAATGAGTGAGTGATGGATGGACGATAATGCACATTTACCCTCTCTCTCTCACGAGGGCTCGAAGCGCTTAGATGTCTAGCCTCGGCTCACACATACACACTCAAACGCACAGAGTTGTGTTTGATAAGACGGCTCCCCTCTTCTTCATTGTACGCAATGCATAAATCTCTTCCCTGCTCTTCTTCCTTTTTATGTTTGCCTCTCACTACATTTATCTCCCTCTGAATCCCTTATCTTGGACCTTTGCTTCTCTGTCTCTCTCACTCTCTTTCTCTCTCACCCTTGCTGTCTGTCTCTTAGTAATGGAGCTAATTTGTTTAGCACACAAAGAGTGTCCGTCCATTAGCGCGAGCCCTTTCCGTGCCAAGAGAGATGGTGACAAATCACACCAACATGTGTATCTGCTCTGTGTACATAATTGTGTGTGTGTGTGTGTGAAGGGAAGGTGAAAGAAGAATCCACAATTCCTGGGAAAGTGTTTGGGAAATATTTTTGTTTTTAACTTGGAATCAAATGTGACGTAATGCGAAAGGGTCTCTGCAGCTTTCAGCCACTTTGAGCTCCCTGTTTTGGTTTGCCAGACTCAAATAGATATTTGCCAATAGACGGACTTTCACCACACCTGCACTTCCCTTTATTGAATTAAGTGAGCACAGCAGGAAATTCGGCTGCCTTTGTGCTACCTGTAAATGCAATTATTTTCTGTAGCCATCACTTTTGCTACTTTCTGCCCTCAGCCTGCTCAGGCCAAATATTTATTTAGTCTCAAGCCTCAGCCTCAGCCCTTCTACTATCATGGGCAATACTTTCATATTTTATTTGACTTTACTTTTGTTTATTAGTCTAGGTATGAGAGGCAAGAGTATTATTATCAAAGTGACCAACTTTCTCCTGAAGCCAAAATGTGGAATCCAAAGAAAACCTAGAAACAGGGATAAACTTTCACCAAATTTCACAGATTTACTTTAACACAAATGGTCTGTTTAACCCCCAAGTTTTGTGTATCTATTGAGGCTGTCCTCGACCAAAGAAATTCTTAGTCGACTAACATACTTCATACGATTTTGTCGACTAATCGATTAGTTGATTTATTCGACAGATCTGTAAAACGGAGTTTCTCCACAAAGAATCACACCACTTTAAATATTGTGTTTACCAGAGATGTGCTCATACATTTCTTGGAAATAAGTCATTCAGCATGAAAAAAATGATTAATCAACTAAAAAAAATCTTAGTCGACTATGACCAAAACGACTGATTAGTCGACTAGTCGGCTAAGAGGGGGCAGCCCTAGTATCTACGATGTCTTGAGGACATCAACAATAAGACATGACCTTTTTTTTAAGCTGTGACCCAAATAAGTGCCTCTATCACTAATTCACTACTCCCTATAGACAACAGTAGCATAATAAGTAGTAAATTGACACGTTGGACACTTATGAGCTATAAGACATCACTCAAGTGTAGAGCCGTACAAAGGTAGTAAATGCAATGGTCTATAAAACATGAAGCATCGCACTGAGGGCTTTACACAGTGCACACATTTCACATTCAGAATTTGAACACACTCAGAGAGTATATGAAAAAGAGACGCAAATAGGGTTCTTTTTGGGACATCGCCCTGTTCATTTGGGGAAAACAATACATATTCCTTTTTTTACAGCAGACTTTTTGACTTGTTGTAGCAGGAGAAGCACAGATGTTGCTAATAACAATGGCATGCACAATATTACCCTGAATCTGAAGCAGCTAAGTGGAATCCATCCATCATCTTTTATTATTTACACTTTCCTAATCTCTATAAACAGATTCTGCATTCACATGTCGGATCCGTAGGCAACGGGACAAACAGTCGGAAAACAGTCCGTGTGGAAAGAGTAGAGAGCAAAAGAGGCAGAAATGCAATCTCGGAACCCACCGGCTATCGTCTGACTATGATTTAGCTTTTGATTGGTTTAAAATTTAACTTGTAAACTGGCTACTTGTGAAACAATCCGGTCGTACACGTCGTCTCTCATCTCCAACTCCAGTCTCGCATCTCAAGTTGCTAATCGGACTGTAAACAACGAGCAGCACGCAAAAAGGGAAGTCTTGACCCGGATATCCGCTGGCAACACCGAAACCCCACAAATATAGCCCCTTTCCCCCAGAGGCCTATCTGTCGTTCAACGAAATAATTGAATAATTTCAGGTGGAATTTTTCCCTCAGCAGCTGTCTCACTCCTCTAATATGTCCTGCATAGTTTCAGACACTATTGGACCAAGGATTAACTGTCACTGAGGCATCAGCAACTACTCTAACACGAACAGAGACCTGATCACGGCAGTTCTGTGTGATCCATCTGTATGACAGTGAAGCCTGAGTCCCTATTCATATTCAACTCGATCTCAGCCAGCCTATCGATATAAGGCACTAAGCAAGCAGGAAATGATTGAGCTCTGAGCTGGCCATCTCTCCCTCCTCTCTCTGCCAACAGGCTGTCACTGTTTGGGCAAACTCCAACTCGTCATGATGACTCCATCCTTCCTTTTATCCATCCATCCCTCTCTCTTTTAACGCCTTTGATGATATGATGTGACACTGGCTGCAGCAAACATGAACGTCCTGACGTGCTCCCGTTTGTATTTATTACATTCGAGATAATTTTGTGAGCGACGTAAAGATAGATATTTTTCTTATTCCATTCCGAAAAATGGTTTTGCAAATGACCTCGTTGTTCAAATTGTTGCCCACCTCATTTCCTCCCTGGTGATTCTGCATGTTTTCTCATTACTGGCTAGTAGGTCAGCTCCGGCAGGAATGTGATACAGGAAGGCAAGGTCAGTTTTCATTGATTGTTAAATCATTCCTCTGTTTGAGAAGGACACGACTGAGACGGTAAGACACTGACTTGCTCTCCCCCAGCAGGACTTACGGTAAACATCCTTCTCCAGGCTCAGCTATGCTGGCCAGACAACATTCACTTTGCCTTTGAGTCAGCAGTCTGTGTGTGTGAGTTTGTGTGTGTGTGTGTGTGTGTGTGTGTGTGTGTGTGTGTGTGTGTCTACCCCCAATATTTGGTCTCTAGCAACCAGAGAAAATCAGGCGCACAAGGCCCAGATGAGAAGACACTCGGAACAGTGTGAATATCCTCCTGTCTGTCTGTTTGTTTGCCTCTCTGTCTACATAGCTGGTATCAGTCTCAAGGAGATCCTCCCACTCTTTCTCGCTCCCTTTTTGTGGGTAGAGCTGGCAGACTTTTCTTCCCTGAATAGCTGTTTTTTATCCCTCTGTCCCTGCGTCTCTTCCTCCCTCTATCTCTTTAGCTGAATGGCTGTCTGGACTGAGCTAAAGGCTTTTTCCGGAGGGGGGGGGCTCCGAGACCTGATGTTGAGATATTTTTTTGCACACTATCTATGAGCTCGTACGTTTTAGGATTGGTGGCCACAGTAAAAATTGCTCCTGATGGGATGGGGGCCTTGAAGACTACAGGGTTGGGGGATGCCAAAGGGGCTCTTTCGGCCTGCATATGCAGCCGAGACAGGGAGACAGACGGGGGCAGGGAGGGCTTTGTGCACCAGCCCTTTCCCACACTCCCTTTCACCTTTTATTGTATGGCAGCACCAGGGCTCTCTGACATGACGAATCGCTCTGCCTGCTTTAACTGAGACGGTGGCGGTAGGAAAGTAAGAGTGGAGTGAAGTGGAATGATGTCTGTGTATATATGTGCGTGTGTGTGTGTGTGCAGTCTTGTCCTTTAATCTGGCTGAAACTTTCCCCACATCCCGTCCCCGTAGCGGGGCAAGTTAAGCATAACGATTGTGCATTTTGAGATAAAAGAAATAAATTTGGCACAGATGTAGGTTTATATGTTATGAAAAGATATAGATATCGGAGCGCTGCCAATTTGGCCCCTGAGGGTCAGAGGGTCAGACAAATATCCGCTCCCTTGCTCAGATTTGAAGGTCATTGCAAAAATAAAACATTGTCGTATGAACCTGAAGTGCTTACCCAAACTAAAAAGTTCTCGTGCGACCTGTGACTAGAGGTTACCGGCAATCCTGAACTTTACCCAGTGTTATCTGTTAATTTTACTGCTAGCAATACAACTCAAAGTTCTACCGAAGTTCAGTATCGCTTTAACTGTGATTAGAGGTTACAGGCGACCAAGAAATGTATCCAGCGTTATCTCTGTCAATTTCACTGCTAATGGTTGTCATTCTACCATGAAGGCATGGGGGTTGAAGTTTGACCCCTAAGTGACCATGCTCCTTTTGTTTGGTTTTTGCGTTTTTCTCAGGTAATAGCTTTTAAAAAGTACCCTTAAAAAGGGGTAAAACAAAACATGTCTGTGATCTTCTGACATCTGATCTAATCAGCTTGAACACACCTTGGAAATCATCAAGAGTCATAAAATCAGTTTTCTGCAACATTTTGGAATTTTAAGCGCCTATTTGGCGGCCATTTTGGAAAATGGCTGCCACGTCCCTCAGGGGCCAAATTGGCAGCGCCCCCGATATCTACATATTTTCGTAACATACAACCTACAACCTACCTTCTGTTCCAAATGTGTTGCTTTTAACGCTATAATGCACAATTGTTACGAATATTTCAGCTTAGCTGCCCCCCCCCCCCCCACACTACCTTTCCTGCTCCTGTCTAGGTCTCAATGCTTTCAAGCTCTAGATGGTCAGATTCCGCAGCGGATGAGCCAGACACATTCACGCACACGCTCATACACACACTAATTCTTCTGCCCAAACGCCAGCACCAAGCTGTTGCCCATAAAGCGTTCAGGCTGTCACAATAGAGACATTACCACATGAGTGAGTGGCTTTGAATGGGGCTAAGGGTGTGTGTGTATATAGAGTGTGGTGGCTACGGGGGGGAGTTCCTGGCAAGGCAGACGACCCTGTCATCACCTCTGCCCCTTGTCAAACAAGCGATCGCCGCCAATGGCACATGCATGCAGCACACAGTCTCGCACACACTCCTGCTACGCCGCCTGTTGCGCTTATCCAAGTTTCATCTCCACTTCGCTACAGTCCTTTATTTTCTTTGACAGGAGCTATGACTGAAATGTGTGTGTGTTTAAGGGGAGGGGGAGAAAGAGAGAGAGAGAAGTAGGGTGGCTGGTTAGCTGGCCAAGACAGATAAAGTGAATAGCTGACCCATCCAGGCCGAGCAGGGTGAGGGGTGAGGATCCAGAGGTCGAGAGAGGGGGGAAAACGAATGAAAGAAGAAGTCTTTTCAAAATGAATGAAAGGGGCGAGGAAAAGATCAGCGCTTCCTTGTGGAAATAAACTCTGTAAGCTTTAGTGAAAGAGAGCGAAAGTGTGTGAGGGCGCGAGGAAACACATGACACATCTCAAATGTTCGTAGGCTACTGTCGCTCAGCTCTGTCAGTGAATTGTAACTGCGTGCGTTGGCGCGCAGCCTTGAAATGTCATTGTGCAAAAAGCGGCGCTTTGCACCGGCGAGATCGCTCTTCCACGATGCATGCGGGCGGGATGTGTGTGCATGTGAGTGCGGTAGAGAGAGTGACAAGGGTTTAAGGGTGCCGTGTCACGCTGTCACTGCAGGAATGCATGACAGCAAATGTTTTGTCACCGTGCGGATGAATGCAGCGTCATGGCAGCAGAAGAAGAAGAAGAAGAAGAAAGGAAAAATAGGAAGGAGTGAGCAGAGGGAGGAGAAGAGAAAAGCACTAGTATTTTTTTTTTCTTCTCCCCATACTCAATGAGGAAATTAGGTCATCCAAGTAAAGCCATTGCGGGGAACAAATCATCATCATAATTGGACCCTTAACAAATCTGTGGAGGTGGCTGCTTCACACACATGCACACAAGAAAAAACACAAAAGCCGACACACACACACACACACACACACACACACACACACACACACACACACACACACACACACTCCCAGAGCAACACACATGGCCGGGAGGGGGTAAAACAGAATTTCAGCATAAATCAGGGGATGTTTGACAGTTTTATAGCTCTTTCAGGAGCCTCATTTGGGACAGAAGCGTGATAGAAGAACGTTGCTCGTGGTAAATATAATTGTGGTCATGATCCTTCCATAAATCACGGCGGGGTTACATCACATTTGCCTGCAAGCAGCGGGGGAAAATATCCCAGTGCATCAGGTGACCTGCGGGATCTCTTTCTTTACCCCATTCTTGAAGCCGTGCTGAGCATTCACAGCAAGAAAAATGGCAAATTACATATGTAAATAGGTTCTAATTTCACCCAATTTATATTCAAAACCACACACCAAAATGCGCCAGGCCAGGAAATAGTCTGGGATATAACCGCAACGTGTCATTTTTACACTTTTGTGGGGGGTTTTGCACGGATTAAAGATATATAACATGTTAATTAGTGAGCTTTAGATGTGCTGGTAGGCGGATTTTGTTGCCTTCGGACAGAGCCAGTCTAGCTGTTTTGTTTTTTTTGCATCCTGTGTCTCTTTGAACTTGTTTCCAGAGTCATATTTTGTGTTGACCTCAACTTACAGGTGATAGAAATGGTGAAAACAGTTGGAGAAGCTGAAGGCGTCTTCTGCCGTCAGGCGCAGGGGTTTCGCCCCATGAGCTCTGTCAGTAGGCAGTGTTAAAGAGGAGGAAGATTGAAAGGTTGACCTCGCACACTCCCAGCTCCTCCTCGCACATTTCATACGACAGGCTGCACGCGTTATTTATTCATGTTTTAAAGACATTCTGCTCGATACCAACGGCAAGATCCTCACACATTCCTGACGCCCAAACTTCAGCCAAACGCATCATGTAATATAGGCAGAATAAATCTTCATAAAGTGTTTGATTGGAGTCTGTTGTGCATGTCAGTGTTGTCTACCGCTGGTAGCATCTGCAGGAACCATATCAACAACTGAGCAAAGACAGAGAGAGGCAAGCCAGAGCTGACACTAATCCAGTAATTGCCATGTGCCCATGTCGCTCATCAAAATAATTGACAGTATTTTCTAAAGTGAGATGGGAGTGTTTATGCTGGTGCTACCCAGACAATACTGAAGATCCCAACAATTCTGGATCAGTAATGAGATGGTTGGGCTTTGTTGAAGTTTGTTCTTCCCAACAATGTGGTTCTGGGTAAATCCATCGAAACTCAGTTCAGGCTGTTCTTATACACCATTTGTAGCTATACCTACGAAATGTAATGCACTGGAATTTGTATATATCTCACAAAATCAATGCGTATGTAAGCCACGTAATTGTAAACCAGGGAGTATAAAGAGCGATAAACGCTAAAGTCAGGGTGGATGGATGCGTCAAAAAACATAGAATTTTGCCCAATCGTGTCCCGCGTGAAACCAGAAGTCAACGTTGATTTATTTGTCGCGTAACTTCTGTACTAAAGTTCCACCGGAGATATTTTAACCAAACCACAAACAAAGTACTTTTGTTGCCTAAACCTAAACAAGTTGTTTCCTGTGAAGACGGAAGTTTATTTTGAATAGACCGTATGCATGTAACGAGCAGAACTTGACACCTACACATGTTGCTGGACATTCGTAGGAAAACACACGGAAAATGAGGAATAACTTTTCGTAAAATATCTATATATCTATATATGAACTGTTGTATGAGGATACGTTGCTCAGTTCAGTGCATGGAGATTTCCCATTTAAAACGACGATCTCACCTAAATATTCTAACATACTCATTCTGTGTTGGCCTGATGTGGATTAAGTAAATTAAAAAAACTTTTGGTTAGGTGATTGTTTCCATTATTGCCATAAAGGTCATGACTAAATTTGCTTCTAATTCTCAGTGATGATCCTTTTCACTGCTCCTGAAAGGGGGATGGGATGCACAGCTGTCACAGTCTGATCCCAAATGAGTTGACCATTAAAAACAGCTGAACAAAAACAATAAATCTAAATACATTTACTATACCCTTATGCATCTCCTTTGCAAATAAATGGGCTATAACATTTCGAAAATGGGCTTAGAATCATCTAATCCCATAAAATGGTTTTGTTTTGTTGTGACACGTATAGCCTATTATTACGTAAATAGCACAACGCTTGGCTTTCAGTTTAGGGCGCCATTGGAAGAGATTACAAAGTTTTCATTATGTCCTATATCTTCACATCAGAATTCATAATTAATCTGGAAAGTAAACAACAGTTTTTCAGTTGTTAAGGACATGTACATTGCATGTAAATAAGGTGCCAGAGTGCATAAAAAAGCATCAAAATAGAGCTCGTTTATAAAAAGAAATCCCAGGGGAGGATCCCCCCCCCCCTCCCCGGACCCCCCTAGAGGTCCAGGCTAAGCCTCAATCTTTGCAATGTTTACTTGTGTCACTCTGCTGGTTCGTAATCACATCCATCAACTGTTGTGAGTATTAAACATCTGCATGATTGGATGGGTATTGAAATAAATAAATATGTAAGCAAGTAAAAAATATGCTCTAGCTTTATTTATTACAAACAATTATGAGAGGGGTGCCCTTTTTTTTTGGTTGCTCCAAAAAATGTTGTGCACATCACTGCCTTGAAGCTCTTGACAATGGCATGTGTTGTTGTTATCATGTTTGGTTGAGGAGTGGAGAAGGAAAACAACACATATTAAAAGTCAGTATCAGGCTAAACCACTTGTTCAGGTGGATGTTGTTTTTTACAGTGTAACCTAGTGTGAGAAATCTCCAAAGGCCTCTCTATACCACCCCAGAGCCAGGCGGGCTGATTGACAGGACTTGGCTGGCTGTGGACCCTCCCAGCGTCTCCTCCTCTCTCTCTCTCTCTTCCCTCCTGTCCTCACCCCTGCTCTCTCTCTCTCTCTCTCTTCCCTCTCTCTCCTCAATCGCAAGGCTGCGCTCACCGACTCGACACCGCCGACAGGGATGCAGCGAGGGCGCAGCGCAGCCTGAAAAATGGCACCACCACCACCACGCGTCCTGTGGATCTATCCATCCCTCTCCCTCCTGTCCTCCCTGCTTCTTCTTTTTCACGCGTTGTCGCCGTGCCGAGCGTTACGGAATTACCCGGAGAATGAAGGTGGGTGTCCTGTTGTGTGTGTGTGTGTGTGTGTGTGTGAACCTTAAAGTGGGGTGAGTGATGTTGTGTGCGCTGTGTTGGCGGATGGGGAGCCTCCATCCCGCGGTTCCACTTGCCGGGGAAAGAGCGGAGCGGAGCGGCGAAGGCTCCCGTTAAGTGCTCGGCTCGGTTATGAATCATGCATAAAGAAAAGCGGAGAGAGAAAAAAAAAAAAACTGTTCGTCACGTTTTTCTTTTCCGAGCATACTGACATTAAATTTGTATGACATATACACACAGGCAAGCTGCCATGCTGAAGATAGAGAGGGCTGAATTCACTTTGTGACATCTGGAAAGCTTCCTCACGTTTTTATTTATCTCTGCAACTACATCTCTTGCATTAAAGTAGCCTAACTTATACAGATGATGCTAAAACAACATTGACATCTCTGCCAAAAAATCCTTCTTAATTATAGATATCTTCATTATAAAGCACTGATAAATGCTGTATTTTTCTTCTTCTTCTTCTGCTGTAGCCTCAGTCTGCAAATGAGGGGCAGCAATTACATTAAATTTGTCACACGCTGCTGCTGAGCCTCTCTCACTTATTGTATTAACATCGATGCTCGGCCTGGAATTAGCCAATGCATTTACTCACTAACTACTCCTGACTGCTTGCTGGGCTGAAACATGGGAGCTGGCTTGTTTAATGGGAAGTTGCACTAGAAAAAGAACAGAGCGGTGTGTGTGTGTGTGTGCACAAGTTATATTCAGGTTTATAAAGCAGATTGTAGCTTATTTGATCTATAATTGCTTTGTTTTTCTTTGCTGGCTGGCTGTCAGACAGACTGGAGATGATACAGCTGTGACTTGATTGTCACTCGTGAATCATTTCATTCAGTAATTCCACGTCAACAAGGCTCTCCATGCCTGTTAGGAGCTGGATGATTTGCCTTTCACTAGTCTTTTCTTACTCACTCTCTCTCTCTCTCACAAACACACACACACACACACACACACAGAGAGGCTTAAACACTCAACTGATTCACCTTGAACACACGCACACAATGACTAAAGGCTAAGGCTTGATGGGATCTCCTGCGTCTGGCTGACATTAACAGTATAAGGTGCGTGTACGCTGAATTTATGTCACAGCCCCGTGGAGTTCACACAGAACAAAAGGCTCTGGAGGATATAGATAGGGAGCACAGAGAGAGAGAGAGAGAGAGAGAGAGAGAGAGAGAGAGAGTGGAGGAGTGTTTTAACAGCAGGACACAATGCATGTGGAGGAGACACTATAACACACTGTTGAAATATTCATTGAAATGAGCATGAATGATGAAACCAACTGGAAGCCAAAGGAAACTCCTGTTGATTTAGATAAACGGCCCGGGAGCATATGTGAGTCGCTTTGCGTGTGTGTGTGTGATGTCCAACCTGAGGATTTGTTTGAGGTGACTGACAGAGTCACAGAGGGGGTTTTCATCGCTAATACACACTTTTCAAATAATCTGCCAGGCCGTCCACGCCTGTGTGTGACTCACTTTCATCCACTGGTTATTTCTCCGTCCTGCTGTGTCAGACTATTGGCCTAATTGGCACCTATAAGCCAATTGCCCGACCTGTGTGTGTGTGTGTGTGTGTGTGTGTGTGTGTGTGTGTGTGTCTGTGTGTTTGTGTGTGTGTGCGCGCACGTGCCCCGATGGGAAAGTAATCCAATGAAGCCATTTTTGTAAACCACCCTTCGTTCACCTTTTGGGGCCTGCCAGTTTTCCTGCTGTGACTGCAGACTATAGCTGAGGGATTGCTCTTCTTTGTGTCAGTGTGTGTGTGTGTGTGTGTGTGTGTGTGTGTGTGTGTGTGTGTGTACCTTGTGTTTGTCTATGAGTGCGCATATTCTCCACCCACGTATCTTGGCAGTCGTGTTATTCCAGGAAATCCTCCTCCGAGTCTGTCGAGTATACGCGAGGCTGTCATAAAAGGAGAGATGGAGCTCTCAAAGCTCAATTAAGAACACAGTCCCTTTGATAGAGCTGATAGCGTTAGCGGGAAAAATAGTGTTAAGCTGTCAACAACCTTAGTTTACTATCAGAGCTATTGATCTGCTCCAAAATTGTTGGCATTTACAAGACACTCTGTTGCGAGGGTGGACCGGCGGCACACTGCTGCAGACCGGGGGACGTGA
The DNA here is from genome assembly GCA_916701645.2 of Sebastolobus alascanus. NCBI lineage: Eukaryota > Metazoa > Chordata > Actinopteri > Perciformes > Sebastidae > Sebastolobus > Sebastolobus alascanus. The sequence goes on from CAKAOJ020000195.1 coordinate 1,141,816, forward strand.
GAGACGTAGTGGGAAAAAAAGAGGTCATTCATAAGTTGTTTTGATGAAGAGCATCCTCAGAAGGTCTTTGTTTATCAACAGTAAAAGGAGGAAGAAGAGGAGGTTTTGAGCACCAGCAGAGGGAGCCCAACACACCCTCAGTCTGAACCCTGAGGGCATACTGATGTAACAGCAGGGTGGATGCTCACAGGTCTCCCATGGCTCATTTTTGTCTTTACTGCCTCTTTCCGTATCCCTTCTAACACGGTGGAACTTCTCCCCGTTTGTTGTTTCTTTGCACCTCCCTTTTTACATCCTCCTTGTGGGTGGGGGAAAGGAGCAGGCTATTTCTATTTCTGTGTCTTCCCTCTCTCTCTTTCTAAATATACCCCCTCAATCCTAGAAAACACAGGAGCACGACTGGGAGCCCCGTGCTTCCTTCCACTGCAAGTGTATGTTGATTTAGCGGTAGATGAATGATTTAACTCCAAATTCTGAAAAGCACACTGCGTACAAATGGACGCATAATTGAATTAATAATAATCAAGAGAGAGAAGGGAGAGGAAAAACAACGAAACAAGGGAGAGACGTGACTCAACTGCGGTTTTTGTTACAGTCTTAAGGTTTACTGTAATGTGTAATTGGTCTCGGAACTACATTACACTTGAAGCTTTTTATTGGATTGGCCTTAGGGTGCTGTGGGGAGAGGGGGGGGAGATTGCTGTGTAAGGTTAACATGAGGGTGAGCAGTTAGTGCAGACGCAAGCATATGTAGAGCATGCCCTCCTCTTACACGCACATCGTATGATTCACACAAGATCCTGACTGTGGTATAATGTTGGGTCAAAGGTCTCCTCTGGTTTAATTGCTTTAATCTATAACGGTTGCTTGTAGTTATCGGCAGAGCCGTACCTCACTAAGTGTGTGTGTGTGTGTGTCCGAGAGATTGCTTGCTATGCTCCCATGTAACAACCATGACCTTGGACAGTAGAGGATATAGATCTCCGCTCTCATCGGAGAGCAGCGGAGACGGACAGCAAGCGCGACCGCCCTCCTGTTTTTTTCTCATCTACGTCCTCCACTCAAATCCGTCTCCAATCCCCTTCTATCATATCTGGACTTCTCTCCCTCCTGACCTCCACCTCTCTGTCCTTACCTGTTTCCCCTTCTCTCTTCTTCTTCACTTCCCTCTCTCTGCAGTCTCCCTCTCTGACCTCCAGTAGCAGTGTAACAGTTGAACAGGCCAGCCTGTTCTCCTGTATCTACTTAACACAGGCCCATACTGTACACGTGGATGTACGTGCACACGCACACGCCTACATACACTCATCCTATTATAATGTATGGCTGGGGGGCAGTTTGGTGGTCTTGGTCCAGAGAATAGCACCATGTATCTCCAGGGCTGGCTGATAGATGAGGTTATAAATACAGCTCGGTGACAGAGAAGGATTCTGCTGTGAGGGCTTCACCTCATGGATTCATTGTGTGTGTGTGTGTGTGTGTGTGTGTGTGTGTGTGTGTTTGAGAGAGAGAGAGAGAGAGAGAGAGAGAAACTGAAATTGTAAATAAAAGACAAATCCACAGGAGAGAATCGGTGAGACAAAACAAAAGCAATAAGAAAAAGAGAACAAAGAAAGAGACGTAGTTCTAGACAAAAACACATAACCCACCCATTTCTATGTGTTCTTTTGAGCACCCACAGAGCCTTTGAGTTCTATTTGATGTAGTCAGTGGTTGCTAAATATGGTTTTGTATTCAGCCCCACCAATTCTTCTGTTTTTGTGTTTTTTGAAGGGCAAACATTTAACTCTTGAAAGTCCCTTCGCCCGTGTAATAGTTTGACATTTTGTGTGTTCACTTTCATGCCGAGAAGATTGATACCGCTCTTATGTCTGTATGCTAAATATGAAGCCATAGCCAGCAGCTGGTTAGCTTAGCTTAGCTTAGTATAAAGACTGGAAACATGGGGAAACAGCTAGCCGGCTATGTCCAAGGTTAAAAAAGATCGGCCTACCAGAACCTTTAAAGCTCACTAATGAATACGTTATATTTGTTTAGTCTAACCAAAGTCTAAAAACAACTACTTGTGGTTTTATAATGGTTTCCAGGCCAAGAAGTAGTCTGGCACATAACCCCCCCCCCCCCCCAATAAAACCACAAATAATCATTTTTAAAGTGCAGCTTTTGTTCGTATTAAACAACCGAGATATAACGTGTTCATTAGTGAGCTTTAGAGGTGCCAGGCTAGCCGTTTCCCCCTGCTTTCAGCTGTTATGCTAAGCTAAGCTCACCCTCTGCTGACTGTAGCTTCATATTTACCCACGTGAGAGTGGTATCTCTGTCGTCATCTAACTCGGCAAGAAAGCAAACAAACGTACTTCTCAAAATGTCGACTATTCCTTTAAGATCTGAAAAAAAAGTCTGCTGACTATTAATGCAAAATTCATTCCACATCCCTACGAAATTTGGCAGAAACAAACTTAATGTGTCAGTCAAGCTGATCTGCAGACTATGCTGTTTTTTTTTTTTTTAAAAAGGATAGGAGGAGCATCTGGACTATATTTATTATGCATTAGTTTATTTTTTTTATTTTTACGATGTGAACAAATGCAAATAAAACTTGAGCTAAATAAACAACAGTACAGCCACAAATTAAAAATGTTTCTTTCTTACTTCCTTTACTGTTTTGCTTGTTTCATAGAGAGTACTCATCACTTAAAAGTCTTTATAGTTTGTCGGTGTGCATTTGATTAATTTTACATTTTCCACAAGTTGATACCCAAGACGGCAACTGAATTTTAACACATTATATTAGTTCCCACCAGTGAGGTGAACATGTGTCTCAAACAGCTAGAACTGAACTTGAACAGTTGAATGATTTCCGTTGAATGCAGAGTTCATTAATGTCAAAGGAAGCCTTCTCTCAGTGTGTGATGTCTGATGGCTGTAGTGAAGTTTGGCTATAAGTGGGCCCCCTCCATGTCCGCTGACCCCCCTCCCCCTCTGAACAAGCCCTTAACTGCTGGTCAAATCACTGATCACTGGGCCTTGACCACTTTCTATCCGCCACTCGAACACACACACACACACTCCAATTCGTCTTCTATTCCTCTCACTGCTCCTCCCCACTCCACCCCCCCCCCCCCCCCCCCCCCATCCCTGCACCCCCTGTCCTGACCTTTAATTTGTCTAAATTGAATTTGGTTGTTTCCGTACCTCTCCCTCGCTTTCTGTTTTTCTCTTGTTGTTTGCTCTGCGGGCTTGGCTCGTGCCGCGGCTGTGAAAGGCTGCATTAGCCGGCTTTACAAACAAACAGCCGAGGATTTGGGTCAGCCGTAGATATAGTATGTTTGCTGACCACAAGCGCGCCAACCTTTTCTCTGCCGATGAACGGCTGGGAAGGTTTTTGAGAGCAAAATACCTGAGGACTTAGAAATGAACTGTCAGGAAATAATACTCACGCAGCTCCTTCTTGATTTTACTTCACAGAAAAGATTATAAATGTGAAAATCAGTATTCGTATTCAATCAGTGCATGCTGGAAATTGGTCGAATGGATTTATATATCCAAGTATCCAAGTAACAACAGCATTGGCCATTTGTTCAGTATTTTAAGTCAAGACTTAAAATGACCGTTGTTGAAGTTTTCTTCACAAGCAAATTTTGTTGTGTTTGGAACGTATGTGTATTTTTGCAGCTTCCCAGCTGCTTTAATGCAAGTCACAATCATAGACTGAGTATAAGAAGTGGGACGTAGTCACCGTGATGTCACCCATCGGTTTGTGGACTGCCGTTTTGAAGCCTCCCGTTCACAATTTTGGCCGTCGCCATATTGTTTTTTTGCAACCAGACGTGACACGAGAGGGTGGAGCGGAGTACAACCAAAGGTGACCAAAAAGGTTGTAATTAACTTACATGAACTGAAAACACACTGAAAGGGCTAAAGTTCTAAGACGAAAACATGGACAACTCCCAGACCGGACAACGCCATTTGTAGCGACCTGTTAATCACAAGGTAGCCACGCCCTAAAGCATACCCTGCTTTATGGTCTATTTGACTCTAAATGGGACCATAATTTACTAAATGAACATCATGCTGTATATTGAAGAAGACTTGAAACTAGCGACTGAGACCATAAACTCATGTTTACAATGTTTACTTACGTAATAAATCAAGTGAGAAGTAGGGTCATTTTCTCATAGACTTCTATACACTCTGACTTCTTTTTGCAACCAGAGGAGTCGCCCCCTGCTGGCTATTAGAAAGAATGCAAGTTTAAGGCACTTCCTCATTGGCTTCACTTCTCAGACCCGGAGGTATTTTTTTGTCCTTTGTTGACCTCGTTTGCTGATTTAGTGTCTTCTAGACATTTGTCACCAGACACAAGGAGAGCTTATCGATGCATGGATATTGGCTGAAACCACAGAGTCCCGTAGTAAACTGAGCAGCAGCAAACAGGGCCAAGCTAACAACCGTTTCTCTGTCGGTTTGGTCTGTTTTTCTGGCATAATTCCCTCCTGAATTTCCCTGCAGCACATCCGCCCCCCCCCCGTCATCCTTTTTAGCTTCAGTGTTTTGCTAGTTATGCTTGTTCTGTCTCTCTGTTTACTACTTGATGGTGTCTGCGTCAGTGAAAATTGGTTTAAGTTTGATTTGACAGAGGCAGCAGCGCAGACAGACGAGTTGCCAGACAGACAATTACTGTAGGCGTGTGTGTATATGTCATATGGGTGTGTGCCAACAGTAGCAACCTGTCCAAGCACACATTTATCTGACATGAGATTTCCTAACCGTCTCCACTCCTGAGATTCTAGGCCAATTTACCCTCCTGTGACCAACCACTGTGTGACAGCTGTGTGTGTGTGAACGTATGTGTGTGATAGTGTGTGCGCGCTCTTGTCCCATCAGGAGGAATGTCATAAGAACTAACGGAGCACATAAAAGGTCATGAAAAAGCCCAAAAAGAGAAACACACACTCTTGAAGAGGGAGAATTTAGAGAAAGACAGACTTATCTGTCTTATGACTCTTGTTAAGGAGAAAAAGCTTTATCTGCTGCTCATTCACTCTATTCCCTCCTCACGAGCTATTTTAATTCACTTCTTTAAATGAATGGTGGGATGCGTCACAGTGTGACCGAGTGTGGAGGCGTGTGTGTCTACGGTTTGTACTGCGAGTTGTTTCTGAATCCTCAAGGTCTCTGGTGTGTGTGTGTGTGTGTGTGTGTGTGTGTGTGTGTGTGTGTGTGTGTGTGTGTGTGTGGATGTGTTTGTTGCTCTTTGCCCTTGATGAGTTGTTGGCATACTGGTGGAAGAAGCTTATTAAAAAAAAACAAGTGTCTGGATCTGACTGGGTGTCACAGTTCAACACTGTAAGCATTCAACCAGCACGCGCACACAAACCCGTACACAAACACACACACACTCACTCACACACACTCCAGAGCCTCTTCAAGCGACAAACTAGGGCAGTGCTCCTGTCATAGTCTGTCAGAATGGCATCTTTTCTGTTCTGTTAGTGCTGCCAGCGTATATATATGAAATAGCAGAGTAGGCTAATGTACTATCTGCCAACAGCTGAGGGGGGAGGGGAAGCCCAAAAATGCAAGCTCAACGAGGTACAGTTCCTAACATACATGAATATTTTTTCATAAACATTTTCAGCTTTGCGCGCCATCTGCCTTCTGGGTTGCCAGGGTTTTTTTTTCTTCTTCTTCTTCAAGGCTTTCGAGAAGGTTTTCAATAAACCATGTGCATCCCTTTTAGAAATCACGAAAGCAACTGCCTTGAAAAAGAGCTTCTTAACGTCACATTTTTTACCCATCTGTGACTGCACAATGTAGGAGACATCTTATTGCTGTTGTCTTGACTTAGTTTTTACCTGAAATTGGGTTATTTGTCTCACATTTCTGCTGGCTTATTCAAGAAAATCCAACTTCACACAGTGTAAGAGCTTCTGATAAATGATGTCGATGTGTTGTCCAGTTTGTCTTGTTTCATTTTTTCTACAGAACTGTTGCCTGGTTAATCTGAATAGGCTTCCTCTCCTGTATCTGTTTAATCAGAGTGAATTGGTCTCACAATTTTTACTTGTTTTGACATGAATGATTCGATTAAAGCCGACTTGATTTGATAAATGTCTTTATCATTCATGGCAACTCTCTTACCACTGGGTCATTTGCACTGGTGTTAAGTATTTATCATTTAACATCTGCACTGCATGGCCAATGTGTCAATTACAGGACATTCATCACAGCTTATTTTTAGCGAATTTGTTGTAAATGTGTCCCGATTTATTGGCAAGTCACTGATTAAAGATCCTTTGGAATGGATGTTCATGCATACTAGTGTCCCGATGATATGTTAATTATAGAGTAAACTGGTCATTTCATATACCTCACATGATTCATGAACATTATCCAGGTTTCTGATCGTCTGTATCTTTTTTATTGTTTGTTACAATCACATTTATTTCTCAGTCTTTCCCAGCTAGCATATTTCTTAACACTAGTATGCATATAAACATAGATTTGTCATGGTTGAGTTGAATGATGAAATATATTTATTAAATCAAACTTGTTTATATAAAATAGTTCATGTCAAAACAAATGAATATTTAAGAGGAAATTAATCAATCCAGTCAAACATTTATCAGCTTTTTTTTTTTTTTTTTGCAATTTGAGGGTAAACGATTATTATTATTTTGATTATGCTTTGATCCACTTTTCTATCAACTCATGATTCAGACACCCGACTACTATTTAGCCATGCATGTAATAGCTAATTGAATTTTATTGGTGTGTTTCTCAGAATCAGCTTTTACATTCAGTGATCTGCTCCCGTCTGTCACTCATTTGAATAACTATAGGCTGCTGTGTAATTATCTATACAATTCAGTCCAACCCAATTTAATTTTGTGTTTGTCGAAGTGTGGAGGATCAACATTACATTTCTCTGAGCAGAATGGGAAGTTAGAAAGCAGGGGGTAATTGAACTGAATCAAAGAAGAATTAGGATTAGAATTTAATTTAAATCCATTGAATTATTCATAGACACATTCAGTTTGCAGACAGCTATCACACTCAAAAAAAGAATAACATTTTCCCTCTTAAATCACGCCAGATCCCATCTCATCCCGCCCCAAAACTCTCATTAAAAAAATGAAATTAAAAATACTGCGGATTGTGATATGCCTGCTTTAGGGGACACACACATCCCACGCATGCAAACGGCACATAAGAGTCTGAAAATCTGAAGTGTGAATACAAATGTTTGCAGTTTTGCTGAAAACTCTCTCACATTTTAACTGCAGCTTGACGCGTGCTTGTGAGAATAACTGTGCAGAACACATTAAAGTTCAAAATAAACTTCAAATTCAGGGTGTAAAAGGATGGTTGAAAGAGTAATATTTCCAACACTTCAAACCTCTCTTGTGTATTATACATGGGATATGTTCATCGGTGCAGCCTTTTAATACAAGAGCACATACAGTATTAGACAACAAACTAATTTAAGTCGGTATGTTTACTTAAGATGTGAAAGGATTGTTGACATCAATATTATTTGTGAACATACCGTAGGCATAAAGCAACATTTAGATTTTCAGTTTATAACAAGTGGACAGTCTATGAGAAAATGACCCTACTTCTCACTTGATTTATTACCTCAGTAAACATTGTAAACATGAGTTTATGGTCTCAATCGCTAGTTTCAATTCTTCTTCAATACAGCATTATGTTCATTTAGTAAATTATGGTCCCATTTAGAGTCAAATAGACCATAAAGCAGGGTATGCTTTATGGCGTGGCTACCTTGTGATTGACTGGTCGCTACCGTGGCGTTGTCCGGTCTGGGAGTTGTCGTGTTTTAGAACTTTAACCCTTTCACGGTGTGTTTTCAGTTCATGAAAGTTAATTATAACCTTTTTGGTCACCTTTGGTTGTACTCCGCTCCACCCTCTCGTGTCACGTCTGGTTTTACATTTTGTTTGACAAAGTTTTTATTCTGATGTTGCCTCAAACATAAAAGAACGATCCCATCACTTCCACACAGTGAGGCATACGGCTTATTAATTAAACACAGGTATCGGATCGGTACGCTGTATCGGCCGATACCCAAAGCCCAGGTATCGCTATCGCTATCGGGACTGAAAAAGTTGGATCGGTGCATCCCTACTACAGAACTATGTCTTAACGGAAGAAGTTCAATAAAGGCATCATAGAGAAAAGAGGTTTGTGTGTAACAAAATAATGGGAAGTAAAAGTCACTGGAAATATGGCTAGGAAGGATATAAAGTAACACACAGCTTCTATAAAATGGCATGAAGGGAGGACGAGAGCGCAGAAGGAGAGAGAAAACTAAGAGAGGAAAGACTGATTGAGAGCCTCTGGTGGTTTGTGGCTGAGTGGAGAGAGGACTGATGAAAAGACAGCAAGAGAGAGAGAGAGATAAGGAGTAGCAGCAGTCTTGGTACGACGCCAGTTTGTTCCTAAAGTTCAGAGCTCAACTTTTCCCACTCCTTCATCCTGCTCTCCGACGGCCCGTTTGTTGCCCTGACAACACTCTCAATCGTTGAACTGCACTCTCAGTGGAGTGGAAGCCGGGGAAGGTCTGTGTGTGTGTGTGTGTGTGTGTGTGTGTGTGTGTGTGTGTGTGTGTGGCGGCGCTAACACTGAGATACTGGGTGCATGTGTGTGAGTGTGTGTGTGTACTCGTGTGCAGTTGTATAACTGTTTTATTTATTGCATCTGGGTGTATTTGAGTACAGTAAGTTGTCTCGGTATATGGAGCAAGCTGCAAAGCCTTATTGTTACACTAGAGCTTGAATTGTACTGTGTTTTCATTTCTAGTTTATTAACCTTTTGTGTTGTTGTCTTGAAGAAGAGATTTCAATCTCAATGGCAATGTCTTTCTTATGAACTGAACTGAATTTAATTTAATTTAATTTAATTTAATAATTTAATTTAATTTTTAAACATTTTGGGAAATATGCTTATTAGCTTCCTTGCCGAGGGTTAGATAAGAAGATTGATACCTCTCTCATGTCTGTACATTAAATATGAAGCTATCGCCAGCAGCCGCTTAGATTAACTTAGTTTAGCGTATCATAAAGACTGGTAACGGGGGCAAACGGCTAGTCTTGCTCCGTCTAAAGGTAACAAAATCCACCTACCAGCACCTCTAAATCTCACTAATTAGTAAGTTATATCTTGTTTGTTTACTTTGTACAAAAACCGACAGAGCCAGGCTAGCGGCTTCCCCCTGTTTCCAGTCTTTATGCTAAGCTATGCTAAGCTAAGCGGCTGCTGGCGATAGATTAATATTTGGCACACAGACTTGAGAGTGGAATCGATCTTCTCATCTAACTCCCGGCAAAAAAGCAAATAAGTGTATTTCCCAAAATATTGAACAATTTCATTAATAATGAAAGAAATATTGGAAACTTGTGTGCATGATTCATGGATATGGATGCATGCTGCACACTTTGTTTTTAAGTGTAGTTTAACTTAAAATTATATTATAATTTTGATACTTTTACTATTATGTCCTGCTGAATGTGTAGGGCTTAACGGATTCTGAATACTCGAATTCACTGGTGTTTTTTTGAATAATAATAAGAAAGGTGAAAATCAGATTAAAAAAAAAAAATCCGATCTGCAACACATACTTAAAAGGAATGATCAGCATCTAATTTGCATTTTCTCTCCATTTTTCTCTTCTCTTTCTATTACCGGAAGATTTTCTGCCACAAGAGCACCTTGATTACTGTAAACTGTGGCTGTCAGCATTTTCTTGCAGCGGGAAACAACTTTTGGGACGCGCAGGGACATAAAACCTGGGTGAAAATTGCTTTAAGCTGATGAACGAAAACAATGAGGCTCAGACATGTAGTATCAGCATGTTGAATGTCGTGTCAGCAAGCCCCCCCTTCGTCATATATCACGTCTACCAGTGTAATATATTGTGTTCTGAGCTGAAAAGGACTCATTATGTAGTCACATATTGTACTCTATATTGAGTCTGCGTGGTGGTCTTATTGAGCAGTCTCTCTCTTTGTGGCACCGTGGCACCATCCTAAGGTGTGTGTGGCTCGGTTTAATGTGTGTGTGTGAGTGTTTAAGCATCCTGGTCTCTTTGTGCGCCAGTCTGGCTGTTGGCAGCGCCGTTTGATTCTTGGCAGGTGGATCACAGCTTCTTGCAGCCCAGCTGAAGCGGTGGATACCGACCAGAGAGAGTGAGAGCGGCAGAGAGACATAAACAAACTGAGAAGAAACAAGAAAGAGAGAGAGGGACACCCCGTAGGGAGGAAACAGGAGTGAGAAGAAAAATAGACAGACAAAGAAGGAGATGAAGAGACAAAGAGATTGAAAATGTTTGGGGTTTTCTGCACACGGTTCTATACGTACTGTAGTAACTTGCAGCATTTTTACGCCGTTTGTTGTACAAGAATTTACAAATTCACACCCTCCTCCTCCTCCTCATCTTTCACTCCCAGAATGTAAACCTCACAGTTTGTTGCTGAAAATCAATAAGACAGCATGTCTCTCTGTAATCGAACAACTCTCACAGTAATCAGGCCACATGTGCATGTGTATGGATCTGTGCATTTATGCCCCGTGATGAAAGCTTGGGGAAAATTAGATATATGTGTGTGTGTGTGTGTGTGTGTGTGTGTGTGTGTGTGTGTGTGTCCCTGAGTGAATTTGTTTGTATGGAAGTGGTATTTTCAGGTAGAAAGACTTTATAGAAGATGGATTTTTGTTTTCGTGTTGTCAGGGAGAGCTCAAATTTGGGAGGTGCTCCACTGTGGGTATGATATGTCACGTTTAGCAGCTCATCAACCTGCAGATTGTGTGAATGTGTGTGTGTGTGTGTGTGTGTGTGAGAGAGAGAGACTGGTCATTAGATCGAACATGAGCCTGGTCTGAGTGACTGACTGATGAGCTTGGTGTTTTTATTCTGGGCCAAAGCAGGCCTGGCCCAGGCTTAGATTTCACACACATACAATTTAGCCAGTTCCCTGGAGAAAGAGAGGAGAGAGAGGGAGACAGAGTGGGAGCGTTTAGAGATGGGTGGAGAGGTGTGGCTTTGTTTTTGTTTGGGGAGGAAAACTACGCATTTTCATAATTTCTCCATTTTTTTCCTCGTCTTTGACACCCAAACACACACACAGGTACACACACGCATACATCGAGGATATGCATACCGGCTGTGTCAGCATACAGGAAGCTATAGCTAATACATAATTGATGAGTCCAGTCATTGATTACAAGTGATAAGTGGTATTGACAGGAGGTGTGAGGAGAAGAGAAAAAGTGTTGATGTGTAGGTTTATGTATGTGTGCGTGTGTTTTCCCAGGGGGCTGCTAAATGGCTTTAGAATATGTAATAGCTTCTGTAACACACTAGCCCGCTAGACTTTAAGGCAAGTTTCTACATGATGAGTGACTTCAGACACAAAAAAAGCTTTTTTTTTTCTTGCTTATCTCAAGTTGGCCAATTTAACCATGTAGATAGTGGTTTTATTTTTCCTAGTTTTTCAGATATGTCTGAGATTTCTTCCTCCATACCAACAATGATGGAATTTAAAGGTGGAAAGTTACAGTTAAAAAGAATAATTAAACATTTTGGGGAATACGCTTATTCACTCCGAGTTATGTGAGAAGATCGATAGCACTGAAGTGTGGAGCTACAGCCAGCAGGAGATTAGCCTCGCCACCAATATGTAACTAACCGTATAACCACAAGGTGTTTTTACATATCTGTTTGTGTACGGACTAAACAAACAAGATATAACGTGCGAGTAAGTGAGCTTTAGAGGTGCTGGATAGCAGATTTTTTTTTTAACTTTGAACAGAGCAAGGCCAGCTGCTAGGCTGGGATAACCACCCATCGGTTTTCACATCCAATTGTCAGACAGTAAATCATATTCCCCAAAGTTGAGCTATTCCTTTAAAGAAAAATCAGCAGCAAACGTCTTTCAGAACATAAACTGAGCCATGGGAGTTGGAAACTGTACACTTATTCCAATGGTTTATTGCAGTGTTTCCCAAACTCTTTTTCTGGGGACCCACTTTTTAAAAATGACAAACCGTCGCAACCAAATTCACAATAGGCCTTATACTGTATCTATAAATCGTAAGAAAAGCGACTTGGTGCGTAAATGAACGTCCCTGACCATTTTTACTGCCATTTCCGCATCACCTTATATTATCTTGAATAGGTAAACCAGCCATTTCGAAGATAAATATACATTTGATAAATCACAGCTTCGTTTTATGCATGTTATTGAAAACATATACACATGTTAAATACTTTATAAATGAGACCAAATAAATGCATTTAGGTGGAGTTAGGTGGAGTTAACGGTCTTCCTTGTTTTCCCCTCTCATATGTACGCTAGCCTTTCATATTAGATTCAATGTTATAAGTAGGCAACAATTATCGGAACAATACGAACATTCAGGCCCCCTCATGTGGCTCAAAGGTGTACTGCAGATGTAAATGTTAAATAAAAGACTTTGGAAGAAATTCTGCAAATTTATTCGGCGATCCTAATAAAATCTCCTGGGTCCCGACCCCGTCTTTGGGAATGACTGCTTTATTGAATACACTTCATAAACATACAGAGAAACGAGTGGGAAAGGAGATAGACTGGAGGAAAATGACAGAGAACTTGAGTTCTTGGTGAGTTTTGAGATCAGATCAGAACGTAAACAGATACACAAACTGTTCGTGCTAGCTAGCTAACAGCTAACGTCTGTACAGTTCGTAAATTGGCAGTTTGGAGTGAATAAAAACAGCAATAAAGAGTTGAAAATTCCCATCTTTACGCCACAGGGTATTCCACAGAACAACTATTTTAATAGACAATTTCTTCAGTAGAAAGTAGCTCCAATGTGTATATAACCAGGACATTGTTTCTGAAACACTGATATTATATTTAAATGGAAAAGCACAAAAAATATATCACTCAGGGAAGTGCAAAAAAAAGATGTTTTTGTAACTGTAACTTGAAAGAACCAGCCCTTTAATTTATCAAGGTCGCACTCAGTTATATTCACTGTGAAACACATGAAAAGGTATCACAGTGTAAGTGAGTAACAGAGAATATTGTTGGCATGTGTGAAACAGACAATTTTCCTAAATCCACGAACCTGGTTGACAGGTAGCTTTTATCTCCGAGTGTGAGAATGTGTGTGTGTGCCTCTCCGTTGGCTCCTGAAATCACATATTATTATACTATTATGTCTAATTTCTGCATGCCACTCAAATGCCCATGAACTGAGGAAAGCAAATGGTCTTTAGTGTCTCTTAATACACACATGGGCTGGAGGCTGCCTCTGACCTTTAGCTGCTAAGCACCTCTCCTCCGCTGTCTCCGTCTCATCCCTCTCATTTAATCCATCTCCCCCTCTCTCACCTGGGCGCTCTCTCTCTGCTTCATTATACCGTGTGCACAATTCTCCCCGTTGCTGTTTTCTCACGCAGACGACGCTGTGTGTGCCGCTACACGCGCATACGCACATGTACACTCGCTAATACAGCATGACATGCCTCCCCGCTGTCACGGTGCGCTGAGCTGAGGAGAAGGGCCGGGATTCAGTGAGGGCTGATGAACAGCATGGGTGCGAGAGGAAGAGAAAGAGGAGGAAAAGATAGGGAGAGGAGGTTGGACCAATTTTACAGTGCCTTTGTTATTCCTACAGGCAGTATGGAGACACAGAGGGGCTTGTAAACAGGCACTTTCAACCCTCTTCAATTGAGTGATTAGTCTCATTTGCATTCAGTAGGGCAAACTCTGTTTTCCTTTTACTTCGGAATAGTTTTTACAGGTCGCTGCTTATAGAAACCGGAGGGGATATGAAAGCGTGCTGCTTTAAAGTGATGCAGTTTAAATTGCGTCAGGTCAGCGACTCACCCGTCTGATCTGGGATCTGTGGATTGAAAGCATAGGTTCAAAGATTTCGATAGAGGATAACCTGAAAGAGCCACAATGTGTGTGATTGAGAAGAAGAGAGAGAGAAGAAAGAGAGAAGCAGCAGTCTCTGCAGATGGATACTGATTAAATATTGATGGTCAGCGGTGTTGAAGGCTTGATTAGGACCTAACTGAGCCGAGCCTTAACAAGCACGCACACTGGTGGAGAACCTCGCTCCAGAATCTGAGCAGGTTTTCATTATGCCTCCCGCTGGCCAACCTGCCACCTTCCTCTCTTCACTTCTCACTCTCACCTTCCTGCATCCTCCCTCCACTTCCTCCGGTCAAACAGAGATCACACACAGGAAACAACATGTGCAAACCTACGTTCATGCTACTGTTGCACATCACTGACGGTGATACTCCAACAAAGTCTTTTTACTACTGAAGTTATATTGTAAAACCCTTTCAGGCTTGAAAGTTGTTGAAAAGGTTGGCTCACCCAAAAAGAGAAAAACACATATTTTCTCACTTATCTATAGTGTTTATCCAGTTTCAGTTTCATGTGCCGAGGTTTTGAGATATCCATGTCAAGAAACAATGTCTGGACAATGTTAACAACAGTTTTTATGGGGACTATTTCTTCGATAGAGTCGTATGAGAATTGTTCACAGAAAGGTCTGTGGATATTCCAGAGTAACCGGGACATTAGGGGTTGGGAAAAAAAATCGATTCACCTATGTATTGCGATTTTTTTTTAAATAGATGTTTTAATGCCAGAATCAATATATTTGCTTCATTTGAGTCCATGTGGAGGTGGAAGGAAGTTGCCGCTTTTATTGTTGCAGTCCGAGTAACGTGACGTCATATCCGTTCCGTATCTTTCAACCAAAACAAACCGCGATGACCCGAAACGACAGAGCTGAAAACGGCGGAGGGTCTGCATGGACCCGCGCCCTCACATTTTAAATCCAAAGTGGTAAACGCTACACATACAGTAAAGTATGGAAACACTTTGGGTTTCACACATTGCCAGGAAAAGCAGAGCTAGACATCACGGCTAAAGCTGCATGCTAACTCTGTCACGGACAGGAAACGTTATCGTATTGCGGCAACGTGCGGTCAAGCCAGCCGCCACTCGCGTTTCCGTGGTCAAATCGGCCGCTGCTACAACTGTAGAGCACCCATATACTGACATTTAGCAGGAGGCGGTAGTCTGTATATCATCATTCAAAAATGGAAACAGGAAGACCGAGGACTGACCTACACAAGCCGCTGTTATGATACGTACATGAAACAAAGCAGCGTTTGCCGACCATTTTCACACCACTCTCATTCACCGCTTAGCTTCATTCCATTTGTTGTAATTCAAGTGAATTGACTTTTCAAAGGAAAAAAGGGACTGTGATGAGGTTGTATTTAAAGTATTCACAGTGGATTTCAATAGTCTACATTTGTTTTAAATGTTGTATAAAGCCTATGATTGAGCTTGGATAAAGTGATTCTGACCACTATAACAGCTGGAGGCTCTAATTTGTGCAAACTAACACGTGTGACTGCTTGTGGGCTTCACGGGGTAATGAGTGTTCAGACAAAAGCAATGTGTTCAGACATATTTTGGCAAAAATGTGACTGTAATATACTGAGAACACAGATGAACAGCAAAGTGGATGATTATGCCGCAGGTGTGGTTTGAGAAGCTTTTTGATTTGTTTCCTGTGGCATAAAAACTTTCCATACAAGCCATTGTAACCACTTTGAATACATCTCGACCACAGCCTCGTCTCGCCTTAAAAAACACGAGCTTCAAGTGTTTAACGGCCATTTTTTCAAGCCTGCAGGGCACTCCGGGGTCGATACACAAAACAGAGGTTTTGGGTGGAGCTTCACTTTAATGCCTACATTGTAACTGCAAAATACATACTGTTGCTGCCTGTCCTCTGTATCCTGATGCTGTTTCACTGACTGACTTTGTGTCCCCTTGAACCGTTACAGCTGCAGCACAACCACAGTAATCTCACAATTGAAATTATAGGTTTACCACTACTTGTGATTCCACTGCTGTTATAGTCCAACACAACAAAAGGCGCCCTTGTATAAAACATGAAAACATCTTGGAGTTTTTATATGGAAGCTTTTGATGTGGAGCGATGCTTTCAAGACAGCAGTTTCTCCACGCTGTGTGTGGAAAACATTATCATTGATTTAAGGGACCGGGGATTGAGAAATAAAATGCAACTTTGGTACGTGTGTGTTTATGCTTTTTGTTCTCTCTCCTCTGCAGTTACGTTGCTGGACTCCATGTCAGCCTTGGCCGACCTGGGCTGGGAGGCTTACCCTAATGAGGGGGTGAGTATACTGTATGCAGCACAACACACACAAACAAAAGTCATCCCGTCTTTATGCCGGAGCTGGCATCAAAAGTATAGATCTGATCACAACTAGCGGCTTGTGTTGACATGTTTTATTTCCAGGGAGCGAGCAGGAACTCAGAGCTAGCAGCAGCAGCACTGGAGTGTGTGTTTTAGAGAGCACTGGGTTCTTGAGCACTTCTTGCTAAATCGGGAGTCTGCAGGGGGAATTTACAAATTATTTCCGCTGCGCTGAAAACGCCGAGGCACCGGAGCCTCCATTTATTACGGGGTTGCAATTTTTTGGGATGGAGTTGAAGGACGGGGTGGAGGGGTAAATATCCTTACGTAAGAGGAGATGTTGTGTACATTTTTGTGTTATTTGCATGTGTGTGTGTGTGTGTGTGTGTGTGTGTGTGTGTGTGTGTGTGGGGAGTTATGTAACTGGCCTTTTGCAGGTATAGGGACCAAGGGAGTCTGGAGTGCAGCCACCATGCATCAGAAAATGACAACAGAGAAGTGAGAGTGAGAGGAAGTGGGCGAGAGCGAAGAGAGGAAGAACGACGAAGTGCACTGAATAAAGAAATGAGAGTGTATGTCGCTCTAGCGCGGGAGCTGTTGAATGGCGCTGAATTAATTCCATTTCCCCCTGAGAGACACTTCCTCTCCACTATTCAGCGTCGGTGTGTTAAATCGCAGGATGCCACACGCGGTTTCATGGTTGTGCGCAGCAGAGAGGCAGCTGAAGTGAGCAGAGCCGAGCAAGGTTGTTTTCTCAAGCAATCAAGGGTTTCAAGTTCACTTTATGGAAATGCTCTGATTGTGTGGCCATATTGTGGATGTTTGTATATCTTTCTTTCTTTTTTCTTTCACAAAGGTCCTTATAGAAGAACTGAATGTGTTCCATGTGTGGCTAAGCCAAGAGGTTGAATCTAATTCTGAAAACCAAAGAGTACACAAGTTACTTTTATTGAAAATACGGTTCAGTTTGGGGTGGCGTAATCACGGCCCCGGAAAAGCACATGTGTTGCTAGTTTACCCTCAAAGAAATGTGTTGGCTGGGAAGTCAAATATATATAAATATAATAAACTCCATCCTGTATATCTTTTTCATGAGCTGTCAACATAGAATGTGTACAGAAACTGAGAGGAAACTGGCTCCATGGGCATCGACACAACTCCTCTGTCATATAAATACGACAAATAGGTCCTTGATAACACTGTTTCATTGTAAAAACAAAACTGTGTCTTTACTTTGGGGTCAGCTTTATCAGTTGCTTTATCTGACCACGGAAATTATTAAATTGGTTAAAGCTGGTAAAGTCTTTACTTTCATGGTTGTTCTTGTTTTGCCTCTTGGTACATGAAGGCGATGTTATCTTCCTCCTAGATAAACATGATCCTCCTCCTCCTCCTCACTCTTTTTCACTCTAGGCACACAGTTTTCTTTCAGTTTATGACTTTGCCATAAAATAAGAATCTTGTTTCTCTGAAAGAGCTGGAGGGCAAACAGGAGTAAAGCAAAACAAAGCATCTGAAGCAGCAGAAACAAACAGGAAAAGGTGAACTGAAAGGAGCTTCAGAATATGTCCCGTCAATGCTTCACTTATATCTGTTGTTTGGGAAGCTCTTAAGTTTCGAGCAAGGGCAAGTTACGTCATCATCTGCGCATGTTTCTGCCTGCTGATTGGTCTGACTTATACTCTGTATATCTGCTGGGGCTACATGGATTTTTATTCCGTGTTTACACAGGCATGGTTTAGTCTGCCTTAATCACGCAGAGCCGCAAACATTCCCCCAGTGTCCTTATGCAAAGGACAGTCGCATGCTTTTATTGTGAAAGGAAATAACTAAGTTAGTGGAGCAAAAGCAGGTCTATGCAACAAGATATTCGTCGCTATATAGTCAGCAGATCAGTTTTATATACTGCGTGGAGAAATAAGCA
The DNA here is from genome assembly GCA_916701645.2 of Sebastolobus alascanus. Taxonomy (NCBI): domain Eukaryota; kingdom Metazoa; phylum Chordata; class Actinopteri; order Perciformes; family Sebastidae; genus Sebastolobus; species Sebastolobus alascanus. Next base: position 1,160,009 of record CAKAOJ020000195.1, read on the forward strand.
GAAACAGTGAGCTGTTGGATGAAGAGCTGAGGATGACAAGCTCTTACTGCGGTTTGTGGAAACATCTACAACACGTCATGGCTTGAACTCTCTCAGCAGCTCACGGCTCAGCTTGGCACGAGTATCACCCGTATCGAACAAAAGCAATTCGACTTTGTGAAGCTAAATGCTTCTTGCCAAAGAGAACTTCTACTTGCCACTCCTGGGCACGCAGCACTTCTTGTATCATGAAGTCAAACTGTTGTTAATGTATCTCCGTTTGTGACGTAAAACAATCAATTAAATTGCTAGTTCAATCTAACCTGGTGGCATACATCATAAAAAGCAGTATAGATACTAGTGGAGGCTGCCAATCCTGTTGGCAGCATTATTGTTTGTTTAATATAATTATAAATTTGTCTCAAAATGAATGTAATGCTTTATATAATAGAAATGGATCTAATGTAAAGGAGAAGAGAAGGGACAGAGAGTGACAGACTGAGAGAAGAGAGGTGCCGGGGCTTTGAGAAGGTCTTGTGTTTCATAACAGGAGGATTATCTAGTTGACCTTTAAACTCTAAACCTGCGGATCGGTCTCAACGAGAGGCAATTCCCACCAATCTGAGACCACTGTCTACCTGAATTAGTCCAAAACCACACTTGACCCCTGCGGGTCACGCTTAATCCTAGCCGTGCAGGGCCGGATGTGCCTGAGACTGCGTGGAGCGACCCACTTCTGTCAACGGGCGGGGGTGTTCCTCGTGAGGGACACAAAACAGATACGTCTTAATGATGTTTGAAAATGGAGGGGCCCCACATCTTTAGAGCATCTACTCCCCCAGAGGCTCCTCAGCCCCCTCTCCTCCCCTTCCTCCTTCTTCATCTTCCATCTCTGTTTCTTCCTCCTCTACCCCCCCCCACCCCCTCCTCACTAAGCCAGAGCTTGTTCCAGAGTTTGGGGGCCAATTATGTCCTCGTAGGTGTACCCATCAGATGATTGCAGGAGGAGGGATATTATGTTAAGCTGGTGAATGGTTGAACTTAAACCCTGATCCGACGTCTCTGCTTCACTTCAAAGCAATCAAGCGGGCTGCGCGCTGATTGGCCGAGGTGATTGAGGGTTCAGGGAGGGGGGGGGTTTCATTCTGAATGTTAATTGGTGTTCAGGCCGAACCAAACACAGGCAACAGTTTTCCCTCCGTGTGGGTGTTTAGAGTAAGAAAAGAAAGGAAGCTTAAACTCTTCAGCCTATCCAAACATTTTCCCAGTTGTGTTATGGGTCGATTTTTCTCTCAAGCGGCTGGTGTATCATTAGCAAACATGGGGGGGCGAGCAGGTTGTTTTCATGTTCATAAACACACCTGTGCTTTACACCGGGCAAATGTGACAATGAACAGACGCGCCAACTAGGGAAATAAGGCGCTCACCAGGAAGTGGCAGTAATCCAGCCACTCCAAACTCTGCCTACAAAGAAATAAACAAAGACATCATAAAGCCCTCTTTATCCCTCAATGACTATTCCCATAAATGCTTTAATCACCACTCCCTGGGGACTCAGCTTTGTGTGTTTGTGTGCGCGCGCGTGGGTGTGTGCGACCGTCCTGTGATGTCCGACTGGTCTCAGCTCTGCACAGATGGGTCTATTTAGCTGCCAGGCGCGCCTGTAATTTACCAACATTCATTCCTCTCTCCTCTCTCTTTCCCCCTCCGTCTTGTGTTTTGTTCTTTTAATTGAATCGAGCGCTCTCAGTTGTTGTGCGCACATAATGTCGAGCAAGACTCCAGCGATACGTCCTTTATATATGTAATCTTCAAACTCTGAACTGGCTGTCAGGGACATTTGTGTAAGCTGACTGCAGCAGCTTAAACAATCTTCTGCCTCCTCTTCTTCTCCCATTACTTCCTTTTCTCTGTTTCTGCAGTTGAAGGACTGTTGGGTCAGGATCAAGAGAGAGCCGGTTTTTGTTCGAGCTCCAATTCATACACAGTAGACGTTTCAGCGGTGGCTGTGGGGGATTAAAAGCATCTGAGAGAGCTGGAGAAAGTGTGCGAGTCTATGTGCGAATGTGTGCGTTTTTTTTTTTTTTTTTCATGTGGATCTGTTTTAGCGCTCAGGACTCCGAGGTGAAATGCGTCAAGCTTTTGCCGGGTTGTTGGGCCGTCACATCAGATTAACCTCAAGAATCCAACCTTAGCTTGGACTCCGCTTGTCTGAAAGTTTCTCTTTTTGCTCTCTTTTTATTTCTTTCTCTTCGCCTCTCAGTTCATCTACCTTGCGACTTTCATTTGAATTTAAGGACACGTTAGGGATGACGGCTAGTTAGCCCCGTGGGTCTTGCTGTGGGCAGGTGTGTGTGTGTGTGTGTATCAGGCCTGTTGGTATGTATCATGGGGTCTGTGTTTACATGGTTGGACTACTGTAAGGTGATATGAGCTCATCACTATGGAGCTTACAGCTGCAGTCTTAAGACGATGACAGGAGCTCAGAACAAAGATGGTGGTCCTCTCATCCCTCACCGCAAACTAGGACTCATCCAGTTTGTGTGTGTGTGTGTGTGTGTGGGTCTTTGCATGCATGTGTGGGGGTTTTGCGTGTGTTTGTGTGTGTGTGTGTGTGTTCAAAAAAATCCAGTTAGCTTCCACTTGAATGGATCAGATATCTTGAGACACTGAAACCACATTGGTTTATTTTCATTTTTCTTTAAGGAATAGAAATGTTCTTTCTCTTTGTGTGTGTGTGATGGTATATATGTATGTATGTGTATGTGTGTGTGTGTGTGTGTGTGTGTGTGTGTGTGTGTGTGTGTGTGTGTGCGTGCGTGTGTGTGTGTGTGTGTGCCTGTCCATGTGTGTGTAGATACAAATGTTTTCCTGCTCATGCAAGAAGTGTTCTCAATTACTGCCTTAGTCAGAAGTGGAAACAGATGGTAGCAGATGACGGGAGACAAAGTAGCTCTGTCCTACCTACTCCTTCTCTCAGTATGTCTCTCTCTCACACACACTCCTAGCTCTTGAGCGCTAAATCACGCATTCACTTTAGAAAAACAAGCTCACTACTCTATGCACACGTGCAGCATGGACAAAGACAGTCCTTCAGTCATCTTGACACAGATCATCACTCATATTCACCGAGACATGAAAACAGAACATGCAGGCTTAGCGTCGGTTTGCACCGAAACCACAGCTCATTGAACTCGGGCCCAGTTTCCCATAGTAAGTAATCTTTGGACTGAGATCTCCTTTGTGCATTGACTGGCGATGAAATAAGACGATCTCGCAGCTGAGTGGTGCTGTTGTCAAGCCGGCCCCCGCGCTGCCGAACGTCACTCTACCACTTGGTCTTTGATTTGAAATGTATGTTTTAGTTGAAGGGATTTCCTCATCAACGCAAACACTCCTCAAACACTCACCTCTTCTCTTCTGCACTCTCTTTTCCTTTCTCCCTCTCCTAATCCATTTCTCCCCCCCCCCCACTCTTTCCTGCACCTTTCCCCCTTGCCTTTTTTATATCACGTTTCCTCACTTCCCTCCCAGTATTTTCTTCACTCCCCTTTTTCTTCATCCCATTTCTTTCGTCCAAAATGTCATCACTTCATCACTTTATCCTATTTGTGTGAAATTATGTCATAATTAGCATATGAATTCTTGAGTTATGGCCAAAAACGTGTTTTGTGAGATCACAGTGACCTTTGACCACCAAAATCTAATCTGTTCATCCTTGATTCCAAGTGGACATTTGTGCCAAATTTGAAGAAGTGTAGAAGTGCAGTTCTTTGAATGACCACTTGAGGCTCCAAAAGCGAGTCAATCCCCATAGACCCCCATGTTAAAATGCCCAACTTTACAGCAGAAATAAACATGTTAACAGCCTGGTACAAAAACCTTTCGGTCTCTATAGCTAATATCCCCGTTCATGACAACTGTACGGGGGGTTTAAATTATATTAAGGCTTAAAGTTCGGCATAATGAGGGCGTGGGCGCTTTGCGTGACAGGTGGGTGCCGTACCAGGTCGCTAGCTGCTAGCTGTCTGCTCTGCTGCGTCACCCAGGCCGCCTCAGCTCCACCTCTTAACCCATTTTTGGATTAGCCATGAATGAGGCTGTGTCATCACTGCCAAGATGGCGACGGCCGGAGCCACCCACTTTGAGCTTCACAACGACCACCAAATTCTAATCGTTCAGCCTTGAGTACAAGGGGACATCTATGGCAAATTTTTAGGAATTCCCTTCAGGCGTTCCTGAGATATCGCGTTCACGAGAATAGTACAGACGTACGACCCAAAAACATAACGCCTCTGGCCACAGCTGTCGTTGCCGCGGAGGCATAAAAAGTGTCATCTGATAAATGTGTAAATTTCACGTAAAATAAACAGCTATCTCTTTGTTTTTTTCCCTTTTCTCTCTAAACCTCCTCTTTCTCATCCTCAGTGGGAGGAGATCAGCGTGATGGATGAGAGGAACACCCCGATGAGGACCTACCAGGTGTGCAACGTCATGGAGGCCAACCAGAACAACTGGCTGAGGACGCGCCACATCAGCCGAGAAGGAGCGCAGCGCGTCCACATCGAGATCAAGTTCACCCTGAGGGACTGTAACAGCCTGCCCGGGGTCCCCGGGACCTGCAAGGAGGTCTGCATCTCTTCTCACACACACACACACACACACACACACACACACACACACACACACACACACACACACAGGATGATACACATGCAAGCTTTTGAACACACACACGCAGTATGGTGGCAGATAACAAATGTCCTTGCATCTGCTGTGTGTGTGTTTGAGCCCTCCTGTTGCATTTGTGCCGCTTATTTGTTCACTCTTGGTGAGAAAGACATTGAATTTTGATGAGCTCCATGTGTGCTGGTGTGTAGCTGTGTGCAGTCTGAATTTCTTTTGGAAGGAAGCAAGTTAAAAAAAAAAAGAGAGAGACATTTCTGCTTTGGAGATCAATAGCACAGGAGTAAGTTTGATTTGGAACATGGTGGAGGCAGACATTGTTTGGAGTCTGGGGTTCGTCTCAGATAAATCACTGCTGCAGAGCTAAAAAATATTCTCCGACTACGCAGGGCTCTTAGCCTTTTGGATAAAACCGAGTTAATGTAATCAGCATTTTTTCTATCCTTCACTTCTCAAATGTATAACTAGCTTAGCAGATACATATTGGATTTGTCGTGAAAATGGTTTAATTACAAATTGGAACAAATTCACCCCACAGCACACACAATCGACACTTTGTTTAGCGTGCTGAGCTAATCAACTAAATCAGCAAATTAACTTCAATAACACTCCTCTGCATTTTCAATTAAACCTGCCTGATCTTCATATTTTATCTGATACAATTATGCAGTATTGTTTGCTTTTGCTGCCTCCTTTTGTACTGCAGCAGAAAATGTAGACACTCGAGACAGCAAAAAAAAAAACATTGAAGTATGAGAAGCAAGCAGGAGCAAAGTGAAGCACTAGAAATGTGCTTTTTGTTCTAAGACAAGGTTAAACATTTATTGTTTTTTAAGTGCATGAAGCCAGATTATACATATATATTATATATATACTTATTAAATAAACATTAAATCAGTGATAGGGAAAGATTTGTGTTCCCATATTTCACAGAATATTGGATTATTACATATGTATTAATGTAAGGCCAGTCAAAAGGTGGTCGTTTTTGCGTTTACTATAATTACTTATAGTATGAAAACAGTGCATACTCTGCATATTATACTACATGGCACTGCAGAGCAGCAAAAAAAATCTTACTTTTTACGATTCTTTTCCCATTCAATGCTCACTCAACACAAACACGCAGATGGAAGTTCACTTTGATGAATAGATAAATAGACAAGAGAAAAGAATGACATGAGAGAAGAGCTGCAGAATGAAACAGACGGCGCTCTGGAGGCTTCTTTTGTGGCTCCTCGTATATTTTAACTTGTAATATATATTTTTTTACTGGCCCCCGTTCTCTCATATCAGCCTGATATCACTGCTCCTCTGTATTCATTTCTCTCTACTTTGTCTGCCCTCTGCACCCTTTTCCCTCTCATTACATCTCCAGAATGAGTAGTAGGAGATAATATGAGACAGTACTGAGCTGCACTTTCATGAAGCTGCAGACAGTGTTTTGCCGACTGACCATCGAGACAGATGGACTGAGATTTGAGGAGAAGCAGCAGAATAGCTGGAGAGCTATGGGGGCCTTGTTAAAATGTCACAATGGACGGACTCTCTCGCATTGATCTGTCTCGTTTAACTGTGTTATTCTGTTATGTTTGATAAGTTTCTAGAGTTTGAAAGGTGATGATGGGTTTGTCTTGCAGACATTCAACATGTACTACTACGAGTCCAACAACGCCAACCTGTGGTTCATCAAGGAAAGCCAGTATGTCAAGATCGATACTATTGCTGCAGATGAGAGTTTTACACAGGTATGGACACACACACACACACACACAAAAACACACACACACACACACACACACACACACACACACACACACACACACACACACACACACAGAGAGAGGTATTTACTTTGTATATAAGATGTAATCATACATATTCACACATTTGCATCGTGTACACATCCACAACATAAAATAGGGCATTTTACACACAAAATACACAATAATGCAGTAAATAAAGATTTCTGAATGACCTTGCTACTATCACTAAAATGAATTAGACCAATTCTGGCTAGGGATGGGTCATGATTTTCGATTTTTCGAATAGTCATTATAAAAAAATAAATTATAATTAAAATTATAAAAAAAAATCGACTAGTTTATGCGACTATTGACCTGTAAAACGTGTGTGGCATTATTCACAAATATCGACTAGTTCCCAGTTATCGAATAGTATTGACAATGAAAATGTTTTGTTTGTCTTCAATCAAGATTTTTACTATTCGTCCCCCTTCTTTAAAAGAAAAAATGGAGTGACAAAAATGTATCAAAGCAGGCTGTTTGCATACACCGTTCGTAGCTATACCTACGAAAAGTAATGCACTGTAATTCGTATATATATCCCACAAAATCAATTAGTGTGTAATCCACGTAATCGTGAACCAGGAAGTATAAAGAGCAACAAATGTCGCGTAGGGAGGAGATCGGGATAGATGGGTGGGTCAAAAAACAATAGACTTTCGCCCAGGAGACTGGTGTTTGTACCCCATGTGGTTCACGTAACTTCCGTACTAAAGTTATGCCACTTCCACGATCTTTTCCTAAACCTATCTATGTAGTTTTGTTGCCTAAACCTAACCAAGTTGTTTCCTATGAAGACAGAAGTTTATTTTGAAAAGACTGTACTGTATGCATGTAATGAGTGGAAATTGACACGTGTCGCTGGACATTCGTAGGAAAACGCACAAAAAATAAGGAGTATCTTTTCTTAAAATATCATATGAACCGTTGTATGAGGATACGTTGATCAGTCTTTCCCATTGCAGCTGGCCATCTCTTGTACTGTGTTTTCTAACTGATTTTAGCATTGAGCTCCTTCTGTTTGTATGTGGCCATCTGATTCTTTAATAGAATTCCAAAATGTGATATTCACCATTTGCCACCGACTCTTAGAAAATAAATCTAGGTTTGAATATGTGTTATATTTAAACTTAACCAAATTGACAGAATTTTGAGGACATAATTATTTCTGCCTGAGATTCAGGCAGCAACATTGTACCAAAATAGAATTCTAACTTTAAAATGCTCTGATTGAATTTTAATGCTCCCATTAAAAATGAACTAACACATGTAAAAATGTCCTTCGTCCACAGGTGGACGTTGGCGACCGCGTGATGAAGCTGAACACGGAGGTGCGCGACATCAGCAACCTGAGTAAAAAGGGTTTCTACCTGGCCTTCCAGGACCTGGGCGCCTGCATTGCTCTGGTCTCAGTCAGGGTCTTCTACAAGAAGTGTCCCCTCACTGTGCTCAACTTGGCCCAGTTCCCCGACACGATAACGGGCGGAGACACGGCGCTGGTGGAGGTCCACGGCGTGTGCGTGAACGCCTCGGAGGAGTTTGAGGCTCCGAAGATGTACTGCAGCGCGGACGGAGGCTGGCTGGTTCCCATCGGGAGGTGTGTGTGCAAACCGGGCTTCGAGGAGAACAAGGACGTCTGCCAACGTGAGTCTGGGGGTCTGGGGGCATGTGTGTGGGAATGTGTGTGTTTCTCTGTATGCACGGGTCTCGTAAAAGTTTGGCCTTCTGAAATTAAAGAAACCCTCTACAGCTTACAAAAGTGCTCTTTTATATGAAACAGCAATCATATCCATCCTGCTCTCTAGGACATGAATATGTGATGTCATAAATAAATGTATAATAAATGTGTGTGTGTGTGTGTGTGTGTGTGTGTGCCCGTGTGTCTTTGCCGAAAGAGCATGCGCGGAAACATTTCGGCACTCTATGAATTCTGTTGTGAAACTGAGGATGGAATGACAATGACGCTGTGTATTTAGGTTACTGATGCGTGTGTGTGTGTGTGTGTGTGTGTGTGTGTGTGTGTGTCAGTGTGGGCGTTGTCGCTCAGAGTGACTTTTATACATTGCGAGGACAGTTCTTTCAGAGAACAGAGGAGGAGTTGCTTTGAGGCACATCCCCCCTATTTTTGGAGTGTGTGTGTGTCTGTCAGAGCTGAGTATCTCATTTTCCCCACTGAGTAGGGGAGAGTGGTACATTTGTGTGCGTGCGTGCGTGCGTGCGTGCGTGTGTGTGTGTGTGTGTGCGTGTGGGTGAAAGTGCTTATTGATGTGTGATTGTGTTGCAGGAGAGGAAAAGGTACGCCTTAGGAAACAGATTATTGAATCGTAAAACTCCACAGATGGCACGTGCAGTATGTGCGTCTGCATACTGTGTGTGCATGCATTTGAGTGAGCGAGCGGTATTAGACTCACGCCGTCACCCGTCTCCACGGGCTCGCTTCCTCCCCGACGAGAAAATGGAATCATAGATATTCATCACGGCAAACTTGGAAATCGGTGCACATAATGCAATTTCAGTTTGTTTTGGAGAAGCAGCAGCCAAGACGCCCAGAAAACTTGGCAGTTGGGCCTTAGAGACAAGTGAATAAGAACAGAAGCTGCTCTCTGCAGCTTGCAGACTGGTAATGTGCACAGATTGTGGCAGAACTCTGGCTGCATCTCAATCATGAAACGCGCGGCTGTTGAGCTGCTGCATGTCTGTCTTGTGAAAGTGACACGCTATTGCGGTTATTTGACAGGTGATCTCACTGACTGGTTTTCAAATGGTTACAGCGTGTAGGTCTACGTCACATTCCCTGTATTGAAACTTTATTCAAAGTCGTTCTGATGCAGCAGAGAGAGCAAAGCGGTTGACCTCAGTGATCTCCATGACCTCATCAGTCTGCTCCCTGAGTCTTATCACTCCGTAGAGACTAAATAGAGCAAGGTAAGCACGATTAACAAGCCAGCTTTAACTCAATAACAGCATGTGCAATCTGTGTGTTAGTCCGTGTGTGCTGTAGTCGTGCGGTGATGTAACGAGTCCCTTTGACAGTCTGAGGTCAGAGGCCAGGAAATATACGTGTCCCTCGTCTAATAAGTTATGGTCAATACAGATGTGGATGCATGTGTGTGTGTGTGTGTGGAGGCTAAACAGGTGTCCAGTGTCTGCAACACGGGAGGGAAAGCCAGGTTTTTTTCGTTTCAGCTCATTTCAAGGCATATTTTGTGGCGCAGCAATTATTCTGGAAACAATCAAATAGCATTTTCCAACAGATTTTAATTCCTTCGTGGTGAATCTAAACCTCTCCGCCGCGGGCTCGTCTGCGCCACCTACTCGGTATTAGGGAAAACATTTTTTTGTGGGATCTCGGGAAGGATTTGCATAGCAATGAAATCTCCTCCTCGTACAGCAGGAGAAATTGCTGTCCCACGTATGTCAGTCTAACACATCTCATATTTGTTTGCAGCCTGCGAGATAACGCCAGAAAAGAACACCCTGGAAACCAGCTCTCTGTTATTAAAATGATGTCGGCGCCGGTGGTGCTATTTCGCCCCGCACGCGCCTCTATTCTGATATTGTTCCCTTCCCTCGTCAAAATTTCACTTAGCCACCTAATGTAACTGCATCCGTAATCAGCTTTGCTTTTAACAAAGACATGGGAGGACACGGAGAAGTACAACAACCCAGTGCGTCGCGCTTTAATGTGTCCCTGAGAGAACGAGGGCCAGGCTTTTAAAGAGTCCTCTCAGCGCTCGCCGTCATGCTCCAAACAAAAGGTTCCTGGCCCGGGCACAGCCTGTAGGTCTTCCATAGGGAAAACACACTCCGCTAATGCATTTAAATCACCCTCTCTAGTTTGCCGTCACACAAAGAGAGGTGGGGGAGCGAGCTGGGGAGAGGACTGGAGGGGCATTTGTAATTATCGCCATCGCGCAGGTGAACAAGCCTTTTAATGGACCGCCTTGAATTTCCCTTTCTCTCGTTCTTTTTGTGTTCAGTTGTTTTACCATTTAGCTGCTCTGACGCTCATTGTTTTCTTGTTCTAATGTTCTGTGTGAATCTTCTTGTTTTGGCCTCTCTAGCTTCCTCTTTTTGTCTCTCTCTCTCTCTCTCTATCTCAGTGTCCCCGTCTCTCTCTCTCTCTCTCTCTCTCGGTGTGAGGCGCTAATGGAATCATTACTAGCCTCTCTGTGTTAGACAAACACCAGACACCTCCAATTACAGCCTTTTTTCCCTCAATCTCTGGCTCTCTCCCTTCCTCTCTGCTATTTTCTAACCTTGCTCTGGTGTCTGCTTCTATAATGGGACTGTTCTCCCTCTACAAGACCCCCATTTTGATCCTCACCCGTCCTTTCTGATGCTGTCTTCCTTTTTCACCTCACCATTTTTCTTTCTGTCTCCCTCCTCCTCCTCCTCCTCCTCGCAGCCCTCATCTCCTCTGTCTGCACTCGTTAAACATTTATAGATCACGGGTTCATCTTTCCCTTTTTCTATTTTCCCACCCCATGCCTGCTTCTTATTCCCTAAAGTGAGGCACAAAGTGTGTTTAAATGTGTGTGCATGTTTTGATGTTGTTAATGTTTGGACACTGGATTCGATTAAATCTGGTCAATTGTTTTATGACCAAAAGGAACGCTGCTCAAGAGGGCCACTATTCTTTAGGGGTGGGAAAAAAAATCGATTCACCTATGTATCGCGATTTTCTTTTTTTTTACGATTCTGAAATCGATTTAATTAATTAATTAATGCCAGAATCGACATACTTGCTTCATATGAGTCTATGTGGAGTTAGAAGGAAGTTACCGCTTTTATTGTTGTAGTCTGAGTAACGTGACGTCGTATCCGTTCCGTATCCGTCACCAAAACAAACCGCAATGAGCCGAAATGACAAAGTAGAAAACGGCGGAGGGTCCACGTGGATACGACCTGCACCCTCACATTTTAAATCCAAAGTGGTAAACACTACACATACAGTAAAGAATGGAAACACTTTGGGTTTCACACATTGCCAGGAAAAGCAGAGCTAGACATCACGGCTAAAGCTGCATGCTAACTCTGTCATGGACAGAGAATGACTGATATGTTTGACTTCAGGACATCGCTGACTACACACATGCTGAAAATCAAACAGTTTAATGTATTAATTTAGATATTTTCCAAAGTAAAAGTCCCTAGAAGTGTATGATTCAACTTTTTCCCATGGTCTAGTGTTAAAAAAGTTAACAAAATGGCAATAAATCGTAATGCTTAAAAATCGAAATACAAATCGAATCGGCACCCAAGTAATGTGATAGTATCAAATCGAGAGATAGGTGTATCGTCCCAGCCCTACTATTCTTCCAGTACAAACAGAAAAAGTAGTACCTGACTATGAAAGAGGAAATAATGTGATTCATGGGGAAATGTGGTCTAAATGTTCCTTGACTGTGATGTCATACCAAGTTATCAAAATAAATGTGTTGTGCTATATTGACATGTTGTTGTTAATCTCATTAAAAGACCAAAAGCAATTAAGCTTTAGTTAATTTCTCGATACTTTTTTATTTCTATGGCACTCAAACCCATTCACAAAAAAGGTCACAAAATATATAGCTTCATTTTTTAAAAGGCTTAGTAATTAGGCTTTATTTGGCATGTTCTACCATTGAAATAAACTGTGTAATTTGGTGCTAATTAAAGGGGAAATAGAGAGAATGTTCTGACTCAGTAGACATAGTAACAAGTCTGTTATTTATGAGGACATGTCCTTGAAAGAACTGCTTACATCCCAATGGCTCGAAAATGTAAACCCATGTGAATATTAAATTTTGGACAGTTTATTCTCCAGATTGAATTGTATGCTCGCATGTAATTTACAGCCACACGTTGTTCAGATGACTTACTGGTTCCAATGGGAAATAACTGAAATGAACCAATTGTAAATGAACCGCATGAACAATGCCTCATTTTTCTAGTATAATTAGAACCAAACTAAGTCTTTTCCAGGCATCATCCTTAGACACATTACATCAATTTGTTTCAAGGAAATCACAAGTAAACTACGTAAAATAACACTACAGTTTTTAGCAAACAGGAGTGCATTTGTTTGGGACTATTTTTAGCAGCGGATTCATACACATTTGGTTCTCTGGTGAGTATTTAACACAGCAAGACTGTGTACAGTATGTGGGAGTGACGTAAAACTGGGCCCATGTTTATTGTAATGGGGGGAAAATGGCAACAAGAGCAGTGGTGTGACTCATTGATGTGTTTTTGATGGACAACAATGGAGCTCTATAGCACAGAGGAATATCAGACTGTTGCTACACAGACAATACTTGTTAGTCGGATCAATACATTGTTGGGAGTAAGAAACATGTCCCTGTCCTTTAATGTTTAACATTGCAAATACATATTTGTTTTATTCACCTTTCGGTTTTCTGTGTAGCTGATGGTGTGCAGTGCTGTGTCCAAGACAAATTTCCCCACGGGGAAATATATAGTATTGTATCGTATTGTATAGTATCGTATCGTACTGTGGTGTGCACTGCTGCTCGATCACATGAAATCATACTCATCTGCTTTGTCACCTCTGGAGTTACATAATCTCTTTCTCCCTCGCTCACATCCGAACACATCCTCTCTCTCCCTCTCTGCCACATACAGTTGCTCCCCCTCGTCCATTTCTCTCTACCCCATGCAGAGGCCTCTGTCAGTGCAGCCCAAGCCCCCCCCCCTCCGCCTGCCTCGCTCGCTCTCATGCTTTCTTTTCTCTCCGCGTCTTTGTCTCTTGTGCATTCTGTTTCTGTTCTCCCTCTCTGTTTCTGTCTGCCACTGTTTCCTCTACCCCTCCTCCACCTCCATTTCCACCTCGTACTCCCTTGCCCTCTCCTGCTGTCTCTCTGTCTCACAGCTGGTAGGGAATGTAGTGAATTCTCCTCTCGAACCTCTCCTGCCTTAAGCCCTAGAGGAACACGCTGAAGGGCAGGAGTGTGTATGTGTGTGCAGCTGTGACTAGACGTGTGTGTGTCCTGTCCTTCTCTGTGTGTCTGACAGCACCAATTACTGCCTCAGATGCCTGAGAGATGGAGGAGACGGAGTGGAGAAGGACAGACACCTGTCACCTCGACACAAGTTCTCCTGCTCTCATCCCCTCTCTCTCTTTCTCAGCGGGCAAAAGTAATATAGGTCAGCATGACATGTCTGTCTGTCTGTCTATACCTGTCTAATGGCCTCCTCCTTCCCTTCTCTTCTTATTCATTTGTCTGTTTGATGCTGCCAACATGAAGCGAGGACTTAGTTTACAAGAAGAACTTTTCAAAGTCACACCACACTCATCATACTGATTCCACTCAGCTCGCCTGCTGTTCTTTGCACTTCTCAAATTGGACCGAAACCAAAGTGAAAAATCGCTTGTGTGAATTGTCTTGTCATCTATGTGTTCATTTGGAACGCTGTGGATGCAGACACAATGGGTTTCTGTACTGCTACATGGCTTGAAATAATACTTTAAAGAATTGCAATACACTTATTCGCTCTTTCTGAGAGTTAGAGAAGAAGATATCAATCTCATGACTGAGCATTAAAGGCATAGTTCAACAGTTTGACAAATACGCTTCGTTAGAGCCATTTTTGTGAGTTGCAAAGTATAATTTTCGCAGTTTGCCGCATTATTTAAAGAATGTCATTTTGATCTTTTTACTCAAGAATTAATACTTCTATTTTGTGCATTTTTTATTTGTATCTATTATGGTTATTTAGATACAGTAATAATGATCATCTGCTATAAAAAAAGAAGGGGTGAGATCAGAGAAATAGAATAGGAGTAGAACTGACATTGAACTGTTTGCCGTGGTCATTTGACTAGTTCAAAAGAAAATGGCGATTGTTGTGTTATGGTGACAACACACGTCAGTGGGGCTGTAAAGTGAGTTTCTTCACCCTGCTAAGCCGGCAGCGGAGCTAGTCACAGAGCCGAATCAACGTCTGTTGAGGCCAATTCACTTTCTTTCTTACTTACTTATAAAAGGGACCGCTGGCATGGCGGGACACACTACGCGCAGATGTTGTTGTTTTCACGCTGGCATGAGTGAGTCCGTTTTGTTTGTTAAAATTTAAAAATAAATCAGCTGAAATGGATGCAACAGTATATGTGACTGTTTCTTTGTGATTTGGACGGTTTCATGTTGTGAGACAAGTAGTGGAGGCCTTTTGAGGTGAATTTAAAAAGAACCACGGCACACGCTTATTCACTTTCTTGCCAGGAGATAGATGCCAAGACTGATACATATCTTTATGGTAAAAATGAAGCTACTGCCTATAGCCGGTTAGCTTAGCTTAGCATAAAGACTGGAAACTAGGGCTGACCCGAATGCTTCGAAGCTTCAAAGCTTCGACCGTTGTCATGGTAATCGACCTCCAAATCAGCATTCGAATACCTCTTTTTTCCCCATTTTTTTTTGTTTATAAATAAGTATGTAATAACGATGTATAACTCCCCGAATAGCCCATGAAATAAGGAATAATCCCACAACATTATTTATTCTTCATATTCAACATTAATTATTATTAGTTATTCTCAGACGGATCGCCGTTTGTTGTGTGTAGAGGTGTGTGTGTGTGTGTACAGTAGTGCGGCAGCGGCACTGAAACGGGGGAAATGGAGACTGACAGACAGAAGAACATGTTAGCCTTCTGCGAAGCGCTGTTCCGCGAAGCTTCGACTACCTTAAAACATTTCTCACCGAATATTCGAAGCCCAAAAAATGGTATTCGGGACAGCTCTACTGCAAACAGGTCCAAAGGTAGCAAAAAACACTTATCCAGCACCTCTAAAATCTCACTAATTAACACGTTGTATCTCGTAACCTGTGCAAAAATCTTGTGTAATCTTGTGTTATGTGCTTGAATATTACTTGACGGGAGCAGTAAATTCAAGTCTTGTCATCACAGTTAGGTTGGTATCATGGTGCCTGTACAGTAATCAAAACCAAAATCTGTGCTCACCAACTGTAACCGGCAACTTCCAGCAAGAGACGCTACACAGAAGTGTGTTGAAAAAACTGTTTTTCGCTAAAAGAAATAGCTCCAATGTTGAACTATTCCTTTAAGGCAGAGCCACATAAACCCTTAAAGCCAGGAAAACATCACACTGCTTTAGCTCCTTACACACTCTAAACCCTATTTGACCACAACTATGAGATCATAACTTTTGGGAGGGATAACTAAGTCCTGCACAATGTCATTTTCAAGAGACGAAAAAAAAAAAAAAAACTGTAGTTTGATATTTTTGGAAAACATTGCTCAACCTGTGGAGGGGAATTCGACTTTCTGTCTGCCCGGTGACGAGCGGGTGATCAAAGGAATGCCGCTCAGCCGCCCAGTCGATCGGACCTGGCTCCGACCGCAGCGCAGCAGGAAAGGATTTACAGTAAAAAGCCTTTGTTTGTTCTCCGCGAGACGACTCACATTCTGTGCAGATAAGTGAAAGTTATATGATACATGTGCTGCGAGGGCTCCATCAAGATATGCACTCAGATGCATATAATGAAAGAAAGACCATGACCATGACCACGCACACAAGCACACACACACACACACACACACACACACACACACACACACACACACACACACACACACACATACAATTGACTTTTACATTTTATATCTCATAAGAGGATTGCAGCCTCTGTTCATAATGAAAGGTTTGAGCAGGGAACAGATGTAGGAAAAGGCTAATCTTCGCACCTGTGAAAGAGATTGAGCTCACTTACAGAGGGCTGTGTGCGTGTGTGCGTGCGTGCGTGTGTGTGTGTGTGTGTGTGTGTGTGTGTGTAGGTGTGTGTTGAAAGCTCAGTAGGGAGCCTGTCTTTCTTTATTGCCTCTCCAACACAGAGCTTGATCTCTGCCTCTATCCTTTCACCAGAAGTGTGTGTGTGTGTGTGTGTGTGTGTGTGTGTGTGTGTGTGTGTGTCTGGACAGTCGAGGCGGTCGGTAAAGTGAGCATTTTTATGTTGATCACATACAGAGTTTTGAAGGTCAAGCGCTCCCTCCTGCATGTAGTATGTTCACACACACACACACACACACACACACACACACACACACACACACACACACACACACACACACACACACACCTCTCATTTCTTTGCTCTTCTCTTGGTGGCAGCTCAGGGAGCTTGAGAGCAAGACGGTGTGGGTAGGAAGAGAGTGGGCGGTCAAGTCAAGAGCAAGTCAAGAGATTTTCGTGTGTATACAGTACGAGCAATGTGTGTGTATGCAATGCACGTGTGCGTATGCACAGTGCTGAAGGGATTAGGGCATTGCGCTGTTGAAGTGCCAGGCAGCAGGGTGTTATTACTAGCCAGATGTTCTTAAAGGACAAACGGATATATGGGCCAAGAGAAGGCCAGTCATCTGTCCTTCTACCTGTCTGGGGGAATGCGCGCCTTCCTGCTCGACACGTCCGTCCGTCCGTCTGACTTCACTTTTCATTTATTTGGAGCCACCTCGTTACGCCTTTATCTCCTCTCTCCTAACCTCCATCCCTTTTCCCCCCCTCTCCCTCGTTTTCTCATCTCCTCTTCTTTTGTGTTTGAATAAATGACACACAAAATCACAAAGGCTTAGGCGCTCGCTATATCCTCTACACACCATAGTCCCCGTCTACGTACCCACACAGCACTGACCCAGATAATGTCTATTCACACAGTTCCTCCCAGCACCAGCTCCTCTTTCGCCCGTGCCGGCTCGCTCGCCAGACACGAGCAGGGTTGCCAAAAGCCACCACCTCGGTAGTACCGGGATGCACTCGCGCCGCCGAAGCGTTAGCCTCGACGAAACCCGAGGACATCGAGGTGGCTTTTGCGAGACGGGAGCTCGTAAAGCTCAGCCGAGTCTGGTGTAGTGGGTTGAGCCGTGTGAACAAAGCCTTAGAGAGAAAGGAGGAAAAGCAGGCCAAGGACTGAGAAACTGTTAACGCATGTTTCAACTCCTCACGTCCTTATATAGCACTATTCCCTACAGACGGAGGCAGAGAGAGAGAGAGAGAGAGAGAGGAGAGAGGTGTAGACGAGAGAGCGTGTCTCCTTTGGGTACAGTTGCCATTAATTGACTGGATCTCAACAGCTTATAGAACACAGTTAGGGATAAACATGTGTGCACTCATGGGAAAGTTCATAATTTTCGCATTTCTATAGTGTTGAATCAGTGTTGAGTTTGCTCCACTTAAAGATCTAAAGGTTTGGAGAAAGGTGCATGTGTGCGCGAGAGAAAGCAGAGGAGGCATGCAGGCAGCCAGCGGGTCTGCTCAACAGGAAACACAGGAACAGGAAGACGGCCATTGACCCCTTCCCCTTATCCCCTCCCTCCCTCCCTCCCTCTCTAGTTTATGGATGGCTTCCAGATGTACGACCAGCCCGTCAGACTGATTGGGCCGGCGTTGCACACAAGCGTTTACTGCTCAGCTCCAAACACGACGTACAGATGTAGCCGCGGTTCGAAGTCCAATTTGTCGCTGCTTTCGTATGCAGTACAGCTGCGCTATTGTTTTACAGCCGAGAGGAACCACTCAGAAAACTCAAATATTCTGCTCAAGCGTCGGCCAAAACACGGAGCGTTTACACAGGAACCCGATGAGAGATGTAACGGATTATGTTACATTTTTAAACATGGCCGTTTAGACCAGCTGCTGCTGTATTACAGGTGGCTGCAGGCTGGAACTGACACCTTGTATAGGTAGCTAAATACACCTGCAAGCTTGATTCTTCTGTTCTGCTGTCAGTTACAACTGAAGCAGACTGCCAAAATGTGCAAGTGTTAGGAAATAACACACACACTTAACACACCTCGTGCAAGCATATAAACTCAGTTAAGCTGGAAATAAACGTGCTCAAAAATAGCAGCGTAAATCATGACGTTTATGTCAGCCACTACTAAGTAATCTCTCTCCAAACTGCCACCCTGCTTCACCCAGCGCTATGCTGAAAGGGCATCACCGCGGTCTGCGAGTGTCATTACCTCTCAAGGCCGCTTCATAAACCAGATCTGCCTATAGACCTAATTGTTTTGTCGATATTTATTTGTCAGATGAAAAGCTCCTGCGGTCCTGAACGGCGCAGATTTTATTACGGAGAGCACAAAAAAGGGACACGCGGCGGCAATTTTCTCCAAGAGGGGACTCTTTTGTGTGCGGCACCCTTGACTTCCTGCGCGACGCTGAATGGGCGCCGTGGTGTCAAGGAGGTGTGGGTAAGGAGGGGGGGGGGGAGAGTGTTATTTATGGGGTGCTTCATTCGTAACAAGGTAATTCTGGGAGGTGGAGGATGGCACTTAGGGACACGCACATTCATTCACAGAGATGTATACTCAGCAATGTACACACACACTCGCAAAACCAGCGAGGCAGCGAGCTAAAGCGTTCTCTTTCTGGGCTTTTGTGTCCACGGCTATGTAGTCTAAGCGATGTTCTCCCGCGAACGGGCATAAAACATACGAGCGCAGACTTTCCTTCGATTTGCTGAGAGTGTGGCTGACTAAGTTGACCGGGTTCCCACCCACAGATTAAAAGACCGCTAGAGTATGGCCTCCCACTTGACAGGTACATCTGCATGAGTGTGACTGACACAGAGAAAAAGGCACGGGGCTCTCCTTTCCCTCCTCCGCCTGAGAGAATGAATTATTGAGAGTGATGAACTGAAAATAACGTGGGTGAGGAAAGGAGGTGCACAGCTCCTCCTACGCACACTCTGCCGGTCACGGGGCCGGCCGATGCGGGCACGTTTATACTGCCGCGCTGTGTGAGTGTGTATCTGGGGAGATAAGATGCGTGTTTATAGTGTGTTAAAGCTCTGTAGGTTGGGTTTTGTTATGTAAGATGTTTAAGCTACGTTTGTGCCTGGGGAGAGAGAACGTTATAGTGAAGGCTTAAATCTGTGTATTTAGACTTTGTGTGTGTGTGTGTGTGTGTGTGTGTTGACTGGACTGCCTGGCTTGTGTTTAAAAAGAAAAGGTGAATCTTTGTGTTCCTCTCGCCTTTTATCTTGATAGCAAAAAAGAAACAGACAGAAGAATAAGTTATTCAGACTGTGAACCAAACTCCCAACAGACTCCTTCTATAGACCTGTCATGCTCTCTCTCTTCTTCTTCTTCTTCTTCTTCTTCTTCTCTCTCTCAGTCTTTCTGTCCCTCGCCCATGACCCCATTCACACAGACACACACCTGGTATCTATTTAATCTGTTTTTACACTGCGGGATAATCACCCCGGCTCAAAATTAGTGAGCCATCAGCTTGGGTTACCACTGGAAAAGTGTGTGTGGATGTGTGTTTGCTTTAATTGAACTGAAATTGAGCTCCCTCTCTCTCTTTTTTTTTTTTTTTGTGGAGGGGTTTGTGTGTGTGTGTGTGTGTGTGTGTGTGTGTGTGTGTGTGTGTGTGGCTGTCAGCGAGAGAGTAAATATTTGTGCAGGAGCTCTGGAGAAGGTCAGGGTCAACGTATGACAGACAGCCCACTGGGAAATAAGACACACATACAAACGCAGACTCTCTCTCACATACACACACACACACACACACACAAATAGATATAAAGTAGAGATGGCCAAGAACAAGAAAGACAGAGAGGACAGAGACAGAAAAATAGAAATAGACAGGTGGGCAAACAGGGAGATAGATGGAGAAGGAGAAAAAATAGAGGGAGAAATAAGTGATGGACAGAATGAGGAAGAGGGGAGAGCTTCATCTCGTAGTTCCCCTTGGCCGCTCTCAGTAATTGGCTGATGTCCAGAGGACAGAGAGTAGATCAGAAAGAAGCCGGAGTGTACTCACGTGCTTCATGTACTGGACATCGCAAACCATTTCATATCCGGTCTGACCGTGTGTGTGTGTGTGTGGGGGGTTCAGAGTAGTCATAAGATGCTATAAACACAGTCCTGAGGTGTCAATCACAGAGGCCTGTGTCTTCTGTGTGGACATGGCTCATATCTCACGTCCGCTCTGCAGCCACCTGATCCTGCCTTTCCATAACAGAAAAAGTCTGGCAAAAGTATATCGCCCCTTTTGTTGTCTCTTGCAGTGATGACTATTAGGGGTTGAATTAGGATAAAAAGGTCATTTCCAGACACAGCATTCACACAAAATAATATAATTATTGAAGCACAGAAGCACAGAAATTTTTTTTTGTAGATATAATATGCGGGACACTTCTCTCTCAGACAGAAAAAACAGAGTCTGCAGACTAGATAACGCTCCCATCAACATATATTTAATTGCCACCGGTGATGTTTCGAGCATCAAGCTCTTCTTCAGACAAGAAGAAGAAGAGCTTGATGCTCGAAACATCACTGGGGGTAATTGAATATACTGTATGTTCATGGGAGCATTATCTAGTATCTTTTTTTCCCCGTCTCTTACATGTTTTTCTGTCCAGCATCTAGTATTTATCGTCTGGATCTGTGTGCTTTTGTAAATACAGGATCGGACATAGGCCTACATTTGAAAATAAATGTATTCATTAATAGTTAGTCTGGAAGGCTTTTTTAACATCTGTTCTTTGGTCGGATGGATTTGTCTCCATGACAAACATCAAAAGACTGTCTGTACAAATTTTAATTATACGTTTTTATGACATCATTTACTGTAATTATGCAGTTAAATGCCTTTCTTTTTTCAGGCACCAGAATGTCCCATAGCTTCCTTACCTGTAAGTAATACAATTCAGATGAGGAAATATTAAATCTCTAAATTTCTGGCCTAAAACACGGTCAAACAAATCAATATTTAGTCTCAAATACTGGGATCACTTGTAAAGTTAGTTCAGGTGGGTTTACCTTCCACTGCGACCCAGTATGCTGGCAGGCACAGTGTTGATACTCTGGACCAGTGAGCAAAAGTTCATGCACTGAAAATGTGCAAATGTTCCCAGTAGATAACCTTCCATTATAAACGTATTGCAGTGCAAACCTGCATAGCCACACAAACGTGGTAAGGTGCTCTGTAATGCACATTATGTTTACAGCTGATAGTTTGTACATGACAGACATGACTTGATAATTAAACTGGACCAGCAATTACTGTCGCTAATTGGCAACCATGTTAATTTCTTATGACCATAGGTTAAGTATTTTATAGTGAAAAATGTCAATATATTTTTATCAAACTCTAAGATATCTTACTTTTGCTGATTTTATAATGTTTTCTCTTAGTGTTACTCAAAATAATCCATGTTTAAATGTATATATTTGTGTTTTTCTTCATTGTTTCTGTGGATTGTCGTCAGTAACTAATGGGGGAGATTTTTCCGTGAGAGGTCAGATGGTTTTAGCATCCCAGAGAACCTGTGAGTTACTGTATAGAGTGTACAACTACAATGAACTCTCTGTTTTTACAACATTTCTGTAGTGGTGATGATACCCCACAACGAAAACAAAACGTTAAGGCAATGAAATGTTTTAATGTAGCTGAGTTAATGTTCATACAGAGCAAACAATATGAGGTAATTAAAGTTTAATAAGTAGATATTATGATGATGATGATTCTTCAGATTGGAAAGAAAGAAAGCAGACGTAATGTCAAAACAGGCAAACGGGCTCGGGAATTGTGCGTTTCACAGGATTAGTAGTTATGGTGAATATTATGATCTTAAAGGTTGTTATGAAGTCGATTAGGGATTAGAGGTTAACAGCAGGGGACTGCACTCTGATGTTGACATCTCTATTCCACACAAACGTCCTCATTACCACACACACACACACTCATGTACTTTGCTCTGCTCTCTACTCTATAAAAAGACCCACATAGCGCACACATAAAAACACACACAAACACATATTACTCACGTGTCATCTTCTTCTGCAGCTTTTAAGCACCAGTAAGCATATATTGATTTCTTCGCACCTACTGTAAATGTGTATGTGTTTTTTTTCCCATATATAAGAGGTACAAAGTTATATTTTTACTTCTGTTGAAGTTTGTTTAGCATGAAAACATGTCAATTGGACCGAAAGCATGTTTCACAGGAATGTACACATGAGCACATAACACACACAAACACACACACACGCACGCACAGATGCGACCCCGGTGGCCGTAAAGGACGTCAGATTCAATCTCGTCAGATTTCTCCACTGACGCTTGATGTATCAATTTTTAAGTAGCTGGCCTCAACTAACGCCTGGGTAGCCTACACACACACACACACACACACACACACACACACACACACACACACACACACACACACACACAGGCGGCTCTGTGCTCCAGGAGCTGTGGCACTCGAGGGGTTCTAGAAGGGTTCCATCTTGAAAGCCTGTTGCCATGGTGACCATTATGGAGCTCATCTCCCATGGGCCAGCGAGCTTCACACTGGCCCACGGGAGATGAACCTCCGACTATGAATCCCTCTCGAAAGAACACACACAAACACACTCAGCGTACCCCCCCCCAGGTTTCTCCTCTGTCTGCCCTTTATGGTGACGCCGGCCGGGAGCCAATGTTTGACTTGACCCGAGTGCGACAGAAAGCAAGAGAACGGAGCAATTAACAGTTCAACTAGCAAAAAAAAAACATTTGAAAGGGAAGTGGAGGAGAGGAGAAGGCTGCCAGCCAGGCAGAGGAAGTGTTTGTTTCAGAAAACTTGCAGCTGATGTGATTTTTGCATACGTATACGGGAGTCGCCTGGTTGAGTGTAATTAGAATGTAATGACTTTTACTACGAGATGTCGGGTTTGTGTTTCTGTGGGCGCACTTGAGTGTGAATCTGTGAAGGCCCTTTCCAATATTAACTGAATACATTTCCTGAACTCTCTCCCTCCAGTACAGTCAGCAGCTTCTGTCATTCACACGCTGCTTTCTATCTTTAACGCTAGAGTCTTAAACACTCAGCTCCATACTTATACATGACCCCTTAACAGTATAATTTAAATTAACTGTAAAGTGTGTAAGACACACTGTGTACCCCTCTCAGTGCAGTTGGCTTCCCTCTCTGTGGAGGCTTATTCTAATATGTAGATCACATTCATTTCATGCTACAGACTAAAATTGGACTGTTAGAAAGGAGGGGGAAGTGAGAAGTGAGTGAGAACAGAAGTGCACAGACTAGAATTGTTCATATCAAGTGAAAGTTATATATATGATCATTTATTCTTTTGAGTCATTTATCGAGCAAACATGCCAAACGTTCACAGGTTCCAGCTTCGGAAATGTGAAGATTTGCTGTTTTTCTTTGTTGTACGTGATTTTAAATAAGAATAAGTTACATTTGGGTTTTGCACTGTTGGTCAATAAAACAAGCAAAAGCAGTGTTTTCCAGATTTTTCTTTTTCTTTTCAGTGGCAGATATAAACACAACATGGACATATTCCCCCTTTTAAAATTAGTATGGCTAATATGTTAGCAAACTTTTGCCTGCTTAGTCATCCAGCAGACACGGAGCAAATTAGCATTCATTCAAGATTTGACTTCACCTGACAAATGCAAGTCAAATCTTTACTTTCTTTTGACCTCTGGTTTGCTCTCCATCAACTCCTGCTCCACTATCTGTGCTTTCCAAAACCCATACTACCATACTATTTAGTATGCCAGAAAAAGATTTAGTATTTACCAATACATAATATGTCAAATGCAATATGCCAAAAATACCAGGATGTCCTACTACATTTGGTCGCATTTTGCAGTATGCAAGCCGGCATGCTTTTCTGGCTATTCTGACCCACAATCCTCTGCAGCAGATATATGCGCAAGAGGGTCAAAGTTCAAGGCACAATGTTGAAGTAGTATGTCCCAATTGTACGCATACTGCATGCAACTTTACATACTTTGTAAGGGCAGCTGCAATATGTACTAAAAGTGAAAAAGGAAAGAGTATGCGATTTGGAACGTAGCCTATGTTTAGAAGCTAGCCGCTAACATCGTCTGTATGCTGTTTGGTGCTGGGCAGGTAGCGTACAGTTGGTTTTATAAGAACTTTTTAGCTGAAAGCTGGATACATACTTGATGTGTGGTGAAAGTAAACCAAAACTGTAACGTTGTGAGCCAAAAAAAGCTCTGTATAGCTGAGGGGAACCGCAGAGTCGAAAATTCCCTGTGGGTTCGTCACTCCTGTATGAGTGACACCATTCACATTACACGCAGTCATTTGACCCATTGTTATTATAAATATATTGATCAGTTCAGCTTTTTAAATACATATCCATGTAGTTTGGGAAACTGTTAGAGGCTTATTTAACCATTTTCTAACATTTTACAATCAAGTCAAGTAAATACACATTAGTTGCAGCCCTAAAAAGAGTAGAATAGAACTCAATCAGCTCATACTGTAGTGTGTACAGTGTTTTCCCAAAGGAAACGGTTGGGCTGTTCCCTTCTCAATCAGCGCGTGGTGACTGAGGGTGTGTCTTGAGTAGCAGTACTATATCATATCTAAGAGCTATCGATTGGCATAAATACACTAAGTCTCTCTGGTGACCGGATGAATATTTAATAAGACACTGGATCTGAGGCCACTCTTTGTCTTTGGAAGAAACACACACACATGCACACACACACACACATGCACACACACCCTATATACTGTACAGCATTGTCAACTGTTACTTTAGCAAATTTGGGGTTAGTTCATAGTTCTACAACATAGTTTTTGTGACTAAACTTTTTTGTGCTTCTGTGTGTGAGTGCATGTTTATGTGAGCACTGTCTCACCGCCTCAGCCTTCTTGTCCCTTTTTCATATCTTTGGCAAATCATTAATCATAAGGGAACAAAGTCAAGTAACACATTTCCCATGGGGCACACACAGGGAGTAGCTTGAGGAAAAAAAAAAGAGGCAAGAAAAGTGGGAGAGAGAGAGAAAGCGAAAAAAAAAAAAAAGAAAAAAAAGGGGGGGACTGTGAGAGAGAAAGAGTGAGAAGGAGGTGGAAAAGTAGAGTAGAAAACAGAAGGAAGGAAGAAGGAAGCTCCACTCCGAGCAGCCAAGCCGCCATTCTTGCGGAAAGTTTTTGATCAGGCAGTTGTTCGGACGCCAGGCCTGGCACGGGGCGCCCTGTCTGTCCTCTAGCGCCGGGGTCCCTTTGTGCCACTCTGGCTGGCCAGCGCCCGGAGCCAGGACTCTCCGGATGAAACTCCCCGGAGAAAAGCTGCTTTTCCACCCTGCTCCTTCAGCCCAGCCAACAGGAACACACACACACACACACACACACAGTCACTAGCACAGCACATAGGCACCCATTACCTTGGAAGCTGACAGGAAGGAGAGCAGAAACCCTTTGAGAATTATCACTCCCTTTCCTTCCTTTCTTTCTTTCTTTCCCTCTTTTTCTTTCGCACCTACACACACACGCACACATCCCCTTCTCCAGTGTTCTCTCAGGTCTTTTGGGGATTGTGCCAGTGGACTTTGCTCCCCTATGATGAATGATTTGCCTAAAAATACTGTCTGCATGCGAGCGAGGCGAGCGCAGCGTCCAGGTGGAAGAACTTACCTCCACAGTGAGAAAACACACTACTTTTAGGCCACTTTTCCATTCCTCTACCCAGCAGGTTAACCACGCCGTTGAACATACGCGCGTGTGCCTGTGAACACGCATGTGTGTGTGATAATTTACAGCCTTTCTGGGACGGGTGACGTGTAGCTTGATTAAATCCGTGACCTTCACCACCAGCACAAGCAATCAGCAAGCGAACACACACGATCACGCACACGCCGCATACTTAACACCTTCTCGCACGCGAGCGCCCGGCGCACGAACATGCAATCAGCACCTGGCGGACTCTGTCGCATCATTGATCCAACCCCATTCACACACACACACACACACACACACACGTATGCATACACACAGGGCATCCATCGAATTGCATTTGAGACACCCTCATTTTTCTTACACAGGGTTTTGTACACCGTAATGCTATTTACCGTCGTGGCAGAAAAGGGTTTGCGAGGACGGTAATACCAGGCCTATGAATGTATAAATAAATACATGCGTAATCTATATTCAGATTACCAAAGGGAAAGTCAGGAATTCCATTTTACTGCCTTGGATGCAAAAGGGAAATCATTCGAGTCCCCAGTCTATTTCAGCAGACTGCTCCATGTTGAGCGGAAGCATGGTTTTCCCTCCCCACTTTTATGACTCCACATAATGACTAATACGCAGCCACTGTAACAGCCGTAGCAATAGTCATGTTATGTTATTGTGACTATTGCCGTGACTGCGGCTGTGTATTTTCGTTCCCCCGGTTGCCCGAAGATCTAGAGCTTATATAACAGGAATGACAGTTGATCTGCTGTTGCACTGCGTTATCGTACTGTACGGCCCCGTGGTTATATACAGGCCTCCAGCCTGATGTAGAGGGATCTCACGTAGACCTAATGTCACAATATATTACATCAAACTTTGTTTTCTTGTTCTTTGCCAAGGGGTGCTGCACGGCACGTCTCGTGATCTGGCAGTATCTGCAGTACCTTTGTTGTAGCATAACTCCTCATGCCTTTTTGTGGTTTTGTACATTTTGTACTTTTTTGAGTTGTCTGTTTGCCCTTATAGTCTGTACTGCTGTACAACCTTGTTTTTACTCTTGTAGTTTTGGCATCATTTCTATCAGTTGTGATAACATTGTACTCACCAAGGTGAGATCTGATTGAGATCTAGGAACATCAAATTAAGTCAAGTCAATTATATTAGTATAGTGCAATATCACAAATTTGCCTCGGGGGGCTTTACAATCTGTACAGCATACGACACGCTCTGTCCTTTATGACCCTCGCAGCGGTTGAGGAGAAACATGACCAAAAAGTGAGAATCTTTAACAGGGAAAAATGGAAGAAACCTCAGGAAGAGCAAATGAGGGGGGATCTCTCTCCCTGGACGGACAGACGCGCAATAGAATCGACATCACTACAACAAAGTCAGACAGGGCAAGAGACATTAGCACAGGTTGTAAAGCAGCAAACGATTTAGCTAGATTATTCAAACCACTTTATTTAGAGGTAAAACTGAAAACGAATGCACCTTAAATGTCTGTAAAACACATAGGAAAGTGTGTGCCCACGAGGGCTGTGCAATTATTTTGATTGTTGATCAATCTCTCGATTAATTGATCAGTTGTTTGGTCTTTGGTTTCCCAAAGCCCAAGATAACGTCCTCAAATGTCTTTTTTTGTCCACAACTCAAAGATATTCACTTTACTGTCATAGAGGAGTAAAGAAACCTGAAAATAGTCACATTTAAGAAGCTGGAATCAGAGAATTTAGACTTTTTTTCCCTTAAGAAATTACTCAAACTGATTAATCAATTGTCAAAATAGTTGGCGATTAATTTAATAGTTGACAACTAATCGATTAATCATTGTAGTCCACACAACTGCGGAAGGTAGAGTATGTAAGGTCAAAGTCGAACAAGGAAGTAAAACGAGGAAGTAAAATGTGATGGATGTTTAAAACAGGCAGTTTGGGAAATAATTTCACCATTTGCATTCTGCCAATTAAGTGTGGCGACCCTGGAGGGTTTGTTTAAACCCTCTCTGATCATCTGACTGCACATATTTGTGGCCTCATCATGATTACTATTTAGCAATGTTGTTCCCAGAGCTCAGCAATTACTCTGGCGAGTGTAATGCGATGGTGACTGACAGAATCGATCTACAAAAATATGACCCAAGTTGTAATAAACTGGAAACTGGAATCCCATAAAAGCATTACTGGCATAACTTCACAGACTTCGACGATGCATGAAAAAGGGAAAAAAGTCTTCAAGCGTCAAAAGAGCGCCGCATCTGACCCTGTGTTTATTTGTCTCCTCGCTCCAGCGTGCAGACCTGGTACCTACAAGGCTTCAGCCACAGACGCCTACTGCACCAAATGTCCTCCTCACAGCTCGTCCCCGCTGGAACAAGCCTTCGAGTGCGTCTGCGAGAAAGGTTTCTACCGCGCCGAGGGCGACCCGCGCTCCATGGCCTGCACACGTGAGTGATACAAACACTGGCAAAAACTCAAACACTCGAACATGTCATTAGCTACAAACACAGTCATACAGTCGGAAGCTAATTTCATACCACGTTGTGTATTCAGCGCTTTCACTGTTGTCAAATATTTGCATTTGGCTGCGTACATTTTGATGTCATACAATGGCATTAAGTAACAATGATTGGATTACATGTCATTTAATTAGTTTGCAATGTATTCCTGTAAGAATCTACGTTGCATGGCTGCTTTCAATTTATATCTATAATCCCTCCATGCATTTTTCCTCCTCCTCAGCTGCTACTGGCTTACACAACACTAGATATACAACACACACATACACATCCATGTCTGTTAGCTGTGTGGTTACGGTCCACAGATATCTCAGATGAGAACACTGGTACGGGTGATAGAAATCCGATGATGTTTCTTATTCTTTGTCTTCCTCTCACGCACACACACACATGCACGCACGCACGCACGCGCACACACATAAAGCGCAGAGCCAGGGGGATCGGACCACATCCTCATGAAAAGGGACGGAGGAGAAAAGAGAGGATGAGGAGGGAAGATTGAGCGAAAGAGAGGGATGGAGAGAGATGGATCGAGCTAGACGGAGGGATGTGGGGGAGGGAAAGGACATGGTGGGGTTGAGCTAGAGAAATATGGAGCACACACACACACGCGCACACACACACACATACCCCCAAACCCATTATCAGGTTATGGTAGATTATACTCATTAATCGTTGTAGCAGGTGAGATGTGTAACGGTTGGTGTTATCAGCTGGAAATGAGTAACGGTTCGTTCAAATATGTATGAGCACAGTGCACAGGCATGCTGGTGAAGAGCACTGGAGACGATGGAGACGGGGGGGAAAAATGAGAAAATAAGGAGAACAGGTGAAAGTATTAGTCATGGAGAGACATGGAGAATGACACTTAAGACACAGGCAAAGAATAGAACAGCGGGGGAAATAGTGGACTATCAGAGGCATATAATTTAAATGTCATACAGTAAAAGGCCGATCAGTAGAGGAGATGATGGACAGTTAAGTGTGGCCCAGGGAAGTGGGGGGATGGAGAAAAGAAAAAAGACAGAATTAGCAGCATCAGTCAGCACAGGAGATTTGTGACCGACAGCCTCAATTATCCACAGCATGGCCTCTCCATCCCCCACGCCCAGCGTTCCCTCATCCCCTCCTGCGCCTCAGAGAGGCTCGCCACTGGGAAGGCTAATCAGGAAAGTCCCAGGCTCTGGCGGCGGCGGCCCCCCCCCCACCCCCCCCCGGGCTCACTGCTCGGCCAGGGCCTGATGAGATGTCAGGCTGAATGGGCATCCACTGCCAAATTTCCATACGGTTGAGATACCTGCACCGTGCTGTGCTGGGAGCAACCATTATCAGTGGTTTCCATAAGAGTGGTTTCCGTACAACAGGAACGACACGGGAAAGGCTTACCTTGATGATGAGTTGGACGGTTGTGGTTCGCTCAAACACTCCTTCCTGAAAACTGATCTGCCGATGAGAAAGCACAGAAAAATGTAGATGTTGAACAAGGAGTTACAAGTTGGTGACATAGCCAGCACTTCCTGTATCTGTTTCACAATAAGGCCGCATTCAGACAGACAATATCACTGCATGAAAAAATGCGGACCCCTCATTAGGGCTGCGTTTTTAATCAAAATGTTATCAAAATCGCAATATGGCCTACTGCAATTTTCAAATCGCAGGATGAGGAGGAAATTGCAATATTTGTTACACGTGAGATGTGTGTGAAAATACCATTTTAAATGAATGATTGTGGTGCTGCAGAGACGTCCTGGCCTACACATCATATTCTAAAGACTTGAGAAAACACCTTGTTTGGTACAGATCCCCGTAAAAATCACAACATAATCATTTTAATATGTTTTTCAATGAAAATGAGAATAATTATGTTAAAAATGATCATACCCTCTAATATCGCAAATCATATCGCAATTGCAATATCAGTCAAAATAATCGCAATTAGATAATTTTTTCAAAATGGTGCAGCCCTACCCCTCATACGTTTGAAAGGGGGACCACTATGTTGATACTGCAGAAGGTTGCCAATGCAGAAGGGCTCCAGCAAAAAATAAAACCAAAAAAGCACAGGGTGGGCACCTGAAGCAACAAGCCCATGCATGCAGGCCCTCCACGCCATGGATAGAGTACGTTACACCGAAGCAGCAGGGAAGCAAAGGATGTATGAACACCATCCAAGTTAGGTATCCACTGTCCAACATAAATGTTTTTGTGGCCCTAAACAGAATTTCTTTGAATTTAAACTCAAAGTTGTTACACTGTAATCCCCAAATTTGGTATAAGAAATATTCATTTTTATGCTGTTTAGTTCTGTAATTCCCAGCTTGTCTCTGCTCCACTAGTCAACAGTGTAATATTTCATTTGTCTGGCATCTTTCACTGAGAGTACGCTCAATAAAAATAACACGTATGCGGTCACATCTACGAGAGTTTGACCTCTCAGGTTTATTTAGAGACAAAATGCCCCATACAGTGTGCATGTTAAAACCTCAGTATAATGCTTCAATTGTAACAAATCCATTTGAAATATTATTCACATATATCTAGATATCTAATACTTAGATTTTAATTCATGTGCCGACACGAACACAATTCATCTAAAGGTATAATAAATTTGTGTCTCTGCGTCTTTGAGAAGGATTACTGACACACTTTTTGGACTTTGTGATACACCAATCATTTCAGCTGAAGTTGAGAGTAATATTAATTCACTCTAAATCATAAAATGCACCTGACTCGTGAAAAAATGACTCCAGGCTCTTTCTATAGCTCATTGTCCACTCACTATTAATTGTCTGCAGTGCGGCCCCAACGCGTATCAGTTAACTTCACATGGTAAAACCCTCCCTGCAGTCGGGCGCCGGCTATTTAACATCATGCGACTTCTCTTTAAAGATGGATTTAAACTTTGGAAGTGTAATACGTTCTCGTACCGTCCCATTTACAATCAGCATTTTAATCACTGCCCGTGCCATAGCTATTCATTAATCGAGCGCTAAGTGTCCACCCTCTGGCTGGAGACAGTTAATTCATTTTTAATTTAATCAATGTGAGTTCTGTTCTTAATAGAAACGGTGATACGTCTGGTAATGAACACGAAGACGATGCACGTTTAGAGAAAAAAAATAATATTCATCAGTCAGTGTTTCATGAGTTGGCACCAATAAGGGGAGGTGCAGTTGCTCCGAAATGGATAGACTGTTTGCTTGTTTGGGTTGTACCAGTGCATGCTGGGATAGCGCGGACAATATCTCTGGTTCTGCTGAATCTAAACTGTCCATCGTGGGTCCGACAAATGCTAAATCATTGGAGAGCTCTTTCACTTCCAGTCAGTAGGTTGGGTAAGACTCTACTCTCTTGACAAAAAGGGCTTTATAATCACAGTTTTGAAGAAAAAAAAAAAATACATTTTACAAGTTGACAGAAATAAATCAATGTCTTTATTTCCCCTCAGGTCCTCCGTCTGCTCCAGAGAACCCCATCTCCACGGTGAACGAGACCTGCGTCACCTTGGAGTGGTCGCCGCCCAGAGAAACCGGAGGCCGAGGAGACATCACCTACAGCCTCCACTGCAGGAAGTGCTCCGGCGACGGCAGGAAGTGCACGCCGTGCGGCAGCAGCATCCATTTTGTTCCCAGACAGTTCGGCCTCTCGTCGGCCACCGTGCTGGTCACCGACCTGCAGCCGGACTCCAACTACAGCTTCACCGTTGAGAGCCAGAACGGAGTGTCGGACTTGAGTCCCACGCCGAGGGGAACGGTAGTCATCAATGTCACCACATCACAGACGGGTGAGAACGTGCACGCATAACGGGGGTAATGTAAATGTAAAAAAAACATCTCCAAATTTAACTACGAATGTCAAAACACCACAGACGGCTCTTTCACAATATGATTTTGACGTGTGGCGGCACGTTTTCAGATTTAAATTGCTGTAAAAACTTGAGAAGAAAGGATTCTGCATGACTTCGCTGATATCCGCTTTTAAAGGCTGATAAGAAAAAATAAAATCCTCCGGGGGAAGAATGCATTCATCAGTTTGAACCAGGAATTTGCAAGATGGATCAGAGAGAGCATTTTTTTTTCAAAAAATTGTCTCCTGATTGCAGCGTGCTCATAAATAGTATCGGGCTTTTTACATGACAGCTGTAAAATCGCTGCTGCGCCGCATCACTCTGATGCCACAAAATGACACCTCTGCAGCTCGGCCTTCGCATATATAATCACGTGTGCATCTTTCACAGTGTGGGACGGTGGGAAATTGGTGCAAGAGAAGCGCGTATGACAGGGCGGCGATGACTAATAAGCCTCGTACTATGGATGTGTGTGTACTACTAACACGAGGAGGGGAAGGTGAAGGGTGTGTGGGAGGTTGTTAACCTCCTCATTAAGATCCCCACATGTCACATGTGCTGCTCTCGACTACAGTACGCCGCGCACATTTACACATGAGCAAAAAAAAACACACTTTCAACCCACACGAGCATGCGCCCCAATGTGAGATGTCTGGGTAGGAAGTCGCGGGGGTTTGGGGTTACACGCGTCGTATGTCACACATCTACACACATCGTAGAAAGCTGTAATCACACATGTATAAAACAGCTTGTAAGCTCTCGCTCATTAGCAAAAATTACATGACAAGCACTTCAAATATGGGTCTTCTCGTTATAGCACAGTAGGTATCCATCAGAAATCTCTCTCCTCTCCCGCTCTCTCTCTCTCTCTCTCTCTCTCTCTCTCTCTGCTGATGCTTTTTTTCCTCATCTCGTTGAACTTTACTCTCTCTTTGTTGCTCATGCTTTCCCCCCCCTTGTCCTTTGTTTTCTACAGTGAGCGTAGTGCTGAAAGAGAGGCGGAGCAAGGACAGTGTGACGTTGGCCTGGCAGGGTCCAGAGAGACCCAACGGAGCGATAGTGGAGTATGAGGTCATCTACTATGAGAAGGTGAGAGACGCGCACACGCTCATTTTTTAAAGAGGCACTCTACCAATTATACACATAAAGATCAATTTACTTGTTGTGTCAGATTTGTAACAGAAAGCCTGTGTTACAAACGAGAGTTAGATGAGAAGATTGGTACCTCCCTCCACATATCTGTGCCTCTGGTTGCAAAAAGAAGTCTGATTGTATAGAAGTCTTTGAGAAAAAGGCCCTACTTCTCACTTGATTTATTACCTCAGTAAACATTGTAAAAATGAGTTTATGGTCTCAATCGCTAGTTTCAAGTCTTCTGCACTACAGCATGATGTTCATTTAGTAAATTATGGTCCCATTTAGAGTCACATACGTAGACCGTAAAGCAGGGTATGCTTTAGGATGTGGCTACCTTGTGATTGAGAGGTCTCTACCATGGCATTGTCCGGTCCTGGAGTTGTCCGTGTTTTCGTCTTACAACTAATTGTAATATTTTGGTCGCCTACAAATGTTTTATTCAGAGTTTGGTTGCACTTAGCTCCAGCTTCTCGTGTCACTTTTGGTTGCAAAAAACCAAGATGGCGACAGCCAAAACCAAGATGGCGACAGCTAAAATGCCGAACTCGAGGCTTCAAAACAGCAGTCCACAAACCAATGGGTGATGTCACTGTGGCTACATCTACTTCTTATATACAGTCTATGGTCCAAAGAAGCTCACAAACGCCCATATTATATATCGAGTTCAATTAATCTGCACAAAAACTGAAGCGTAAAAACGACAATCGAGGAGATAATGGAGCCGAGACTCCAGGATGTTATTTCCAGATTATGTTACCTTTAGAGACAGAGCCATGCAAGCTGTTTCCCCGTTTCCAGTCTTTATGCTAAGCTAAGCTAAGCTAACCGGCTGCTGGCTGTAGCTTCATATTTAGCATAAAGCCATGATGATGAGAGTGATGTCATTTTTCATCTAACCCTCGGCAAGAAAGCGAATAAACACATTTCCAAAAATGTCAAAATATTCTTTTAAGTGCGACGCTACATTTCTGGAGCAACCCTTTAACAGGTTGAACACAACATGTTTCTCCCCCCCCTCCTCTTGTTCTATTCATCTACATGTTGTCTAGGCTCGTAGGATATGGGTTTAGCCTTAGGGCATGTCTGTAATGACTTGTTCATCACAAACATCTCTCCCTCTCCATCTTTCTATCCCTCACGTCTCCCCTACTGCTCACACCAAGCCAATTAACCACACATCTGTCGAACAAACCTCGTAAAACACGGCCAAGGTGATGAAATTAAGCCTCTGCGTGTGTGTGTGTGTGTGTGTGTGTGTGTGTGTGTGTGTGTTTGTGTGTGTGTGTGTGTGTGCGCATTGGCAGGCATTAGCAGTAAAATAGTGTTAATCCTTGTTGTAGAGTGTCTTCCATTAGGTAGAGTATCAGCCTCTCTGCAGGGAATCAGCTTACTGACAGACACACTTATTCTTTATTCATCCTCCTACACACACACACACACACACACACCTCTAAGGTAGTCGAGGAGCGAAGCGAAGCGGGACTTGAGTAACCACATATTGCCCCCAAGTGTAAAGAGGATAAGATTTGGGACTTGACAGATGCTCATGTATAAACGCGGCCAAACGGTCCAGTGATGAACAAATGAAAACTTAGTGAGGTGTACGTGGCCCCTGGAGACATTTAAATTAAACAATTTGAGGTTTCTATTATTTCCAGACGTTCTTGGTTTTTTTTTTCTGTCCCTCTCGATACCAAAGTCCATTGCTCTTTCTATAACCCTTCAGAGTATATCTATAATTTCAGCCCTTTTTTATCCACAAGGACATTATTCTCTGACACGTAATATTATCCACTTTAGTATTAAATTCTCTCCTCTTTGCTCTTTCCTCCACTTCAGAATCAGCGGGAGCAGAACTACACAGTCTTGAAGACTCGCTCCAACATGATGACAGTGGACGGGCTGAAGCCAGGGACCACCTACGTGTTCAGGGTCAGGGCTCGAACCGACGGGGGCTACGGGAGCTACGGCGGAGAGATCGAACTGGAAACCAGCCACGAAGGTAAAGGGATGAATAATAAATATTTGTTTACTCATAATGAACGAGTCATTTCAAGAGTTCCTTATTTTTCTTCTCATTCTGTGCAATTGGATTGTTACTTTTTTCATCTATTTTCCACTTTTTAAAATTTCCCTGTGGTTTTCAGCTGAAAATTGGAATAGGAGGCAGTGACCATAGTGACATGCCAGTTCTTTAACAACGATCCAAAACAAAATTAGATATAAATGGTGCAGGTGAACTAGAAGCACAAAGATTAACTGCAGAGCAAATAGTACTGGCGTTATTATATCACCTTGCAGTACTGTAAGAATCTCATTCATCCCTGCTGCAGTTTAAATCTATCCACCTGATGGTTATAAAATAGCTCACTTTTCATCCGAATGGCTTCTTCAGTTCTGTTGTCAGACAGAGAAACCTCGGCGGCCTCACAGGTTGTCATCTACGTGTCTGAACCGCCGGCTTGAAAGCATCCTAGAATACGTTATCAGGTAGAAAGGAGACAACCTAATTTCACAATGAAGGAAAAAGAATCTTTGCTGGATTGTGAGGATCTGATTTACACCGATGACTGGAGCAAAATAAAAAAAGGGTAGAAGAAGATTGCATCGTCACAAATGAATTTAAACTTGACTGGACATCTGACTGCTATTTTTGGACTGGTTTTACTCCAGTGATCTGTGTAGAGCACGATTTGTTTTACTTCTTTCCTTAAAGGGATAGTACGGGTGTTTTGAAGTGGGGTTGTATGAGGTACTTATCCATAGTAGTTGTATTATTTACAATAGATGACGGTCGGCATGTCGGTGAGTACCGACACCGGAGCAAAGCAATGTACTGCTGTGGACGGGGACGGCAGAAAAATATATTTTAGCCACCCAAAAGGAAGGCTCACCTAAAAAAATGTATATCCGTTTAAGTGTACACTATATTTAGAATATATTCTGACGGCGAACTGAATTGAAAGTGAAACATATCTATACTGTTTTTTTGTCATCTGAGCCTGCTGGATTTGGGGAGAGCGTAGAAGAGTTTTACTTTCAGTTTGGTTCTCCTTCGGAAAGGAGTAGAAAAGGGCTGTCTGACGGCAAGATAAAGTGGTGAAAATATTCTAAATATAGCGTACACTTAAACTGATAATGATTTTTCTAGGTGAGCCTTTCTTTTAGGTGAATAAAATAAGTTTTTCTGCCGGCCCCATCCACAGCACTGTATTGCTTTGCTCCGGTGTCGGTGCTCCTGTCTGTTTCTCATTGCTGGGGGCACACCAACCGTTACCTACTGCAAGTAATACAACTACTATGGCTAGTACCTCACACAACCCCACTTCAAAACCCCCAAACTATCCCTTTAATAGGAGCCTGACCACTTACATTTAGAAATGTATTCCATATAGACTTTAGGAAAGAGGAGGAGGAGACACAAAAGAGAAATCTATAGCAGGTTCGATCCGGGGCCAGTGGGGCCAGGCCTCCCAAACAGCTCTGGGGCGTACTGCGCTGCATCTCTGTCATGATGCTTTCAATCTCTCTGTCACTCGTCCTTTTCCCCTTTGTTTGCTGTCATCCACTTTCATTATCGCTTCATTATGTGCTCTAGGATTTTCTGCTTTAGAGGCCCCATAATGTGCTCTTCAAAGTGAACATTGATTCCTAGACAGGCAGGCAGAGAGGGGGATAAATCAGTTAATGTATAGCACTGCGCTATAGATTGTCTGTGTAGCATACAGTACAACGGGCACACATTAGCCTACTAATCATTCAATAATCAATACAAGTAATGCAAAGTCCTGCAACAAATATCAGGAATGGGACTGTAAAAAAGAATGTGATTGTGCCTGAAACTTATGGAGCTCAGGACACAGGTTGGGTATTACGGAATAAAGCTGTTACTGAGCCGTCATACAGCAGGTTCATAGTCAAGTTCAGTGCTGTAAAATACAGGATCTGACCCCGTAGCAATCATATCAATCAGATCAATTCTATTGATTGCTGAAGAAGGCCGTGTATGTGTGCGCCAGTAAATGTAATAGGAGATCAATGCTTATCTGTGGCTGCCTAGGGGCATTAATTTGCCTATTCAACACACACAGGCACACACACTCATGCATATACATACATACACACACATACAGACACACGTGTCCGCTCATGCTTAGCTAAGCCAGATAAATGGGGTATTTGTTTTGAGTAATGGCTCGATTGGTGTGGCGTAAAAATCGATGCATCTTTGCAGAAAGTTCTCGGCGGTAGCCTTGTTATGTGCAATGTTAACATATCCATTTGGACAGCGCGGCCGAATGGGAATGGCTTTCACGTCCACTCTCATACCCTCATAGGCGATGCAGAGAGCGAGAGCGCTTTTCATCAAGGACCTTGCTTACTATTCCATCCACTTCCCTCGCTCGCTCCCTTTTTCCCTCTCCTTCAACCTCTGTCTTTTATCTCCCTTTCTAATGCTATCATATTTCATTCTCTCTCCCTCTTTCCCCCCGCCACACTCACCTTGCTGTCTTTTTTACTCCCAGCCTCCCTTCATCTTTTCTCCCCTCACTTTCCTCCTGCAGAAAACACCCTCAGCTTCTTTCCATCTTCCTTTATGCTTTCGTTTATTAATCCACTGTATTCCCTTTTGTCTCCTATATAGATGTTTTTGCTATCGGGGACCCTAACCAGTCCACCATTCTGGCTGTGTCCATCGCCGGGGGAATCGTTCTGCTCATCTTCCTGGTGACTTGCTTCGTTGTCAGCGGAAGGTAGGGTAAAACAAAAAAAGACACTAAGGTCCTCTACGCATGATCAGTACGAACTGTACGAGAGCACAGGGCAGAGGTAAAGTGTAGCTTAGGTTTATGTACCAAACATGTGGCGGGCAGCCGGGAAGCACAGGGAAATACCAAAAATCAAACAACGACCTTAAACAAGGTTGTTTTTGAATTATGTATTTGACACATGAAATACAGAAGGATAAGTCTTATTATCAGCAAATCCCATGAAAACACCAAAAACAACAATTTGATCCAACTAACTAAGTAATTGATATGTCTTATTCCTCTGTTAGGAGGAAGAGCTTAACAATAAGGATTGCCCGCTCGCCCGGAGCAAGTAAATCTAGCAACTCACTTGCCAGATCAGGCAAGTAGTAAAAATGGAAAAACATCTCTCACTCGCTCGCTAGAAAAAGACAAAGTTTATGACCTGAAGCACAAGCCTTTCAATTATCCTGGAAACAGGAGTGGGAGGATGAGAGCGAAACTCCAGATTAATTTACTTAAATATAGATATAGTCTTTGTTATTTGATAACCGCTAATAAATAAAAAAGATTGTATACTGACGAGTAAAAATTGACTTCGGGGAAACAGATGTCCAACCAGGCAAGTGAACAAAAAACATTTACGTTGAACCCTGCATAGACCTCCATTGTTGTCCAAAAACTCTTAAAAAGACATAAAAGAGACACATCTTTGCAATGGCTGACATATTCTTTTGTTCTAAAGAACATTGTAGTTTATTTGAGTCTCATACGATCTGTCCTGCTGCCATAAATGCTCACTGGAGCATCAAATCTGCAGCTAAAATTAGTCCCCAACAAATGCATTTGTTACCCATGTTTGAGTTACATGTGTGGAAAAACTACAGCGTCCTGCTGTGTTAGGAAATTATTTAGCATTTCCTAAAACTGAAAGTATATATTTGCGGTCCGTTTTTAAAGATTTACGTCTTCAGTAGGAACCGATTGGCTTGGGGTCACAGACAGGAAGCGGAAAGTGCTGAGAGACGGACTGACAAATTGCTGGTTTTGGTCTTTTTATGGGATTTGCTGACAATTGCAAGAATATAAAATATCACCAGCCTTATTCCTTAATTTGGTTCTGGTGAATCGGGTCCTGTAATTCAGTTTTGGCACACCTTAAACATCGTCATGGGTCGCTTTTACAGCTGTAATCTCATTTGTGGCACATTATAGGGTCACCAACAAAGAAGGTTGATGTTGAAGGTGACTGAACATGGAGTGTTTAGGTTGCTCTCTCCATAGGAAAACAATAGCTCATGCATTACAAGGCCTATCTGGTAATATACATGTGCATTCATGTACACAAGAGGGTTAAGCAGAATCTCCCACTTGGTCTCGCTTCATATCGCTCTGCCTCTCTCTGAAGGATTACATGTGGGGTGTGCCAAAGCAGGGCCTCCTACTTTGACATTTATACTGCTGCCAAAGCCTAAACTAAAGGCTGTGTTATTCTGCATGTGAAGACTCTCTATGATCACTCTCTTTGAAGGTTAGGCTGCTGTTAATGCTCCGTCTCAAAGAAAGCCAAAGAGGAGACGGAGATGAGAGGGAGGGAAGGAAAATAAAAGAATGCCGATCGGTGAGGGGCGAGAAAGATGAAAGGATGGGAGTTAGGAGAGGGCTCTTTGGATGAAGAAGAAAGGGACCACGGCAGGAGAGGAGAGGAGAGGAGAGGAGAGGAGAGGAGAGGAGAGGAGAGGAGAGGAGAGGAGAGGAGAGGAGAGGAGAGGAGGGAAAGGGGACGACAGC